>CM062809.1:475617467-476217467 GCA_031772625.1 Pinus tabuliformis | reverse complement strand
GGCATTTTAAAGTTGCTGCATTTAGAGGGAAAAATGCATATTTACTTGAAATTTGTCAAATGATCCAGTTGGAACATGGCTTGTGAATGGTAGGTTGCTGACACATTTCCTCAGTTAAGTTGGAGTTCAAAGGATCATTTCATTTTCTATACCATTTTATTTTTGAATAATGCAAGTGTGGGTAGTTATAGTTAAGATTTGAAGCTCGAAGTGAAGGCCATAACATCTTAACTAGTTGCTGCCATAAATAATTGAGTTTGTCGGTCAGTTATTTTTATCAGTTACAGTCAGTCTAGTTAGTAAATTATTTTGATTCAAAGTCTCTATATCAACTTTTTCATATTATGACTGTATTTCCCAATGGGAACGCTACTAGTCTACGATGTCGTTCTTGGCACCTCACAGGAAGGCTACCATCGCTAATGGAGACCATGTTAGAGTAGGTTATTTTGTCAGTTGAAAGGTATTTCGAGTTAATTTTTGTTGTTTTAAAGGAGGTCAAATTCATAAACTTGTTTGCTGTCATGATTTGACTTGTCACTACCTAAAGGAGTCATCATAAGTTGGGTCATCACTCTGGTCATCAAAGTCAGTCATTGGGAAGGGATGTCTATTGTATGGGAAGAACAGTTGTAGAAATTTCGTTGTTCACT
Source organism: Pinus tabuliformis (assembly GCA_031772625.1). Classification (NCBI taxonomy): domain Eukaryota; kingdom Viridiplantae; phylum Streptophyta; class Pinopsida; order Pinales; family Pinaceae; genus Pinus; species Pinus tabuliformis. The sequence goes on along the minus strand of CM062809.1, from coordinate 476,216,814 downwards.
CGCTACACAAGTCATGCCCAGCCTATCACACGCATGCTGGATGATAGGAACCTATCAAGTTTTAAAGAGGCTGATGTGGGGTACGTGTGGTTTCCAACTCACCTCGTTAAGAACTCACCATGTGTCATATCTAGAAGGATAAATTTGTGAGTGCTATGAAGTTGCTAGGAAGGCATTTTGAGCAGTTAGAAAAGAAATTTTTGTGTCTTTTTCTATTTTATTTATGATGATTAGTTTGAAGAATTATTAAGTAACTTTGTATTAAAAAGTTCTTTTTTTAGGGAGAAAAGATGCTTTATGATTTATGTATTGAGGAAAGGCATTAGAAAAACAACAATTTACTATTCGTGTTTCAATTTTAGACTGATCCTTTGTTGGATCGAAGATATAGTGAACCTAAACATATTTTGATCCTATGTATCGATTATATATTTCGGTGAATGAATATAGAAAAGGTTTTTGATGCTTCAACGATTTTTTAGTGTTAATTTTCTGAAATTCATGCTTGTGTGATCAATTCATGGTGCATGTGGCTTATGTATTAAAGGTTATCGATTTCATTGTACGAGGACTCTTAAGGTATGGTGTATGGGATTTATTTTGTTTACTATTCATTTATTTTATTTCTTCTTTGTGTTTATGAGTTTTTTATGTCAGTTGATTTAGAATTCAGTTTAACTGCTCTTTCCCAACTGTCTTCACGTGTCAGTTTCAAATGAAATAATATATACTCATGCATGTTGTCTTCTATGTTTAGTCTCTCTTTCTCATATATAAACATCATTGTCTTATTGCAGTGGAAGAATTTGTTTTGTTTCATTTTATCTCCTCTATAATACAACCTATCATTGTATCCCAAGGTCATGCTTACAAGCCCTTGTAATGGTTGTTGGTTTACTTGCATAAGTAAATGAGTAAAAGGCTAAATTGATCATGTGTTATTACCTATCCAGCTATTCACACTTCAACTAAATACTTTGAGAATTCCTTTGTCAAAATTGGTCTCTACTATAAATTTGTGCTTTAAAGTCTTTATATTTTTTTAGTGAGGGAGCCCCCTCTGGCTAGAAAAGACATGTTTCTAGCCCAAATAGATTTGTGGTGACCTCTGTAGCCCTTTTCAGAGTCTGAGGGAATTTTTACAAAGTGCTAACACACCCCACCAAGACCATTGCCAATAGTTACACGACATTTCATGACGAAAATAATATACCAAGTTATCACAAGTGTTCACGATACAACTTGCTTGGCTTCTAGGAGATCGGTAGCTTCCCTTGACTATCCTCAGACATCCATCAAGGAGATTCTCCCACCACTTGGTTCTGACGACACCCAACACCATATATGATTCATTTCCTCATCCATAGGAACCCTGATTCATGTCATTTTCTCATTGTTTTTTGTTGTTGAGACAACTTCGCCCATTGTGAATGTTGCATCACTCACGAATGTGCAAACCCATTTTGTCTATGCATTGTCCACATCATTGGGTTCTACATATGCAGCCACCAAATCGTTTTCTTACTTGTTGACCAACACCTCTGGACGCAAATATCAACCTCATGACCCCTCACAACTTCTTTTACCATTAGAAAATATTTTTCATTTATACGAAGATATTTTGGAGGCCATGATGGAATTTGAGGGTCCTTAGGTTGCTTTTCACCATCACTCTTTCTTTTTACCAAAAAAAACTTTCTCACCTACTGAAGCACCATCCCACAACATTTTCTTAGTAGAAACAAAAGACATCCTGCCACGAGGGACAATAGATTAGTTCAAGAATCCCATCCTCACACCATATATGTTTGATGGAAATATGTCCAACATCTCACCTACCATCAAGGTATACATATCCACCAAACCAGGCATAATCGAAGAAATCTCAGTGGAAACCATTAACTCTTCTAAAGCAGAAACCATTTGACAAAGAATTGATAAGCTTCATAAAGCGAGTTTCATTTATCGCATCGCTTACAAATCATGGATTTCTAACCGTATACCCATCATGGAAAAACAAGGAACCCTTCGCATTTATACTAATTTTCAGGATTTAAATAAATCATTTCCCAAAGACAACTATCCTACCCCCTTCATCAAATAAGTTATGGATGAATTTGTGGGACACAAAGCCTTGTCCTTTATGGATGGATTTTTTAGATATAACCAAATCCAAATCTACCACATGGATTAGTATAAAACCACCTTCACAACCCCATGGGGTACATTTTCCTACCTCATTATTCCTTTTGGTCTTAAAATTGTAGGAGCCACTTTCTAGCGATCCATGAAATATATCTTTCAAACTTTATTGCATCTCATCTTAGCCTATTTGGATGACCTCACGGTTCATTCCAAAAGGTGCTTAGACCATTTGGGATATATTTGCTTAGTTTTTTGCACTGGAAGACTGTTGGGATTCATGGTCTCGTAGCAAGGCATCAAAGTTGACCCCCTGAAAGTTCATGCCATTCACAAAATATCACCACCTAAAAATTTGAAGCAGTTATAAAGCTTACAAGGTAAGGCCAAATTCATATGAAACTTTTTTCTCGACTCAACTTCTTGTGTCTCCTTCATCAGGATGTCTCGTTCCAACGAGATGAACAGGTCCAACAATAATTTAAGGCCTTAAAAGACACATTGTCACAAGCATCTCTAATAAGCCCTCCTAACCATACCAAATACTTCAATCTCTACCTTTTATATTTAGAGGTATCCATCGTTGGGGTGTCAATCCAACAAGGTATTGATAATAGGGATCACTTCATTTATTATGTTAGTAAGAACCTCATGAGGCCTACTTTGAAATATGATCCAACAAAACAACCAACCTTAGCCCTCATATACACTATCCAAAAACTATGACATTACATTATGCTAAGGGCTACCACTGTCATAAAAAATATCAACCCTATGTGATACTTACTCATATTTCATATGATGAACCATAAGTATGACTGATGGGTGGTTATCTTACAATAATTTGATCTATAGTTTTCTTCCCCTAAGAAAAAAATCTATCATTCTTGCAAAGTTCATCGTTGATACCCCCCAAAAATCCTAAGGGTCCCTTGTCAATGATTCTTTCTTGGAAAAATACCTATTGGTTATATCCATAGATGAACCTTGGTATAGTGACATACTCCTCTTCCTCTGAACTCAAAATTTCAGCCCTCAATGCACTCATGATGAATGTAGGCACATTCTCCACCACTCCCCTTGCTACTTCCTTGTTGGAGACGTTCTCTACTATAGAGGCATCAAGATTGTACTTCATCGAGCCCTTTCCATTGATGAAGCCAGACAAGTCTTGAATGACTATCATAACAGAGCTTGCGGCCACCACCTCTTAGGGATGGCCACTACCCAAAATATCCTCTGTGTCAGCTATTTTTGGCCTAATTTGTTTGATGAATGTTGTTTGGTCAATTCAGTGTCTTGAATTGCTTTACATAAATTATCAATCTAGGTATCATAAACTGATGAAGTGTAGTGCATTGTTTGTCCTAGACGACCCTTCTTACTTCATTGTTTTTGTGTTTTATGTTGTTTTGGGGTTTTTGATCCTTTAATCCCTAATGATTTACAATGTAACTATCAAAATCTTAAGTCTAACTTTCGTAAAAGACTGCTAAAAAAATCTAAAAAATGAGAAAGAAAAGAGCTTAAGGAAGACTTGGAAACAAAGTTTAAGAAAGAAATGAAAATAGAGTTTCTATTCCTGTTTTACCATTATTTCCAAATCATGAACTAAAAACTGAAAGTGAAATTTGCAATTGATGTCTAATTAATTACAGAAACAAAACTAAATGAAATACTTAGTTACTCTACCTCTCAATTTTGGGAGAAAACCTCCTTGTGATGACATTTGAGGAATTCTGTACTTCATTATTCTAAGAGAAAATAAATACAGGAATGCAGCAAAGACTCATTGCATGAATGAAATGTTCAACCACTTAGTTTAGGATGAATTATCAACTTGAAGGGTTCTTTAGAAACATTCATTAACACCATGAATCAATAAACTAGAAATAAAATGGCAAGAACAGTAAATGGCACTGATCGGTCTAATTGAGAATTTAAGGATTAATAAAACAACGAATAAAGTAAAATAATTACACTACTAAATTTAAACTTCTAACTACTGATAAAAACTAGAAAGAGATTGGAGTAAGTATACATAGTACTTGGACGATGGCGACAGAAGGGATCGAGGGTTCGGCTGCAGGCGCATAGGCTGGACCTAGGGCCTGTAGGGCCGAGGCCTAGGGCCCATCAGGTAAAGGAAACGGAATGAGGTGAAGGCTTTCCGTTATCCCGGTGGTCAGCGATAGGGAACCGCAGGTGGAGGTTGGGGGTCGACACGAGACAGACTCCAGGGTGCTACCTGGCAGCAGTAAAACACCAAGGGTTTACCAAGGGAGGAAGCCAACAGAACCGTGCTGGCAGCAATTTTTCATCGAAGGTAACAATTGACAAGCATCTTGGGAACCGCACCCGTAACCATGGTTAATTCCGATGAGCTCATTGACCTAGATCCTGCAATGGAGGACATACTTTCGGTCTGGGGGAAAGACCCTACTACTCAGAATATCGAACGTTATTTCGGAATGGTTGAAACCCTAAGTTCTACTCCGCTTTCTCCGGAACCGCTAAGATTAAACCAATCCCTCTTACAGTCATCTAAGGAATTGGAGGGGACTGTAGCTGTTCATCAGGGTAAAAAGGGTTTGCAGCATATCAAAAGGCAGAGCGAGGAAGAGCTACATGTAGGATTCCATAAACCCTTCCTTGGCAGCAAGGGGAAACTCGCGGCCTTTGGTCCGATTCTCTCTGGAGGCTTAGAGGACATTGTAAACCTCGGATCGAATGTAGGGCAAAGTATAGAAGGGGCCTTGGGAAGGATCGCACCAGTTACTAGAGCTTCCGTCGCCAAAGGACTGGACAGAACCAAGAAGATAGACGGGTGGAAGGAACTCGGCTTCGAAGGACTTCAGGACCTATGGGGAAACCCTGACGGAACAGAACAGGGGACACAGGTAACGAATCAACCCCTATCAGAGCCCTTTATCTTTTCGATTAGCAATTCGGTAGTGGCCACACCCGAGCAAAGACCACTCCCTCTGATCTCCGGATTGGATCTTCAAGGAAGGAACGAGGAAAATGAGGAATTAAGAGAAACTGACACAGTAACAAAGAATAAAGGGGGGAAAAGGAAAAAACAGAGAACGATCAAATCTCAGGAGTTAGAAGGGAATCTGGTACTGGGAATGGACGTGCAGATAGAAGAGGCCCTGGAGGTGGTAGAATGCACTTTGGTTGGCAGGGAAAGGGGGAAAAAATTCACATCCGATTTCATCCAATCATGGGGGGAGCAGAACTGGCAGTCCGAACTCATCAGAGATTTCAGGGTTTCGACTCTATCCAAATGATGGTTTATGGTGCATTTTGAGCACAAAGAAGTAGAAGATTGGGTTGTCAAGAGGAATTGGGCCTTCGGGAACATTCCGGTTCTGTTTAAGAAATGGAGCCCTCTGTTCGACGCAATTCATGAGAAAACGGATGTTTTCCCGGTTTGGGTAAGGGCACCAGGGTTACCATCTTTCCTTTGGGTCGAGTCGGTTTTCAAAGCAATTGGGAACAGGTTGGGCACTTATTTGGAGGCAGATATGTCATTCTTGGAAACCCAAAATAGGGCAATGGCTCGGATTCTAGTCAGCCTAAATCCAAGCGGAGGGTTAGCAGAGAAGACTAATCTCCAGTATAAAGATTATGTCTTTGAACAAATTCTGGATTATGAATACTTGCCTTTCTGCTGCCATAGATGCCATGCCTACGGGCATCTGGCCAAGGAATGCCCCTTGGGCAGGAGACGGAGAAGATTTCAGAGGACGGTGGCGCACTTGGAGAAAGAAAACAGTCAGAACCAGCCTCGTCGGGAAAAGGTGATTTCAGTGAATCAGATGGGAGAAGATATGGAGCTGGACACTCAGCAGGAGAGGCAGACTCCGATCGCATCAATCCAAGTTCCTCCGAGCAATATGGAAGAAGAAGGCATTGAGCCTGGAAGCGCTAAAACAGACCTGGGAACCGCCGAGGAAGCAGCTTCGATTCAAAACCCCAACAATGGCGAGGATTCAAAGGGTACGAGTTTAGATCCTAAAATCCTCCTTTTTTTAATTCAGACAATAAAGATGAATGTCTGGTTCCTGAATCTCTTTCAAAAAACTCCTTACCCATTAATAAAGATAAAAATGTAAACTCTGATGGTATCAATGTGGAAAAATATATAGAAATTATCTCTGCTGCTATTCCCTCCTTAGATCTGAATTGTGATGGGTGCTGTCCTGAACCATCTCCCATGGCCCCTCATCCCATATGCCCTTATAACCTCAGATCTCAGGATAATAAACCCGATCCCTTAACCTCGGTGGGCGGCATCGAGCTATCTATCCCTCAGAGCTAGATTAGGAAAAAAAGGGGAAGGAAATCAAACCTTTCCATGGCCCAGGTCAAAGCAAAACATGATGTGGCAGACGGGAAGCAACAGTCAATTACTGGGGCACTTAGAGCGGTGCAAGGCCATGAAACCGTTTTAAAATGATCATAACATCATGGAACTGTAGGGGTTTAGCCAGTAAACCCAAAAAATTGGCTCTCAAGGAGATGGTTATGAAATCCAAGGCGGATGTCCTTCTACTCTAGGAGACTCTGGGGAATGGAGTAGAAGTTGAGGCGATGCTAAATGTCCTCCTTCCAGGTTGGAAATTTTTGGCTATGGACTCAGTCGGCCATTCTGGAGGGCTGGCTGTAGGATACAGAGAAGGGAGAATCAAGATATGGAACCAGTGGGGAATGAAACAGGCGATGGGAATGGAATGCCAATCTCCAGAATTCGAATTTCCCCTAACAATTATTAACATATATGGTCCATGCCAGGGAAGGATGCCCTTTTGGAACGAATTGATGGCAAATTCGTTAGTGAAGAGCAAATACACGGTGCTGGGAGGAGACCTTAACTTCTCTTTAGGAAGAGCGGAGGCTTGGGGTCCAGCGGCAAGGGAGGATTCGCTAACAGATTTTTTCCAGAACCTTCTAATAGCAAACAATCTGTTAGATGTTAACCTCATCAAGCTAAAGCTGACCTGGAGGAATAGAAGAGTTGGAGAAGCAAGAGTGGCGAAAAGACTGGACCGGTTTCTTATAAACGAGGATCTATCTTCCATGATCCCATTATTTAGGCAATGGGTCAAAGAGGGGGGGCCTTCTGATCATTTTCCAATATACCTTGAACTCTCTAAGACCCCCCCAAAGCCACCAGCACCCTTCAAGTTTAATGCATCTTGGCTGCAAGAAGTCTCTTATAATAAACTTTTCAAAGACACATGGATACACCCAGACAGAAGAACCTCAGAGGATAAAGGGTTCTTGTTCATGGAAAACCTTAAAAGACTGAAGAAAGCAACAAGCACATGGGCAAAGGACAGGAAGGCTAAGGAGATGGAGGAAATAACTAGGATCATTGAGGAACTTCAAAAGCTGGAGAGCATAGAGGAGGACGGTTATGCGACGCAGGAATCAAAAGAGAGAATTCTATCCCTGGAGAAACTCAAAAATCAAATTCTGTTGGCAAAAGAGGAGGAGTGGAGGCTCAAGAGTAGAGCAATCTGGCTAAAAGCAGGGGATGAAAACACGAGTTTTTTCCACAACTATGCAAAAGGGAGGAAGAATGCAAATACCATCTAGAACCTAAAAAATGATGAAGGAAGGGAGGCTAAGACGTTTGAATCTTTGTCAGCTCTAGGGCAAAGCCATTTCCAAACCTTATTTGCAGACCAAGGTGAGGCCACCATCGCTGAGGTAATCAAAACAGCGCAATGTTTCCCCAGGTATGTGGAGGAGGAAGAAGCGGAGGAAGTAATGGTCCCTGTAACAAAGGAGGAAGTGGAAAGTGTCATTAAATCTATGGCAAAAGAGAAGAGTCCCAGGCCGGATGGCTGGACCGTTGAGATCTTTCTTCATTTTTTCGAGCTGATAGGAGAAGAAATAACGGAAGTTGTAGAGGAATCCAGAAAGAAAGGAGAGATTTACAGTCCCTTCAATGCAACTTTTATAGCTCTCATCCCAAAGAAGGAAGCTCCTGAAACCTTTGAGGACTTTAGGCCTATTTCATTATGCAATTGTATATACAAAATAATTGCAAAAGTGATTGCGCTCAGAATCAAACCAATTCTGTCTAGGCATATTTCACCTGAACAATTTGGTTTTTTGAATGGTCGGCAAATACACGAAGCTATAGGTGTGGCACAGGAGGTACTTCACAGCGTAAAACAGAAAAACAAGAAGGGAGCTGTCATAAAAATAGACTTATCAAAAGCATATGATAGGATTAATTGGATATATATCCGTTTGCTCTTAACTCATCTAGGCTTCAAAGTGGATTTTATCAGTTGGATTATGGGGTGTATCACAAACGTCAGCTATGCAATCCTCATCAATGGTGCAGCCACTCCTTTCTTTAAAGGACAGAGGGGTTTGAGGCAAGGCTGCCCCCTGTCCCCCCTGTTATTCCTTCTAGTTGCAGAAGGATTAAGCCAGCTGATCCAAAAGGCCAAAAGGGAAGGTAAGGTAAAAGGTATAGAAGCTGCGGTAAACATGAATATATCTCACCTTCTTTTTGTAGATGACATATTGATTTTTACAAATGGTGCCTCTAATGAAATAAAGGAACTAAAAAACATACTTGATCTTTTCCTGAAAGCAACTGGAATGCAGATTAACTCCAGGAAATCACAGATTATAGTGGAAGGTCTAAACAGACAAGAAAAAGCTCAGATCAATTCTTTTTTCCCTTATGATACATGCAACATGGAATCCCCCTTCAAGTATCTAGGGTTCTGGTTGAAGCCGAATGGCTACAGGAAGGAGGACTGGAATTGGTTGATCGCAAAAATCGAAGCTAAAATATCTCATTGGAGCTATAAATGGCTCTCCAGAGCAGGGAGGCTGACCCTAATCAAATCTGTGCTGCTGGCCATTCCAGTCTATTGGGCTGCATTAACATGGGTTCCTAAGGGAGTCTTGGAGAAAATCAGGAGAATTTGCAGCAGATTTCTATGGGTTGGTTCTAAAGAGAACGCGGTTCTCCCATGGGTTGCCTGGGAGAAAGTGGCAAGGCCAAAAGACTAGGGAGGATGGGGGATAAAAAGCCTTCCTGATTTCAGTCTCACATTGGCAGCCAAATCAGGGTGGAGACTTATAAAGATGGAAAATCTATGGACGAGAGTGGTCAAAAGGAAATATATAGATCCGGTTCCTTTAGAAGAATGGATCAGAAACCCAGCAAAGAGTAAAAAGAATGTCTCGGTGATATGGAAAGCCACTGTGGAGTCATTCAAAGTGATAGAACAAGGATTGGCATGGAAGATTGGGAATGGAAGGAACTTGAAGATAGGGAAGGATCCATGGGTTGGCTGCAATGAAAACTATGCCCTATCCCCTGGGTTAGTCCAACACTTAGAGAACAAAGGCATACTTTTCTTAAATCAAGTGGATAAAATTGGACAATCAACCATTTGGGGACAAGCTTGGAAAAATGAAGAAGACCTAGAACTAGAGCAAAGATGGAGGAATGAGTGGAGAACCTATACACAGGAACTTTCCAGGTCCAATGTCAGACTGAAAGACAGCCAGGATGAGTTAATCTGGGCGCATGCAGACTCGGGGGAATATTCTTCAAAAAGCGGTTACAAATTCCTCATGTCCAGGAAAGGATGGGGAACTCCTGAATGGTGGCCGAAACAAATATGGAAACTCAAAAGTCCACCCAAGTCTAAACTTTTATTTTGGTGCATACTAAAAAGTAAAATCCCAACCTGGGACATTCTGCAGTCAAGATATATGCACGGGCCTGGGAGATGTACCCTTTGCAAATCTGAAGCTGAAACCATAAATCACCTATTCCTAAAGTGCATAGGAACTATCAAGATATGGGGAGAGGCAGGAAATTTACTGAATAAAAAGGTTGAATGGGTAGGTGATAATCTGCTAGAGGTATGGACAAAGTGGTGGCAACAATATCCTAATGGGAACATGCGTAATCTACCTCTGATCATCAGCTGGGGGGTATGGATTACAAGAAACAGGAGTATTTTCCAGGACAAGGAAATCCCAGTGACAGCCATAGCAATCCAAAGTGTTTCTATTTTTTCTAGTATTCCTGAAGCAGAGGAGAACCAACCTCCAAGACAAGACACAGAAGTTCAAATAAAAGAGGGAGTTCCCTGGGCTTATTTCGACGGAGCTTCGCAAAATAATAGAGCAGGAGCAGGATTAGTCATCTATGAAAATAAAAATCACTTTCTCAAAGCCTCAGTCGGACTAGGGACCAGTTCAAATAACTATGCAAAAATGTTCTCTTTGAAACTTCTCCTCTGTTGGCTCATCCAAAGGAACAACCACACAATTCAGATCTTCGGAGACTCATTAAATGTTATCAAATGGGTCAATGGACACAGCACATGCAAAAATCAAATCTTAAAACCTTTGCTGGAGGAAATTCAGGTATTGAAATCTTCATTTAACACTTTCTCTTTATGTCATATTTTCAGGGACTGGAACGATTCAGCTGACAAACTTTCTAAGGAAGGCTTGCAGTAGAATCTGGGCAGCTGGAAAATTATAGAAGAAAATCAGGGACAGATCAGCAGATCAGATCAGCCGCCCCATGACTAGTCTTTTGATTTTTTGCAGCGTTTCCTACAAAGCTTTTAAAACTTTTGTGAAAATTAAAATATCATAGACCTGTACTTGAATGTTTATATGGCAGTTTACACAATATACTCTGTTTGTAAGGGTTGTTTTCCTCTCTATGAGGAGACCCGTTATTATGATGGATTTTCAGCCCTTTTTAGTAAGGGAAGTCACGGTTTTTTACTGAACAGAAATGAAGGTAAAACAGATCAGCAGCTTTCTTTTCAAAGAACAGCTGGTATCCTGCAAAAGGCAGGACTTTTTGTTGGGAAAACAAAAGTAGTTTTATAGTACAATCAGAGATGTTGAAGCATATGCAATGTAACTTTTTATTTCCTTAATAAAAAGTTCACTTTTTCTTCGAAAAAAAATAAAATAGAAAGAGATTAAAAAAGAAGAAGCTACTCTGCATTATGAATGCTATTAGTAAGAAAATGATGAAAATTTCATTATAAAAATTGTTAGTATGAAGATGATTATGAACACTGTGAAAGGAAATAATGGATTTACAGTTTAACTAGAAAACAAAATGAAATGAAACCTTCTTCAGTGCAAGGGCCCTCTGCAACTGATTAGGCTATGCTTCCTTAATCAACTCCAAGAAAACTCCTTCAGATTTCCATAAAACATGCGGTCTTCATATTAAAAACAGGGACACAAAATGCCCAAGATTTATGGAGTTTAAAAAACTTCAGCTTCACAATAAAACTATCACTATCACTACTCACTTATTTGGTCCTTTACACAAGTATTTATAGGAAAAACCATACAACTGTTTATAGAGAAAAATATGCTATAACAAAACACGTAAAAGGAAAATGTGTGGAATTTCTTCCTTGGTTGCTCGAGACATAAATCCAAGACATGGTGGTTGTTGGATTCGGTTGTACAGGTCGCTATTGGAGTCCGTAGGTACAGGTAGTTGTTTCGGATAATGCTTTCCATCACTGTGAAACGTGTAATTAATCACGAAACAGAGTCTTGCTACCTTCGGTCTCTATGTTTTACTTCTTCATTGACCATAGTCTTATGCCATCTTCGTTGTCGATCTGGCTAGGTGAATAGGACAGGGTCCATGTCACAATGATTCCCAAGCTGCCCATGTAGCTAGTTTTTCCTTCTGCCATCTGGAACCTGTTAAAGCATGAAGGAAGCTACGGAACAGCTGATTAGCTGCAAAATAGGCTGGGATCCATAGCTAATATACAAAAATTTATTCAAACAGCAAAACATAAAATCATAACATGTAAATCACTAAATTTCCTCCTAAAGACAGTATATACCGGTCATTGATGATAAGAATGCATCTTCTTCTTGGAAAAAGCAAAGAAAAGGAATGAGAAGAGTTGCTAGGGAAAGAGTAATTTTGAGGCTCAAAATACCCCCACTGCAACATCATTGCATGTCCCCATGCAATTTTCAAAAATGTGAACTTCTTTCTCCTATTGCATTTGTTCTGACACTTTTTACAGCACATCCAACTTCCTTTTCTGACTTCCCTTTGCACTGACTGCCATCCATGGCTTCTTCATAAGAAGTTTGTATTTGAGGTTAATAAGTGTTTTGCTAATCTTCCTTTTTCCTCTTCAGCTTCTTGTTTTTCTTGTACCATAATCCCAAGTGTAGCATTTTGTTGTCATGAATAGCTCTATCCAACTTGTTTTGTTCCCTCAAGGTCTCATTTTCTTTTTGAATGTGCTTGTTCAAAATTTCTAACTCAAAGTTTTCTTGTTTGAGAGAGCTAGTTAGAGATTCTTTTGGGGTGACATGATGCTTTTTATTAGTTGAGGATCTTGGATCTATCGAGGTATTATTTTTCTCTAATGACTCTATGTAGTCATAGATTTATTGTTGTACTAGATCTATGCCAGGAGAAGCTCTACTTGGGTTGCCTTCAAAATTCTATGGAAGAGAGTTTTGTGGACTGTGTTAAGATGGAATACTGTCAGGAGATTGAATTAGGGTTTCTTCCTGTAAGTTTATACACTGGGCTTCTCTTGATGTTACCCTCTTCACCTTACCTCGGAGTCTAGAGCTCCTTCTCAGGTTTTGGAAGCTTATGGTTTCTTCTTTTGTGTCCTTCTTCCTCTTTCCTATCTCCTTATTTTTCTTGATTTGCTCCTTTATCTTGGTCAGTATTTCGGAGAGTAGCTATTCATATTCTTGTGGTGATGAAGGTTCAGGAATGTCTTCATTGATTTCTTCAGCCCTCTTTTTCATTTTTCCTTTCTATTTAATCTACTTCCTAACCTCTGGTTTAGAAGTTGTCTCTGTATCATTCTTTTGTGAGGAGTTTTGAATATTAATGCTGATATTTCTCCTCCTAATTTTCTTAACATGACTTCCCTCAGATGAATCTGGAGCATCCTGGAAGAATTTTCTTACCAAGAAACCTTCCCATGTATCCCCTACACTTCTCAAATGGAATTCGACTAGTATCTGCACTAATCCATGATGATACATAGTCGTTTTTATGGATTCAATTTTCTTTTGGACATTTGTTGCCATCCTTCTCAGACTATATAGAAGGAATAAGGGAAGATTTATGGTTCCATTTTCTAAAAAAATAATTAATAATCATATATGGTAAACATACATAGACCCAAATCTTCCTTCACATGTAATAAATTTTTGTAATATTAACATGTTACTCCATTTGTTCTTGAGTGCTGAAATAGGAAACCCCTTTTTAAATATTGTAACATCCATACCTAGGTTTCTAAGGATCACTTTCCAAGATTCATCATGAAATTCCTTGCTTTTAAACCATCTTTCTCCTAGTCTCAGGAGCTCTGTTGCTTCTGCTATGAAGGATTTTGTGACTGCAAATTTGATATCTCCTATCTCCACTTCTGTGCCATCAAATGATCTTGCAAAAGATTTGGTAATTTCCTTGTGGTAGCCATCAAAATTTTCAATAAAATTTAACCATCCAGCCTTCTATAGCATCCCTTTAAGTTGTGGATAACCTTCCATATATTTTACCCCTACGGGCTCTGTTCTAATAATAAGCCCCATATCCTCTGTTTTCAGTTAACCTTCAAAATTACTCTCACTGTCTATGAAATGAGTGGTATCTAAGAAATGGAATGACTGCGTATATAGAAATAGGAAGACTGTGTGTATGGAATGACTGTGTGAATATGAGAGGAAAACTTAAGAGTTTGCATGTAATAAATAGACAATAAGGGTTTAGAGATTCGTAGATAGGTAGGTAACATCGTTGTCTTGACCATTAACAAGTGTAGTTGTGGAGGATTGTTTTAGTACAGGTTATCGAGTTTGAAGAAGAGATTTGTTATGAAAGAATAATTGAGATTATTTGTCATTAAAGACGAAAGATATGGTGGAGACATTGTGGCGGTCAAATCAAATTATGGTTGATTAAGAAGGCATGTGATTATACATACTAAACAAACTTATGTTTTCAAATTGCTTTTTGAAAAAAAAATTGCATTTACCTTTGGAACCTTTACCTTTTGCTTGCTAATTTTTTTGATGTTGATCCACAAGTACCTTGACCATGATTGGTCTTCAAAAATTTTATTTTTCTTCAATCCCCTGCATACATGGTTTTATTATGAATTGTACACTTGTGTCTGAACTAATAAACAAATTGTAGCTACAGAATCAGATTAGCTACAGAACGTGAAACAAAAAGCGAAATATGGCTTATGGATCATGAATGAAATGGAAATGGCTATGTAAGTGAAAATAAAATGAGATGTAAGACAAGATGATAAATGAAAACGGAGATGGAATAATTACTGGAAAAGGAAAAATTTATTGATGAAATATGACAATGGAATGAAGTGAAACTGTAAAAATAAAATAGAGTGAGGTGAGATGAGATAATGAATTTTGTAGAATGTAAACTACAGAGTGACTGTGGCTTTTTGTCACCACTTATTACAGAAAGAAAATGGAAAATATAGGGTGTCAGAAACCTCTGATTTTCACCCTGTATTTTCTGTATAAGCATGCCAATAAATGATTGGTTTTCAACCTTATACAATATATTATTATTATTATTATTCACAATTTATATGGGAAAAAATAAAGACTAAGTTAGTGGAGAAGAAGGATTCTTCTTCACTAACTTCATTTCAGAATTGTCCTGGAAGAACTTGATGAACTCCTCCTTTTAAATTGGTTTCTGAAATATTTTTAATCTATGACCATTCACAAGAAGAGGAGCTTTACTTTCATCTATTGTTTTGATCATCACTACTCCATTACTAAAGACTTTTTCAATCTCATATGGCCCAAGCAAATGAGTTTGAAACTTCCCTTGAAAATATTTAAACTTTGAATCAAATAACAATGCCCAATATCCCACTTGAAACCTCTTGTCCTTGATATATTTGGCATGCCATTTAGCCCTCTATTGTTGGACTATACCAGTCCTTTGAGCTACCTCTTGTCTGATTTCATCAAGTTCATTGAATTGCTCTCGCCTATGCTTTTGAGCCTCTGATAAATTTAGTCCCAATTGGATTGCCATCTTGAAGGTTCTAATTTGGAACTTTATAGGGAACAGGACTTGTTTCCCATAAACAAGTTCATAGGGTGTATGTCCTGTTCATGTAGTTCTATAGGCCCATAAGGCTTCAAGAAGCCTTTCTGCCCAATCTCTTCTATGTAGATGCATAGTCTTGGTGAGGATTCCTTCAATCACTTTATTTGTAGATTCCACTTGACCATTTGCTTGTGGATGATAGGGAGTAGATTTCCTATGCTTGATCTTGTATTCTTCCACAAGCCCTTCCACCATGTTAGATGTGAATTGAGATCCTTGATCTGTCACAATTTCTCTTGGAACACCAAAACGAGTGAAGATGTCCTCAAAAAGAAAATTAACTACAGATTTTTCATTAGCAAAAGGTAATGCTTTGGCTTCTACCCATTTAGTGACATAATCAATGCATACCAATATATACTTTTTCTACTTAGATGGAGGATTAATTGGTCCAATAAAGTCTAAGGCCCATTTTTCAAAAGGTTCGATAAGTACTTGAGTTTCTAATGGCATTTCATTTGAGGGAGTAGGTTTCCCTACCCTTTGGCAACTGTCACATCTTCTGACATATTCTTTAGCATCCTTGAAGATGGATGGCCAATAATATCTTAAAGAAAGGATTTTATAGGTTGTCCTCTTTTCAGCAAAGTGTCCACCACACGGCTCATCATGACATGCTTTAAGAATCTCAAGCATTTCATCTTCCCTGACACACCTTCTGATCATAAGATCTGGCCCTGTTTTATACAATTCGTTAGTGATCCATGAATATCTTGCACTTTCCTAAATAATTTTCCTTTTCTCTCTAGGAAACAAATGTGAAGGTAACTTTCCTATGACCAAGTAGTTAGCAACATCTGCAAACCAAGGAGTTTGAGTAGTTACTGCAAAAAGATATTCATCAGGAAACTTATCTTCAACCGGAGAATCTTCTTTGATATTCTGAATCCTGGACAAGAAATCAGCAACTGTGTTTTGTTTTCCAGGTCTATCTAGCACAGTAATGTTGAATTCTTGCAAAAGTAAAATCCATCTTGTAACTGTGCCATTAGTAATAGGTTTCTTCATCAAATATCTAATTGCAGAGTGATCTGTATGAACAAAGATTTCATAACCTGTTATATAGTGTTTGAACTTGTTAATTGCATGAACAACAACTAAAAATTCCTTTTTAGTCACAGTATAATTCAAATCAGTGGGAGTCAAATTCTTACTTGTATAATAAATGGCATAAGGAATCAAATATTTTTGTCCCAATACAGCTCCCAAAGCTGTATCTGAAGCATCTATGGAAATATGGAAAGGGAGTTTCCAATTTGGAACTCTTAAAATAGGTTCTTAAGAAATTTTTTCTTTCAAGGTTTCAAATGCCAATTGGCAGTCAAGATTCCAATTGAATTCACAATCTTTGGTAAGAAATTTGAAGAGTGGAGATGCTATTTTAGTGAAATTTTCTATAAACCTCCTATAGTATCCTGTAAATCCTGGAAAAATTCTAACATCCTTTTGGCAATTTGGAATTGATAACTTAGAGATGACTTCAACTTTAGATTTGTCAACTTTAATCCCATCTCCCGAAATGTGATGTCCTAAAACAATACCTTCTGTAAACATCATAAAACATTTTTCATGGCTTAGTGAAAGGTTTGTTTCCTTATATCTTTTAAGAACTTTTTCCAAATTTTCCAAAGCTTCTTCAAATGTATCTCCATATATTGTAAAATCATCCATATATATCTCTACACAATCATGTATCAAATCAGAAAAAAATTCCTAGTACTACTCTTTGGAATGTTGTAGGTGCATTACATAACCCAAAAGGAAGTACTCGGTAGGCATAAGTTCCCCATGGACAAGTAAATGTGGTTTTATCCTAATCCTCAAGTGCTACTTGAATTTGATTATAACCTCTAAAACCATCCAAGAATGAGAAATACTTCTTACCTGCTAATGTATCTAACACTTGATCTATAAAAAGAAAAGGAAAATGATCTTTAAGGGTTGCTTTATTCAATTCTCAGTAATCAATTCACACCCTTCATTTACCATTCTTTTTAGGCACAACTACCAAAGGGGAAACCCATTGGCTATCTGAAATTAGGTAAATGAAGTTTACATTCGGTAATCTTTGGAGCTCTTCTTTTACAATCTCCTAAGATTTGGATTCATCCTTCTCTAAGGTTGTCTGATAAGTCTACTGTTTTCCTCAATATAGATGTGATGGATACAAGTCTTAGGATTAATGTCTTTCATGTTAGTGTATTCCCATGCAAATGCAGCATAATGTTTTTTTAATGTTTTGATTATCTCTTCTTGTTGTAGTTTCTCCAAGTTTTTGTTTATGTTCAATGTCCAACCTTGGCAAATTTCAATTGTAGAGCTACCAAACTCTTCCATAGAATAGAGAGACATCTATCTAGATGACAAATATTCAACATTAGATTTTTATTGAAACTGCACATGATTATATTCTGAATATTTTTCAAAATTTTCCAATGTATTCAAAATTTGACTATCTTCACTAATTTCTGAAATAGTAAAGAGAGGTTGAATATCATCTTCATCATCAATCCATTCTTTGTCATCTATTTCTGTGATTGCTTTTGCTCGAGGATACAGAGTAAATTTCTTTGTTGAACTACCATTAGAAATATACATGTCACCAGATATACAGCTAATAAAAGCATCCGTTGTAGCCAACCAAGGTCTTCCTAATATGAGTGGATGTCCTCCTAGATTGTTTTTGGGAGCTAAGATCATGAAATCAACAGGATATTCCCAAGAATCTAAGGATATTGAAATATATTCTAACACACCATTTGGTTTGATTATCAATCTATTTGCTAGTTGCAGTAAGGTAGGTGTGTAGAGAAGATTAGGAAGTTTAAGCTGCTCCATAGTTTGTTTACTCATGATGTTTATTGCTACCCTTAAATCAATGAATGTATTTGGAATTTCAATTCCATTAATATGTGTTTTGACAATTGGACTTCTTGAATCCACATATTTTTGTAAGGCAATTTTTCCCATCATTATGTCTGATATTTTTCCTACCAGGTGAATTCTTTTTGTTTCTTTTGCTTTTTTCCCTGGTTTTTTTATGCTTAACTCCTTTATTGTTTTGGCTAGAATTGGAATTTCTCTAATGGCTTGTAGCAAAGGAATTTTGATACAGACATTCTTCAATTCATCTGGAAATCATAGTTCGACAACAAGATTTGTTTTTCTACCCCTCTATCAATTTGTAGTCATTCAGGAAAAGGAGGTGTAGAAGTAGATGTTGGTTGTTCAATGATAGGAGTTGTGTTCACTGATTCTTTTTGTTTTCCTTTTTCAATGTTTTGGTTTTGGAGAGATGTTTCCTCAAAAATTTTATTTACTTTTAGAGAATATTCCTCAAAAATGTCTCGTTCTTGAATAACTACAGAAGGAATTTCCTTTTCTAATATCCTTCCATATCTTAGTTGAACATCATTAAGATCTAGAGGAGTAATCATGTAAATTGGAAATTGTTGTCCTTCTACCATGTAAGCATTCTGAGGGTTTTTATGTTTTGGGTTTGGTAATGGTTGGGTAGGTAGCTGATTTGGTTTCTGCTGAAATGGCAGTAAGAGTTGGGGATTTTGGTTTTATTGCGGAGGTTGTTGTGGAAATGGCAGTGAAAGTTGAGGGTTTTGATTTTGAAGTTGTGGCTGTTGATTTTGTTGTTGAATATGTGGGGGAGGATAATTCTGATATGATGGAGGATATTGGTAATATTGAGAAAATCTCCCATAAGGATTTTGTACTCCTGATGCCCACAGTTGAGATTGAGGTTGAGGTTGATGCCAGGGTTGCTACCAAGAATTCCAGTTTGGTGGGGGTTGAAGATACATTTGATTGTTAAATCCCTAACTTTGTGGCCCCAACCAAGGTCTTCTTGTAACAAAACAAAGAGACTTTGCAGAATTTGGGACTGTTTCCTCTTGAAAGACAACCTTAAGACCTGGGATTGAAGGACAACCCTTGGTCTCATGGCTTTCTGAACAAATCATACAAGTTTCTACAATTTTTGCATCTAAAGGGCATTCCCTTAGAGCATGTTTTTTTTTGCATTTTGGACAAAAAATGGCTAAAGCATCCACCTCAGTTTTCTGCTTGTTTTGTATTTTAAGGGTGTCTAATTGCTCACTAAGGCTCCCTAGAATGTTAGTTTTAAATTCATCAAGAATATTGCCAATTTTTGCCCTACTTATAGATCCAGTTGCAGATTTGTTTACTCTAACAATAGAAGGATCTCTTGGCCCTTTCCCTATTTTAGATTTCCCTCTTGAGAGATGAACACACAATTCTCCTATATCACTTAATGGAAGTTGAGAGATATCTCCCTTCCCCATCATGTTAAGGATATCTATCCACTCATCTATGGCTTTTAATAAAAGAGATTTCAAGGTTTCTTCATCTAAATTGTTCATCTTTGCTCTTTTCAAATTATAGTTGAATCTCTCAATCAAATCTTCTAAGTTTTCATCCTCTCTTTGCATCATTTTGAACACTTCATCGTTATGATTGGTAGGCATGCAATAATCCAAGTACCTATCCAAAAATACCTTTTTCATGTCATTCCATGTTCTAATGGATTGAGTGACTAACCCCATGAACCATTTCAAAGCAGCTCCTTTCAATGTTGAAGGAAACAATTTAATTTTTTGAGAGTCTTCTAGATAGTCACAAGTTCTGCACAAGACTTCAAACTCAAAAAAAAAATGTTTCAGGGTCCTCACTTTTCAACCCATAGAAGTTTGGGAGAATAGAAAGTGAGATATTTTTCATTGTGGCATTTGTTTCCTCATCCACTATAGGGAATCCAAAAGAGTTATCTATTTCCCTATTTCCTCTACCTCCTCCATTATTTCCTCTACCCCCTCCTCCAAACAGTGAGAATTCTCCATCTTGTTCCTCTTCTGCCATTATAGTTTCTTCAGAGTCAGTATAGGGTTCAACCTGCAAGGTTACTTCCTCCTCCTCTAGTTCTTCTATTAATGGAATATGGGAGATAGGTTCTACTTCTTCTTCCTTACCAGGTATTCCTAATTCTTCAACTACAATGTGCTCTCCTGTGGAGGTGAAAAACACTATTCCTACTATTGGAGATTCGAAATTTTTCTCCCCTAGGACTGTCTTGGTAGATGAAGTAGGAGATTCTTCTTATTGCATTTCTGCCCTTGGAATTCCAGGAGTCCTATGGCTGGGAGTATGAGTTTGGGATGGAGGTGTGTCTTTTCTTGTTCTTGGTGGAGTAGGTGGTGTTGTAGGAATTGAACTTCTGCCCCTAGCTATAAATCTACCCCTAGAGTCTCTTTCTCTATGTATGTCATTTTTTTTTTTTTTTTTGAATGTAAGAGATAAGGCTACCTAGTTACACTTCCCTGGCAATGACACCAAAATGTTTGATAAATTAAGTATCCTAAATTTCTTTACATAAATTATCAATCTGGGTATCGTAAACTAATGAAGTGTAGTGCACTATTTGTGCTAGACGACCCTTCTTACTTCATTGTTTTTGTGTTTTGTGTTGTTTTGGGGGGTTTTTGATCCTTTAATCCCTAATGATTTACAATGTAACTATCAAAATATTAAGGCTAACTTTCATAAAATACTGCTAAAAAATTCTAAAAAATGAGAAAGAAAAGAGCTTAAGGAAGACTTGGAACAAAGTTTAAGCAAGAAATGAAAATAGAGTTTCTATTCCTGTTTTACCATTATTTCCAAATCATGAACTAAAAACTGAAAGTGAAATTTGCAAGTGATGTCTAATCAATTACAAAAAAAAAACTAAATGAAATACTTAGTTACTCTACCTCTCAATTTTGGGAGAAAACCTCCTTGTGATGACATTTGAGGAATTCTGTACTTCATTATTCTAAGAGAAAATAAATACAGGAATGTAGCAAAGACTCATTGCATGAATGAAATGTTCAACCACTTAGTTTAGGATGAATTATCAACTTGAAGGGTTCTTCAGAAACATTCATTAACACCATGAGTCAATAAACTAGAAATAAAATGGCAAGAACAGTAAATGGCACTGATCAGTCTAATTGAGAATTTAAAGACTAGTAAAACAGTGAATGAAGTAAACTAAATTACACTACTGAATTTCAACTTCTAACTACTGATAAAAACTAGAAAGAGATTAAACAAAAAGAAGCTACTCTGCATTATGAATGCTATTAGTAAGAAAATGATGAAAATTGCATTATAAACATTGTTAGTACGAAGATGATTATGAACACTGTGAAAGGAAATGATGAATTTACAGTTTAACTAGAAAACAAAATGAAATGAAACCTTCTTCAGTGCAGGGGCCCTCTGCAACTGATTAGGCTATGCTTGCTTAATCAACTCCAAGAAAACTCCTTCAGATTTCCATAAAACATGCGGTCTTCATATTAAAAACAGGGACACAAAATGCCCAAGAGTTACAGAGTTTAAAACTTCGGCTTCACAATAAAACTATCACTATCACTACTCACTTATTTGGTCCTTTACATAGGTATTTATAGGAAAAACCATACAACTATTTGTAGAGAAAAATATGCTATAGCAAAACATATAGAAGGCAAATGTGCGGAATTTCTTCCTCGGCTACTGGAGACATAACTCCAAGACATGGTGGCTGTTGGATTCGGTTGTATAGGTGGCTTTTGGAGTCCGTAGGTATAGGTAGTTGCTTGAGATAACACTTCCCATCACTATGAAATGTGTAACTACTCATGAAACAAAGTCCTGTTACCTTCAGTCTCTGTGTTTTACTTCTTCATTGGCCGTAGTCTTATGCCATCTTCTTTGTCGATCTGGGCTAGGTGAATAGGACAACGTCCATGTCACGATGATTTCCAAGCTACCCATGTAGCTAGTTTCTCCTTCCACTTGGAACCTATTAAAGCATGAAGGTAGCTGCGTAATAATTGATTAGTTGCAGAATAGGTTGCGTTCCGTAGCTAATATACAAAAAATTATTCAAACAAAAAAACATAAAAGCATAACATGTAAATCACTAAATGTCCTCCTCAAGATAGTATATACTTGTCATTGATGATAAGAATGCATCTTCTTCATGGAAAAGAAAAGAAAAGGAATGAGAAGAGTTGCTAGGGAAAGAGTAATTTTGAGGCTCAACAGCTATATTCAAGCAATCAAGAGGTGTGAATGTTGTGAGTGATATGCCCACAAAGCTCGAGATCCCCCAACTCCACTACATTGAGTCATAATCATTGGTCCATTTTGAAAATGAGGAATTGACTTGATGACTTGCAACCTGCCATTTCAAAATCGCCACAAGTACATCATATTTTTCATCGAATACTTCACCAAGTGAGCTGAAGCCATGCCCACATTCAATAACATTTTTGATACCGACACCATGGTTTTCTTTAACCATGTCATCACATTGTTTGTCGTTACCAAGGAGTTAGTCTCAGACCATCGTAAACACTTTGAGAATGTGATCTTTCAAGAATTATCACAACTCCGTGGTTTCTCGCATGAGTTTTATTCCCCATGCTACCCTTAGTCTAACGGAGAGGTAGAAGTTGTCAACAAAGTCCTCAAGGAAATGTTACAACGCATGGTGAAAAGGCACAAAACAAACTAGAATCACATGATATTTTACACCTTATGGGCATATCATACATCAGTAAAAATATCCACATGATTTAATCCTTTCCACCTAGTATATGGAATCAAGGTTGTGCTCCCCATAAAGTAAGATTCTATTGTAGTGGCTACAACCACCCTCCAAAATTTTGCCTAAGCTTCGTTTTGGAGCCTCCCTACCAACCTTTCACAATAGCATGTCTTACTTCATCATGTACACAAGCTTCAATGTTTTTCTTGTAGAATGATAGCCTGTCCATCAGAGCTTGTTGCATTCCCCTCATAGGTTGTTCTTTTGGACTTGGTCCAGCTGCAGGCTTAGCAGCTCCCTCAAGGAATTGCGCAATTCTGGAGGGCAAGCAGCCTTCCCTCCAAAAATTGCATAATTTTTTCTAGCAGCTTGCTGGGCTCCAGAATTGCACAAATCTGCCAGTCAAGCTTCACCCAGAAAATTGCACAATTCCTCCCAACAGGGCTGCTCAGCCCAAAAATTGTGCAATTATGGGAAGTAGTCAACTGCTCTGCCCAAAAATTGGGCAATCCCTCTAGGCAGCCAGCCCAGCTCCCTCCCAGAAATGTTTAATTTTTCCTCCCAGCTAAGTAGACTGTTGCATGTGTAGTCGAGTTGACCGATTCCCTCCAGGACCGAGAAAAATTGATTTGCATGCATGGGCTGCTCCTCCCAAGGCAACATGTAAAGGAATCCCTTGTTTCTGTTGGGTGTGGAACCTAATTATCTTCTTTATTTAGAGGTATCACCGCATTGGACCCGAGTTCATAATGTGGCGGCAACGTCGCCCATAAATGTGCGCCACCAGCGGGGTCCAAGGGCGGCGACGATGATTATTTGGAGGCCCCCCCAGTGGGGAATCAGGGGTAGCGCCCCTGAAGCTAAAAGAATATTTAAAATTTCCTTGTAAAATGTTGTATTTTCGTAGTCAATATGGATCATACATTAGGCAGAGATCTAACGGTAGAGTTTATGTTTAATTTATGGTTTTTTTTCCCTAGAAGGCAACCCTTTGCTATATATGAGGGAATTGTATTGTGTCTATATAGATCGGTATTATGAGCGAGGAAGAGAGAGGGGATTGAGAGCGAAGAGGGAATTACAACAGATCTGTTGTAGGTTGTATCTCTTCATTTTGTTGGATAATATAAAAGGAAGGACTAGTTGTTTCTCCGTGGACGTAGCCCAAAATTGGGTGAACCACGCATATCTATGTCTCTCTTGTTTTATGTGTTTTCTATGTTTATATTTATACAATATCTTATGTGCTCCATTGCTCTATAATATATAATTTACTAGTAGTTCTACAGATCTGTTTTTAGCAATTGGAGGTTACATGCAAGGATCATTTCAAAAACCTCCCACCAAGTGTCACTTTTCCTAGATTTGTGGCATGCATGTCACAACCTCAATTTTGTCGAAACTCATCAACCATACAATACAAAACTCATTCTTCACATTGACCTTGCAGCTCTGACATCCCACATTGCATCTAGGAGTTGTCGGCACATACAACTCAGTTGTTTTGGGGGTAAGCCTACTTTTCATGTCTCGCCCTCTGTTTCTGGAAATTTTTGTGTTTCACTTCGTATGAATGTTGTCTTCTTGATTTCAGTGAGCGCTTATTGTCTTTTTGATACATGCTAGCTTGTACTAGCACCCTTTTAGTTTTCGTTTGCATTTCATTGTTGTTGCATGCATGACACTTTTTTGCATAGATGGTCATCGTTGTAGTGAATCGCTTCACCCACATGTATTCTTTCCCATTTTTCAAATCTTGCACTTGTTGTTTGCATGGATGATCATTAACTCTTGTTTGCACTCACCTCACCATGCATTCATACTTCTTGTGTTTTCAGTGACCTGTTGGTCGGATTGGGCTGTCTTGGCTTGGAACATGTGTTGCCCCAGCTAGCACTGCACATTTTCAGAAGTGAAGGCTCTACCTTCCGTATAGAAATTCCGCAAGCCTAGCCAGGCACTAACCTCCAGGCTTGCATTGCGCAATTCTTGGAGGCAGTGTCCCATTGTCCCTATAAATTGTGCAATGCAGTTTGCTGGTTGCATGTCACTACTGACTAAAATTTCGCATTGCATAGTTTCAATCCTCAGCAGGCCAAGCTGGACTGTGCATTGCACAGTTCCAATAGTCAGTCAGTCTCCTGACCTTCCAGCCAAAATTGCACAACCTTCATGATCAATCACATAGGTATGTTGCAAGTCAGTTCTCAAGTTCATTTTAGTTTTCGATTGACAGATTTCTCGCCATAAGTGTTTCCATGTATCTAGGTATCACAATTGTTCATCTACCTCTCAAAAGCACAGGTACAATGGTTTCCACGAGAGAAGATTTGAAGACACTATTCAAAGTACACTTGGGAATGTAGCCGATCAAGTGTTTATGAAATTTCCTACCCATAAAGACATCAAGTTGTTTGTAGACAAGGACATCAAGATATGATGGCAGCAACATCATAACAAGCAACACCATCAAAAATAGTTGAAGGAAGCATACTGTATGCAACGAATGCAAGAGGAATGTTTTTGACAATAGAGAGGCGGAAAAAAGTTGCAAGCTCAAGCAGGTCTACTTGTGATGAAAGAAACTTTAGAGACACAAGATATGAAGTGTTGGTGCAACATGAAGATCACACGAAGACAAAGAATGGAATAGAGAAGGAGTTGCATGTGTTTAAGCAGCAACTCAAGGAAGAACAAGAGCCACATAGATGAGAGAATGAGTTGTAGTAGGAGCAGGTACAATAGGGGCGCAACATGCATAGACAGATGAAACTACAGCCGTACAAGTTATGGATCCATCCCAGCAGCTGGCAAGGAGCAAACAAGGTGAGCAGTGTTGTTGATCTCATGCAAGGGAACTTAGCAGCATGCATGTCAATGTGCACATGCATGCGATCCAACCCATTTGGCACACTCAAGAAGGCGAAGACAAGGAGCAAGTTTGTCTGGAGCCAAACATGTAGTTGACAGATGATGCACATGACCACCAGCACACACTAGAAGATCATCACAAACACTATTAATCAGTGTTTTCTGGTTCGGTCGCACCCAAGAAGACCATGCACATGCCAGCAGACAAGTTGGATGGAGGAGCCATACCAATGCACCCAAATGAAACGGAGGCAAGAGTTCGCTTCAGCAAGATGTCACCATGGAGCGTATGCACACCATCATGGACAACCAAGCTTGGCATCAACTCACCACCTTCACCATCACAAGCATGTCAAATATTTTGTCTCACCACAACGGATCGGTGTCAGTGATGTCTTTCATGGCTTTCTCAAGCCATTTTGTCTCACATGGGCACATGTGCATTGTAATGTAATTTCTTGTCAAGTGCAAGTTCAAGTGTCGATAGATGGATGTAACAGTCATAGAGTAGATGAAGAGTCATGAGGGT
Organism: Pinus tabuliformis; assembly: GCA_031772625.1. Classification (NCBI taxonomy): domain Eukaryota; kingdom Viridiplantae; phylum Streptophyta; class Pinopsida; order Pinales; family Pinaceae; genus Pinus; species Pinus tabuliformis. Next base: position 476,190,471 of record CM062809.1, on the reverse strand, counting down.
AGATGAATTGTTGCAAAGGGGAATGTCAAAGGTCACCCCACCCTTTGCTATAAATAGAACCTCATAACTCATTGTAAAGGCTTTTGGTCAGCCAAGCTTTGGATATGACTATCTTAGAGAGATCTTGGACAGTATTGTAACGAGCCTTGGCTTCTCCACTACGCAAAGCTAGTATATCTCTTTGGAGGAGGAAGCGGTTGTGGCTGTAACATTCTGTTGTTGGAACTAGTGGTTGGACATGGATGTATTGTATGACTGGAACTTACACTTCTTAATATAACAGAGCCAACTCGTTTCATGCATATGTTGTATTGTATTATATGCTATCTGGCTTAGTATAAATGATATATGTATTTGTTTTCTTATGCATGCATGTATGGACTATTTTGTATAAGTATGTACAAATATTTCTGAAACGTGTTGTTGGTTTAACCATCACTTTGGATTGCTAGCTAACTTTCCTTCCATGTTGTGATGCATCTTTGCTCGTGTGTTCCCTTCTTAACTCCATGCTATCACAGGTTTCCAAGGGGCGCACTCATCTCAACCCCCATGTGTTTGAACCTCTCATGCACCTTCCTTGGCTTGCTGTAGCTATCACACCCTTGCTACCAATAGAGACATCTTAATTTCCTCTGTGCGAAATTGTGTTCAAGTCAGTACCGTATGACCCACTGCTGGGATTCCTACACCAAACGGTTTGAGGTATGATTGGGACCTCTTACCAGGGAGATTCCTTACATGTTGGCGGGTCTAGCACCGTCAACATATTCCTACCCTATGCACTTCCATCGAGCTTCTTCTAGAAGCTTCACCCCTAGAACAATAGCCAGTACAACTGGAATACATTGATAAAAGTTGGTACAAATCCTGCCAACATAAGAAAGACCACAAAAGAGAACCAAACCCTCTTTTGATCGCAATGTCAGTCCTCACACATTGAAGGAGGGAGACCTTGTACTTTGGTATGACATGGCCAAGGAAGCCCTTGGACTAGGAAAGTTTGATACCTTATGGAAATGAATGTACATCATCAAACATTACCTTTTAAAATGCACCTACATGTTGGCAAAGGCCGACGGAACATGTCTCAAATACCCTATCAATAGGTTCTACCTCAAAAACTTCTACCCATAACTTTCAATTCATCCTTATATGTAGAAGCATGCACCTTGACTTACTTTTATGATGATCACCACATCACGAATGAACTCTAAAACTCCACTCTCATCATGTGTCGCAAATGGATAATTCACTAGCTTACCACCATGGGTTTGTTGATGGTGCTTCTCAATGGTTGCAAAATCTCTCTACAATAACCTAGGTCGTATACTCCCATGACCTAATGCCCCTCAACCAAAATGGGATTTGCATCTAGTCAGCCACCAATACTCAAGCTAAATATGATGTCATCATAGGCCTCTTGGTTGATGCCTTTCACCTAGGTATCCTTCACCTGCATGTATTCCTTTATTCCCAACTGGTTGCATCACAGTTAAATAGAACCTTTAGGGTACGTGACCCTCACAGTTTTTGGAAAATCCCACATGCACAAATATTAGCGAGTGGTTTTGATCATATCACATTTTCACACAAACTAAGAAGTCAAAATGATATAGTTGACCACATCGCTAATCAAATCCTAGATTTGCATGCATCACATATACATCATAATCATCAAGACACATGAAACATAATGAACATATCCATCAATAAATACAAATACATCATATGTATAAAAGCCTAGTATATAAAGACACATCATGAGAGCCACAAAAATGAACTCTATATATATATATATATATATATATATATATATATATATATATATATATACACACATCATTCAAAAAATATATACATCCATTGGTCACAGCTAGAAAAACGAGTCATCAAAAAGGGGAGCATCCTCATAATGAGGGCTTCCCCTAGTACATGCAAATCCTACATCTCGAGTTGGGGCCCAACGCTTCCCTGCACCACCTGTGCCACTTGTAGGAGGTCATCCTGCCTCACTGTGTTGGATCTAATATTGGTCATGTAGTAGTGCCCACCACTGCCAACTTGTAGAGGACTAGGCATTGCACTCTATCTCATGCCATTAGCCTCTCGATGACCTCCTCCGCTAGAATCACACATCCAACATCAAACATCCCTTAGAGTAGATATGTCATGCGATCCCAAGCATCTGCAGTAGCCTCTGCCTGATCCCATAGCCCCTCAACCTCTTGCTAGAGCATTGCAACCTCCCCCTCTACTAAAGGACCATCAATCATTAGTCATTCCCTATGTGCCAGACATTCCTCCCCTTTATCGTCTCTCTAGTTTCGCTACCCTACAACAATACCAACCTCGCTAGGACATTGAGGATCAACCCCCACCAACCTACCCAATAGGCACCCGTGAGGTCCAACATTTGCAAGAAAACATGCATGATATCACCATATACATACATCATAAACCAAAACATATATAAATCATAAAATAATGAAAATATACTCACATACTTGCTAGATCTCACACATCGCTTGGGGCCAATCCCATCTCTCAATATCCTCAAAAATCCACACAAGCATAAGGGAACTCAAGAGTAAGTTGAGACTTGGACTAAAACCAACCCACAACTATGGTCATCCAATACCACCCTTCCTAACCCCACTTACCTGGGGCATTAAAGGGGCCCAACACTGAATCCGTGGCTCTCTCGGTGACTCAGGCTCCACCTCTATCATTGGCCACAACATCACTAATCTCTTGTAAAGTATGTTGCACATCATAATGCCATAACAAAATATTCTCACCTCACCTCTAACAATCTAGGATAGTTGCACAATCATCCTTTTATGGAGGAAGCCTACCCAATTAAAGAAGACACTCTCTCGCATCCTTTCTGACATTGTAATCTGGAAACCTAAAATGCAGTTTAGGGCTGATGAACCCACCAACTATACTATCATAGTTTTCTTTTCCTACATATCCAGGTCCAAAATAGATGCAATATGGATTCACCCTTCCTGGAATGGATCTTCCCTAGAGTGCTGACAAGTCCAAGTCGTCACCCCTACCTTCTAGGTGGGAGCTCCGTCAATAGCACCACATGTCGACGTACCAAACTTGTAACAAAATATACATCCACCTCCGTGATGAATACAAAATTTATTCCTCGGATGTTAAAAAACTGTCTGTCAGGCAGCTATCGACTAAGCACATATTGCAAGAAGTCTTCCTGCGATCTCAGCAAAGGGTTTTGAGAAAACTTTAGTAACCCCATCGAGCCAGATGAGCTCAATCCTGAGCATCGACCAACCACTACAGCATGCAAACGGTCCCAATCATGCTCACTCCATGTCACCACCATCTTTCCAAAAAGCAAAGAAAAACAAAAAAATTGGCCCCAAGGCCAAAAAATTAACTTTTGGTAGTACTACACTTTTGTTTCCAAAAAAGGCACACATTCACACATCTATTACCCAAATAGTCACGCACACCGCACAACTATCACCCCATTACCCATGAGAGCCGCTGACAAGGGTCCTCTCACCTATTTTCAATATGGTTGTGCACATCATGTGACTGTTTACCCTAGAGTCACACACACCTTGCGAACATGACCCCTTTTACTGCGAAGTCTTTGGCCTGAAAACCTCACGGATATTCCCTCACGGTTTCACACAATGCATGATTGTATTCCCACGACCTCTATGCATTCATTTGTCAACTTGATACATGCATGCCATTGCATGATTATCTCTTAATCACCCACACAGTTTTCTAAATTTCTTCCTAAAAGGGTCCATACAAGCCATCCTGTATGACCTACCTATCTTAAACTACTTAATTGACAAAGGGGGTGTCACAATGACTAACCTGAATCTCCTCACATGCTACCTAGGTGCATTAGTTGACTGCATTGGCTGAAAAGTCTCATGGGATCCACTCTAGATTACACATTAGCAAAGTACAAATGTGGCATATGGGCCACAAACCCTTATATATGGCCAATTTTTTTATTTTTCTAGTGGCCTGTTCAGGAGCCCATGATTGCCTTTCACAAAATTGTCAGTGACATTGGGATTAGGACATTTTCATCTACATCATCATACCATATGTTCCATTTAGTAAGAATTTTAATTTTTGGACTCGTTCTTTAGTTCAAAGTATTTGTCAGTTGTGCCTTGATTTTTTTTTCAATATATATTTCTAAGTTTTCATTAGTTTGGATATTATTACATAAAGATGTTTTCACTTGGGTTATTGGCCTTTGAAGTTGCAAGTATCTACCAATTTCCTAGTAGGCTTAGTCCTCAGTCCCAATCGATAGCTAAGGTATAATTCTTTACCCAACATGAATATCCTTCCTCCAAAGCATTGCATATCTTGACATCATTTCTCTAGAATAAGCCATAGGGTCCACCTTCTTAACCATGTCTACCATCACCTTCCATCTGCACAAGGTAAACTTCCATGTTGGTCAATATAGCCTTCGTCATATGGATTACCCAATTTCATTGTACCCTTCACACTATTAATATCCATGACCATTCTTCTAGGCCCGAGAGCCATTTTTCACCCACATGTCTAAGAATATTAGCTTCATAGTTCTCTTCTTTGCTCATTTCTTACCACCCCCACTACTAGGACACCTCTCTTGTTTATCAACCAGATCAAATTGAATGCACCTCCACGTTCTACACTTGGCCTTTCATTCATCCATATTTTAGTAGATAATATGATTCATTTCATCCACCTCATCAACCCCACACAGAGACTAATCCGAATTGGACCCTCAAACACTCTTAAAAGTTTCCTAAACTCTGTAAAATTCATACCAAAGTTTCAAAGTGCTGTGGATGTCAAGCTTATCAGGATTAAGCTCTCAACAATGGCAATTTGTGGTCAGCACGAAGCAAAGAGGACCCTCAATCAAAGCGCGCAGACCGTTGGCCCATGGTAATCACGTGCTGGCACAAACTGGCAAAACGGGAAGTCAGATCCAAAAACAGAGGTAGTTCCTGATACATGATTAGCGCTAAAGTGCTAATCGCGTACCACAGGGTTTCCCCCTTAGTGAAGGAAAGCCCCAAGTGCTTGGTCACAAGGAAAAGCATAAAACTGAACGAAAATCGTCGATTTTTTCAGAAGGCGGGCCCCACGCTAAAACTAGCAGGATATCAGAAGGCCCTCAAGCGGTAAGCAGGTTCGACCGAGTCCCGCCCAATTCCATACAACGAGTGACATGCGTCCAGTGGATGAGAGAGAAAACTGCTCTCATCGCATGGGTAAAGGTCATGCTACTTACCCGCACAATATGGACAGAGACCGTAGGATCTAGAGGCCCCAGATCAACGCCGAAGAAGTAATCCAACGGGTGACCAGATTCAACAGGGAAATAGGCTGAGGTGGATAAGATTTGAGATCTGGTATGACTGTTGAGTTGGCAGAGGAATCAGTTTCACGGGCAATCTTGGAGCAACAAAAATAATGAGCGTTCAAAGAGAACTGACACTCAATTCGTGGGGAAACAGGTGGCCACCTCTCTATGGAGCATTACAATGATGATGACGTAGAGTAGGGGAATTCCAGTAGATAGAGGAAGGAGATCCAGAGAGCCAGTCAGGGAGCAGATTGGCTTTAAGCCACGAGCAAACAAAGAAAGCAAAAAAATAGAAAAACAGTAAAAGAGAGAGAGAAGCAAAAAAATTGTAGAGAACAAAGAAGTCGAGCTGACCTTCAAAGCAAAGGTAGCATCGATAGACAGAGATAGAGAGAGTCCGAGAGTCTGTGAACTCTAGAGAAGGCTTGAGAGGTTCAAGAAACTCCTTTGTGTATACCTGTCAGGTATTGAGTACCAAATTGGACTCATAACACTGAGACCAGTTGAGGTCGAGATTCAGTAAGGGGAGTTTGTGTACTCTAGAGACTTGGGGAATCCAAGTATAGTCCTACTGATCACTATCTGTTAAGTGAGACTCAATTTGAACTCACTATTGTAAAACTACGCTTTTTAAGACACAATAGAAAGGCCACCACTGAAGGCTAGACCAGGAGACGTAGCCCAGGAGGATTGGGTGAACTCCTTATTAAATTTGTTGTGTTTATTTGTTTGCTTACTGTGTTCTCTTACTGTTTCAATGTCTGTGTATTTCACAATCTTATCAATCCATTGAATAAAATAACATATAAATCCCCTAGCACATAAGTCTGTAATACCTTAATTAATTAACTGAGATCATTCACGAGTGATTTCAAATCAAGTGGTATCAGAGCTCCTAGGTTGTTAAGGTTAGATAAGCTTGTGCTGGATTTTGTTGTTGAATGCTAACTAGATCAAAGCTTAAATTAGGAGAAGGAGAGTTGGTCGAAACTAACCCAAAAATTGGAAGAGTGTGTCCTAATAAGAAAATGTCAGAAGAAAGTCCCTTGGGACCAGACCCCCAATTCATAAATAGTTTCCTGGCCATGAGGTCCATGGTAGAGGAAATGTATAGGGAATTTAAGAAAGGTAAAGATGAATATTCATCATGCTCCAAAGAAAAATAAGAAGAAGAATCTCTCCTCCATGACCACTCAAAAGGCAAAGGGAAAGAAGAAAACTTTCTCACACCTCCTAATAGCTCTGAACATAAAAAGAAGACATCTTTGATTAAATTATATGTTAAATTTGATTTACCAATATATGATGGAGAGTCGAATGCAGAGAAGCTGGATAATTGGATCACACAAATTGATGTTTATTGCAGAGTGTAGAGTATCGACTCAGACAAGAGTAAGGTTCAGCTGGCCAGCCTATGCCTTGGAGGCACTACCTTGGTATGGTGGGAAGGTAGGACACAAGCTAACATGAAGAAACATGGTAAGATTCTTTATGTCTGGAGTGAATTTATTTCTACAATAAAAAAGAAGTTCTATCCACTAGCTTACATGCAGCAAGCCATGATGAGCTGGCAAACTTTTCGCCAATTGAAAAGGCAAAGTGTACAAGGTTACACCTAAGAATTTAGGAAAAGAGCTTTGATTCTATGAATTTTATTAGACTCACTTAAGACTCTATTGAAGTACATAGGTGGTCTACATAGCTACATGAGGCACACTATCCTCATGTTTAATCCCACTAGTATAGATGAGGTATCTATTCAAGCTACACATCTAGAAGCTAGAGGAAAGAATGGGAACCCAGAAGTTGGACGATCATCCAAGCCCATTGCAAGCAAGAATAAGGAGAAAATAAAACAGAAATGGAAAGAGAGGAAGGCCAACACTGCATAGAAAAGAAAGTCTTCATGCACTCACTGTAAGAAGGATGGGCATGATGAGGATCACTATTGGATTCTGCATCCGGAGCTGAGACCTAAGAAGTTCGAGAGCAAGAAGAAGAAGATTGCTATAGCTATTTAGAAAGATTTGGGGTTGGGTTCAGGAGATGAAACAACCATTGCAGCCACAGGTATAAAAGGTAAAAACTCCGAAGCATCTACTGGTAATTCTGCACAATCTGTTAATGATGAAGAAAATGAGAGAAAAAGACATGAGCTTTTCCATATTCGAGTTATTTCTAAACACCAAAAGATTGATACTTTGTTTGATAGTGGCTCACAAGTAAATTTAATTTCTGAAGCAATTGTAAAGAAGTTTGGATTACTGACTACACCTCATAAGAAACCATATCCATTAGGTTGGTTAAGTGATAAAGCACAGCTACAAGTGACTAGACAATGTAAACTTAAGTTTTCTTTTGGGTCAGCATTTGTAGATGAGGTTGAGTTAGATATAGTTCCTCTGGATATATATGGAATTGTTTTAGGAAGTCCTTACTTGTATGATAGAAAAGCTATTTTCTATAGAGATGAGAACAAGTATCTACTCATTAAAGATGCAATCGAATACTTTGTAAGGGCTCATAAGCTCAATAATAACTACACTCTCATAAACTCAGGGTAGATGAAATTAATTGTAAATTCATGCAAACAATTTTTACTGATGGTTGTAAAGGAAAAGAAACCTGATAAAACCAATGTATTTGAGGGCTGTGATGCTAAACAACAAGCTGATTTAGAAAAAGTTGTTTCAAAATATGATATCTTGTTTCAAGAACCTAAAGGTCTGCCACCCAAAAAGGAAATAGTGCATGATATTAATTTGCAGCAAGATGCTCCATTGCCTAACATCGGAATGTACAGGTTGTCCACTTTAGAGAATGTAGAAATCAAGAAGCAGGTGCAAGAGTTGCTTGAGAAGGGATTCATCAGACCTAGCACATCACCATGTGGGTCTCCAATCGTTTTGGTGAAGAAGAAAGATGGCTCGTGGAGAATGTGCATTGATTACCGAGCACTGAATAAGATAACAATTAAAAATCGTTATCCCCTTCCTTGCATAGATGTCTTATTAGATCAATTTGAAGAATCTGTTTATTTTTCCAAGTTAGACTTGCATAATGGATATCATTAGGTCAGATTTACAGAACAAGTTGCATGGAAGACTGATTTCAAAACAAAGCAGGGATTACATAAGTGGCTAGTTATGCCTTTTGGCTTAACTAATGCTCCTACTACTTTCATGAGAATAATGAATGATGTACTTAGACCTTTTCTTGATGATTTTTTTATTGTATATCTGAATGACATTCTTATATTTAGCAAAATATGGGAAGAAAATTTAAAGCATGTTACGCAGACACTAGATGTTTTGAAAAGAGAAAAACTTTATGTTAAACTTTCAAAATGTGAATTTTGAAAAACATCTTTAAATTATTTGGGACATATAGTTCCCTCTGAGGTGGCAGTCGTTATAAACTGGCCTAAACCCAAATCTGCTACAAAAGTTAGAAGCTTCTTAGGAATAGCACAATATTGGAGAAAATTCATTTATAACTTTTCCCTAATTGCAGCTCCCTTACATGCATTAACAGGATTGAACAAGGTGTTTCAGTGGGGAGGAAAACAACAGAAAGCCTTTGACACCTTGAAAGAAAAGATTAGTACAACACCATTACTAGCACTGCCTGATCTTCAAAGACTATTTGAGATCCAAACAGATGCCAGTGACTATGCCATGGGAGCAATGTTGATACAACATGGTAAACCCATATGTTATCATTCTGAGACATTTAATTCTGCAGTAGTTAACTATCCCACATATGATAAAGAATTGTATGCATTAGTACAGAGTGTGAAAAAGTGGAAACATTACTTAATGGGCAAGGAGACAGTTATACATATTGATCATCAACCACTTCAATATCTACACTCCTAAACTAAGTTGCAACAATCAAGGCACTACAGATGGATGGGTTTTCTACAACAATTTCATTTAGTCATCAGATATAAAAAGAGCATACACAATAAATTTGCAGATATGTTATCTAGACCTATTATAAATGCATCCACTATACTTAAGCATAATTTAGTACTGCATGAGAGTTACATTGAACAATATGCTCAAGATATAGATTTTAAAGATGTATATGTAACTTTAAGTCAAGGAAAATGAGTAGAATAATTGGATTATCACATTAAGGACCAACTCTTGTATCATTGTGGGAAGCTATGCATTCCACAAACTGAAAGAGTAAAGATAATTAAGGAATCACACACTTCTCTAATATCAAGTCACTTTGGTGTAAGTAAAATGGTTGCACAGTTGCAAAGATTTTGTTATTGGCCAAAAATGAATGAGATAGTTTCTAGATATGTAAGAGGGTTTACCATGTGTGCTAAAAGAAAGCCCAACAATAGAAAACTAGGCTTGTACACTCCACTTCCAATTCCTTCTCATCCTTGGAAAAGTGTTTCCATGGACTTTGTTGGAGGACTGCCTAAATCTAGGAAAGGTCATGACTATTTGTATGTTGTTGTGGATAGGTTCAACAAAATGTGTATTTTGATACCTTGTAATAAACATATTACAGCTGAACAAACTGCAAAGTTGTTCTTTCAGCATGTGTGGGTTCATTTTGGATTACCCACTTCCATTGTATCTAATCGAGACACCCGATTTGTTGGGAAGTTTTGTTCGAGTCTGTGGAAACCGATGGACACCAAACTGAAGAAAAGCATAACCTTTCATCCACAGATAGATGGCCATACAGAAGTAGTCAAAAAGAAAGTGATCCAGTTTCTTAGAGGCTATTGTAGCAAGCATCCCAAACTTTGGGATGAACATTTGTGTTATGTGCAACATGCTTACAACTGAGCAAAACATTCTTCTACACAAATATCTCCTTTTGAGACCTGCTTTGGTTTCACACCAAGGTCTCCCTTGGATTTTGTCTTTGGTAAAGACATAGTAGTTGATGGACACAGTGATGTGGACAAGGCAACCGAGTTCATTGAAAAAATCCAAGAGATTCACCAGGCAGTACAGGAAAAGCTGGAAAAGAACCAGGCCAAATACAAGGCAAGGCATGACAAGCATCGGATGGAGCATAGTTTCCAAGTTGGTGATCAAGTCTGGTTGTATATTAGCAAAGACAGAATGCAAGGTGAAGGTAAAAAGCTAAAGCCAATAAGGTATGGACCTTTCAAGATACTTGAGAAAATTGGTGAGAATGCTTTTCGCCTTGATTTACCAACTGACATGCACATCTACTTAGTCGTTAATGTAGACAGCTTGAGACTATTTGAACCTTAATTAATTGAAAATCCCGAAGAGTAGAGTCAATTGCTTTCTATTGATGATTTGTTACCTGAATATCTCAATGAATTGCAAGAAGATACAATTCTGGACAGGAAGGTGAGGACGATGCGCAATGGAGATGTTGAGTACCTCAAGATTGGACTCAAGGGTTCAAAGCCAAGAAATGCAAAATGGATAGAGATTGGACAAGTGAGATATCTACACCCTCACTTAGTCGATGCTTGAAAACCAACTTTTGGTGGTACAAAAGCTTTTATTTAGTGGGAAGGTCGTGATCCGAATTGGATCCTCAAATAGTCTTAAAAGTTTCCTGAGCTTTGTAAAACTCATACCAAAGTTTCAATGTGTTATGGATGTCAAGCTTATTAGAAATAACCTCTGAACAATGGAAATTTGTGGTCAGCACGGAGCAACGAGGACCCTTGGTCAAAGTGCACAAACTGTTGGCCCATGGTAACCGCGTACTAGCACAAACTGTTGGCCCATGGTAACCGCATGCTAGCACAAACTAGCAAAACGGGAAGTCACATAAAAAAACTGAGGAATTTTCTGATACACGATTAGTGCTATTGCAGGGCATCCCCCTCAGTGAAGGAAAGCCTCGAGCACTTGGTCATGGGGAAAAGCATAAAACCGAATGGAAATCATCGATTCCGTCAAAAGGCAAGCCTTATGCTAAAAATAGCAGGATATCGGAAGGCCCTCAAGTGGTAAGTGGGTTCAACCGAGTCCCGCCCGATTCCATACAATTGGTGACATGCATCTAGTGGATGAGAGAGAAAACTACTCTCATCGTGTGGGTAAAGGTCATGCTACTTACCCACGCGATGTGGACGAAGACCGTAGGATCTGGAGGCCTCAGATCAACGACGAAGAAGCAATTCGACGGGTGACCGGATTTGACAAGGAAATAGGCTGAGGCGGATAATATTTGAGATCCAACATGACCGATGAGTTGGCGGAGGAATCAGCTTTGCGAGCAATCTTGGAGCAATGGAAATAATAACCATTCAAAGAGAACTGACACTTAGTTCGTGGGGAAACAGGTGGCCACCTCTCTGTGAAGCGTTACAGTGAAGATGACGTAGAGTAGGGGAATTCCAGCAGATAGAGGAAGGAGATCCAGAGAGCCAAGAAGCATAAATGAACAGTCAGGGAGCAGATTGGATTTAAGCAAACAAAGAAAGCAAAAAAAGAGGATAAAAACAGTAAAAGAGAGAGAGAAGCAAAATAATTGTAGAGAACAAAGAAGTCGAGCTGACCTTCAAAGCAAAGGCAGCATCGATAGACAGAGACAGAGAGAGTTCGAGAGTCTGTGAACTCTAGAGAAGGCTTGAGAGGTTCAAGAAACTCCTTTGTGTATACCTATCAGGTATTGAGTACCAAATTGGACTCATACCACTGAGACCAGTTGAGGTAGACATTCAATAAGGGGAGTCTATGTACTCTAGAGACTTGGGGAATCCAAGTATAGTCCTACTGATCATTATCTGTTAAGTGAGACTCAATTTGAGCTCATTGTTGTAAAAATTCGCCTTTTAAGACAAAATAGAAAGGCCACCACTGAAGGCTGGACCAGGAGATGTAGCTAAGGAGGATTGGGTGAAATCCTTATTAAATTTGTTGTGTTTATCTGTTTTCTTACTGTGTTCTCATACTGTTTCAGTGTCTGTGTATTTCACAATCTTATCAATCTATTGCATAAAATAACATAGACATCCCCTAGCACATAAGTCTGTAATACCTTCATTAATTAACTAAGATCATTCATGAGTTATTTCAGATTAGAGACTAGACAATGGGGATCCCTCCCGCAGCAGAAAACCCACCTGCAACATCACACAGACCATCACTTTCTTGGGGAACTAGTCTTCGTGTTTGTACATCTCAAACCACTTTTAAATATTCTTTTAGAAAGTGTAAAGGTTTTTTTTAAGGAAAAAAATTCTCACCCATATTTTTAATTGTTTTGTGTTAGTTACCTGGCGAAAATTCTATTATCACCCTAAAATTTTTGTTTCTAAGCTTTGGAAAGTTTGCTTTGTTTCTAGTCATAGTCTTATAGGTTTTGAGTCATCTCATCTCAACAAGTGTCATTCTCTTTTCCAAAAAGTTTCATAGCCTCATTCCATGTCCTAAAAGCCTCACCATGTGTTTTGAAATCAGTTTGATTCCAAAGGATTCATGTTAGTCTTGTTCTAGTCTTTCCATGGTTGTTGTCGTGTCTAAGATCTATAAAAGAGTCTTTTTGGTATGGTCAAATAGGGTCAACACTCTGTTCTTGCCCATCATTGGTCCCACATCACCTAGAATTCCATGTGTCAAACTTGTGTTAAGGTTTTCATAGTGAAAAACTCACTCTAGGTGTTTTTGTAGCACAGACAGTGCAAAAAACCAAATTTTCACTACGAAATCACTGAACTGGGAGTTTTCGTAGTGCGCTACAAAACCCCTAAAGCAGCCTGTTTCAGCAAAAAAACTGTTTTTACTAGTTAAATTCTAGAAGGTTTCTTGAGCAGCTGAGAACTCAATTTTTAAAACTGAACGAGGCTTTCCTTCCTAGCATGCTAAACTACAAAAACCTCTTTCAGTTTCTTCAAATTCATTCTGAGGTGGGAGGAATTTGTGGTTAAACTTGCGCTACGAAACTGCTGGAAGTCAAGCTTGGTCTTTTGGTTTTAGCAGTCTTTTTCAAGATCAGTTTCTGGTCACATGAAAAGGTATTTTGGAATTATGAAGGATTTTTCTCTTCATCAACTCTCCATATAAAATAACCTATCTCACTTTCTTCATAGTTGTTTTCAGTTGGGAGATAATAAGCTTTCTTTGAAACCCAAAATTCAGAGAATGGATTTTTCCTGTTTGACACGTGTTTTTCAAGGATAGATTCGGGATAGGTAGAGAAGTATTTTAAAAAAAACAAGAAAGGTTTTTTTTGTAGACATCATGTACTACAAAAACCTCCTTTAGTTTCGGAAAATGTGTCATGGATGAGGAGATAAAGGTTCTATCCCACGTGCCATTTTCAGGGATCCTAAACCTAAAAATAGGGAAACATGTTCCCTAATTTCTAGGGTTTGTCTTCAGCAGTCAGATGACCACGTGGGAGGCTTCATCAAATTCGACTTCTTGAGGTTGAAAGTTGTCAAAGAATGCATTTAAATGTTTAGATAAGGTTGTTGTAATCATAATAAGGAATTACACTCCTAGTTGTATTAGGTCTCTTGGACTGGTAGTTAGCTGTCAAATGCATTTAAAGGTTTGTTTTATGGTTAGAATAGGTGTCCCTAATGGAAAATACGAATTCTCTTGATGAGGGATGATGGAATCCTAATTTTAAATGTTATATATAGAGAAAGAGGTTGAATTAGCAAAGTGTGGGAGACTTTTTGGCTCAGCTGCTGCTTTATGTGCAGACTGTGTATATTTTTAACCTAATGCATATTTCTACTTAGACAACTCAAGATTCATGAAGAGTTCTTGTATGTTCTTGTTATGATGGAATCTTCCAATACTTACATTGAAGTGGTGTTTAGTTATGATACTCAGAACTCATCAATGATGCTCTGACTTCCTTCATAGATAAACTAACTATGTTTCACTGTTTTGTATTTTCATTTCTGCACTTGAACTAAATAATGCCTTGACTTCCATGCTAGGTAGAATGCTTTGGCTTCACTATTCAGGATTCAAAGAGAGTTTTTCATGTCATATTGTCTCATGGATTTCCTCTTTCACTTACTTGCAATGGTATGAATACATGTTACTTAGAACTCATCAATCGTGCTCTAACTTCCTTCATGTATTTATAAACTGTTTTTCCTTGCATTGTATCTTTGTTTTGTTGATGCATAAAAACTCTCTATGCCCTGACTTCATGTTAAGCTGATCTTGATGTGGTACTAAAACATACTTTGACTCCATAGCCCAATGGTAGCCAACCTTCATCTTTCAACCTATAAACATATACAATTACAAACCATAGAGTTAGCCATCTATTCATATCTTTAATCTAAATCATTAACCCTTTGAGAGAGCCCTCTCAGGTTGAGGAGGCTAAGCCTTAGCTAAAAGATTGGTTTGAAATAGTTACACCAAGATAGTCTGATCAGCAGCCTATCAAGGTCCTATTTTGGTGATAACAAGTCCTAAGTCACCCTTGGTTGGAGCTAGATTTTCACCCATCTCATATCTAGCACCGTGATCATCGTTTTCTCACACCATACCATGAAAGTTAGAACAATCACCCCCCCCCCTCCCCCACTAGATTTCCTACCGACCCCAGGGGCATTTACTTCACCATTATTGTTTTGATTGCCAGTAATTGCATCAATGATCCAACCTCAGGTAGGTTCTCAATATCCCTCACATAATTTTAATTCTTGCCATCATGTCTATGGACCCATCCTATTGCAAACATCTCTACAAATTTCACATGGATTTCCCATCACAATTGTTTGGACGATTGGCGCTTCATTATATTGACACCAACACTCATATTCCAAAATCAAAGCAGTACCTTGGTTACTCCCACCCTATAGGAATAATATTGGGTGGCACAGTGGGAACCATTATTTTCCCACTGATGTCATCGATCTCCCTAACATTCGACCTCAACATATGTTTTTTGTGTCAGGGTAGTATCATACATCATGACCATTTCATTTTCTCTCATTCAGTCAAACACCCATGCATCCAATCACACCCCCGTTCAGCAGTGCCTTACTTCAGATGCATGGGGGCATCCAAATTAGCTTGTTTATCAGAAACACCCCCCAGGACGAAAGTGTTTATTTCTAGTAGCATTGGATGTGCTCTAAGACTCAAAATTTGCAGGGAGTCTTGGACGCATGTGTTCCACAATACCCATAAATCGTTTTGTGAAATTCCACTCAGAGACAATTTTATTAAAATTATTAATTATTTTTAATGGGTGCCTAAGTCTAAACTTAGGAAATTATAATAATTAAAGGGTATTAATAAAACTAAGGGTGAAATGGGATTTCGAGTGACGCAAGTTGCAGGAGAGGGTTTGAGAATGTGATCTAAGGGCACACGATTCTTCACCAGCGATGGCGGCATGGTGAGATCAGCCAGGATGAGGAGAAAAAACCCAGCGGGGATGAAGCTAGGCTCCCCATGCCTAGGATTTTCATCTTCTTTCGATTCATGCTCTTTCCCTCGTGCTCAAACAGGGTCCCTCAGATCATCTCATGATCCTCGCAGACACAAGCTCAGGAGGCACATCCATATGCTGCTCAGGAAAAACACAATGCCGGGAGGGGCAACATCGCTGATGCGTAATCCAGGAGTGAGAGATCTGAGGGCGAGGGCAGCTGGAATACCCTGTTGCGCTGAAGGGGTTTCTCTGCTCAGCGGCTGGGGAAGACATGGCAGAGCTGAATAGAGTTTTCACTTTCCAGGAAATAGAAACAAAGACAACCATGCAGAATACACTAGACAAACGCTGCTCAGAAGCAACCATCATTCAAAAATGAATAGATCCATTCATGGGCAAGGAATGATTGCTCTTGAGACAGATCGGAAATTTATCCATGTATGGAGACTCAGCCCACTGGATCTGTACTACCAGAAGACAGATCTGCCCTCGATTTGGTGATTTACCCAAATCAACAATGCCCAATACAGTTTCACTAGTGCTAAAATAAATGGAGACAGAGGGTTGCATGAAAAATCTGGCAACTTACTTCTTGATCTTTTGCATCATGCATCTAGGCTTTTAACAACTGATCCCCATCCCATATTAAGAGAAAATCTCTACACAAGGATGGTCATGGATCATCTACAGGTTATACCAGATCAGGTGGGAATACTATGAGTCTACAAACAAATCAGACCAGATCCACAACAGTTACGGTGCATGGATAGGGAAGACAGGAAGAGGTGATCATCCCATCATTGGATCTTGAAGCCCCGATAGCAGAGATGCTGGAAGGTAAACAAATTACCCTTTTTATTAGAACTATGGAAGGAAACACAGTATGCATAAAAATAGGGAGCTGGGAGGAGATCAAAACCCTCAAACAGAGGATACAAGAAAGGTTGGGCATTCCACCTTGCAAACAACTCTTGATTCATGCAGGAAAAGTACTGCAGGAGGAAAACAAGATATCTAAATACAAGACTCCGAGGTGGCTATTCTAGAACAAGCTCCATAGGACTAGTTTCATTCAAAGAGGCAGTAAAGGGGAAAATGGGGTCTCAAACACAAACAAAACAACAAGCCACAACACCTGGAGCCTACATCATTAAGCATACAACTTAGAACCCAACTCTCTCGATCATTATACCTAAGGTAAATGAAATACATGATGATTATTTATCAAAAGCAGTGATATGTAGATTTAACGGGTTTTGGCCTAAACCGGAAGCCCTAAGTCAATGGATTTACTCCATATGGACAGAAAACTGTGATATACACCTGTGCTCTAAAGGTTTTTTCATTGTCAAATTCTACACAGTCAATGACAAGGAATATGCATTGAATGAGGGACCATGGTTCTGGGGTAACGCTGGACTTTTCTTGACATCATGGTTTCCGGAATTTGATCCAAATACCATGGTGGTCTCCAAAATGCCTGTGTGGGTTAAACTATATAACCTACCGCTACATTTTTGGCACATCAAAGTATTAGTAGGCATTGGCAATGCTCTGGGGAAATTTTTAAAAGTAGACAGTGAGCGTCTTACCAAGGACATCTACACCTTCGCCAGAATCTGCATGGAGGTTGATCTCAGTCAAGGGTTACCAGACCGCATCCTCTTATTCCACAATGAAAAGCAATGGTCCCAGCCTCTTGATTATGAAAACACTGCCTTCAGATGCCGCATTTGTCATCAAACTGGTCATCTACAAAGTGCTTGTCCACAAAACAAAAAAGACAGGAAAAGAAGACAACCTCCAAAGCCAAAAGGATGGCAGTTTTCAGCTGCTCCGGTAGAGGATATAGAAGAGGAAGAAAATGCAGAAATTACCACAAACACCACATTCCAAGATGAAGAACACCCAGATGCCAAACAACCAGGAAATATCCCAACATTCAATGAACAAAGCACACAATTCAAATCACAAAATGATGAGAACTAGAACTGCTCTGCGTTAGCTCCAAGGACAACTGAATCATAGCAAAAAAATGAGAAACTCATTCCAAGGAAAGAAATCGGAGGCAGTAAGTGAATACACTCAACAGAAAGCTCAGATTCCGACAAAGAAACCCCAACTACTATCACAGAAGCAGAAATGTTCATTGTAACTTCCACTCCAAACACTGGAGGATGGTGGAAAGTGGAAAGAAAGAAAGGTAGGAAAGCATAGATAGTTTATAAATGATTGTCAATTTAGATCCTATGTATCTAGACAAATTTATACAGCATATGCTATTTCATCATCTACAAAATGTAATTTTTCTCAATATGAATAAAATTAGGATTTTTTCTTTGGGGAAAAAACTGAGGGTGAAACTTCTAGAAGAAGATAAAGATTGAGTCCAAATGACGTGAGCCATTGATTAGAATATAATATGGGCAGTTGATTACTCAACTGGAGGATTATAAGAAGGACTTCAATGGGAATTTGGAAAACACATCAAAGAGAGATCAAGAGATTGAATTTCTCAGAGAGGGTAATGCAATAGTTGCTAGAGAGAAGATCAAAATGATTTCTTGTAGTGTGGGTTAGGGATAGTTCTGACTGGATATTTTCTTGATCCGGGAATACATTGTAGAGTATGCAAAGAGAGATCCAAAAGAGGCATTACATAGGCCATGCTGGGCAGCATAGGGCCACATAGATCTTCAGAGGGAGTCTAAAATTTAGCTAGGAAGTTGAGTTCTAGAGCCAGAAGTCAAGGTGTGAGACTGGAGAGCCAAAGGAACAAAGCTCCAGAAAATAGGAGATCTAGGAAGAGGTGACGCAAATCCCCAGAGAGGTTGACGCAGAACTGCATAGGCTGATGCAATAGCTGCTTAGAGCCAGCATGGGACTAGCCATCTAGGTCCTAGATCAGTGTCAGATCGCTAGTGATAGCATGAGGTATTTCTCACTAATATTCTTCCAGTTAGATTCAATGTATTGGATAGCCAATAAGGCATCCAAATATTGTATTCAAAAAATTATTGTTTAATAATACAAACGCTTAGCTACTGAACATGTTTTCCCACATTGGGTTTTTCCAGGGACATTTGTCCACAAATGATAGTGTCACTTGTGTGTTATTTCTTTCTTGCTCAGTTCTTGTTTCCGCATATAATTTAATTAGTGGAGGTTTTAGTGTATTGGTTTCAATATTTACCATAGCACACAATAAATAATTTGTTTAGTTATTTGAAAAATAGGAGAAACTTGATCAGTTGTTGCAATATAAATTTGGGCCTTCAAAATTATCACATGGTATCAGAGTGCATGTGAAGAGTAGAGTCAAAAGAGTCCATCGTTGAAGAGAAGGAGGGTCGAAATGCTGCATAGGTAGCAAATCAAATCCCTAGAGGGATTGTGCAGTCTAGGCTAGGAGGGAAAAAAAATTAAAGCAAGATCTCTCTTTGAGTGGGTTGACAGAGAGGTAAGACTTCTAGATCAAATTTCGCCAGTGTCAGAGGGAGCAGCGTAGAAGATTTAACGCAGAGGACGTTACTGGTGTGACATAGTTTTCTATAACAGTTGTTGGAGCAGAAAAACGTAAGAAGAAATAAGAGAGACAATGTTGAGGGAATTTCTTCCTTAGAGAATTCATATCCAGGGAATTCAATTTATCTATTGCTGAGCATCAACATAGAGGAGCAAATCTACTAACTCTAGCTGGGAGTGTGTAAGCTAGCCTAGTGTTGCACAGAGGAGAGGGGAGGTTGTTTGTAATTTTGTGATCTAGAAGGAAAGTATCTCATGCCTTATAGATGAACACGCTCTCAAAACCTATGTCAATAGTACGGTAGTTGTACCCACGGATCCATATCTTCTCAAGAAGTATAAGGTTGAGATGGTGAAGGCCAAATGATTGATGCTTGAAAAAGTGAGGGATCATGTAGTGTGTCACATTGTTGGCAAGGATATGGCCTGATAGATGTGGAAATCATTGGCCATGCTATATGAATGATGTTTTGAGCAACAGAAGATGTACTTGGAGCAGAAGATGAGATCCATGTAGATGGAGAAGGGGGAATGCATTAATCCATTCCTAACGAAGCTTCAAGAAATCTGAGACTCGTTAGTAGCTATGGGGTCAACACCTTAGCCTACTAATATGGTGAAGTTAGCGCTAATTTATTCTAAGAAGAATGGAAAGTATTTTTCCGAAGAATCCTAGGTAGGGAGATATTGGGAACGGATGTGGACCGCTCTTCAGTAGGAAGAGATGAGGAGAGACTTGGTCAAGTGAAAAATTGACAACAGAAGTAGCAGCAGTGGGATGAAGCCCAAGGAGGAGGTAGAGAATACATCGCTTACACCTAAGGGGCAACAGGAGTAGAGGAGAAAGAATAAGGATGTCTCTAAGATCACATGTTTCTGGTGTGGTGAATTTGTTCACTACACTACACAGTGTCCTCTCAATAAGAAGGAAAATGATGTGAAACATGATTCACAGTGTTATGTAACTAGCTCAAGAAAAGATAGATCAACGCCTTAGAATTCAGCCTCTTTGAGGGGGCAACCTCCTTTACATTACATAAATGAACAATTCTTCGATGATTCAAATGAAAAAACCTCCTTTCTATATATAGGAGTCTCAGGAGTCACAATATAATCCAACCGACCTAACAATAATAATATAAAGCCACAAAAATAACAATAGAGGGATTCCATGGGGCACAAAAATAACAACATGGGGGTAATAGGGGCATAACAATATAAATAAGGGGTATAACTACAATAGTAATGGGGTAATCACTAGTATTATAGGGACCCAACATGCCCCTCTCCTTCAAAAAAGTGTTGTCCTCAATGCTTGAGTAGTTTTGGATACTTCTGCATAAAATTCTCATCCTCCCATGTGGAATCTTCAGCGGATAAGTTCTTCCACTTGATAAGATACTCTGAAATTGATCGATTTCGTAGCTGTCGAGTTCTTGTTTCTGTGACTGCTTCCGGTTCCAATATAATTTTTCGTTCCTCGTCAAGTTCTGGAAATATTGTTTGAACTGGGAGCTTGTCACCTATAACCTTCTTTAAACATGAAACATGGAAAACTGGGTGCAATCGAGAAGCTGCAGGAAGCTCCAATTTGTATGCCATAGTACCAATGTTTTGCAACACCTTGTACGTACCATAATACTTTGGTGATAGTTTATTATCCTTCTTAGCTTGCTTTAGGGACATTTTCTTGTATGGTTGTAGCCATAGGAATACCCAATCACCTACATCAAAACTTCTTTCATTGCGATGTTGATCTGCCTGTTGTTTCATTCTATTTTGTGCCAACACGAGGTTATCCTTTAAGAGTTGGAGGACTTGTTGTTGATGTTCGATGTGATGTTCCACTGCCTGAACCTTAGAATTTTCTCTTAAATATGATGTGATGGATGGTGGTTGATACCCATAAAGTGCCATAAATGGGGTCATTTTTGTTGCTGTATGGAAGGAAGTGTTATACCACCATTCAGCCAGAGGCAACCATTTGGCCCATTGTGTCTGTTTATCAGATACAAAGCAACGAAGATATCCTTCCAAACATTTGTTTACTATCTCAGTTTGCCCATCAGATTGAGGATGATAAGATGAGCTATGAGATAAATGAGTACCAAGACAAGAAAATAATTCTGTCCAAAAATTTCGAGTGAAAATGGGATCTCTATCACTTACAATAATCTTTGGGTTTCCATGTAGCTTTTGAATTGTTTCCATAAATGCAGTAGAAACTGTACTGGCTTTAAATGGATGTGATAATGCACAAAAGTGTGCATACTTGGTAAGTCTGTCAACTACCACCATTATTACACTCTTTCCCTCAGACTTGGGTAAACCTGTGATAAAATCCATTGAAACCTCCTCCCAACGTTGGCTTGGAATGGATAAAGGTTGTAATAGACTCGGTGTCTTAATTGTTTCAACTTTATTTTGTTGGTAAACCAAACATTCCGCCACAAACTTTTGAATATCTGATTTAAGGCCATCCCAAAAAAATTCCTTCTTAACCCTGTGGTAAGTTTTTAAAAATCCTAAGTGCCCTCTTAAGGGAGAAGTGTGCAATTCCATAAGAATCTTTTGTTTTAGCTGGGAATTCTTACAGAGGTATAAGCGATCTTTGTACCATAACGAATCATTTTTCTAGCTAAATGTATCAGACGTACTGGAATCTTGTTGTAGCTTTCGAATAAGTGCCACACTTCTTCATCATTCTTCCATTCCTCCCTTGCTTCGTTTATCCAATCTGGTTGGATAATAGAAATGGCGCACAACAATGCTTCCACATCCTCATCCTTTCTTGAGAGTGCATCTGCCACCACATTTTGCTTCCCTTTTTTGTATATGATTTCAAAGTCATAACCCAACATCTTTGTGACCCACTTTTTTTGCTCTTCAGAGGATAATCTTTGTTCTAAAAAGTATTTAAGGCTATCATGATCCATTTTTACCTTGAAGTGTCTTCCCATTAGGTAGGGTCGCCATTTCTTAAGTGCATGGAGTATTGCCAACATTTCCTTCTCATAAATAGCTTTGCTTAAAAAATTTCCCTTGATTGGACAACTTTCAAAAGCAATGGGTCTTTCATCTTGCATTAGAACAGCACCAATTCCATTTCCTGAAGCATCACATTCCACAATAAAGGTTTTTGTGAAGTCCGGTGTAGCTAAGACCGGTGCTTGGCACATTGCCTCTTTAAGATGTTCAAAGGCCTTTGTTGCTTCCAGAGTCCATGAAAATGCATCTTTCTTCAATAATTTTGTTAGAGGTGCTGCTATTCTCCCATAATTCTTAACAAATTTGCGATAATACCCTGTCAACCCAAGAAATCCTCGCAGATGCTTTATGGATGTGGGGATTTTCCATTCCTTAATGGCTTTAATTTTGCTAGGGTCTACCTTAACGCCTTCATGAGATACAATATGACCCAAATATTCCACCTCCTGGACTCCAAAGAAACATTTGGATCTTTTTGCATATAATTGTTTCTCCTCCAATAGTTGTAGCACCTTGTCAACATGTTCAACATGATCCTTCCAAGACTTGTTGTAGATTAGTATATCATCAAAAAATACTAACACAAATTTTCTAAGGAATGGTTTGAAAATTGAATTCATCAAACCTTGAAATGTTGAAGGTGCATTGGTAAGGCCAAAAGGCATGACCAAAAATTCATAATGACCCTCATGAGTTCTAAATGCTGTTTTCGGAATGTCTTCAATCTTCATTCTGATTTGATGATATCCCGAACGAAGATCCAACTTGGTGAAGTAAATTGATCCATGCAATTCATCTAATAATTCATCAATGATAGGAATGGGGAACTTATCTTTAATAGTGAGCTTGTTGAGCTCCCTATAATCCGGACACATGCGCCATGATCCATCCTTCTTGTGCACCAATACTACTAGAGCAGAGAAAGAACTTTGACTTGGTTGAATTATACCAGCCTCTAGCATTTCTGCAACCATACATTCAATTTCACTTTTTTGGACATAGGGATATCTGTACGGCCTGATGTTTGGAGGAACACTTCCTGGAATCAGATGGATAGCATGATCATGATCACGCATAGGTGCGAGACCTTTGGGAGTCTCAAATACCTTGGAATGATTGTCCAGGACTTTTTATAGATTTGGAGAAATAGATGATTCCGATGTGGAAACATCTAGCGAACATAATTGTGCAATTACACCTCTTTGCTCCTTTTTTAGAAGCTTTGTCATACCATTAGAGCTGATTATCTTTCCTGGTTTCCTTGAAATACCCCTTAATTCAACTTCCTTTCCTTCCGTAGAAAATTTGATGAAAAGTTCTTGAAAATTAAAGGCTATTGTACCCAAGGATTGTAGCCATTGGACTCCTAGTACAACATCAGGAACTCCCATTGGAATGGCAAGCATTGGGCTAGTCAATACATATTCTCCCATGGATAGCTTGATATTATGGCACCTTCCAGAGCAATTTATTGTTCCTCCATTTGCAATCATCACTTGACACTCTGGTGCTGGATATAGGAAGCAATTTAATTCTTTTGTTACCCTACAATGAATAAAATTGTGGGTGCTTCCTAAATCAATCAACACTATTACCTTTTTCTTCTTGATTTGTCCTTCTATCTTGATGGTTTGAGGAGTGGTAATTCCCGCCAATGCATTACAAGATATGGTCGGATTTATTTGTTCTTCATCTAGGCTTTGTTCCTGGATTATATCTTCTTCTTTTGACCTTTCTTGCTCCTTTTCTTCTTCCTCTTCACAATCTATGTAGAATAATTTCTTCTCAGCACACTTATGACCTTTAGTGTATTTGCTATCACAACTGTAACAAAGCCCTTTTGCTCTTTTTTCTTCCAATTGTTGTGGTGTCAACCTTATAGGTTGTGGAAGACTAGGGGCAACAACACTTCCGTCTTTATAGTTGTGAGTGGTATGCTTCCTGGTTTCCATAATTTTGCTTTCCATTTTTCTTGCTAACCTGAATGCATTCTCTAATGAATCAGGTTCCCAAAGGCGAACATCATGTTGGATATTATCCTTTAAAGACCCTATGAACACATCAATCCTATGCTCCTCTGGAATATCTTTTACCCTTATGTTCAATTTTTGGAACTCCTCAATGTGCTCCATTACTGAACCCTTTTGTTTGAGACCTATCAATTGGCTAAAAAAAGTGTTGCTTTTTGTATCTTCATGATGTGCTATCAATTCTTCCATAAAAATTGCCCAAGTGATAAATTGTTTACGAGAGAAAAGCCATTGATACCATACAAACTGATTTGGTTCCAAATATACAGTTTCCATACGTACCTTTTGCGCGTTTTGCACATTATTGAGATCGAAGAACTGCGCCATCTGTAATATCCATGTGGTGGGATCCTTGCCATCAAACTTCCTCATATCGATTTTTGGAATATGGTGAGTCTTCAATCCAACATTAGCATCTATGGAATCATGATTAACATTTCTTTTGTTCTCATCATGAGTTTCCTTTAGTACCCTTTCACCCTTAGGGACCATTTCTTGTAGCAACTTATTCATATTTATCTTCAATTCGTCCATGTCTGTCTTCTAATCTATCTTCAAATCATCCATCTTAGCTTCCACGTCAATCATCTTAGCTTCTACGCCTTTCTTTAAACAGTTGATCTTAGCTTCTACACCTTTCTTTAAACCATCCATCTTAGCTTCTACATCTTTCTTTAAACCATCCATCTTAGATTCTGTTTCTTTTTGTGCAAGGGACAGTTGTTGCACTTGGTCTTGTAATTTTGATATATCATGTTACATTTCTTCCTCTTCTTCATGAGTCATGCTAGAGCTTTCAGGTTCCTTACTAGGTGTTTGCATTTTCTTTCCTTGGGGCATCAGTTACCGATAATAATGCTCTACTATGCCCTTTGAATTCCTTCAAAATAAATTTTCAAACCAAGCTTAAACAAAAATTTAAGAAATTCTACACACCTTTTTTCACTTTGTAGGAGCTCGATATTGCCTCTGATGTATCTCTGTACTTTCCAATCATCTACTTCTAAATTTGCGAGCTATAGTAGCCCTCTGTGTCCTAGTTCCAATGCCACAAGTCTGACCCAAATTGGATTCTCCAAGGAAGAGTTATGTGAAATCTCCCACAGTGACTTGCTTATAAACTAGTTCAGTAGAGCGAACTTGTACGACGTGCCACGAGTCACTGTTTCGACCTTTATATCTGAAACATGCATACAAGAAACTACAGTCCGTCCTCTTTCTGCACCTTCTTACTAAATTTCAATCCGATCCCCACAGAGAAAGTTATGACGATTTTCCCCAGGTCACCTGTTTTGAATGTAATTCAGGAGTCTGCAAAAAGACCAATTTCCTTAGATCATATCTCCGAAAATATTGCGCGAAAAGATCTGAAATTCGCACCCAAGGTTCAGCGCGATTTTTTCTCAAATGGGTTTTTTTGCGACTTCTGAAACGTCACAGAAAAAAAGTTATAGCGAAAATTCCATGATGACCTGTTTGGAGCAACGAAACCCTAGAATCCAAAGCTCTGATACCAAATGTTATGTAACTAGCTCAAGAAAAGATAGAAAAGATAGATCAACGCCTTAGAATTCAGCCTCTTCGAGGGGGAAACCTCCTTTACATTACATAAATGAACAATTCTTCCATGATTCAAATGACAAAACCTCCTTTCTATATGGGAGTCTAAGGAGTCACAATATAATCCAGCCGACCTAACAATAATAATATAAAGCCACAAAAATAACAATAGAGGGATTCCATGGGGCACAAAAATAACAACATGGGGGTAATAGGGGCACAACAATATAAATAAGGGGCATAACTACAATAGTAATTGGGTAATCACTAGTATTATAGGGACCCAACATAGCCTACCGATATGGTGAAGTTAGCGCTAATTTATTCTAAGAAGAATGGAAAGTATTTTTCCAGAGAATCCTAGGTAGGGAGATATTGGGAAGAGATGTGGACCGCTCTTCAGTAGGAAGAGATGAGGAGAGACTTGGTCAAGTGAAAAATTGACAACAGAAGTAGCAGCAGTGGGATGAAGCCCAAGGAGGAGGTAGAGAATGCATCGCTTACACCTAAGGGGAACAGGAGTAGAGGAGAAAGAATAAGGATGTCTCTAAGATCACATGTTTCTGGTGTGGTGAATTTGTTCACTACACTACACAGTGTCCTCTCAATAAGAAGGAAAATGATGTGAAACATGATTCACAGGCTGCAATCACAAAGATCAAATAGGATGAGTTTGCCATGATTGCCGAAATACCTTCAGGGGAGAGTTGGGGTGATCTAAAACTGTACTTTAAAAGAACTACAAATGGAAAGGATCTTTGAGGAGTCCACATCTTGGATCAATACCTTTCTACAGGATCCCATATTAGTAGTAGTAAGATGGATTAGGTCAGTTGATGCAGAGGAGTATCAGAGTGATAGTTGCAGTGGCTAGGAGTGCCAGAGACTTAGCAATGCAAAGCTAGAGTTGGCAGAAGTGCAGTTGGCACAGTGCAGAGTCAGCAACAACACAGAGGCTTCAGAGGGTTAGTGTAGAGACTAGTAGTAGTCATAAATCTAGTAAGAGATGCATCATACTGAACACATGTTCAGTAATTTTGGATGTTTTTCCATTGTTGATGTAGTAGCAGTAGTAAATGGAGAAGGTTGCAGTGCAGATGCAGTGTTGGTAGTGGTAGGGTGAGTAGTAGTAAAAATGTAGCACTTGCACAATAGTTTATGGGTATTTTTTTCAGACAT
Organism: Pinus tabuliformis; assembly: GCA_031772625.1. Classification (NCBI taxonomy): domain Eukaryota; kingdom Viridiplantae; phylum Streptophyta; class Pinopsida; order Pinales; family Pinaceae; genus Pinus; species Pinus tabuliformis. Next base: position 476,163,435 of record CM062809.1, on the reverse strand, counting down.
CCACAATGCAGAATGAGATGTTATAGAAAAGAGTGATGCTTCAGTAGGTTGCATTACTAGAGCACATTCCTTGCTAAGAGGGAGTTTTGATTTCTTATAACATTGGATGTGATCTAAGCCTCAAAATTTTCCAGGAGGCTTGGACACATGTATTCCACAATACACAAAAATCGTTTTGGGAAATTCTATCCAGAGACAATTTTATTAAAATAATTAATTATTTTTAATGGGTACCTATCTAAACTTAGGAAATTAAAATAATAAAATGATATTAATCAAACTGAGGGTGAAACTTCTAGAATAAAACGAAGATCAAGTCCAAATGACCTGAGCCTTTGATTAGAATCTAATCTAGGTTGTTGATTACTCAACTGCATGATTATAAGAAGGACTTTGATGGGAATTTGGAAAACACATCGAAGACAGATCAAGAGATTGAATTTCTCAGAGAGGGCAGTGCAAAAGTTGCTAGAGAGAAGATCAAAGTGATTTCTTATAGTGAGGGGCAGGGATAGTTTCAATTAGAGAGTTTACTAATCCGAGAATACATTGCAAAGGAGGTAGAGAAAAATCCATAAGAGGCAACACAAAGGCCATGTTGGGTAGTGTAGGGCCATGTAGAAGAAACACAAATCTCTAGAGGGAGTTTGAAATTCATCTCGGAAGTTGAGTTCCAGAGCCAAAATTTGGGGTGTGAGATTAGAGAGCTAGAGTAACAAAGCTCCAGACAACATGAGATCTGGAAAGAGGTGACACAAATCCCTAGAGACGTTGATGCAAAACTACGTAGGATGACACAGTAGATGTGCAGAGCCAACATGGGACCAACCATCTAGGGCCTAGATTATTGTCAGATCGCCAGTGATAGTGTGCGGTATTTATTACTAATCTTCTTCCATTCATATTCTCTATATTGGATAGCCAGTAAGGCATCCAAAGATTGCATTCAAAAAACTATTGTTTAATAATACAAACCCTTAGCTGTTGCACTGGTTTTCCCACATTGGGTTTTTCTGGGTACATTTGTCCAAAAATAATAGTGTCACTTGTGTGTTATTTATTTCTTGCTCAGTTCTTGTTTCCGCATATAATTTAATTAGTGGAGGCTGCAGTGTATTGGTTTTGATATTTACCATGGCACACAGTGTTTTCGGGAAAAGTGTCTATTCAGAACGACCCTATCCCACTGGGTTGTGATAGAGACCTCAGAAACAAACAGGGAAAACTATTCTTGTATTCTCCTTTATGAACTATAAATGAAGATGAATAGGATGAACCAACCTGTGTCTCGCGCTAGTCCTTTGATCCAATCTCTCTTCTCTTTGACAGCTCCCAACTATCCGCTCCCTCACTTGCCCAGCGTCATCAAGTTCCTGCAAGTTCACAGAAGAAAGAAACTACACAAAGACATGGATTTATGTTCATAAAAAGCTTAGGATCAGATTTAAGCTAAACATACAAATATAACACACATCAATGATATACAAGCATGTAGGAGAAACTCAAATAGTTTTATTGATAAAACAAGAAGATCCAGGAGGAGTTACAACCGATGATTCCTGATCCAGCATCAACCTCCCAGCATAGAATCCCTTCTTCACCTCTAACAAAGCATAAATCACCCAATACTCTGATATCTATCACAAAACCAACATCAATTCTCTGCAATGTACAAAATTCCAGCCTCTGGATCTCTTGGTGAGGGATCCATATATAGATGTATGCAAAGAGGATGAGTCAGCTCATGAATTGATTAGTGGCTTCTCTCTGTCAGTTATTGCTCCCACTTGGAGACTAAGAGCCTCTTACTCATCACTGGTCGAATTCAGTGAGGCAAGTGTCATTGGAGAAGATTCTGGAAGCTTCCATTGTCTCTCCACCTCGTGGAATGACTCTGCCACTTGTCATTTCCCACTCAACGCACCCTGGTAGTGCATTCAAGTGTGTTGCAACGCACCTAGCCAGTGTATTTGGGTGCTTTGCAACGCAGCTAGCTAGTGGAGCATTTGAAATGATCCTGATTTGACTAGTTTTGAGCAGTTTCTGGTGGAGAACTTCTGGGAGAAGCTGTAATTTGTTGACCTTGTTTCTTTAGGAGCTGGAACAACACTTTTAGGGACTTAGGATCCCTTGGTTTATGGACATTTCATGCTTATAGCTGTAAGGCACAAAAATGTCTATAACAGTTGCCCCCTAAAGTATGAGGCTGTTTATCGGGTGAAATGATTTATTAGGAGGATCCGAAGTTCTTCTAATGCTGGGGAGGAGACCTATAATAAGATACAATACAATACATTATCTTCATACTGTTTTCATGATCTAGCTGAGGCGGGCATTCCCATGCTCAGCTTTATAAATTCATTTTCATGTACATAGGACAGACAATCGTCTGATGGTAGACTGATGGTTCTGATGAAGTCATCATCCTTTTGGTAGGATGATTATCTGTGCTGTAATGCTGTACATTTCAATGTCTTTATTTTTCCTGAATATATATCGCAGCCCGGATGGATGAAACTAGATCTGGTGTCTTCAATCTCGTCCGATCTTCACTCTAAGTACAAGTCGATCCATGTGAGAAATGTTTTGAAGTCGAACATGGAAAGACATCGCTTGATTACCAGTCAATGATGTAAACTGTTAACAAGCGCGAGAGGAATCACCGATAATGATAATGACCCTCAAGGTACTACAGTACAATTCACGTGGTGTGAATAAAGGACTTGGCATCGAACACCACGCAAAATCTTTCGGTCGAAGGTCATTGATGTATACCTGTCGCCGGAAGTGAGAAACTTGCCATTGAGGCATGCAAGCTTCAAAGTACTGAAGGGGTGTTCCTAGATCAACTTCTCGGATAATGAGATGATGTCGACAAGAAGCGATCCGTCAAAGGAGGGCCTTAATGAATCCCACATCAATGACACGAAACAGAGCAAATGATTTTGATGGAGGTGAAAACGATCTGGTGACATACGGTTCAGGGTGGCGGTCATGAAAGAGTGAAGTATAATGTATGGTAGTGGATGGGACACGGGTGACTTCTCTGGATGACTTCTCTTGAACATGTCGGCGACACTTACGTGATGGATCGGTAGCATTTACCCCAAATGTGGATGGTATGGCGTGACCATGGTGATGTGACCGGTGAATGAAACAACCCAACCCGACTCTAGCACGGAGTGGAAGTGTCATGTTCAAGAGCGACTTGCTACCAATAAAGTTTCTTTGAGTTTTCTTCCCAATTTTTCCCCAGTCATTTCTGACCAGTACCTCTTTATTTTTGTCAAGCTTGAGGAGGATAACATATGCTTGTTCTATAATTTTCCCTTCGGGCAAACCCATCGCTATGTTTTAACGAGCCTAGCGATAGTGAAACTCGTTCTCGTCTAAAGACAAGTTTGTCGCTATTAATCCTTTTAACGAGTCTAACGATAAAGATAACTCGGTCCTTTTCATTTTTAGAGAGTCTGAAAAGGTACGTAAAGATAACTCTGGAATTCCTTTTTCGTCATCTAATCCCTTAAGTCCGAAAAAGTATAAAACAATACAGAAGGGATGAGTTTTCGATAGTTTTAACGAGCCGAACAAAACAAGCGCTCGATCTTTTTGTGCAATAATCCCTCAGGTCCAAAAAGATTAAAATCTAGAGGAGGGATAGCATTTCCTGTCGCTTTAACGAGCTGGAAGGCCAAAACTCGGCAATCTTTTCATATTTTACGAGTCAGATGAAAAGAGCTTAAAGAAGACTCGTCTTTTGAGGAACGAGTGATAAAATGGGTAGCAGCTGATTCCAGGTAAGGTTTGGAATTTTCCAATCACGGCAGTGTCACAAGGATAGCTAGTGAAATCACTCTTTGCAGCTATTCCTCAAAATGGGTAAACAATCAAATGAAGGTGAATGATCGGCCAATGGAAAAGTGGAGGTGATGTTGCAAACACGACCAAGGCTTTAATGGCTGAAAATGTTTCATTCACGATGGTTATTTACCGGGGGAATAGTTCATTTTTTAACGAGCTTAAATGCGGGTGGAAACATTTGCTCGATCTTATGTTTATTTTTTAACGAGCTTGAACTATGCGCTAAAACTGCTCAATCTTATGTTTATTTTTTAACGAGCTTGAACTATGCACTAAAACTGCTCGATTAAGTGGTCTTGTTTTGATTTTTACCATAGATAGCTTTGTCCTTCCAAAGATAGTACTGTATTTTTCAACTGCTTCATCAAACTAGTTAGAAATGATCAATATTTGCTTTGAAAATGAGATTAAAACGCTAATACTTTACTTCGAACTACGTAAAAGTAATTAAAAAAGTGTTTTTTACCTCTCATTTCACCATTTCATTTGAACTTGGTTTGTTGGAGCTTTGGAGGTTTTTTCCCCCTCGATTTTCATCAGCTGATTTCGGGAGATTCTGTGGACGATTCTCGGTGCCGTCTGGACCAGGTAGGAGCTAAACTCGAGCTCTTTCATTTCATGGTTTCCTTTTTGCATTCTGTGCTATGTTCCCTACTTTTCTGAGCCCCTGGGGTTTGATGGGCTCGTTCTGTCATCAACGCACCCTGGACACATCGAAACCTGCACTGAATGTTGGTTTTTATGAAGGCAGTTTGACATTCAACGCACCTGTAACACTGCTGCAGGTGCGTTGGGCGCAGAAAGGAAAGTTGTTGCACAGTTTTTGATGGAATTTTTACCTGTTTCTCATCAAAATCAGGATCTAATCTCCTCTCTTATTTGTTTTTGCAGAGATATTGGAGCAAAATGACCCTTACATGGCAAGAAAAAGAACATGAAGAAGAGGACATGATTGCCCTACATGATCCTGTTACAGTGAACGCGTTGCGGAACTGTGGCTTGCTGAAGTTCTTCCGCATCTCTAGCATGAGACAGCAGATTAAATTGCTGAAGTATTTGCTTGACTCTTGGGATCCTATCAACTAGGTTTTCCAGATAAGGGGCAAATCTATCCCCTTGACCACAGTAGACATCTATTTCTTGACTGGCTTGTCGAGGCGGGGTGCCCCCATCTCTTTGTCAGGTTCGGCCCGAGGAGGCGATTCTGTGAGAGATTATGTCCACCAGCATTGCAGGGAAGGATCTCAGCTGAGTAAAGACGGCAAGATCATCATCCGTGATGTCACTGATAGGTCCCTTAGGACTATCCTATTTACTTTTGGTAGGATGGCCGGTAGCGCGTCCCTTCATGTAGCCAACAAATCTTATATGCAGCATGCCTTGGAATGCCTCCAACTGAAGGTGTTCAGCTGGTGCGACGCAGTACTTCTTGTAATGAAAGAACAGTTGACCAAGATAAAGAACGGGAAGTTGAAGAATTTTAGGTTCGGTTCTATTTTGACCGCCTTTGCCTTGGAGAAGATACCACTGATGCAGCCACAGTACATTGCACTCGATTTACCTTCTCCTACTGAACCACGCATGCAGAGATGGGTTGACCATATGTCTAGGCATGCTGGTCAATCTCAGATTTCATTTTCTGATACCTTCTTCAGGTGGTTTGATCGTCAGGAGATGGTCTATTCCGAGTATCCATATGCTGGCATGGACTTCCGGGGTGATCCAGATTTGGTACTGCCGGATGGCGAGCAGTGGGGTGCTATTGGTAAAATCTCTGACCATATTGCTGTTTACTGTTTTCGTTTATAATGTCCTTGTGCTTTGTTCTATCAAGACTCTAATCAAACTCATGTGTACATGCAGATGTTGGTCCTGTTCGCCTAGTAGTTCCCGTGAGAGTACCAGCTGTTGCCCCAGCAAGAGAGGCCGCTGGAAGGGTTATTCTTCATGACCTCGATGTGGACGAGACTCTTACAGTTGTGCAAGAGCAGGTCGAGAGCCTTACTCTCGGTATTCCAGATGTGAGGATCGACGAGCTACCTTTGCAGTTACAGCAGCATACTACTGGTGTGCCCAGACGATGGACTCGTCTCTTACGCATGATCGCACAGGCTGTGACTTGTTATCACGAGCATCATTAGACTAGGGTGCCCCCTAGCATTTTGAGTTTTAGGTCGTGTGACCGATTTTGTCTTGGTTACAGAACATTATGTGTAAACCATAAACAGCTATATATGTATTTTTTATTTTCAGAGTTTTATTCTGATTGAGTTATGTGATCCACATGTAGAACATTGATGATGTGTTTCTTTTTATAAATGTTGCAAATGTCTATCTAACACATAGTTTGCTAATGAGTTGGTTAATGTGTTTAAGTTTCTGGAAATATGTTGGTATTGAATAAGATCAAATTGTCTTTCCAAAATCTTAACCCTTAGGAACATGCAATAAATAGCTGGGTTTCGGACGGAATATATACCATTGAGTTGCAGTATTACGAGTTGTGAGTCTATCCTGACGATTAGTCGGCGTATACCATGAGTGATGGCATCAGAGAGAAGTTCTATCAACGCGCTATATTCAGCGATATTGTTCGTTGATCAACCAATACATACACCTCTGAAACTTACTAACTCGCCGCTTGGATAAAAAATGGCCTAGGCTGCGGAGGACAGGTTCCGTGAACTACGACTTGCTCCGTCGGCATATCCAACACATGGTTCCAATGGGTTTGACATCTGCAATAAATGTAAAAAGGTGGATTACTCAACCAAAACAAACACTCTTAGCGAAAACAAAAATATAACAAAAGCATATTGGTTACCACTAGGCGTAGTAACGCTTGAGGTACAACCCATTACGAGGTTGCGCCAGTGGAATCCCATCGTAATCCATCAACTCGTAGGCTCCTTTTGCTAACACTTGTTTAACAATATAGGGGCCCATCCATAAAGAGTTAAATTTACCTGCTCCCAATTTATCGGATTCTTGGTCGTAAAGCAAGACCAAGTCACCTTCCGAGAAGACACGGGGTTTGACATTTTTGTCGAACTGCGCCTTGACGCGTTTCTTATGGGCTTCGTTAGCCAACGCGGCGTCACGACGGGTTTCATCCAATTGGATTAATTCCAAGAAACGAGCTTCTTTTTCTGAAGTTCTAGCGAGGAGATCAATTGCGAGTTTGAGAGATGAGATTTCACACTGGACTGGCAAGACTGCTTCCAGGCCATATACCAGTTGGAAGGGTGTGAACCCGGTCGCATTCCTTAACAATGTTCGATAAGCCCACAAAGCTGAGTACAGGATTAAGTGCCATCTTCTTTTATGAACTCCGATCATCCTTTGCAACATGCGCTTTAGGACCTTGTTGATCGCTTCAACTTGTCCGTTGGCCTGCGGATAATATGGAGTAGAGCTGTCGTGAGATAGCCCTAGTTTGGAAGCTAATTCAACCATCATGTGATTGCGAAAATGTGATCCACGATCTGTGACTATAGCCTGTGGTATGCCGAATCTGGCGACTACATGATTGAAAAAGAAAAGGGCAGCTGTTTCACCAGTATTATCTAATGTAGGCATCGCCTCGGCCCATTTGGTAAAATAGTCCACTGCGACTATAATATACCCATGCCCCCCGGTCGAGGTGGGGTTACATGTAATGAAATTGATGCACCATTTGGCGAATGGCCCAACAACAACTATTGGCTGTAAAGGTGCGGGTGGTCTTCTGGTTTTGCTATCAAAAATTTGACAAGCATGGCAACTTCTGACTGCGGTTATGCAATCTTTGAACATGGTTGGCCAGAAGTATCCTGCTCGTAAGATTTTTTGTGCTGTAGCATATCTAGATTGATGCCCCCCACACGCGCCTGAATGACACTCATTCAGGGCTTTTTCGGCTTCCTCATGCGTGAGGCACCTCCTCAGAACTGTATCAATACCACGACGGTAAAGTGTATCACCGACGATCATGTAGTCTTTTGCTTGGTATCGAAAACGTTTTTGTTCAGAGTGAGAGGTATTTGGCCTGAATTTTTGGGTCTAGAGATAAATGATTATATCTCCATACCACTCATTGCTTGCAGATATCAGAAACAAACTTTCATCCACGATTGATTCTTCGGATGTTTCATCGTTGGACGATGATGGGAGATCGCATAATAATTTTGCGAAAACTAGAGCTTTCTTTGACTTGGATTTTACAAATTCCAGATCAAACTCTTGAAGGATTGCTATCCATTTTGAATTTTTGCCCCCCAGCAACTGTCGCGACAATATATAAGTCATGGGGTTGCAATCTGACAGAATGGTAGTTTTCCAAAAGAGGACATAGTGTCGAAATCTTTGTATCGCTTGAACCGCTGTAAGCGCTAGTTTTTCAACATAAGAATATTTGCTTTCTGTATCATTTAAGTTCTTACTTAAATAATAGATAGGATGCTCTATTCCATCGACTTCTTGAACTAAAACCATTGCGATGGTCGTATCTGCTGCAGCCAGATACAGGTTAAAGTCTCTTTGATAATCAGGGGCGTACATTAATGATGCTTTCATTAGGGAATCTTTTAAAGCATCAAAGGAAGCTTGCGCGACCTGATCCCAGTTAAAGGGTACCCCTTTTTTCAAAAGACGTGTATAACCTTTAGCAAGTTTGGCGTAATTTGGAATGAACCTCCTCAGAAAGTTTGCTTTCCCTTGGAGTTTTTGAATCTGAAGCAAATTCGAAGGTGGAGGCAAATTTATGATTGCCTGGACCTTACAAGGGTCGAGACGAATCCCATCCTTGGAGACTACAAAGCCAAGTAAACAACCATAACTGACGCAAAATACACATTTGTGCGGATTGAGTCATATCTTGTAGTGTTGGCAACGTAGAAATATCGCTCTCAAATGCTGCGGATGATCAGTCTGCTTTGGCGAATGAGCCGGAAGGTCGTCGAGATAAGGTTGAACGATGTTTTTGATGTCATGGAAGGCATAATTCATTGCCCTCTGAAACGTCGCCCCTGCGTTCTTTAAACCAAAGGGTAATTTTCGATACGCGAATGTGCCCCACGGACAAATGAATGCAGTCTTTGACTGGTCCTGTGCGCGGATATTTATTTGATTATACCCGGAGAATCCATCCATGAATGAAAAGATTTCGCATCTGGCGCATTCATCAATTATTTGGTCAATGAAGGGTGTAGGGTAGTTGTCTTTTGGACAAGCTTGATTTACATCCCTATAATCGACGCACACTCTAATTGTCCCCTATTTTTTCATAACCGGGACAATGTTCGATACCCAATCGGTTAGCGGAACCGGGTAGATGAAACTAGCATGGAGGAGTTTTTCAACTTTTGCCTTAATGGCAACGGCTTTCTTGGGGTGCACCTGCCTCAGCCATTGCTGTACCGGTTTAACATCTGGATACATCTTGATTTCGTGTTCAACAATACTCGAGTCGATGCCTGGCATTTCACTGTATGACCAGGCAAAGACATCTCTGAATTCGCGAAAAAGAGCGTTATATATTTCCAGTTCTGAAGGAGAACAACATTTGCCGACATAAATATTCTCTACAACATCTGTTTTGGTCGAGATATTTATGGCTACAGTCTCTTCAATGTTGGACAAGTTTCGCTCGGAATCCACCGTATTTACAGTATTTGACAGAAAATCAACTACTGAAGGATGGTAGAGGTCATTTTGAGTATCTTCTTCGTAATTCGGAAGAAGAGAACGATGGTGGGAATCATTCCATGGTGCTCCTTCAACTACCATAGCTTGGAGAATTCCTTCGTCGGTGTCATGCACTTGCGACCAAGGGTCTGAAGGAGTACCATATTCTCTAGACCTATCCATCCAAACGCTTGATGAGCATTGATTTGGGTTTGCCTCCCATGCCAGAAACATTGATTGCTGTAATATTTCCATTGGGCTCGGGGGCAAAACCATTGCATGATCCATGTTGATATCGTTTTCTGAGATCTTTGCGGAAGATATCATGTTGCAGGTTCCTATCGATGCTACTTCCGCCAAATCAATTGGAGGTGGAAGAGCGAAAGTTCCCATTAGTATAGGATCTTTTAGCAGGCCTACTCCGATATTTTGAAGCGAATGGGGGCTTCCATGGATCATGGGAATGCTTCCTGTAACTTGTGAACCATTGGGGAGGAAGTTTTGTTGGTCGACGATTGTAATCCCTCCCTGAAAGGGAAATGCAATCTTTCTAAAATAGGTCGACACAACAGCTACCATGGCATATATCCATGGTCTTCCTAGTAGGATGTTGTAATCAAGATTCCCATCGATGACTTCAACATCTATTTCTACTGTTTTCCCTCCTAGTTCAACTTTCAAGTTATTTAGGATACCGTACGGGGTATATGTCCTTCCGTCGAATGCTTTTAATGTTGTCGCAGATCGCGACAAGGTTGGAGATCCTAAAGTCTTCCAGCAGCTCATCGACATAATACATGTAGATGCCCCCTCATCAATAATCGTTCGGTGAACAGTTTTGTTGAGGGCTTTCACTTGAACAAGGAAAGCTAATTGAGCTGGTAACTGAGGATCGTACCCTTTGTGGTCGAAGGATACAAGATTGGAATCCTTTGGATCAATCCCACCAATGGCTGATAACAAAGCCTACCTTTGGGATGGGCAGTTTTGTAGTACTTCAAGAGTCGACATAGCGGATGGCGATTGTGCCAAATCTTCCACTATGTTATAATGCTATGCCGCTCTAGCGCGAGGATTAAATGTCGACTTGTGTACTACTCCCTTTGGCGGTTTTATTGTCAATTCAGGGATGGTGGGTGGTACAACTTCTGTCAAAGTTGTTGTCGAACTACTTGGTTTATCCTTATCCTTGTTGTTCGACAGTTGCAGATTCCCGTAATCTTTGTTCCTTGTCGAAATCAAAGCATCATTCTGCTGTTTCAAAATCGACAACATTAGTACTTGCGACGGGGAAGCATTTCCACTTTCAACCAGATTTGTTCCTGGATTCGGAAACGGATCGGTTAACACTGCTGAGGTTTTCGAACTTTTAAAGAATCTCTTAAGCTCAGCTTTGTATGGACATTCTCTTGTCCAATGATCCTCGTCGCATATCATGCACCCTGTAGGGGGTTTCCTATTTCCAGGAGGGTTTGAAGAAGATTTTTCGGGAGATTTCTCATCTTGTTTCTTCTTCTTCCATTTTCCTTTCTTCTTGCTTCCTGGTTGTTTGGTTTCTTTGCCTTTATCTGTCGATACGACATTTACTTCCGAAGCAAGAAGTTCGTCTTTTGCATTTTGACCTGAAACCTTACGGGCCTTTTTGGATGTGGCCTTTGTTGATTTCGTGTCTGTCGTGCCAATCACGCCATCGCTGGCATGAGAGTCATTGTTTGATTTAGGAGGAGGAGGAATCGAGGATTCTGGTCTAGGGCGTCAGGTATTTTGTCGTAGAGCATGCCGGACTGAGTGTAAATCAAATCTAGATATTGTGCACGAGCGATCACTTGCTCTTCCATTACGACTCCCCCCTTTGCCACATCTTCCGTGATGGAAGGAAGTAATGACTTGATAAACCATTCAGCTAATAGCTGATCGGGAACGTACGTTTTTACCATCCTACGACGACGTCGCCACTCATGTATATGATCTGATATGTGAGTGGCTGTTGTCTGTTTAAAGTTGGTAAGCAGTTCTGTTCCCGTTTCATACCTTATCAGTAATTGAAAATGGGTTAAAAAGGTTGTGGCTAAGGTGTTGAAGTTGTCGAACGAAGCTCTAGGCAATTCAATGTACCATTTTGCTGCTGGACCCGTTAACGTCCTCTAAAAAAGGCGAAGCCTTATCGAATCATCATTTAAAGTGTTCGATGAACACCATAGATGAAATGTCATCACGTGATTCGATGGGTCTTCACCTAGATTTCCATTAAATTTAGGAATATCTGATGGAAGTTTATGCGGAATCGCTAGCCACCAAGGGGCGTAAGCAATTGGATCGTTTGTTAACCAGTTTAAATCAGGTAACTCTAAAGTTGCCACGAATGGTAACTGTTGATTCAGGTTAGGTGAAGCATACCCAGGATATGATGGAATCGCCTGAGCAGTTGGTCTTTGCATACCGTCATAATGCATTTGATGCTGGTATGTTTGGTAAGGTTGGTGGACTTGACCATTATAAAATGGTTGATTTTTACCGTTTTGAATGTACGGCTGTCCACTGTTTGCAAAGATTTTCTGCTCAGCACCTTGGTATACTTGTTGGAATTGTGGTTGTTGGTATTGCACCAGCCACGGTTGTGAAGCCATGTGCTGTTGCCCGATACTAACTGTTTGACCAAGGTGAGGGGTAATTGTAACCGTCTAGGCCTGTGTCGCCCCACTAGTTGGCGATTGTGGTTGAGTCACAGGGTCAATGGGCTGTTGCATTACAACCTGAGAAACTTGAGGTTGACATACAACAAGCAGCGCTTGAACTTGCGACATAGTCACAATAGCTGGCTTAGTCGGTATGTTTGACACAGGTACGCATTGTTGCATCGAATATACAACCCTTGGTTGTTGAGGTAGTATAGGCACCCAACCACTTGAGGTAATTCCAGTATAACCTGAATGCTGTTGTGAACTCCCGTATGGATATCCTCCCGGAGGTGGTAATGAAAGGGCGTATTGCCCCCCATACGGTGGTAATCCAGAACTCAAGGGGATTGTTTGCCCTTAGGGACCGGACTGCCCAAATTGACCTCCAAACGGGTCAATTTGTTGAGACTCAACATAAGAGTTTCCGGATATAATTCCGGATGAACAAACAGGAACGGACCAGACTGTCGAAACAGCCCCTGGATGGGCTCCTTCTAGCAGTTGTGAGCTAGTTGGGATAGATGGTATGCCGGCAAACATTGTCAGAGTGACATCAGGGAGTTCTGCCGTCGCTGTGTCGGAAGACATAGTCCTAGATGTTGATGGTTGTTCATACATTTGTAGTCTATCCAAAAGATTACCTAGCGATTCTACAAGAACTTCCCCTGGTGGTAGACTAACTTCTGATATCGAAGGAAATAGAGTGATCCCGACTCCAAAATGCGTTGGAGTACTTGCTTGTGGATCTTCTACAATTTCTTCTATCGCAATCAGACCAGGTGGAAGGGGAAGACCGTCAGGTCCGTAAAATATTTCTGGTGCCAAAGAGGCAGCGACAGATGTTTGAAGAGTAAGACTCTCTAAACCGGTTATGGATGGAACTGGTTCAGTAACACAAGTGCTTGTTCTCAAACTAGGATCAGTACCACTGTCCTTCTGTGGCTGTTGAACTTCTTCTGTTGAGGCAGGGATTCCAGAAATGTTTGGAGTAACCGGAGTCTCTAATGTCATTGGAACACTTGTTCTAACTTTGATAGGAGACTTGGATCCGGTTAAACGAGTTCGCTTTGTCCGTACTGGTTTTGCTTCCGGAGACAAAGACAGTTGACTCGTAAGCCTCCGCGAATGACGGGGTTTCAATTGACTTTCTTCCACGATTGCGGATTACTCGATCAACTAAAATAAAAGGGAAAGTATGTTTCCGTGTTAAATGAATTTTAGACGCTTTTGACACAACTTGCTTTTTTAGTTTTAAAGAGTCGAGAAAAAAACAAAAGATGACTCTAGTCTCCTTCGATTTTTAATGAGCCTGAAGTGACAAGTGCTCAGATGGACCTTTTCCGTTAAGGAGTCTGAAAAGGAACGAAAGGGACTGCTCTGGAGGTCTAGGTAGAGGGAGTACCAAACCAATCGCAAAAATGCAGAATACTTTTTAGGGTACGGCAGTCAATCTTCCCGAATGCTGTGTTCGGTGCATTGCGATCAGTAGGGCGGCCGACACGGCTTCCTATGGATAAAGGTTTTATGCCTATAGGGGTCTCCCAATATATACTCGACGGTACATGGGAGCACAAGTCCGTACTGGCACTTATTGTCTCAAAGTGGAGGAATCACCCAACCATCAGTGAGGACAACAGTTACCAGGCTTTACGACGCCGGAATACGTCTCTAGCCTAGACCTCTAGATGTTGTGCGTTAAGTTACAAAGCGTTGTTAAGTTCATTGAATTTATTTTAGGTTGATCTTTCTTATGAAGTTTGCCTTTTGGGTTCACCACGAGATGTAGATGTAATTCCTAAAATGTAATCTAAAGATGATAAGCAAGCTTTTATCTCTTTTCAGCAATGAAAATCCTAGCTACAAGGGGAAAAGAAAGACACAATCTTTTCTCAAAGAGCAAAGAGCACACTGTAAATGCACTTTTCCTAAATCAAGCCAAATAGAGTGTCAATATGCAAATGCACATGTGCATGTATTTGTTTTTCACTTTCTTAATATTGATGCCTAAAAATAAAGTTGTTGTACAAATTTGAATTCGCTTTCAAGTGAAAAACACAAACAAGCTTCTTTTCGAAATCAAAAGGTAGAGACGATTACGACACTTTATGATTTTGAAGTAAACACTTGTTTTGACACTAGAAATTCACAAATTCAAGCCAAAGGCAAAATTAAAAGCGTAATCGACTGTCAACAGCAAGTAAACTCTCTCCTAAGATCAAAATCGACACTTACGACAGATCTAAATCTAAGGACGACAGTATGACTAGTCTACTTTTGTAATGGGAAACTGTAAATGACGTAACAAACGCACAAAAACAAATACAGTTTCTTCTATACAACTGAGGTGGAATTAAGGCAAAGAAAAGGGGCTTTTAAACAGACAAACACACTGATCACAAGCTGCAAAAATCAAAGGCAAAACTGGAAAAAGTGAGCAAAGAACCTCAGCTAGGCAGGGCTAGGCTAATCAACGCACCTGCTACACAGAGAAACTGAATTGCAACGCAGGTAGCCCTCTTGGGAACTGCGCTAAAATGCAGAGTCTCTTCACAGAGCCTGCGCTGGAGCAGAAATGAGAATTCTCTCCGGGTTCTGGGTCACGGTTTGCAGTTTAATCTATGGTTTTTAGCCGGGTAAGAGCAATCAGTAATGCACAATCAGAGGGTTGATTTACAAGAGGTTTAAGAGCTATCACAAAGGGTAATCAGATCATTTGTGAGTCAACTGTTCAGATCATAAACAGATCCAGTGAATGGACTAGAGTAGCAGATGTCTACTTTGCATTTGTAAATGGCAAATGCAGTTCGATTCGCTACTCCTAAGTTTATGAGATGAACAATCAATAGAAACACAAAAAAACTAACTAGACACGATCCCCAGCGGAGTCGCCATTTTGTTTTCAGGAAAAGTGTCTATTTAGAACGACCCTATCCCACTGGGTTGTGATAGAGACCTCAGAAACAAACGGGGAAAACTATTCTTGTATTCTCCTTTATGAACTATAAACGAAGATGAATAGGATGAACCAACCCGTGTCTCGCGCTAGTCCTTTGATCCAATCTCTCTTCTCTTTGACAGCTCCCAGCTATCTGCTCCCTCACTTGCCTAGCGTCATCAAGTTCCTGCAAGTTCACAGAAGAAAGAAACTACACAAAGACATGGATTTATGTTCATAAAAAGCTTAGGATCGGATTTAAGCTAAACATACAAATATAACACACATCAATGATATACAAGCATGTAGGAGAAACTCAAATAGTTTTATTGATAAAACAAGAAGATCCAGGAGGAGTTACAACCGATGATTCCTGTTCCAGCATCAACCTCCCAGCATAGAATCCCTTCTTCACCTCTAACAAAGCATAAATCACCCAATACTCTGATATCTATCACAAAACCAATAGCAATTCTCTGCAATGTACAAAATTCCAGCCTCTGGATCTCTTGGTGAGGGATCCATATATAGATGTATGCAAAGAGGATGAGTCAGCTCATGAATTGATTAGTGGCTTCTCTCTGTTAGTTCTTGCTTCCACTTGGAGACTGAGAGCCTCTTACTCATCACTGGTCGAATTCAGTGAGGCAAGTGTCATTGGAGAAGATTTTGGAAGCTTCCATTGTCTCTCCACCTCGTGGAATGACTCTGCCACTTGTCATTTCCCGCTCAACGCACCCTAGTAGTGCATTCAAGTGCGTTGCAATGCACCTAGCCAGTGTATTTGGGTGCTTTGCAACGCAGCTAGCTAGTGGAGCATCTGAAATGATCCTGATTTGACTAGTTTTGAGCAGTTTCTGGTGGAGAACTTCTGGGAGAAGCTATAATTTATTGACCTTGTTTCTTTAGGAGCTGGAACAACACTTTTAGGGACTTAGGATCCCTTGGTTTATGGACATTTCATGCTTATAGCTGTAAGGCACAAAAATGTCTATAACACACAGTAAATAATTTGTTTAGTTATTTGAAAAATAGAAGAAACTTAATTAGTTGTTGCAGTAGAAATTTAGGCCTTCCAAATTTTCACAGAAATTATTTATCTTTATCAGATATCATCAATTTATCTTTGTACTATTTTATTCCTAGTCATCATAATAAGCATGCAACATGGCCACCTCATATAGGCACTTTTATATTTTCAATTCTTCAAAGCATTGATTTTATGTGAGTTCTCAGTTAAGAACACCTCCCAAATCATCTCCATAGTGATCTCATCTCTCTAAAAAAGAATATCAAATCCATCATCAGAGTAAGAAAATGTGATGTATTTTAGCTATATGCTTGCTCCTAACCTCATACATTAGGGGGTAGTTGTTAATATGGAAAAATCATACACACATCTCTACAAGTCAGATGAAGCCTAGATTCAGACAACAACATGTACAAGTGAATATTTCTAGTTGAATACATCACAAGAATAAAATAAGCAAAGGTTTTCCTAGGTCACATTTAAAAATCAACTTGTGCAGGCTAATCAAAGGCTAAAATTCACTACTACGTGGATATTTTTTCGATATCCACACGAGTCATCCAAAGTCCGAATCAACAAACTATGACCACTTCTGATGATTTGAGTTTGGATTCCCTAACATGTACCACCCAAGTACAATTGATTTGAAGTTGATTTGGAGATATTCAACCTGCAAGGGAATCCTCTTGTCTTCCTATCAAGTCATTTTCTCATTAATGAGCCAAAGGAGGGAAATATGAGTTCAAATTATATATAAACAAGGCATTGGAAAACCAAAGAGAAGAAGAAGTTTCAACATTGTGATGCTAGAAAAATTTCCCCAAGGAAATCATGCATTTCATTGTTGAGAGAGTTCCATCCTCATTGAGAGTTCTCTTAGCTTCTTTAAGAGAGAGAGATTTTGCATAGGATTGAAGAAAGGAGTTCCTTGCTAAGATATCTTGAGTGCCATTTCTCAAGAAACTCTCTTCAAGTGTTTTGATATCTCATTTCTATCTCTTCTACCAACAATCAATAAAGGGAAATCTACTCCTATGCCTTTGTTGATGTGTTTGTGCTTTATTTAAGTATTGTTTCATGTTATTTTCTTTATTTTTTGTTTAATCTTGCACATTTTTTTCTTCTTAAAAAATTCCATGCTTTGTTGGTTCTTCTTCAAGCACTAACATAATCCAACTATTTGTATTCAATTTGTAGGTTTCAACCAATCCACGAGGAAAGGTGTTTTGGGACCCTTGATCAACAAAACACCAACTACACTAGGAATCTTCTTAGACCTTATTAATGATTGTGAATATGTGTATATGGAAAACTTCACTATTTATGTTGACACGTTTCATGAAGCTTTGAAGAATATATAGAAAGTGTTGATAACATGTTAGGAAGCATACCTTCCCTTGAGTAATGTGAAATGTCATATGTTGTTGACTAGAGGTGTAGTGCTCATTCAAGTCATTTCTATTGTAGGAATTGTGGTAGATTTGACCAAAATATAAATTTTGTCCCAACTACCAGTTCCCAAAACATAGAAAGAAGTGAAAATATTTCTTGGTTTTACTAGATACTATAGACGCTTTATTAAGAATTTTACAAATATTGCTATACCATCACTTAAGTTGTTGTCCATGATAGTTTTATTTGGAATTATAATTTCCTATGTTCTTTTAAAACTTTGAAAGAAAAACCCTCCATTTCACCTATATTAAAGGGTCCTATTTGGTCTCTTCCCTTTGATGTTTCCATGAATGCAATGGACACCGTTTTGGTGGATTTCCTTGGGAATAAAGAATATCATTACTCTTATTCCATTTATTATACTATTAAGAACTTGTTGTCGATGTGAAAAATGCCCTCCAAAATTTTACTTACACTTAAATTTTGGAGCCTACTTGTGATCCTGCAATATGTTGTTCCTTGATTGCTCGTAGTCACTTCATGGTTGGTTGATGTTTATTAACTGTCATGGTCACTTATTTACACATGCCTAGCTTTTGATTAGTTCACAAGAACTTTTCTTGCAAGCAAGCATAATATTCTATGTGTATATCAGAGAGTCAAACCATATGGAATCCTAGCTAACAGTAACTGCACATATGTTGAAAGCAGTCATTGTGTAGTTCTCTATGGTTTATGACTGCACAATCCCAAGAGGTATTGGTTGCGTAGTCTCCAAGGAAAGTGATTGGACAGTACCTAGAGACAAAGACTACAAAATCCTTGTTGACAATCATTGCATAATCCCAATATTGACAGTTCCCCCACTATTGGTTGCAATCATATCATCTCTTGGGTGAGCTTTCTCAACTGTCACTTTTGTGCGCTTTGATTTTCATTAACATCACTTTTAATTTTTTGAATGTCATTTTTTATTTCTTTCACTTATAAAGGTGGTGCTTTTGTGTACTCTTCAATATAGCATGTGTCACTTTCACTTTTTTTAGCTTTCTCAAGTGTCACTTTCATGTTTTTCTTACTATTGTATGTCATCCTTTGGTTAAAGATGTGTCATATTTGGTCAAAGGGAGTCATTTTTCATTCTTGAATGGAAGTTATAATTCATTCTCATACACTACAAAGTCCCATCCAACATAAAGACGTGCATTAGGCACATTCCCAAAGTCTTGAGCATTGTTTCATTAGTGTCGTCACTTGCGTCGCAAAATGTATCGTAAATGTTGCATGTTGTAAATAATGGAGATATGATTCAGTTCAAGAGGAAAATTTGGTACCAATGGGTCATATCTATCACATAGACATGTATTTTACCCATTCCCAAAGTTTCATGCATTTTTGTACAAGTGTTGTCACCATCGTTGTAAAGTGTACCTTAAATGTCGCACTTAGAGGAGTTTGTTGTTTTACCATTGCATTATGGGGATGATGTCATTTATGAATGTTGAGTGTTTAATGTTGTGTTTTAAATTGATATAAGTGTTTGATCATGTTCAATTCCAACCTTGGTTTCATATCTACTTCACAGGTCCCACACTTAGCCAAATTATGGAAGATTTTCTATTCGACCAACTTGAGCTCACTTTGCCCTCCTTGAACTGCGCATTGCATAGTGGCAAGTCTCAATCATGCACCCTTACCTCCTAGAACTACGCAATGAAAAGTTTCTTCCCCCAAGGACTATTCATTTCACAGTCATAGTGCTAGATATCATCCTCCTGCTCCCCTAAACTACATAATTTAGCCTTCCAATCAACTTCTTTTCTCCCATTACGTAGTTGCAACCTACACACTCTCTCTTTACATCCATGAAATGCATAATTTCACAATTTTGATGCCTAGTTTCCCTCTATAACTATGAATTACAAAATCATAGTGGGTAAGGCTGCCTCCTTGTGACCCTCAACTGTGCAATCCACCTTCTCAGGCCCCCAAAACTGTGCATTTCGTAGTTTCAAGCCTCAACTTGTAACTCCTACCCCCTGGAATTGCACATTGTGCAATCCCTAAGATTTATTCCCTATCTAGTAACCAGTTCCAGGTCATCTAGTGGTTTTCACAAAGAAAATTAGACTAGGACATTTTTAGACTAATGTCGTCTTGTCATGAGTGGATTTCAATTGAAAGTAGTATATCTTGACATGAAAAGATGATGCTTAGAGATGAAGAGAAGGAGACTATGTTGAAAGACACTTGCGAATCTAGAACCATGAAGAAGTCATAAAGCAAGATTATGAAGAGACATTAGCTTACGATAGAGGATCAAAGATAAATATCACATGAGGACTCCATATCAATGAACCCCTTGGACGATGGAGATGAAACAAATGTAATATTTATCATGAAGATACAAAGAAAGCAGCAAGAAGATAAGTTTGGCATTGACTCATCATCATGAAGTTCCATGTCATCATTGCCAAGTCATGGCTTATACAAGAGACATCTCAAGAGTCACACATGTCTTAATTTCTTTCCACATCATTTGTGGAATGTAATTGTGTAATTACCCAGAATAAGAAAATGTAAAATCTGTGGAAGACCAAGGGTTCCACATGGAATATGAAGAGTCACTATTAAGTTATAAAGCCATATAGAAGCTCAAAGGTCATCTAAGAATTCAAAAAGTCATTTTATAATATCAAGAGTTATGAGGTAGGTCAAGAGTCACATGGGAGGTGGAGAGTCACCTAATTTTTTTATAAATACACCCTCATAACTCAATCAAAAGGACTTTTGGGACTTGAAATTTCCACCTTGGCTTCTCTAGTTTAGCATAGGAGAGACAATATTTCTTTGGAGGAGTAAGTGGTGACTTAATGTTCCACTATTGGGGCTAGTGTGGCAGCATTTTACTTGTATATCTTGGCATTTCCACTTAATATATGAATCTCGATGAGCCAACACATTTTCATGCATGTATCATGAATATTTTAGGACTATTATTTATATGTTTGCAGTATATGTTTCATTCATATGTACTAAGGAAATTGAAGTATTTCGGTGGCTTAGGTGCTTATCATGTTGGTCAAGGTGTGTTGTATTTGGTTTTATTATTGTGGTTGTCTTGTGAACTACTTTTCATGTAATCTAATGCTCCTCTTATGCTCTTTTGTGTCTATTTTAGGACAATACTAATACTTTTCTTCTAGAGGATCGCTCTCTCTTTCCTTGCCATGAAATTACCTTATATACATTGCAATTGTATACCTCACAATGTCATCTTACTTGTTTGTTTCAAAAAATGTTATATAACCTCTTATGCTAATAATTTTAGCTAATGAAAATCCCTAAGGAAAATGTAAATTAGTCGTATTCCCAGTTAGGGCTCCTACTCCAAATAGTGTGAGGTCTAATTGGGACTTCACATTGGGGAGACCCCCTTGGTTGATAGATTTCCAACACTATCAAGAGAACCTAACTCATGTTAAGTTAAATTACATTGTGACAAAGAAGGAATTCTTAGCAGCGGTACATTGTATAAATAATTTGTACATTATATTATAGGTTATGAAGTTTTCATTCACACCAGCCAGGTGACCATACAATATTTGATGAACAAAACAATAACCAATTGTAGGACCATGAGATGGCTCTTGTTACTATAATAATTTAATTTCATAATTATGGACTAAACTCGTAAGGAAAATATGGTTTCTGATTTCTTTTATAGATTACATGATGAAGGGGATATTATTCATGTATATATTATTTTCCTTGACAAAAACATATTTTCAATGTCTACTCACTTGCCTTGGTTTGAAAATGTAGCAAATTATCTAGCAACAGGAAAATTTCCTCAACTACCAACTGGTGAGAAAAGAAAAATTATAAGCAGAAGTGATGCATACTGATGGATTAATGGTGAATTGTTCCATATATGAGTAGACCTCATCATTTGAAAGTGCATCTAGTGTAATGCCTCCTCCAATATTTACCAACTTTTACAAGCTCTCCAGGGTAAACATGAGCTTCGCATCACTATGATATGACTCGACGTCCAAGTTCCAGTTATGGAAGTGAGGCCTACAAACCAAAAAAAAATGACATCTCTTAGAGACTACAATTCACTTAGGAGCCTACCAACAACCCGAGGTGATCAATCCCGATGTTTGAACTCTCTTTCAATAGGTTTACTCCAAAACCGCACCCATAACATTTCATGCATGCAGTTGGAAGGCCATAAGCACATACACAAGCCTTGTCTCCATGCGGTTATGAGTCAAAACCCCTTGTTCAATGCATGTTCTCGCAAGATCTATTCCACTTTTTCAGGCTAGCATCCGTACTAGTACCCAAAACTACCTGTAAATTTCCAGAATCATAACAATGATGATAACAATGCTAAATGATCAAAACTTGAGCAATATATTGACCTAGACATGCCTAATACGTGATAGACATTTCATCAAATAGATAGTAAACATAGAAGATATAGGTCATGAATGCAAATCTGGTCATAAACTTGTGGAGTTCATCTAAAAATCACCAAGAAAGCTTAATTCGCTCTCAATATATATGAAACAACACTTGTTATCCCATGCAATTATCAACCATCCAATAACTTATCAAATCATGAACAAGAGTCATGGTTAGATCTCATAATAGAACCTTGCATATAACCAACATACAACTAAAATAGAACCCATGAAAAAACAACTATAAGATCACCCTAATAACCAATACAAGTGCTCATAGATCACAATAGGAAAATAGCTCATATTAACATATGAAAATGCTAACAAAGTCAAGGACTTCCACGTACCACTCGACCATAGATTGGATTGAACCAAATCTCTCTTTAAGCCAGTCAGCCCCGCACCATATTCCAAGCATGAATGTGGGATCATAAGGGTTAAACCAAAATAAAAATGAAAACAAGGGCTTGAAGAGGTCAAACCACCTCAACCCTCAAGCACAGTGATCTCACCTAACCGGTCTAGAAATCACTAATACCAAATGATATTGGTCTCTACCTAAGTTGTCTAGGGCTCTAGGAACTAGTAATTCAACCCACGACCTCTGGGGAACCCAAGGTATTACATGGATCTAGAGATATCCCAACTCAACCCACATCCTCTAGGGAACCCAAGTTGTTTCAGGGCTCCAGAGAATTTTTTCCAACCCACAACCACATGAAACTTGAGAACTAATTACAAAACAAAATGGGGAACCCACTACATGATGGATATACAAGAAATGGAAAGACAAGGTTGAAGCCACTGTCAATCTAGGAAAATATCCATGCCAATTACAACACATAACCAAGATACCACGTGCATATACCATGCATCCAAAAACCAACATTTTAAACCTCACATGCACACTGTTACCTGCAATCCACAGCTAATTTATGTCCTTACTTTTCGTTGTCCAAGCTTCCTCTAGTGCACCCTTGTTTTCCTTGCTTTCTTTTCCAGGTCCTTATTCTTCTCTCCTTTGTTGATCATGATTAAAGATGAGAAAAAATATTTCAACTGATTCTGAGGTACCTTTTTATCATTGTTGTCTAGTCTCTTCCTTTCCTTTTTCCATTTTCTACCATTTTCCTCTAAATTCTCTCTAATTTCCCTTGTAGGAAAATTTGTGTCTCTTCACCTTCCTTTTCTCCTATTTTCATTTATTTTCATAATTAAATTCCAAATATTGTCTCTTTTCCTTTTCCAATGGCTTTTCCAATTTCCATAGCCACTAATAAACCGCAAGTGATGCCCACTATGATGTTTTTCCCTCCATTCATCTTGGAATACGTGTCCCATGAACTTGGTCTTATTTTATTTACATGGAAAATTAACTACGTGTTGTTACAATCCCCTCCCCCTTGGGGGAACACTGTCCTTGGTGTTGAATGATGCTTATGACCAGCAAAACATATTGCCTATGGAGCTTTATATCAAAAATCAATGCAGTATTTATAACATACCAAACTGGTGATAACATGGCAACATACTGCTTATGGAGCTTTATAAACCCAACTCAATGTAGTATTTATAATTAGAACAAATATATACTTATACATATTTGCTTCAACTGATAAATAATCATACTGTCCATGGAGCTTTATAAACACAACTCGATACAATATTTACAACCACCTCCACCCTCCAACTAGTACTAAGATTCACCTCCTTCCTAAGAAAACTAGAATCCACTGCTAAGATCAAAGTCTGCCTACAATGTCCAACATCACAATCCTTGCGCTACTTGTTCTCTTAGTGAACAATTACTATATCATTGTTCCAAGGCACACTCCCAATGTGTTTTTGATTCCATCTAGCAATGCTAATGACCAAAACAAATTTATTCCCCAACCTTCCCTTCTCTTCTTCCCATTCCCTCAGGAAATCTAGTTACCCCCTTCTGTGTAGTCACTCACCTTCCAAGTTCATCGACATCCCCTTCTCTACTACACAGTCCCTCAGGCAATCCATCCCTTGGAAAGGTTCTCTCACATTGGAAGGTCCAAAAACCAAGGCATATCTCTACCTCAAAACCATCATTCTGGTCACAACATGATCATGGAAATCAATGGAAACTATTGGGTTTTGGTGTCCCACAATGGCCCTTCTCCTGAATTATTTACTGGAACACTGTTGCATATTCCAATTCCTTTTATTTCTATTACTATTTCTCTTGCAACCAATTCCAATCACCCAACCTAGGCATTCCCATTCTTTTCCGCACGAAGCACATAATTTCCATTATACTTGAAATGAATTGTAATAAATTAAATCATAACTCATCGATAGATTGTCAATAAGGTGACACTTGTAATTCTATTTAATTCCAATCACAATAAATCAAATTAGCTCCTTGATCAAATCACCGTGTATAAACATACAACATCTGGTTAGCTCAAAACTCAACTGTCATAAATCATAATCATAGATTATGTGCATGATTAAAACTGAAATAAAACATTAATACTTATCTTTCGAATCATTCTTTGTTTCTACCTTTGTTATTTTCTCTTTCTGTACACACACTAAATCAGTTGCCAAACCTGGCAAGCACCCAATGCCTTCTCTTCTCTTTGACCAAGTGTACACATTGGATCAATTTCCAAACCTAGAAAGCACCTAGTGCCTTCTCTTCCATATGAAGTATCAACAATAAGGGTGTCCAAAGACTTTACCATCTCAACCCTTAATAACAAAAACTCAATATTGGTCTCATCCTAAGATGTCCACGGCTCTCAGAGCTACTATCCCACCCACAACCTCAAGTGAATCCTAAGTTGTTATAGCAGTCCACCCGCAACCTCTAGGGGATTTAATCTATTATAGGGCTCAAACCCACAACTTCCAATGAATCCAATCTATTACATGGATCTAGCCCATAACCTTAGATAATGGCATTCAAACACACACACACACACACACACACACACACACACACACACACACACACACACACACATATATATATATGTATATATGTGTGTGTGTGTGTGTGTGTATTAACATAATCATGATCAAAACAGAATTACCAATGTTCATAAGGTCAAGGTTAAGAGAACTACCTTTATTTGTGCAATGCATGCACAACATTGAGAACAAAAATTCCCAACATAGCCAAGGCATATGATGCCTCTCCTCCATTTAATTTACCTTTCATGTTACCTTTCTCATGATTGTCCTACCACTTTCTATTCATCCTAATGGACCCAATCAACCCAATTGGTTGTAATATTCTTGCCTTCAGCTACCCTTTACTAATGCACCAAGATTTGTCCAAGTCTTACATTACTTGTTGTGTTTCAATCAACTCTCCCTGAGCTCTATTAATTTTCCTCTTTCCCAAACAATTCCAAAGACCCTAAAAACACAAAAAGAAAGAACAAGAAGAAAAGATGAAGATAAAGAAAAATATGGAAATCCAATTAACTTGTTGACATTGCTAGATACTACCAACATACAAGCTATCTCCCCGATATGAGGTCCTAGTTAGACCTCACACCATTTGGTGTAGGAGTCCCATCTAGAAATATGGCCTGACTATCATTTACTTGAATATTTACCTTGGCTTCAAAAATCAGCATGAGAGAGAAGAGGACATGTGCTTTTGACTGAGAAAGGGAGCTTGCCCTGTGAATGTTTAGTTGTAAATGTATCCAGGTTCTTTTACTGCAAGAGGGGAAAAAGTGAGCCTCTAGAAGACAAGTAATAGTACTAATCTAATGGAGACATATACATATGATAAATAATTGTTAGACATCAAGTGAAGTAGTTCACATAGAGGCAATGATCTTTAAAACATTACAATACATTTCTGATAAGTTAAGCACCAAAGTCACCAAAATACTTAAATTACTTTAGTACATGTGAGATCCAACATTGTTGGAATATAATCCTAACATCTACATTTATTCTTTAGCCTAAGTATCCTTGACTTAGCCACATGCACTAAAAATCATGTTCACACTTGGTTTTTGGTAAACTAGCTCGGAAGACCAACTTTCCCTTGTTTTTTGCCTTTAAAGGCTTAATATTATGGAAATATTGGTCCAACCACTTTCCTAAACCATTTAGACATCTAAGTGATGTTCACACCTAACCACACCTCATCCACTTGAGTTATTTGAGGATTGGCACCTCACATGAAGATTCCCCCTTAAATCAAGGGATTTGGTCCTCTAGACCATTTTAGGATGTTTTAAAGTTTCCTTCCTTTGGAAATGTGCCCCTCCTCATGCTTTCCTCATGGCTGATTTTGGAGTCATTTTTGCTATTTCAGGCCTCCCTTTAGCTTTTCTTAGCCTTTTCTAGTTTTTTACTAGTTTTTTCCTAGTTTTCTAGATTTGGCAATTTCTATATAACCACCTCCCTTTGGGATTAGAGTTTGGTTTCTCATGTATTACTATTGTTCATTAATTTAATACATTGATTTTATGGAGAAAATTCTTTCTCCCCTCTCTTGAATATCAACAAATTACTTGTGTTTAATTTAACTAGAATTCTAGATCTATCGGAGTTTCTGTAGAAATTCTACATGGTATCAAAGCTAGTTCGAATCTAGTGGATTGTACATCGCTTTATTTGCAAGTATAGATCATCAAGAGGTGCAGAAAGTAGCAATGGATCATCTCTCTCAGCCCAAAAAACTTGTTCTAAATCCTTTCAATTACTTCAAATGGAAGACAGAGATTACTTTTCTCCTCCGAAGCAAAGGGCTTTACAGGGTAACAATGGGAATAGAGACTGAACCGACTTCTGCAGCGGAGAAGATCAAGTATTTCAATAAATTATATGAAGAAATTGGGATGATATGCCTATCAATTTCCAAATAACTCCTCTTTCATGTCAGCAGAGCCACTACTCCCGATGCAGTCTAGACCACATTGGAAGGACTATTCGGCAAGCAGGATGAAATGAGAGTGCATCAACTAGAGAATGAACTCATATCCCTCAGTCCAACTCATTTTAGAAACCTACAAGAATTCTTCACCAATTTTAAATACCTCCTCAATTAACTTGATGCATGTGGAGTGAAGAAAGAGGAAGATCAACTCATCCTTTTGATTCTCTCGAAATTAGGCCCTAAATATTATGTATTTGTATCGTCTTTTCAAGCATCTAAATTGACTCAAGAAAAATGGAAAATTCCTCCATTAAATGACTTCATTGCAGAATTGAATGAAGAGAAAGCTAAGTTAGTCCAAATGGGTGCCATCAAGCATTCAAAGAACCAAGTACTTGCATCTACTGATGCTCCAAAGAGTGGAAGAGACAAGCAAAAAGGGAAGGGTGAATTTAATGAATCGAAGAAGGAGAGACCTGTACAATATTCAGAGAGCTATTATTTGCCTAAGGGTAAGAAGAAGAAGGAAAGAACACTTTGTAGCTATTGTTTCAAAGGTTTTCATTCTGAAGAAAATTGCATGAGGAAAACAATCGATGAGATGGCTAAGAAATTGCAATAGAAAAATCTCACCATGCCCGAGAATGCAAAGAAGAAGGATGATAACAGAACGGGAGTTGGAAGAGGGAGAGCACAAGATGGTCATGCTTTAATGGCTATCACATCCACTCCATCAGCTTGGATCCTTGATTTAGATGCATTGAACCATATGACTGCATCAAAAGATGATTTTTCCTCCATAGAAGAAAGCACCAGATCCCCAATTTACTTGGGAGATGCTACACCAGCAAAGGTGTGCGGAGAAGGAATTGTAAACCTTGAAGGGGGCTGCTTCACAAATGTGCTTCATGTTCCCTCACTGTCTGCAAATCTTCTCTTGATATATCAGATCACTCATTCTGGCTCTCGAAGGAAGGTGGAGTTCACTTTATTCTCTGTAGTGATTACCGACATTTCCACGGGCTCACAACTTGCACATGGAATTGCAGATCATGGTTCTCATTTGTATTTCTTCTCCCACTTTGTTCCTAAATCTATTAGCATTGTATTTCTATCACAATCTAATGATATCAACAGGTTATGGCATGAAATATTTGGCCATCTAAACTATAAGTACTTGCATCAACTCAGCAAGGAAAACATGGTAGAAGGATTGCCCGCTATTAAATTCACAAGCGGTGTATGTCAAGGATGCATTCTTGGAAAGCATCCGGAGCAAAATTTTGACAAAGGGAAGGCACAGAGAGCTTCTTCACCTATTGGGCTGATTCACAATGACATCACTAGCCCATTCCCGTAGCCTTCAATCAGTAAGGCTCGATATGTACTCACCTTCATAGATGATTTCTCTCACTTTACTTGGGTATTTTTTCTGAAATTAAAATCAGAAGTATTTGAATGCCTTATAGAATTTAAAGCACTTTCTGAGAATGAGTCTGGGTGTAAGATTAAGATACTCCATACTGATAATGGGGGGGAGTATGTCAACAAAGATGTGCAGAAAATTTGTATTGATGCAGGTATATAACTACAACACACAGTGTTATATACACCATAGTAGAATGGTGTCACAGAGAGGAAAAACCAGTCATTAAAAGAGATGGTCAATTGTATGTTGTAGTCCAAATCATTAGCTCCTAAGCTATGGGCTGAAGCTATTAATTGTGAAACATATATTCAGAACTGCATTCCTCACAAAGCACTTAAAGTCACCACTCCATTTGAATGTTGGACTGGTAAGAAACCAAAAGTGTCACACTTTCACATTTTTGGTTCACAAGCATGGGCTCACATTCAGACAGATAAGAGGAAGGCTTTGGAGCCCCAAAGTGTTGAATGTATATTTGTTGGATATCCTGACAATGTCAAAGGATATTTATTGCTAGACTCTCACACTGAAAAGTTCCTTGTAGCTCGAACTGTGAAGTTTGAAGAAGAATCACTGCATGATTTTTCAGCAGACCCTACCGAGGAACCACTTGTTGCCATTGATGAGGAGGAGCATAAAAATTCTTTGAGCACTTCAGAGCAGCCATTAAAGAAGCCTCTTGGGTTTGATTCATAGGATGAGGAGCAAGTCATGGCTGCTCCAACTCAGCTACCAACTTGGGTAGAGAAAACCCTGCAAGATGCGGGTGAACTAGTTGGTGATCCTGTAGATGCAAGAAGGACTAGATCATAGTTTTTTGGGGCTCCTCAAGCCCTCGATACCACCAAATCATTGATTCCCATACATTTCTATATGAAAATTGGTTCAGATCCATAGTCACACTCTGGGGCTACTGGAAACCCGCTTTGGGAGGCTACCATGGATGAAGAGTACTTTGCTCTCATAGAAAACAACATATGGGACTTGGTTTCACTTCCGAAAGGAAGAAAGATTGTTCAATGTCGATGGATCTATCAAAAAATTATTGCTGAAGATGGTGAGATACGCAAGTACAAAGCTTGATTTGTTGCAAAAGGGTACTCACAGGTACATGGCATAGACTACACAGAGATATTTGCACCTGTTGCAAAAATGGACTCCATTCGACTAGTTTTAGCCATTGTTGCTTCTCGTAGATGGGAAGTTCATCACATGGATGTGAAGAGTGCATTTCTTCATGGAGATATCAAGGAGGAGATATATATGGAGAAACCACAGGGATACATTCAAACATCTTCCCTCGTGTTATCACTAAAAAAATTTCAAAAAAAAATTGGACAACTAGTTTGGTTCCAAACTTTTATGATTAGTCCTAGTCAAAGTCATTTTTATTGTTTTGTTTAAGGAGTCTAGAACATAGAGTGGAGTCTTGTTACCATTAGAAAATAAGGTCAACAATCTTTTTTTACCTATCATTAATCCCACATTGATTCAAAGGTGTCATGTGTCAAGGCTGTTTCAAAATTTCCATGCGCTATGAAATCACCTAGGAGTTTTTGTAGCACAAAACTCAGAAAATACACAATGTGTGTTATGAAAACAGGGATTCATAACTAGGAGATTTCGTAGCGCAAAACCTAGAATTTGCTGTTGGAAATAATACTGAGAGGGGGGGTGAATCAGTATTATCAGATTAATAAAACCTTTTCAATTTCCTACTCAGAAACATATACGCGACTTCTGTTAAGTGAACCAGCGTGTACACGCGACTGTGTCTAAAGCAACTAGCGTATATGCAGATATCTTATGATTCAGTTAATCTTATCTTCAGTAAATGCATCAGAACATTATTAAGCAATTTAGGAGTAAACAGGTGCAGTATAACAGAACAGAATCATCACACAAGAGCCACACACATGAACACCATGATATAAGGTGGAAACCCAATGTGGGTGAAAACCACCTGCTGCAATTCGTCTCTTTCTTTCTTTAATGAGAAACTTCTTTTACAATATACTGGTGCAGTCCTTTACCAGTATGCAGGCTACAACCTGCAGAGGGCTACAACCCTCTCTTTCGTTTTCCAACTACTTTTGGAAGGGAGCTACAACCCCCTCAGCTCTTGTACTAGCTGATCCATTTACTAGTACGTAGGTGCTGACCCTACAACCTTCAGGGACCACGTTTCATCAATTTTCAGACTGGATCCAAGAGTACAAAGCAAACATTACCGCAATACAATCATCAACTTATACTTGCATCATAATTCATTAAACAACCCAATACCGAATCACTGAAACCCTGTCATCAAGAACACAGAACCCAAACCAGAATCTAGAACTCTGCAACAACCACCAGAATCAGCAACAACCTGAAATATCAACCCTTATCATGCATACGCTACTTCACTGTACCAAAACCGCGTGTATACGCGCTTTCTCCAAAGGCAACCCGCGTGCAGATCTAGAAATGATTACTTCTGCCTTTGCTGTCAGATCCGACCCTTACCAAGCGTCCCGAACAGATAACCAACAATACCAGATCCTCTCACTGCGTCAGCCACACACAATCCATCCACCTTTGCCTAGTGATCTTCTCCTTATATAGCTTTAGGCCTTGTTCAATACCAAGAGCCAAAACCATAGAAACACAATACCATCAACTTCAATACTAGGGATCGACACGCCCGTCGAGACACAATGGTCCGAAACCATAGGCACAACTTCCAAGGACTAACCGCCATGGACCAAAGGTACGTTTCCACATATACGCGCTTTTGCTGAAGCCAACCTGCGTGTACACGCTGATTCTCCTTGCTGAACCTGCGTATATCTCTTTCTTGTCCTGCTGTACTGAGATCTGTCTTCTAGTTAAGTTGTCATCACCTGTACCAGTCTCTGAGCACCTGTACCAACCTTCTGAGTGAGTTGCCATCAAGGACAACACTTGAATCATAATGCCAACAATCTCCCCCTTTGGACTTGATGGCAACCACCACACCAAGTCACTCTCCCCCTTTGACATCAAGGGCAAAGGGTGGACCAAGATATTCTCTTCCTTGGTATACCTTCTGCTGACCATACTGCTGTCCATACTCCCCCTGAGTATATGCTGAAATCTCCAAATGTGCTCCCCCTTTGTGTATGCCAAAGTGTACCAATCTATCCATCCTGCTCTTGCTGAATTGTGCTGTTCATGCTCCCCTTGACTGTAGGCAAGATCTGTAAAAGATGTTCTACAAGAAGAACAAAGACTTATACATCATAGAAGACCTTCCTATCACCAAAAGACTCAACATACATTCATCACCCAACCTAGTGGGGATATCCCAATATTGACTCATTCACCTAACCATGTGAAGATACATGATAATACATGAACATTTCATCATTCATCCCAGGCATAGTGGGGAAACCAACATAGGCCGTTACATGACCTTGACATCATAAAAGAGATACATGACATAGTGATGAAATATCTAGACCAAGACTTATGAAAGCCACCAACAGCATCATGATCTGTACCATCAGCCTGCAATACCATTCCTAAACAGTAAGATGTATCATTTAGCTTCATAGACTTTATCAACACCTTCTAACCATAATGCCAACAATGCATTATTCGAAGAATATTCTCCCCCTGAGTGTAAGCCAACCATGTCTGAACCATTTCCTGAGTCTGTTCTGCTGCCCTTTCTTCATATACGCGACTTTGCAGCCTGTAACTCGCGTATATACGCGACTTGTCTTCAGTCTATCAGCGTATGCAGGATGGAATACTGAATTTCATCACTTTCAGATTCCCCTGTGTCTGTTATGTCAGCTGTCTGAGTTATCCCACACCTTTCTGTCTCTGTCTTCTTCAATTCCTGCAACTGTGATGATGTATGGTCCCCTTGTCTTGAATTTTGAAATCTGCTTCTGCATTCCCTTGCTTTATGCCCATAGTTGTTGCATGTATAGCACCTTATATTTTTCATGTTCCTTCTATCACACTCAAATGCTTTGTGTCCATATGCATTACAGGCAAAGCAATACCCTCTGAAATACCTGGGATGAGATGATCTTTCTTGAACCATTCTACTTCTGCATCTGGCTGCAACATGTCCAAGATTATGACATACATAACATTGAACTTTATTCAGCGGAGGAAATAATCGTCTATCACGTTCATAGTTAGGAGTAAAGGATCTTCCTTGAGGAATTTCTTTTCTTGGTTGTTCCTTGAGCATTTCAGATTTCTCATTAGAGTTTCTTGTCTCACCTTGTGAACTAGATTCACCTTCAACATATTCATGAAAACCAAGACCAGTCTTGATAGTAGGAGATCTTTGACTATTAAGAATATCATCCAAGACTTTAGAACTATCTTGAAATCGTAAAAGCTTATCCTTTTCTTCTAGTTTACCTTTCAAGATATTTACCTCAACTTGATGTTGTTCTTCCTTTTTCAGATACTGCTTCCTTAGGTCTTCTTCAACTTTTCTCCCTTCTTCTACTTGTCGCTTTAGTTTGATCACTTCATGTTCTTGATCTTCAAGATCTTCTTTTAGAGAGAGGATCTTTGATTCAAGTCTCTGAATAGTTGTGCTCTGATCTTTTGCTATATCCTGCAATTTCTCCCTTACCCTGGTTTCCGTTTCCAATAGTTCTTTTAATTTGGCAGCTTCTTCAGTTTCTGCATTCTTCTCTTCATGTGCCATGAGACTTTTAATATCCTCGCTATCATTGGTTGAAGCATTCTTCTTCTTGTGCGCCATGAGACTTCTAATATCTTCACTATCATTAAATGAACTTTTAATATGGGAATAATAGCTTCTACCATCTTCTTCATATATCCTTTCTTTGTTATGAGGACATCTAGCAGCATAGTGACCAACTCTACCACATAGAAAACATTTGAAAGGCAGCTTATCTTTGAACCGTCCAGTTCCACGTTCAAGATTCTTGACAAAATTTACCTCATCTTCTTCCTCTGACACTTCGAATGCGGCCTCTGGTGGTACCTCTAGTCGCATTTCAAAAGCAGTTAGGATCCCGTGAAGCTGTGACATGGTAAGTTTTCGCACATTCTCCTTTTCTTCTACGGCAGATACTTTAGAATCAAATTTAGTAGACAGAGATCTCAAAACCTTTTGAACTAAGACAACTTCCTCAAATTCTTCACCCAGATCCCTCATACAATTCACAATCTCATCCATACGCAGGAAATAATTAGCTACGCTTTCATTACTTCGCATCTTAAGAGTTTCATACCGGATTCTGAGAGTTTGAAGCTTCGCTATTTTTACCAGATCATCTCCTTCGTAGCTTGTAACGATTTTGTCCCATATTTCCTTAGCTGATTTGAGATGCATGATCTTCATAAATTCTGATTGAGTCAAAGTACCCAATAGGACATTAACTACTTTGGCATTGAGCTCATATTGCTTTTTCTCTGCTGGATTTGTAGGAGTTGCTGATGGGAATTTGTATCCTCCTTCTATGAGTCCCCAAACTTCTGCTCCAAGAGACTGTAAATATGCAGTGGTTCTTATCTTCTAGTGAGTAAAATTGTTCCCGTCAAAGACTGGTGGCCTGATGTGTGCCTCTCTTTCTGGATTAGCCATTTTGATGGATCTTTTCCTTCAAGCGATCAAGCTTCCTCTGAAGGACCCGCTCTGATACCAATTGTTGGAAATAATACTGAGAGGGGGGGTGAATCAGTATTATCAGATTAATAAAACCTTTTCAATTTCCTACTCAGAAACATATACGCGACTTCTGTTAAGTGAACCAGCGTGTACACGCGACTGTGTCTAAAGCAACTAGCGTATATGCAGATATCTTATGATTCAGTTAATCTTATCTTCAGTAAATGCATCAGAACATTATTAAGCAATTTAGGAGTAAACAGGTGCAGTATAACAGAACAGAATCATCACACAAGAGCCACACACATGAACACCATGATATAAGGTGGAAACCCAATGTGGGTGAAAACCACCTGCTGCAATTCGTCTCTTTCTTTCTTTAATGAGAAACTTCTTTTACAATATACTGGTGCAGTCCTTTACCAGTATGCAGGCTACAACCTGCAGAGGGCTACAACCCTCTCTTTCGTTTTCCAACTACTTTTGGAAGGAAGCTACAACCCCCTCAGCTCTTGTACTAGCTGATCCATTTACTAGTACGTAGGTGCTGACCCTACAACCTTCAGGGACCACGTTTCATCAATTTTCAGACTGGATCCAA
Source organism: Pinus tabuliformis (assembly GCA_031772625.1). NCBI lineage: Eukaryota > Viridiplantae > Streptophyta > Pinopsida > Pinales > Pinaceae > Pinus > Pinus tabuliformis. Next base: position 476,128,856 of record CM062809.1, on the reverse strand, counting down.
GAGTACAAAGCAAACATTACCGCAATACAATCATCAACTTATACTTGCATCATAATTCATTAAACAACCCAATACCGAATCACTGAAACCCTGTCATCAAGAACACAGAACCCAAACCAGAATCTAGAACTCTGCAACAACCACCAGAATCAGCAACAACCTGAAATATCAACCCTTATCATGCATACGCTACTTCACTGTACCAAAACCGCGTGTATACGCGCTTTCTCCAAAGGCAACCCGCGTGCAGATCTAGAAATGATTACTTCTGCCTTTGCTGTCAGATCCGACCCTTACCAAGCGTCCCGAACAGATAACCAACAATACCAGATCCTCTCACTGCGTCAGCCACACACAATCCATCCACCTTTGCCTAGTGATCTTCTCCTTATATAGCTTTAGGCCTTGTTCAATACCAAGAGCCAAAACCATAGAAACACAATACCATCAACTTCAATACTAGGGATCGACACGCCCGTCGAGACACAATGGTCCGAAACCATAGGCACAACTTCCAAGGACTAACCGCCATGGACCAAAGGTACGTTTCCACATATACGTGCTTTTGCTGAAGCCAACCTGCGTGTACACGCTGATTCTCCTTGCTGAACCTGCGTATATCTCTTTCTTGTCCTGCTGTACTGAGATCTGTCTTCTAGTTAAGTTGTCATCACCTGTACCAGTCTCTGAGCACCTGTACCAACCTTCTGAGTGAGTTGCCATCAAGGACAACACTTGAATCATAATGCCAACATTTGCACTGGCTACACTACAAAATTGGGGATTCGGGATAGATCTTGTTTAGCTGTCTTTTCCATCAAAATCCATTAATGTTTCATCACCATGTGTCAGTCCTTGAACCATGCCTATCACATACAACCATTCATTCTCATCATAAGATTCGTTAGATTTCTTGTACACATTCTTTCAAATTAAAAAAAAAGTAAGGTGAGGTGAGTTAGTCTTAGTTTTTCTCGTGTTCCTTTCATGCATAAGAAGACAATTGGCAAGCTTAAGGACGACACTCATCAGAACTTTTGAAAGCTCAAGTGAGGCAGTGTTCAAACCAATACAGTGCAGGTTTATCTTCAAGTTTCTTTGCAGGGATTTCATAGACATGTTTGAAGAAAGGAAAAATCACAGATCAGGCTGGTGTCTTAGAGCTGAGCCTGAAGGTTTAGATTTTCTCATGAGAAGCAGAGAGGTTGAACATGCATTCAAATAGGTGGGCTATTGGATATTTTGCGAAAAACTTCAAGGTGGTCATGTTCAAGTAACCAAAGATTTTTCTTTCAATTTCACTGGTTTGAATTCAAGAGTTGGAGTGCTAGAAATTTCAATTTCTCCTAAGGTCATATCTATAGTCATTGAGATACCAAGAGGCCAGGAAAGATGGTTCAAGAACTTTAAATTCGAAATGGCAACCTACCAAGAATTTTTGAAGCCAGAATTCATAGGCTCAAACTTAACCAAATCAGTGCCCAGAAGCTATGTAAAGGATTCATATGCCAACTTGCTGACATGCATCCAAAGATATTTTACCTGTGAGGGAAGATATCATAAGGTGTACTCTTACCATTTTAAGCTCCTCTTACATTTCACTGGAAAGATATCTCTTGATTTACCTTTTTATCTATTTTGTAGCTTAGGAAAAATGTCTGATAAGGTTCAATTGAAGAAAGAAGCTTGTGAAACCTCCTTATTCCATCATGGGTTGATCAAGTTGATTGTTTTACATGAGCTTCAGAAGATTGGAAGAGAATGGTTTGCTTTCTTGTTTATGACAGGCTTTAAAACTGAAACAAGACTTAGCCCTAAGGCTAAGGAGATTTCTTCACCAGCAGTAAGTCATCAGGAGGAAACAAGATCAAGAATATTTGTGAAATTGAAAGCCAGAAAGTAGGTGAAGGAGCCTATGACACCACTAGTAGTTCAAGACACACCCCAACAGTCACAGAGAAAGAAGGTTCAGATCAATGAGGTGGTACAAGAGCAGTCTGTTGATAAAACTATCCAAAGAAGAGTAACAAGAAGTCAATTAGCCAAGGAAAAGGGGAAGACTGTGATTACTGATGAAAGCCCAGCTTCAAAGGGAAGTTTGAACAATCTCCTCTAGGCCATCGACATAGAAGAGACTCCACTGGTCCAAACAGAGCTACTTGAAGCCTGCAAGAACAAAACCAAAAGAGCTAAATCTTCCAAAAAGCTTCAATTTGATGACCAGGTCTTAGAGTTTTTGTTGAAGCCAAGAAGACCTGTGACAAGGCATTGAAGAAGGATACAAGAGGCACAACCAGAAGCAAGTGAGATAGGGGAGATAACAGAATTACATAAAGAACCTATGGTTCTATCAGAAACATCATCACAACTGCATAAAGATGATAGAGGTAAGATAGTTATCACTCATAAGGAAGAATGTAGCTTCAAGAAGGTTAAGAAGAAATTGAAGCTTGCCAATCTTAAGCAAACTTAGAAAAAAGGCAAGGAAACATGCAGTTAAGGAAGCCAATTTCAACAAAATGAGGTTCTGTAGGAAGATAAAAAAGCTTCAATACCTGAAGTAGTTAGCTGTCATGCTCAATATTTCACTTGGACGGTCCCTGTAATAAAAGAGGCAAGATATATCAGAAGGGTCAATGAAAAATTAAGAACTAGTATCCGAATGATGAAAAGACAGATTGAAGATTTGAAGATTCAACTGAATGAACCAGAAGAACAGCCTCAGCATAAATGAACCTGACAATAAGTGAAGAAATTTTGACACAATTTTGATAAGAAACTTACTTTTTTAAGATTGAAGATTATTTTTGGATGGACAATGTCAGTTTTGGTTGGCTCATTAGCATATGGAGAAGTCATTAAAAATAGCAAGAATGACAAAAAATTGTGTTTTTGATGCGCTACGAAACTGCTGAAGCTGCCAGTTTTGTTTTTTGAATCAATTTTGAAATGAAAAGGGGGAACCATTATGAAAGAATGCTGTTGTAGAAGACACAAAAGGGCCACCTCAGAAGTTTTGAATACTAAGCAAAGGAAAATTCAAAGAATGAGAGGCATTTAATATCTCCAAACTCTGTGTTATGAAAACAACAGTCATTTCATAGCTCAGACAGTTGTCATGCTTCAACCATATTCTAAGGGGTTTTGTCTTAGCACGAGTATATGAGCAGGACCTTTGGACTAATTCAAGGCATCACATGTTATTAAAAGGGATAAAATGGTTAGCAGAATTTAAGGAACCACTTTGAAGACCAAAGAAGAAAAAACAGGGGCAGTTTTCCTAGTATCCAGAGACAGTTAAAGGACAAGAAATCAAAGGCCAACATGAAGTTTAAAGTCATCACTCAAGCCAAAGATGAAGAGGGATAGATGTCAAAGAATGAGTTTGTTTTCATAACTAAGGTTGTTGCCAGCATAGATAAGGAGTTACACTCCTAGTCAAATTAGGTCTCTAAGACTGTTAGTTTAAAGTCAGTTGTAATTAATAATTTGTTTAAAGTTCAATAGGTGTCAGGTCTAAAGAAATTTGAATTCCCCTCTTGCTGGAGAAAGGAATTCAAGATTGCACGTAAACTCTATATATGAGAAGAGATGTAATGCACCATGGGTTGGAAATTTTCAAAGAAAACACTCATATTGTGTCATTGTAGAAGATTATGTTTTTATGAATATAGACTTTGGCTTTACTTCTAGGGATTCAGAAAGAGTTCAATGGTGGCTTGCTTTATGTTTGTCCTCATTTCCTTATTTGCAGCGGTATGAATGTATGATACTTAGAACTCATTGGAAATTCTCTAACTTCCTTCATGCATTTGTAGACTTTGTTTCCTACATCTTTCTATGTGTTAACTAATACATTGAACTTTTGATGCCCTAACTTCCATGTTCAACTAATATTGTTGTCATACTAAGAATTTTATGACTCCATAAGCCCAATGGATGTTTATTGACCGTGTTTCAACCATTTAAACTCCTTCATTCGTTTCATAGTGTTAGCCATCTAATCCATTATCAAAATCTTTAACCTAGTGAGAGAGCCCTTTTAGGTTGAGGAGGCTAAGCCTCAGCCAAAAGTTGGTTTGAAACAATTACTCAAGGTCTACCTAATCAACAGCTTGTCAAGGTTAGGTTTTGTGATAACACCTCATTTGTAGATTAAAGAAATCTTTGTATGGCCTAAAATAGGCTCTAAGAGCCTGGTATGCAAAGATGGATTCTTTCCTGCTTTCCATTGGATTCATTCGATGCAAATCTGATCCGAATGTTTATTTGATGCAACATGATGATTCCCTTTTGCTGATAGTACTTTATGTAGATGATTTACTGATGACGGGAACCTTACCTCAGCTATTGATTCAAAAAAATCAGCATTGCACGATCGATTTTCCATGACAGATTTGGGATTGTTGCACTATTTTCTTAGTCTTGAAGTTTCTCAGTCTACTTCAGGGATCAAGATAGCACAATATAAGTATGCATAAAATCTACTCGTCTAATTTTAGATGACAGAATGCAAGCCAAAAACATCTCCCTCTCTTTTGAGGATCAGATTTGAGGATGTGGGTATTACAACATTGGTGGTCAGTACATTGTATCGACAGTTGGTTGGGAGTTTTTTTGTATCTTACTCACACCCGACCTGATATATCTTTTGCAATAGGAGTTTGTTCTAGATATATGAAGGAGCCCCATGAGCTTCACTGGAAAGCTACAAAGAGAATCCTTAGATATGTGAAAGGTACTTCCAGTTTTGGTATCTTTTCTGCAGATTGCCCACTTTCACTGATTGGGTACACAGATTTTGATTGGGCTAGTGATGGTACAGACTGCAAATCCACCTCTGTTTATGTTTTCAGCTTTGGTTCAGGGAATTTTTTCTAGTCTAGCAAGAAGCAATCCATGGTTGCATTATCTACAGTCGAGGCAGAGTATAGAGGTGCAATGAATGCAGATACATAGGTTGTTGTTTGCAAGGGCTTCTCTCCGAGTTTGGTATTCAGTATCCACTTCTGACTATCATATTTTATGACAACCAACGATCCATTCAGATATTGATTGATCTAGTTCAGAGGTAGAGGACCAAGAACATTAAGATTCATATGCATTACATCTGTGAGCTCATCCATGACCGAGTCATATCACTACAGTACTGCCCCACTGAGCAACAGGTTGCAGACATCCTCACCAATTCTTTCACTGGAAAGAAATTTTCAGAACTGAGAGCTATGCTTGGAGTGGTGGTGATAGCTGAGTAGGCCCTTCTGGCCACTTAGGCCTTTTTTCCTCTTTTTTGGGGTGGGGCCGGGGGGGTCCCACGAGGTTTTCCCTCTTTCTTCATTTTATGAGGATCTTTTATTTATTGTACCTGAGTACTTAACATGGCATCTTGGCCAGGACTCAGTTTAGATAAGTGAGTTAGGATGAAGGGGGGGTGTTGGAATATAATCCTAACATCTACATTTATTTTTTAGCCTAAGTATCCTTGACTTAGCCACATGCACTAAAAATCATGTTCACACTTGGTTCTTGGTAAACTAGCTCGGTGGACCAAATTTCCCTTACATCCATGATATATGCATGAAAATGTGTTGGCCAAAATGGATTCAAGTATTAAGCAAAAGTTCCAAGATACCTGAGTACAATAAACATCATTAGATCCAATAGTGGAGCATTAGATCCACTTCTTACTCCCCAACATAACTATCTCTATCTCTCTAATACCTTGTGGGAGAAGCCAAGGTTAAAATTCTTTTGCTTGCAAAATGAGGATCCTTTTATAACTTGAGGCATGACCTTTCATATCCTCATGACCCTTGTCTTTAAAACTTCTAATGACCTTTGGACTTCTTGAAGCCTTAGACTTCTAAATGAATTTTGGAATCACATATGACTCTTGGAATTACATGTTTTTTGGACTTATATACATGGATTTTTTGTCCATACATGATTCTTGGACTTCCACTTCTTTGTCTTTACAATGATTACATGATTACATCATCATGTGATGAGGACATGACAAGTGACTATCGTTGATGACTAGGACTCATAGTCACTGATGACATGGACATTATTTAGTAGGTGACATGGATGCCACATGTGTCTTTGATATTTCATGTTCTTGATGTCTTAAACCTCTAGAGGGTCTTTGATCTCATGGACTCTTTAGGCTTCTTTAGTCATCAAGATCTCAAATGTGTTCTTTGTTCTTGAATTCTTCCATTAATTTCCCTCTTTTCCCAGTCTTCTTGATGCATCCTTTCCATGTTGTTATTGGAATAACTGCAACTGCAATTGCTCATGGAAAGTATACATCAACCTAAAAGATATCCTATTCTAACATATTTCATGTTCATAACTTAATAGTGCACTCAAGAAGAACAAGGAGAACTTATGGGTGTAACAAAACACTTCAAAAGGTTGAAGGGTTGAAGAGAAGAAGCTTCAAGGATTTGAGATGCACTCATGAACTCAAATGGAGATGAAAAACTAAAGGGATGGTGCAGGGCGTAGGTCTAAAGGATGAAGGAGGAGAATTTGGGCTTACCAAGTGCATTGTGTTCTCAAGGGAGACAAGGAGGGTATAGGGTGCACTATCGAAGGATAAAGGATGAGGTTTTAGGATTTTGGGGTGCACTCATGCACTGAACATGGACAATGAGGGCGCAGGGTGAATTATTGAAGGTTTAAGGGGTCAGGATTTATGATTTTAGGGTGTGCTTGTGTGCTCAAGGAGGGCGCAATTCTTCAAGTCAAAGGAGCATGCTCAAAGGAAAACTTCATTCTTCATGGCACAACTCATAACAAGGGAAGGGGAATGATGTTTCAAGAGTGCAATATGTGGTCTTAAGGGTGTAGGTCACACTTCTAAACAACGAAGGATTCCTAATCAAGGCTTAAGAGTGTGATTTTACGCTCCTTGCCTTAATGGGTTCACTTATGCAACCAAATTTTTTCTAAGTCTAAAGGATAGGACAAGGGGTGAACACAATTATTTTAGACATAAAATCATGTGCAAAACATACCAACTCATTAATACAACTTATGCAGGCTTGAAAAATGGTAAATATAGATCAAAATTCCATTTTACAAACACTACCCAAGTACAACGGACAAAGTGTCATTTTCCAACAAACAAAGGTGTTATGGACATGAAATCTATTAAATATACTTTTTAAAGACAAATCTATTAAATATATTCTAATCAATACAATGATACTTAATAATGATAAAGAACACTTGAGACATGTATAATTACTTGAATCAACACTTGGTGACTAAAGCGACACTTGATTCGACAATTGGGTAGGATCCAGAATTTGAATGTAGTGAAATTTTGGAGAGTGTTGTAGCATTCAAACACTTGATGAACTTCAGCTTCTCTACCTAGGAATAAAGTTTCATTTAAAGGGTTATCCCTTCAGGAAGTATTGGTTCACCAATTAGATTGCCTCAAATTCCCCTTTCGATCCGATTTTATACATAGCACCGTACTTTCATTTACTTGTTTCAAGCACACAAAATGTATGCCATATCATAATTATTTCAATATAGGAAAGAGTAATGTTTTGGTGATTTTTAGATATTTAGTTTATTATTTTGGTATCTAGTGTTTCTCAACTAGTAGATGGCTTGGAAAGTACCCTGACGAAGTCACTACAGGAGAAAAAAATGTTTCTTCACTGCTAGTAGGCCTCAATAGTACCCCAACAAAGTCGCTTGCTTCACCTCCCCGCACAGGAAGCCTTTCTCTTCTTTCACCCTTTATTTATTTACTTTATAGGACTGTGCTTCAACATTTATTATTTTCAATGGATAAAATAGGGATCCTAATTTATTGAGAGAAGAGGAGGTTTCCCCTTTAGAGAAGTATTTATATAATCTCTGATATCAATTTGCTTGCTATAGATCTTCCCCTTATCCTCTCTCTACTAGATTGGATAAGCATGTAATACACCATGTTGAGGAGTTTGGATACTAGAATAGATGCAAATCTAATAGGTTCCCTCAAGGTTTTCTTCTTGGATGTATTGCATTCTCCATTTAGACTTGACTCAACATATGCCATATTCCTAAAACAAATAAGGAGAACAAACAAATAACCAAAAATTTTGGTTGTCATTTTTCCACTTCATTACACCACAAAGCCTTCCAGAGTGATGCACACTTTCACACAATATCTTATTTATATACAATGACCAAGATAAAAAATAACAAAATAATACATGACTTAACAAACACAAAAAAGAGTGACATAGATGATACATAAAATAAAGAAATTAAAATTGTATAGGAAATGCAACTTAGGGTTTCTATTAGAAATAACATTTCAAATATTGGCCATTTATGGGAAGAGGGTTAGTCCTCCCATCTAAGGATTTTAGCCTGATAATATTATCACTGACCTTTTCTTCGATGGTGAAGGGGCCAATCCACAATGGTTATAACTTCATTTGTTTACCTTTCTCTTTATGGGCTTTGTCCCACTTCAATACTAAGCCACCCACATCGAAACTCTTAGTCCCTACGTATTCCTTGTGGAACTAGCACTTAATATGGTCTTGGTGTATGGACAATATTTCCTTAGCTTTGAGTGTCTCTTCCTCAAGTTTAAGCAAGGTATCTATTTTGCTTTGAACCAGGAGACAAGGTCTACCTTGGGACACTTTAAAGTTTCAAGGCTAGAAGATAAAGATTCAAAGGAAAGATAACTTATTTACCAGAAAATCAAAAAGTATGGAGAGGTTTTGAGGGAAGGCTTAGGAGTTACACAGTTAGCCCATAATGCATTTGTCAAAGCATTGTGCCAGTTCCTTTGCTTAGAGAAAATGATTTTCTTGGTTATGCAGATAAGATTTTTGTTTATTGATTCAACTAAACCATTTCATTATAGGTAATAGTTATATGCATGCTTTAATACAATACCATTTTCTAATGTGAAATCATAATTTTTATCAAAGAAAAATAAGTCGCATTGTTAAAGAGAAGAGATGTTGGAATGCCAAACCTAGTATAATGGGTTGCTTCTAGAAGTGGATTACTGCCTAGTCATTAACTTGTCTCAAGGGAACTTATTCTACCCATCAAGTAAAATAATATGTCAATATTAAAATGTATTAGTGTTTATTTGATGAACGTGGAAATATTTTTCCAATGACATCTAGTCCCCACTATTGGAAAGGTTCCTCAACTGCTATAGGTAGCAGTGAGGTGGCTCACTTCTAATCTCGACTGTCGTATTTTAAAAAAGATGGGAACTTGCAAGCATAAGTGTGAGCATAAATGAATAAGGTGGGCCAATAATAACCAAACCTCATTACTTTATGCACGGTTGTATCACCCACATAGTGTCCACTTGTCGACCCGTCATGAAAATCTCTTAGTACTTTCTCCATGTCTTGAGGCTCAAGGCATCTTAACAAGACACCATTATGGTGCTTTCTAAAAAGAACTCCATGAATTAGGTAATAGGATAGAGATTTAAGGTGGATTTACCTCTTTTGTTTATTTGATAAATGCATGGGAAAGGTGTCACACCCTAGAAATTATCGTATGTTTGAATACCATGGTGTTGTTTATTTAGTCTGGGGAACTTTTTCAACATTGTACATCTCTATTTCCTACTCCCAATACCATGGTGTTGTTTATTTAGTCTGGGGAACTTTTTCAACATTGTACATCTCTATTTCCTACTCCCATCCTAAAATATCTTGCTCTAGAGCATCTCTCTCTTATACTTCTAATTGAATGAGGGCATGAACCTTAATTGTGTGAACTATTTTAAACTCCAGATCATATTCTTGTAAATAGGTCTTCTAGTTTTCCCTCTGCTCACCCAACTCCTATTGCACAAAGAGTGTTATGAATGTTAAATGAGGCACATATACAATCATGTGAGCTTTAAGGAGATAAGGCCTGAAATATTTTACTACATAAGCCTATTTATTGATGGTAGGGTAATTCAGATCTAACTCCTATAATCCAACACTCATGAAATAAATAGGTCGTTCATTTCACTGAGCATCCCTCTAAGTCAGTACAGTTGCAATAGAAGAATCTGAAGCAAAAGTATAAAGTAGGAAATCCTTTCCATATTTAGGACTAAACAATGCGAACGCATCTACAATAGCTTGTTTAATTTGATCGAAAACATCCTTTTCCCTTTTGTCCCATTTATAGATCACATCTTTCTTAATCATCTCTTGTAGGGGTTTAACTATCTGAACATAGTCAGAGATGAAATTTCGCAAGAAAATAATCTTCCCTAAGAAAAATTTCTTAGCATTCTTACTCACTAAAAATGAGATCTAAGTTATAGCTTTGACCCTTTTGAGATCAAATTTGATTCCACTCTATGCAATTATGTGCCCTAAGAGAGTGGCTTCTGACACACCAAATATGTTTTTCTTTGGATTGAAAGAAATGCCCTATTTACGACATTACTCAAATATTTTCTTCAGATGATGTACATAATTTGATCTTCTTTTGGATAACACAATTACATCATATGTATAAAAAATACACTTTCGCCAATCAAGCCATGGAAAGTGATATCCATCACTCTTTGAAATGTAGCACTAGCTTTGATAAGACTGGACATATGCTTATAGGAAAATTTCCCCATTTGGTCATGAAGGTGGTTTTAATACAATCTAATTCTACCACTAGCACTTGATTATAGCCAGAAAATCCTTCTAGTGGCAAGAACATCTCAGACCTAGATACTCTTTGCAGGATCTTTTCCATGGATGGCACCAGGTAATTGTCTTTGTTTGATGCCTGGTTGAGATTACGAAAATATACACACAACCTTATTTCACCAGACTTATTTATGACAAGGACCAAATTCAAAACCCAAGTGGAATGTCTGACCTTGAAAATGATCTGAGCATCCAACAGCTTCCTCAACTCATTTTGAATTAAGGGTTCCAACATTGGATGAAATTTCCTTAGCTTCTACTGAAAAGGCTTTGCCCCTTCCTTAATGGGAATGACATGATGGATAATACGAGTATCATATGTTTTCAAATTGTCATAAGCCCATGCAAACACATCTCAGTATTGTTTGAACAATTAGATGAATGCTTATTGTCCTTGTGGAGAACATGTATTGAGGTTTACATACTTCAGATCTTCTTGAGTTCCCATCTTGACTTGTTCAGATGACAACTTTGAGCTCTAAGTCAATATTGATTGGTCCTATAAACTGACTTTGCAGGTCATATAATTTTTCAAGGGACCCTACACCTTTAGGCATAGTGTTGCCTTTCATTGCACTAGATTCCTCTTGCAAAGCCTTGTTGTGCTCATCCTATTCAATGGAAACATCATTAAACACATCTACATTAGCCATAAAATTTAGTATATCCTATTGGCAGTTTTTGAGATTTAGTGAAACATAGTGGATAGTGTCCTGTACCTAACAAGTGACCACTTTTGAGCCATAGATTACCTTGAGCAACTCTACCTCTATATCAATGGTTTTCTTTAACCCAAGAATAAGTGATTCATATTCAGCAATATTATTTATACACTCAAACTCCAAATGACATGACATGATGTACTTCTTATTGTATGGGTATATGAGTACACAACCAGCTCCAGATCCATCTTGCGTTCTTGAACCATCAAAGTATAAAGTCCAAATATTATTAGCTATTAAATTGGTTCCTATCATATTACTACTATCATGTACATTTATATTATAGGATATATTAGCACCAGTTGGAGTACAAGGAAAGAACTCCAACTATGTATCAGATGGGATGGGTGATAGTTGTGCTTGATAACACCCATGATCAGTTCCCATTTTTTTTTTTCCAAAGATGAGGTTTGAAAAGGTGATTGGCTCATTATGAACCTCAAGTGGTGTCACCATAGATTTCATGTATGGTTCACTTTCAACTCGAAATTGGTTATTTCTGCCCTTATATGGAAGCCATAAGTGTGACCAATCTATAGCAAAATACCCTTGTTATTTACTAGACCAATCTCATCTCAGGAGTATGCCATAGGCTTCAAGGATGTCCACAATTATGATGTTTAAATTGGTGTACCCGATGATTAGATGATAATTGAATAATAACATTCTTGAATTCACCAATAGCTTGGAGAAGGGATCTATCCAACTGAATGATTTCTGTGTCATTTTTACCTCATTTAGCATTAATTTTCTTAGCAATATATAATGGCATTACATTTATAGATCCTCCTAAATCGGCTAAACAATTATGGACATTGTAATTAAAAATTTCAAAAGTTAGAGAAAATGGGGGTCAGATATTATTTTTCATCTAAAGTTACAACATTAAATACAGATTCGAGAGTTCCAAAAGACTTATCGAACACTTTTTCAGAAGTATAATATTTTTCACTTGATGAAGGTTGTGAAAAGGCTTGAACAATAAGTTCACGCTAGCCTGCTATCTTTGCGAGCTTGAAGATGGAAATGTTGGCATGATCTCTCTTCAAATATTCAACGATGACATAATAAATAGTTTCATTTTTAGCAGGAAACGTTGAAGTGTCTGGAGGTGTAGCTTTATTAGAAACTTCCAGAGTGATGAAATTTCTTTTATCGCCAATGGAAGTATTCTTAGAAGTAGTAAAATTTACAGGGTTATTTTGTGCATTATGAGTAGGATTTGTCAGTGGTGAGATCCTTCTTAACAATTGCTCCTTCAATTTTTGTCTCGTTACCTCTTGTTCAGGAATGGGCCATTTGCTCCTCAAACTATAACAACCATTTTGTTTCTAAGGATGGGCTTCACTTTGTAGTGGCACTTCAACACTCTTCTTATTAGTGTTGAAAATAAAATCAAAAGTGTTAATTGTGTGTCTAATACCTATACTTTGCTCAGCCATTGTAGGTTCTTTTGTTTCTTCCATCTACTCAGACTGTTCATCTGCTAGTAAAGTATCAATAATATGTGCTTCCACTATGGACACATTTTGTCAGAATTGCATTCCTTATGGAAGGAACAATAGTTAGCCATGCTTATACTTTCAATATTAAAGAAAACATTCGAAATCTAGGCAGATTTAGCCGGCTGGTTGTTGTTGTTATTATTCCTTCTAACTGGGAAAGACTTGGGGGGATTTCTACTGGCAGAAGCCTCAATTGACCTTCTTTTTAATTCTAAAACTTCCTTTATGAGTGACTTTAAATATTTAGTCAAGATTTTAATATCAACATATCCTTTTCTTTAGCCTTACTTTAAGAAGGTTGAGACTTCTTGCTAGTCTCCTTGGAGTCGTTAGATTCATCATCATTTGTAATAGCTCCAATGGCACATAAGTCTTTCTCCAAGGAAATTGCTTCAACAAAGTTTAGAGAAATTTTCTCCTTTGCGGCTCTTTTGACAAAATTGGAAATGTTGATAAGAAAGGCAACTATATAATAATCAATGGTCATAGAATCACGAGGTTACATGTCTAGGGGAAACTTGTCCAATATGTAGTTGAACCCTTGATTGAAGTCTTTGAATTTCTCCTTCTCCCCCTTGTTAATATTTATGGGATCTTTTAATAACATGGTGGGAGTCTTGTCATTGATGAATTTCTCTAAAAACAATTTCTTAAACTCCCTCCAACCATGGACTGAATTAACAGGAAGACTATGGTACCATGTTGCTTCTCTACCTTATAATATGAAAGGAAAAATACTACAAGAAACATCATCGTACCATATCTCTAAAATTCATAGATGCCTGTAGAAATCATCGATATGATCTTCTGACTTTGTTTTCTTGTCAGGATCAAACCTATATGTAACAATAATGGTCAAAAATCCATGTTAAAATTAATAAAGGTAAAATAAGACCTTGGTCAAGGGACACATATTCCAAGCTGAATGTTGGGAAAAGCATCCTAGCGTGGGTGTTCATTTGGTTCGTTAATGGATATGGAAATTGGAAAAGGCAATGGCAAAGGCTTTGGAAAGTCAAAGAGGCATTATTTGGCATTTTATTTATGAAAATGATGGAATTTAGGAGAAATAGAATGTGAAAGGTCATAGGTTGCATGTGACGAGGAAAATGAGGAAAATAGAGGTCTCATTAATAAAAGGCTTCTAAGGATCAGTTCATGACTTTTTTCTATTTAGTTTTAGAGCTCTCATTCTATTCTGTCTCTCATACTCTTGGACACAGAGATTTTTCTTGCAGAACTCTTGGAGGAGTGTGGAATACTTGGAATTTGGAGCAAGAACGAAAAGGAAAAGTAGGAAAACGCAAGAGGACATTGGGATCAACAACTACAATAGATTTTTCTTGCAAGTATTGAGTTCCATGTGTGATTTGCTTGCAAGTTTTGGCATGCATGGCATATGCATGTGGTTATTTGGTTATGATCTATCATTGGCATGGATGATTTCTTGGATTGACAATGGTTTTTCCTAGCCTTGCCATTTCCTGGATAGCCATGGTTTTCTGAGTTGTAATTTTGTTTTCTAGTTGGTTCTTATGTTCCTTTGGCTATGGGTTGAGTTATTAGTTCCTGGAAGCCTTGTTTGGACAAACGATATGGAATCCCTATAATAACTTGGGTTGAGTTACTAGTCCTGGAAGTCTTGGTTGGAAAAACTCTCTTGAATTCTTTGGTGGTTTGAGTTACTAGTCCTTGAAGCACTGGTTGGACAAACACTCTCGAAGCCCGGTGGGAACTATGGGTTGAGTTACTAGTCCTGGAAGCCTTGGTTGGAATCACACCGTGAGGTGGAATTACTAGTTGAGGGTCGAGGTGGTTTGGCCTCTGAAAGCCTTGGTTTGGTTTTGATTGATTTTTTTATGAGATCCCACATTCATGCTTGGAATATTGAACAAGGTTGAATGGTTGAAATAAATATTTGGTTCAGACTAGTCTATGGTCAGGTGGTTTGTGGTAGTCCCATACCTGGTTGGCTTATGCAATCATTAACAATAGTTCTTCCTCCTTGGAATTTTATGGGTAAATATATGTGTTTATATGTGGTTCATATGGATGTTATATTCTTGATATTTCTGTTGGTTATATGCTAGTTTTGAGTGAGTTTTATGACTGTGAAAATGTATGGCTCTCATCATGTTTTGGTTAATCAATGTTTGTAAAATGAAAATATGGATTAATAAATGATAATAAAGTTATTTTGATGAAGCAACAATGCTTCTTAGTGATTCTCAGATAACTGTGATACCCCTATGCTCATATATGTTTTTAAACCTGTAGAATGCATATTTGTGACATGTTTGACAAAATGATTGTCATGGCTAGTAGGGGTCCAATCAAGTCCTGGTTCAATTATTTTCATTTGTGTCATTTTTTTTATGTTACTTTTCATTTCTAGAAGTTTCATGGAGTTCTTGGAAGTGGCATGAGTCCCTGTCCTGAAAAATTGGCATAAAATTCGGAGTCACTAGCATAGAACTACATGGAAAAGTCCCTAGTCATAGGTATTCCTTTTTGTGGGAGTGGCTGGAGGTTACCAGTTGCATGCATGCCCATGTCAAGGGAGCGACGGGGGCTTTAATGTAGAAAAATGTTAGTTTGTTTCAGGAGCTAGTCACATGGATGGGTTGTATGGATCCTGGGGATTTTATTGCATGTGTAGAAGGTCAGGTTGGATGTGTTTTGTCAGTTCCACTTCTTTAACGGATACATAGGGAGTTGAATCATATCATAGTAACACTTCATCACATGCTTACCTCAGTTGACTGATTACTTAGGTAGATGTGGGAGGAGTGTGTTATAGAGTGGTATCAGACCATGGTTCTATACTCCTTGGGTGATGTCTAGTTTTTGTTTCCCTTGGATGAAGGTCTTGTCACATGTAAATGTAAGTTGCATATAGGTCCTTGTGCTTGTGGTCTATGTGCTTGCTTTGTATGCATGGAATTGGTCATGATTGTAGTGATGTCACCATGTGAAATTAAATGGTGTTGTTGCTGGAATTATGCATTTGTTATGAGTGTATGTCAGTCATTCATTGGTTGTGTGTTAGTGTCTATATGTTGTTATGCATACATTGGCTGGATGGTGGTCTTCATGCATGAAGTCATGATATGTGGTTAGCATAGTCAGGATTTGATAACTAGATAATGGCTAAAAAGATGCTTATATGTTTATCTGATTATGTTTATATATGTATTGTGCTAATCTGGTCAATCTTACAAATGAGACATCCTCCCCAAACTGTACTATGGTACATTGGTTTTTTTATGATTTGGTTTAGCTAACATGATATACCTTGCAAGAAGAAGAGATCAAAGATGACTAGTAAGATGGTAGACTACAAAGATTTTCCCTATGAATCAAATGAGAAACATGGTGTTGGGAACTCTTCTCACTTAACAGACACACTAAAGAGTTTGAAGGAAGAAATAAGGAGTTTCAAAGGAGACAATGATAGAGTCATGGAGGCATAGGACAAAAAAGCACAAGTCAATGGAGTAATTCTTCAGAGTTTGTAAGAATTGCATAGACAGGGACCACTTCGGATTAGCTGTGGATGGATAGGACTAATGGGGCCTATGGAAATAGACCCCATAATGGGCACATGTTAGATAGATATGGAAGGTTCTTGGATACTCTAGACAGGAGGGCTGATGGACACAAGTACTATTCTAGTGTTGGTTCTAACAGGTATCATGGTCATCATCATTATCATCCTTATAGGAGGACTGATAGGGGATATTTTCCAGATGAGTTCAAGAAAGAAAATCCACCTAAATTCGATGGGGAAATGAAGAAAACACGAGATGAAAAATCATGGTTGCTTGGAATGAATAAGGTTTTCAGATTACACGATTACTCAAAGAACATGAAGTCCATAATAGCTACCTTCATTCTTAAAGGTAAATCAGATGTTTGGTGGAAATATGTAAAGAATGTCAAAGATATTTATGAGGAGGAGTTGACTTGGAGTGAATTCAAGATACTTTTAAAAAGAAGTATCTATTGGAAAGGTACTATGACGACAGGGAAAAATATTTTTATGAGCTAAATATGGGCTCTATGACCAATGAGGAGTACACTAGCAGATTTCAAGAGTTTTTGAGATGTGTGCCTTACCTCTAGGAGGAGAAGTACAAGATTAAGAGATTCATCAGTGGGTTTTAGATAGCATTCAAAGATAGGATTGAGTTTTATGAGCCTAGAGCATTGGAGGAGGCCATCCGAAAACTAAAGAATTGTTATGAGAAATCAAAGTGCATATATGAGACTAAACCAGACTAGAAAGGTAATTCAAGGAATAACGGGAAATGGGATAAGAAGTGAGCAATGCCTCAAGACACAGGTAAAAAATATAATAAAATATCACACAAGAAGTTCAATGCATCTCACAAAGGGAAAATATTTTGGTTTGAGGAGTAGAAAAGCGGTGCAGGTTGGAAGCCTATATAGTGTTGGACTTGTGGAAAATGTCATCAAGGAGAGATTGTCCATAGAATCATGGTGAATAGGTGTGGTTTAAATAAAGAAGTGCAAGTAGAATATTGGTTAGTACAGTTGGATACAAGTACCAAGAAGCGAGTTCATCATTGTGTAAGAGCTTATGCATTTGAGTTGAATGGTATGTCTACATGAACACATTCTGCTTGTATCTCCATAGGACCAAGGTGGACAGTTATGACAAATATGTTGAGTGCTTAGATGAAAATGGAGAGTAGAGAGTCTTGTAGGGTAAGGAGAAGGCAACATCATCTAGCATGATGACAATTATGCAGGTGTTGTTGGGAAAAGTATCCATTCGGAACGCCCCTATCCCACTCTAAGGTGTGATAGTGCCTTAGCAACAAACAAGGAAAACTATTTTCGTATTCTTCTTTATGAAATGTAAACGAAGAGGAAGGATGTAACTAACCCGTGTCTTTCGATAGTTTGTTGATCCACTCGCTCTTCTCTTTGTTTGCTTCCCGCTGCCCTTTCTCTCACTGGTCTAGCTTCACCAAGTTTCTGCAAGATCACAAGGGAGGAAAACTACACAAAAGACATAGATTTACATTCATAACTAGTTTAGGATCAGATTTAAACTAAACATGCAAATATAACAAAGCATCATTGATATACAAGCATATAGGAGAAACTCAAATAGTTTTATTGATATGATAAGAAAGTCCAAGAGGAGATACAACCAAGTGAGTCCCGATCCAGCATCTACCTCCTAGCAAAGGAATCCCTTCCTCTCCTCCAACAAAGCATAAATCACCCAATGCACTAATCTCAATCTCAAACCAACAGCAATTCTCTGCAAAGTACAAAATTCCAGCCTCCTGGATCTCTGGGTGAGAGACCCATATATAGATGTAAGCAGAGAGGATGAGTCAGCCTATGTTTTGACTTGTGGCTTCTCTCTGTCAGTTCTTGCTTCCACTTGGAGGTTGAGAGCCTCTTACTCATCACTAGTCGAATTCATTGAGGCAAGTGTCATTGGAGAAGATTCTGGAAGCTTCCATGGTCTTTCCACCTCGTTGAATGAGCTTGCCATTTGTCATTTCCCGCTCAACGCACCCTGGTAGTGCATCCACCTGTGTTGCAACGCACCTAGCCAGTGTATTTGGGTGCTTTGCAACGCAGGCAGCTAGTGGAGCCTCTAAATTGATCCTGATTTGACTAGTTTTGGGTAGTTTCTGGTGGAGAACTTCTGGGAGAAGCTGTCATTTGTTGACCTTGTTTCTTTAGGAGCTGGAACAACATCTTTAGGGACTTAGGATCCCTTGGTTTATGGACATTTCATGCTTATAGCTGTAAGGCACAAAAATGTCTATAACAGTTGCCCCCTAAAGTATGAGGCCATTTATTGGGTGAAATGCTTTATTAGGAGGATCCGAAGTTCTTTCAATGCTGGGAGGAGACCTGTAATAAGATACAATACAATACATTATTTTTTCATTCTGTTTTCATGATCTAGCTGAGGTGGGCATTCCCATGCTCAACTTTATAAATTCATTTTGATGTACATAGGACAGACAATCGTCTGATGGTAGACTGATGATCTTGATGAAATCATCATCCTTTTGGTAGGATGATTATCTGTGCTGTAATGCTGTACATTTCAATGTCTTTATTTTTCCTGAATATATATCGCAGCCCGGATGGATGAAACTAGATCCGGGGTCTTCAATCTCATCCGATCTTCACTCTAAGTACAAGTCGATCCATGCGAGAAATGTTTTGAAGTCGAACATGGAAAGACATCGCTTGATTACCAGTCAATGATGTAAACTGTTAACAAGCGCGAGAGGAATCACCGATAATGATAATGACCCTCAAGGTACTGCAGTACAATTCACGTGGTGTGAATAAAGGACTTGGCGTCGAACACCACGCAAAATCTTTCGGTCGAAGGTCATTGATGTATACCTGTCGCCGGAAGTGAGAAACTTGCCATTGAGGCATGCAAGCTTCAAAGTACTGAAGGGGTGTTCCTAGATCAACTTCTTGGATAATGAGATGATGTCGACAAGAAGCGATCCGTCAAAGGAGGGCCTTGATGTATCCCACATCAGTGACACGGAATGGAGCAAATGATTTTGATGGAAGTGAAAACGATCTGATGATATATGGTTCAGGGTGGCGGTCATGAATGAATGAAGTATAATGTATGGTAGTGGATGGGACACGGGTGACTCCTCTGAATGACTTCTCTTGAACATATCGGCGACACTTATGTGATGGATTGGTAGCATTTACCCCAAAGGTGGATGGTATGGCGAGACCATGGTGATGTGACTGGTGAATGAGACAACCGAACCCGACTCAGACATGGAGTGGAAGTGTCATGTTCAAGAGCGACTTGCTACCAATAAAGGTTCTTTGAGTTTCTTCCCAATTTTTCCCCAGTCATTGCTGACCAGTACCTCTTTATTTTTGTCAAGCTTGAGGAGGATAACATATGCTTGTTCTATAATTTGCCCTTCGGGCAAACCCATCGCTATGTTTTAACGAGCCTAGCGATAGTGAAACTCGTTCTCGTCTAAAGACAAGTTTGTCGCTATTAATGTTTTTAACGAGTTTAACGACAAAGATAACTCGGTCCTTTTCATTTTTAGAGAGTCTGAAAAGAAACGTAAAGATAACTCCGGAAGTCTTTTTCTTCATCTAATCCCTTAAGTCCGAAAAAGTATAAAACAATACAGAAGGGATGAATTTTCGATAGTTTTAACGAGCCGAACAATACAAGCGCTCGATCTTTTTGTGCAATAATCCCTCAGGTCCAAAAAGATTAAAATCTAGAGGAGGGATAGCACCTCCGGTCACTTTAACGAGCTGGAAGGCCAAAACTCGGCAATCTTTTCATATTTTATGAGTTAGATGAAAAGAGCTTAAAGAAGACTCGTCTTTTGAGGAACGAGCGATAAGATGGGTAGCAGCTGATTCCAGGTAAGGGTTGGAATTTTCCAAGCACGGTAGTGTCACAAGGATGGCTAGTGAAATCACTCTTCGCAGCTGTTCCTCAAAATGGGTAAACAATCAAATGGAGGTGAATGATCGGCCAATGGAAAAGTGGAGGTGACGGTGCAAACACGACCAAGGCTTTAATGGCTGATAATGTTACATTCACGGTGGTTATTTACCGGAGGATAGTTAATTTTTTAACGAGCTTAAACGCGGGTTGAAACACTTGCTCGATCTTATGTTTATTTTTTAACGAGCATGAACCATGTGCTAAAACTGCTTGATTTTATGTTTATTTTTTAACGAGCTTGAACTATACGCTAAAACTACTCAATCTTATGTTTATTTTTTAACAAGCATGAACTATGTGCTAAAACTGCTCGATTTTATGTTTATTTTTTAACGAGCTTGAACTATACGCTAAAACTGCTCGATCTTATGTTTATTTTTTAACGAGCATGAACTATGTGCTAAAACTGCTCGATAATCATGGTCCAGTTTTGATTTTTTACCATAAATAGCTTTGCCTTTTCAAAGATAGTACTGTACTCTCAATTGCTACATCAAACTAGTTAGAAATGAATAACTTTTGCTTGAAAACGAGATTAAAACGCTAATATTTCACTTTGAACTACGTAAAAAGCAATTAAAAAGTGTTTTTACCTCTCATTTTACCATTTCATTTGAACTTGGTTTGTTGGAGCTTTGGAGGTGCCTCTTCCCCCTTGATTTTCACCAGCTGATTTCGGGAGATTCTGTGGACGATTCTCGGCGCCATCTGGACCAGGTAGGAGCTAAACCTGAGCTCTTTCATTTCATGGTTTCCTTTCTGCATTCTGTGCTTCATTCCCTGCTTTTCTGAGCCCCTGGGGTTTGATGGGGTCGTTCTGCCATCAGCGCAGCTTGGGCACTCGAAACCTAAGCTGAATGTCAAGCAGTATGAAGGCATTTTGACCTTCAATGCAGGTGGAACATTGTGCAGGTGCGCTGGGCGCAGAAAAGGATTTTGTTGCACAGTTTTTGATGAAAATTTTTGCCTATTTCTCATCAAAACCAGGATCTAACTCCTCTCATGTTTGCTTTTCAGAGAACTTGGAGCAAAATGACCCTTACATGGCGAGAACGAGAACATGAAGATGAGGACATGATTGCCCTACATGATCCGGTCACGGTGAACGCGTTGCAGAACTGTGGTTTGTTGAAGTTCTTCCGCATCTCTAGCATGAGACAGCAGATCAACCTACTGCAGTATTTGCTCGATGCTTGGGATCCTATCAATCAAGTTTTCCAGATTAGGGGCAAATCTATCCCCTTGACCGCAGTAGACATTTACTTCTTGACTGGCTTGTCGAGGCGGGGTGCCCCCATCTCTTTGTCAGGTTCGACCCGAGGGAGTGACTCTGTGAGAGATTATGTCTGCCAGTATTGCAGGGAAGGATCTCAACCGAGTAAAGACGGCAAGATCGTCATCCCTGATGTTTCTGACAGGTCCCTTAGGTCTATCCTGTATACTTTTGGTAGGATGGCCGGGAGTGCGTCTCTTCATGTAGCCAATAGGTCCTATATGCAGCATGCCTTGGAATGCCTCCAACCGAAAATATTCAACTGGTGTGATGCAGTACTTCTTGTGATGAAAAGTCAGTTGACCAAGATAAAGGATGGGAGGTTGAAGAACTTTGGGTTTGGTTCTATTTTGACCGCCTTTGCCTTGGAGAAGATACCACTGATGCAGCCACAGTACATTGCACTTGACTTACCTTCTCCTACTGAACCACGCATGCAGAGATGGGTTGACCATATGTCTAGGCATGCTGGTCAATCTCAGATTTCTTTCTCTGATACCTTCTTCAGGTGGTTTGAGCGTCAGGAGATGGTCTATTCCGAGTATCCATATGTTGGCATGGACTTCCGGGGTGATCCGGATTTGGTACTGCCAGATGGCGAGCAGTGGGGCGCTATTGGTAAAATCTTCGACCATATCACTGTTTACTGTTTTTATTTATAATGTTCTTGTGCTTTATTCTATCAAGACTTTTAATCAAACTCATGTGTGCATGCAGATGTTGGTCCTGTTCGTCCAGTAGTTCGCCTGAGAGTGCCAGCCGCTGCCCCAGCAAGAGAGGCTGCTGGGAGGGTTATTCTTCATGATCTTGACGTGGCCGAGACTCTTACAGCTGTGCAGGAGCAGGTTGAGAGCCTTACTCTCAGTATTCCAGATGTGAGGATCGACGAGCTACCTTTGTAGTTACAGTGGCATACTACTGGTGTGCCTAGACGATGGACTCGTCTCTTACGCATGATTGCACAGGCTGTGATGTGCTATCATGAGCATCACTAGACTAGGGTGCCCCCTAGCATTTTGAGTTTTTGGGTCATGTGACCGATTTTGTCTTGGTTACAGAACATTATATGTAAACCATAAACAACTATATATATATATATTTTGATTTTCGGGGTTTTATTCTGGTTGAGTTATATGATCCACATGTAAAACATTGATGATGTGTTTTCTTTTTATAAATGTTGCAAATGTCTATCTAATACATAGTTTGTTAATGAGTCAGTTAATGTATTTAAGTTTCTGGAAATATGTTGGTATTGAATCAAATCAAATTGTCTTTCCAAAATCTTAACCCTTAGGAACATGCGATAAATGGCCGGGTTTCGGATGGAATATATACCATTGAGTTGTAGTATTACAAGTTGTGAGTCTAGCCTGACGATTAGTCGGCGTATACCATGGGTGATGGCATCAGAGAGCAGTTCTATCAACGCGCTATACTCAGCGATGTTATTTGTTGATTGACTGATACATACACCTCTGAAACTTACCAACTCGCCGCTTGGATCAAAAATGGCCCAGGCTGCGGAGGACAGGTTCTGCGAACTACGACTCGCTCCGTCGGCATATCCGACACATGTCTCCAAAAGGTTTGACATCTGCAACAAATGTAAAAAGGTGGATTACTCGACCAAAATGACCACTTTAGCGAAAACAAAATACAACAAAAGCATATTGGTCACTATTTAAGCATAGTAACGCTTGAGGTACAACCCATTACGAGGTTGCGCCAGTGGAATTCCGTCATAATCCATTAACTTGTAGGCTCCTTTTGCTAACACTTGTTTAACAATATAGGGGCCCATCCATAAAGAATTAAATTTACCTGCTCCCAATTTATCGGATTCTTGGTCGTAAAGCAAGACCAAGTCACCTTCTGAGAAGACACGGGGTTTGACATTTTTGTCGAACTGCGCCTTGACTCGTTTCTTATGGGCTTCGTTAGCCAAAGTGGCATCACGACGGGTTTCATCCAATTGGATTAATTCCAAGAAACGGGTCTCTTCCTCTGAAGTTCCAGGGAGGAGATCAATTGCGAGTTTAAGAGACGAGATTTCGCACTGGATTGGTAAGACTGCTTCCAGGCCATATACCAGTTGGAAGGGTGTGAATCCAGTCGCATTCCTTACCAATGTTCGGTAAGACCACAAGGCTGAGTACAGGATTAGGTGCCACCTTCTTTTGTGAACTCCGATCATCCTTTGCAACATACGCTTCAGGACCTTGTTGATCACTTCAACTTCTCCGTTGGCTTGCGGATAATACAGAGTAGAGCTGTCGTGAGATAGCCCTAGCTTGGCAGCTAATTCAACCATCATGTGATTGCGAAAGTGCGATCCATGATCTGTGACTATAGCTTGTGGTACGCTGAACCTGGCGACTACATGATTGAAAAAGAAAAGGGCAGTTGTTTCACTAGTGTTATCTAATGTAGGCATCGCCTCGGCCCATTTGGTAAAATAGTCAACGGCGACTATAATATACCCATGCCCCCCCGGTCGAGGTGGGGTTACATGTCATGAAATCGATGCCCCATTTGGCGAAAGGCCCAACAGCAACTATCGGCTGTAATGGTGCGGGTGGTCTTCTGGTTTTGCTATCAAAAATTTCACAAGCATGGAAACTTCTGACTGCGGTTATGCAATCCTTGAATATTGTTGGCCAGAAGTATCCTGCTCGTAAGATTTTTTGTGCTGTAGCATATCCAGATTGATGCCCCCCACACGCGCCTGAATGACACTCATTCAGGGCTTTTTCAGCCTCCTCATGGGTGAGGCACCTTCTCAGAACTGTATCGATACCACGACGGTAAAGCGTATCACCGACGATCATGTAGTCTTTTGCTTGGTATCATATACGTTTTTGTTCAGAGTGAGAGGTATTTAGCCTGAATCTTTGGGTCTAGAGATAAATTATTATATCTCCATACCACTCATTGCTTGCAGATATCAGAAACAAATTCTCGTCCACGATTGATTCTTCGGATGTTTCATCATTGGACGACGATGGGAGATCGCACAATAATTCTGCAAAAAATAGAGCTTTCTTTGATTTGGATTCTACAAATTCCAGATCAAACTCTTGAAGGATCGCTATCCATTTTGAATATTTGCCCCCCAGCAACTGTCGCGACAATATATAAGTCATGGGGTTGCAATCTGACAGAATGGTAGTTTTCCGAAAGAGGACATAGTGTCGAAATCTTTGTATCGCTTGAATAGCTGCAAGTGCTAGTTTTTCAACATAAGAATATTTGCTTTCTGTATCATTTAAGTTTCTACTTAAATAATATATAGGGTGTTCAATTCCATCGACTTCTTGAACTAAAACCATTGCGATGGTTGTATCTGCTGCAGCCAGATACAGGTTAAAATCTCTTTGATAATCGGGGGCGTACATTAATGACGCTTTTATTAAGGAATGTTTTAAAGCATCAAAGGAAGCTTGCGCAACCTGATCCTAGATGAAGGGTACCTCCTTTTTCAAAAGACGTGTATAACCTTTAGCAAGTTTGGCGTAATTTGGAATGAACCTCCTCAGAAAGTTTGCTTTCCCTTGGAGTTTCTATATCTGAAGCAAATTCGAAGGTGGAGGCAAATTTATGATTGCCTAGACCTTACAAGGGTTGAGACGAATCCCATCCTTGGAGACTACAAAGCCAAGTAAACGACCAGAACTGACGCAAAATACACATTTGTGCGGATTGAGTCGTATCTTGTAGTGTCGGCAACGTAGAAATATTGCTCTTAAATGCTGCGGATGATCAGTCCGCTTTCACGACTGAGCCGGAAGGTCGTCGAGGTATGGTTGAACGATGTTCTTGATGTCATGGAAGGCATAATTCATTGCCCTCTGAAAGGTTGCCCCTGCGTTCTTTAAACCAAAGGGTAATTTTCGATATGCGAATGTGCCCCACGGACAAATGAATGCAGTCTTTGACTGGTCCTGTGGGCGGATATTTATTTGATTATACCCAGAAAATCCATCCATGAATGAAAAATATTTCGCATTCGGCGCATTCATCAATTATCTGGTCGATGAAGGGTGTAGGGTAGTTGTCTTTCAGACAAGCTTGATTTACATCCCTATAATCGACACACACTCTAATTGTCCCTTGTTTCTTCATAACAGGGACAATATTCGATACCCAATCGGTTAGAGGAACCGGGTAGATGAAACCAGCATGGAGAAGTTTTTCAACTTCTGCCTTAATGGCAGCGGCTTTCTTGGGGTGCACCTGCCTAAGCTGTTGTCGTACTGGTTTGACATCTGGATACATCTTAATTCGTGTTCAACGATACTCGAGTCGATGCCTGGCATTTCATCATATGACCAAGCAAAGACATCTCTGAGTTCGCGAAAAAGAGCGTTATATATTTCCAGTTCTGAAGGAGAACAACATTTGCCGACATAAATATTCTCTACAACATCCGTTTTAGTTGAGATATTTATGGCTATAGTCTCTTCAATATTGGATAAGTTTCGCTCGGAATCCACCGTGTTTACAATATTTGATAGAAATTCAAAAACTGAAGGATGATAAAGGTCATCTTGAGTATCTTCTTCATAATCTGGAAGAAGGGAACGATGGTGGCAATCATTCCATGGTGCCCCTTCAATCAACATTGATTGTATGATTCCTTCGTCGGTTCCATGCACTTGCGACCAAGGATATGAAGGGGTACCATATTCTTTAGACCTATCTACCCAAACGCTTGATGAGCGTTGATTCGGGTTTGCCTCCCATGCTAGAAACATTGATTGCTACAATATTTCTATTGGGCTTGGGGGCAAAACCATTGCATGATCCATGTTGATATCGTTTTCTGAGATCTTTGTGGAAGATATCATATTGCAGGTACCTATCGATGCTACTTCCACCAAATCAAATGGAGGTGGAAGAGCGAAAGTTCCCATTAGTATAGGATCTTTTAGTAGGCCTACTCCGATATTTTGAAGCGAATGGGGGCTTCCATGGATCATTGGAATGCTTCCTGTAACTTGTGAACCATTAGGGAGGAAGTTTTGTTGGTCGACGATTGTAATCCCCCCTTGAAAGGGAAATGTAATCTTTCTAAAATAGGTCGACACAACAGCTGCCATGGCATATATCCACGGTCTTCCTAGTAGGATGTTGTAATCAAGATTTCCATCGATGACTTCAACATCTATTTCTACTGTTTTTCCCCCTAGTTCAACCTTCAAGTTATTTAGGATACCATATGGGGTATATGTCCTTCCGTCGAATGCTTTTAATGTCATCGAAGATCGCGACAAGGTTGGAGATCCTAAAATTTTCCAGCAACTCATCGACATAATACATGTAGATGCCCCCTCATCAATAATTGTTCGGTGAACAGTTTTGTTGAGGGCTTTCACTTGAATAAGGAAAGCTAGTTGAGCTGGTAACTGAGGATCGTATCCTTTGTGGTCGAAGGATACAAGATTGGAATCCTTAGGATCAACCCCACCAATGACTGATAACAAAGCCTGCCTTTGGGATGGGCAATTTTGTAGTACTTCAAGAGTCGACATAGTGGATGGCGATTGGGCCAAATCTTCCACTATGTTATAATGCTGTGTCGCTCTGGCGCGAGGATTAAATGTCGACTTGTGTACTACTCCCTTTGGCGGTTTTATTGTTAATTCAGGAATGATGGGTGGTACAACTTCTGTCGAAGTTGTTGTCAAACTACTTGGTTGATCTTTACCTTTGTCGTTCAACAGCTGCGGATTCCCGTAATCTTTGTTCCTTGTCGAAATCAAAGCATCATTTTGTTGCTTCGAAATCGACAACATTAGCACTTGCGACGAGGAAGCATTTCCACTATCAACCAGATTTGTCCCTGGATTTGGAAACGGATCAGTTAACACAGCTGAGGTTTGCGAACTTTTAAATAATCGTTTAAGCTCAGCTTTGTATGGACATTGTGAGGTCCAATGATCCTCATCACATATGTGACATCCTGCGGGGGGTGGTTTCCTATTTCCAGGAGGGTTTGAAGAAGTTTTTTCAGGAGATGACTCATCCTGTTTCTTCTTCTTCCCTTTGCTTTGTTTCTTCTTGCTTCCTGGTTGTTTGGTTTCTTTGCCTTTATCTGCTGATACGACATTTACTTCCGAAGCAAGAATTTCGTCTTTTGCATTTTGATCTGAAATCTTACGGGCTTTCTTGGACGTAGCCTTTGTCGATTTCGCGTTTGTCGTGCCAATCAAGCCATCGCCAGCATGAGAGTCATTGTTTGATTTAGGAGGAGGAGGAATTAAGAATTCCGGTCTAGGGGCGTCAGGTATTTTGTCATAGAGCGTGCCAGACTGAGTATAGACCAAGTCTAGATATTGCGCACGAGCGATAACTTGCTCTTCCGTTACGACTCCCCCCTTTGCCACATCTTCCGTTATAGCAGGAAGTAACGACTTGATAAACCATTCAGCTAATAGCTGATCGGGAACGTACGTTTTTACCATCCTACGACGACGTCGCCACTCATGTATATGAGCAGATATGTGAGTGGCGGTTGTCTGTTTGAAGTTGGTTAGGATTTCCGTTCCCGTTTCATACCTTATTGGTAATTGAAAATGGGTTAAGAAAGTTGTGGCTAGGGTGCTGAAGTTGTCGAACGAAGCTCTAGGCAATTCAATATACCATTTCGCCGCTGGACCCGTTAACGTCCTCTGAAAAAGGCGAAGCCTTATCGAATCATCGTTTAGGGTGTTTGATGAGCACCATAGATGAAATGTCATCACGTGATTCGATGGGTCTTCACCTGGATTTCCATTAAATTTAGGAATATCTAAAGGAAGTTTATGTGGATTTGCTGGCCACCAAGGGGCATAAGCAATTGGATCGTTTGTTAATCGGTGTAAATCAGGTAACTCTAAAGTTGCCACGAATGGTAACTGTTGATTCAGGTTAGGTGAAGCATACCCAGGATACGATGGAATCGCCTGAGCAGTTGGTCTTTGCATACCAGCATAATGCAGTTGATGCTGGTACGACTGATACGGTTGGTGGACATGACCACTGTAAAGTGGTTGATTTTGACCATTTTGAATGTACGGCTGTCCAATGTTCGCAAAGATCTGCTGCTCAGAACCTTGGTACACTTGTTGGAATTGTGGTTGTTGGTATTGCACCAGCCACGGTTGTGAAGCCATGTTCTGTTGCGCTATACTAACCGTTGGACCAAGGTGAGGGGTAATTGTACCCATTTGGACCTGTGTCGTCCCACCAGTTGGCGATTGTGGTTGAGTCACAGGGTCAAGGGGCTTTTGAATTACAACCTGAGAAATCTGAGGTTGACATACAACAGGCATCGCTTGAACTTGTGACATTGTCACAATAGCCGGTGTAGTAGGTATATTCGACACAGGTACGCATTGTTGCATCGAATATACAACCCTTGGTTGTTGGGGTAGTATAGGTACCCAACCACTTGACGTAACTCTAGTATAACCTGAATACTGTTGTGAACTCCCGTATGGATATCCTCCCGGAGGGGGTAATGAAAGGGCATACTGCCCCCCATACGGTGGTAATTCGGAACTCAAGGGGATTATTTGCCCTTGGGAGCTGGATTTCCCAAATTGACCTCCAAATGGATCAATTTGTCGAGTCTCAACATAAGAGTTGCCGGATATTATTCCGGAGGAACAAACAGGAACGGACCATACTGTCGAAATAGTCCTTGGATGAACTCCTTCTAGCGATTGTGAGCTAGTCGGGACAGATGGTATGCCGGAAAACATTGTCGGAGTGACGGCAGGGAGTTCTGCTGTCGCTGTGTCAGTCGACACAGTCCTAGATGTTGACGGTTGTTCAGACATTTTGAGTCTATCCAAAAGATTACCTAGTGATTCTACAAGAACTTCCGCTGGTGATGGACTAACTTCTGATGTCGAAGGAAACAGAGTGACCCCGACTCCAAAATGTGTTGGAGTACTTGCTTGCGGATCTTCTACAATTTCCTCTATCGCAATCAAACCAGGTGGAAGGGGAAGACCGTCAGGTCCGTAAAATATTTCTGGTGCCGAAGAAGGGGTTGAATCGATAGTGACAGATGTTTGAGGAGCAAGACTCTCCGAACCGGTTGCTGATGGAATTGGTTCAATCACACAAGTGTTTACTCTCAGACTAGGATTAGTATCACTGTCCCTCTGTGGCTGTCGAACTTCTTCTGTAGAGGCAGGGTTTCTAGAAATGTTTGGAGTAACTGGAATCTCAGATGTTGTTGGAACACTTGTTCTAACTTTAATAGGAGATTTCGAACCGGTTAAACGAGTTCGCTTTGTCCGTACTGTTTTCGATTCCGGAGACAAAGACGGTTGACTCGTAAGCCTCCGCGAACGACGGGGTTTCAATTGACTTTCTTCCACGATCGCGGATTACTTGATCAACCAAAATATAAAAGGGGAAAGTGTGTTTCCGAATTAAATGAATTTTTAGACGCTTTAGACACAACTTGCTTTTTCAATTTTAAAGAGTCGAGAAAAAGCAAAAGATGACTCTAGTCTCCTTCGATTTTTAATGAGCCTGAAGTGACAAGTGCTCAAATGGACCTTTTCCGTTAGGGAGTCTGAAAAGGAACGAAAGGGACTGCTCTGGAGTTCTAGGTAGAGGGTGTGCCAAACCAATCGCAAAATCGCAAAATACTTTTTAGGGTACGGGCGGTCAGTCTTCCCGAATGCTGTGTTTAGTGCATTGCAATCAATAGGGCGGCCGACACGGCTTCCTATGGATAAAGGTTTTATGCCTATAGGGGTCTCCCAATATATACTCGACGGTACGTGGGAGCACAATCCGTACTGGTACTTATTGTCTCTCAGGAGGAATCACCCAACCATCAGTGAGGCAACAGTTACCAGGTTTTACGACGCCGGAACACGTCTCTAGCCTAGACCTCTATGTTGTGTGTTAAGTTACAAAGCGTTGTTAAGTTCATTCAATTTATTTTAGGTTGATCTTTCTTAGAAGTTTTCCTTTTTGGATCACCACGAGATGTATATACAATTCCTAAATGCAGTCTAAAGATGATAAGCAAGCGTTTATCTCTTTTCAACAATGAAAATCCTAGCTACAAGGGGAAAAGGAAGACACAATCTTTTCTCAAAGAGCATAGAGCACACTGTAAATGCACTTTTCCTAAATAAATCCATACAAACTGTCAAAATGCAAATGCACATATGCATGTATTTGTTTTCACTTTCTTAATATTGATGCCTAAAAAGAAAGTTGTTGTACAAATTTGAATTTGATTTCAAGTGAAAAACACAAACAAGCTTCTTTTTGAAATAAAAAAGATGATTATGAAACTTATGATTTTGAAGTAAACACTTGTTTCGACACTAGAAATTCACAAATTCAAACCAAAAGACAAAAGCAAAAGCGTAATCAACTGTCAACAGCAAACAAACTTACTCCTAAGATCAAAACGACACTTACGACAGGTCAAGATCTAAGGGCGACAGTATGACTAGTTTACTTTTGTAATGGGAAACTGCAAATGATGTAACAAATACACAAAAACAAATACAGATTCTTTTATACAACTGAGGCAGAATTGAGGCAAAGAAAAGGGGTTTTCAGATAGGTACACTCACTGATAACAGGCTGCAAAAATCAGAGACAAAACTGAACAAAAAGAAGCAAAGAACCACAGTTGCACAGGACAAAGGCTGATCAACGCACCTGTTGCACAGAGAAACTGAATTGCAGCGCAGGTAGCCCTCTCGGGACCTGTGTTGAAATGCAGAACCTCTTCACAGAGCCTGCGCTGAAGAAGAAATGAGAATTGTCTCTGGGTTCTGGGTTACGGTTTGCAATTTGATCTATGGTTTTTGGCTGGATAAAAGCTATCAATGAGGTACAATTAGAGGGATGATTTAAAGGAGGACTAAGAGCTATCACAAAGGGCAGTTAGAGCATTTGTGGATCAGCTGTTCAGATCATAAACAGGCCCAGCGAATGGACTAGAGTAGCAGATCTCTACTTTGCATTTGTAAATGGCAAATGCAGTTCGATTCGGCACTCCTGAGTTTATGAGAAGAACAACAATAGAAACACAAATAAACTAACTAGATACGATCCCCAGCGGAGTCGCCAATTTGTTGTTGGGAAAAGTATCCATTCGGAACGCCCCTATCCCACTCTAAGGTGTGATAGTGCCTTAGCAACAAACAAGGAAAACTATTTTCGTATTCTTCTTTATGAAATGTAAACGAAGAGGAAGGATGTAACTAACCCGTGTCTTTCGCTAGTTTGTTGATCCACTCGCTCTTCTCTTTGTTCGCTTCCCGCTGCCCGTTCTCTCACTGGTCCAACTTCACCAAGTTCCTGCAAGATCACAAGGGAGGAAAACTACACAAAAGACATAGATTTACATTCATAACTAGTTTAGGATCAGATTTAAACTAAACATGCAAATATAACAAAGCATCATTGATATACAAGCATATAGGAGAAACTCAAATAGTTTTATTGATATGATAAGAAAGTCCAAGAGGAGATACAACCAAGTGAGTCCCGATCCAGCATCTACCTCCAAGCAAAGGAATCCCTTCCTCTCCTCCAACAAAGCATAAATCACCCAATGCACTAATCTCAATCTCAAACCAACAACAATTCTCTGCAAAGTACAAAATTCCAGCCTCCTGGATCTCTGGGTGAGAGACCCATATATAGATGTAAGCAGAGAGGATGAGTCAGCCTATGTTTTGACTTGTGGCTTCTCTCTGTCAGTTCTTGCTTCCACTTGGAGGTTGAGAGCCTCTTACTCATCACTAGTCGAATTCATTGAGGTAAGTGTCATTGGAGAAGATTCTGGAAGCTTCCATGGTCTTTCCACCTCGTTGAATGAGCTTGCCATTTGTCATTTCCCGCTCAACGCACCCTGGTAATGCATCCACCTACGTTGCAACGCACCTAGCCAGTGTATTTGGGTGCTTTGCAATGCAGGCAGCTAGTGGAGCCTTTGAATTGATCCTGATTTGACTGGTTTTGGGCAGTTTCTGGTGGAGAACTTCTGGGAGAAGCTGTCATTTGTTGACCTTGTTTCTTTAGGAGCTAGAACAACATCTTTAGGGACTTAGGATCCCTTGGTTTATGGACATTTCATGCTTATAGCTGTAAGGCACAAAAATGTCTATAACAGTAGGCGAAGCATAGTCACAAGAAAGGGTGTGTGTTATTTGTAGTACATATTTCTAATGGAAAAGGTAAGGAAGTCAAGGATTGCGGATGTTTTAGGTAGGTACCCGGTTTTACAACAGTTTCAGGATGTATTTCTCGTAGATATTTTAGAGTTTCTGCCTCACATGGAAGTGGATTTTTCTATTGAGTTGGTACCAGGAGAAGAACCAGCATAAAAAGCACCATACAGGATGAGCACTCTATAGTTGGTAGATCTAAAGTTGCAGTTGAAGGAAATGCTTGAAAAGGGATACATTAGGCCAAGTGTATCACCATGGGGTGCACCAATATATTTTGTGAAGAAGAAGGATGATACTCTCAGGTTGTGCATTGATTACAGGAAGTTGAACAAGGTGACCATTAAGAATAGGTATTTTTTGTCGAGGATTGATTATTTGTTCGATTAGTTGAAGGGAGCAACAATTTTCTCGAAGGTTGATCTGAGATCAGGATATCATCACGTAGGCATTAAAGAAGATGACATACACAAGAAAACGTTTTGGACCAGGTACAAACATTATGAGTTTGTTGTAGTTCCATTTGGTTTGACTAATGCTCTAGGTACTTTTATGTGTTTGATGAGTAATGTGTTGCGTCCTTATCTGGACAAGTTTGTTATTGTATTCATTGATTATATATTGGTATATTCTAAGGATGAGGAAGAGAATTCTGAGCATTTAGCAGTAGTGTTAAGATTTCTAAGAGAGCATCATTTGTATGTTAGGTTATCAAATGCATTTTATTTCAAACATAGGTACATTACTTGGGGCATGTTGTTTCCAATGAAGTCATAGTAGTAGATATAGAGAAGATAAGGGTTATCATGGAATGGGAAGTTCCTAGGAATGTGGATGATGTAAGATCATTTATGGGGTTAGCAGGTTACTACAGGAGGTTCACCAGGAATGTATCTCACATTGCATATCCTATCACGTCATTGCAGCAAAAAGGTAAGAAGTTTGAATGGATAGAAGATTGTGCAACATGTTTTGAGCAGTTGAAACAATTGTTGACAAATTCTCTAGCGCTAAAGATTACAGATCCACAAAAAGAGTTTGTGGTATGCACATATGCTTGCAAGAGAGGATTTGGTGGAGTTCTTATGTAGGAAGGATAGGTAGTACTCTATGAATCATGGAAACTGAATGAGCAGGAGAAGAATTATCCAACACATGATGTTGAGTTGGCAACAATCATCCATGCATTGAATGTGTGGAGGGACTATCTTCTTGGTAGAAGATTTGTACTGATGAGCAATCATAGTGGATTGAGGTTTCTATTTGACCAAATGAATTTTAACCTAAAGAAAGCTATATGGTTGTCCATGATCAACAAGTTCAACTTTCAGATCAAGTACATTAAAGGTAAAGAGAAAAGGGTTGTAGATGCTCTTAGCAGGTGGATACAGGTGAACCACATAGCAGCTATGAGTTCTTATGGGATAGATTTACAGGATTTGATCTTACAAGAAGGTTAGCAGGATAATAGGTACATGGGCTCAGGCACAGGTTACAACAGAGTAAAAGTACAGGCACAGGTATAGTTATAGGTACATCTGAAAGTACAGGTACACAGGATGTGGACTATCATCTCACAATAGATGGATTTGTCATATTTAGGGACAAGATATATGTGCCAGATTACAACGAGCTCAAGAATGTTATCTTGAAAGGTTTCATGCAAAACTATATTAAGGTCACCCAGGATATCAAAAGACATTGACAATGGTGAAGAAGTTCTACTACTGGTCGAACTTGAAGAAAGAAGTGGTAGAGTTCATGGTGAGATGCTTAGATTTTCAATAGGTAAAGGTGGAGTGTAAGCATCTAGGTGGGTTACTACAACCGATCTCAATTCCAGAGTGGAAATGGGAGGTAATTTCAATGGACTTCATCACAGGTTTCCTAAGGACATCTAGACAACATTACTCAATTATGGTTGTGGTTGACAAGTTGACAAAGGTAGCACATTTCATTCTAGTAAAGTTTACTTATTCAACCAACGATGTAGCACAAGTTTTCATCAAGGATGTGGTGATGTTGTATGGTTTTCCAAAGAATATTGTGTTAGACAAGGATGCTAAATTTACTTCTAGGTTTTGGAAAGAGTTATTTGCAAGATTGGGCACAGAGTTGGCCTTTAGCACAGCTTATCATCCACAAACAGATGGACAGACAGTGAGGATTAACATGATATTGGAGGATATGTTGAGGATGTATGTGATGCATTAGCAACAAAATTGGAAGAGTATATTCCACTGGTAGAGTTCACTTACAACAATCGGTATTAGGAGTCTTTGAGGATGAGTCTGTTCAAGGCACTCTATGGTCGAAGTTGTAATCATCCTATTAGTTGGAGTGATCCAATTAATAGGGTATTGATAGGACCATATATGTTGGAAAAAATGGAAAAAGAAATGTAGGTAATCAAGAAGAATCTAAAGGAAACACAGGATAGACAAAAAAAATATGTAGATCGGAGTAAGTTGTTAAAAGAGTTTCAAGTTGGATACCATGTGTACTTACGCATCAAGCCCAAGAAGATCTCCTTGTGGATTAGATCATGTGCCAAGTTTTCACCTCGATTTTGTGGACCTTTCAAGATTATTGAAAGAATTGGACTAGTGGTCTATCGATTTGCACTACCTATGATAGTGAAAGTCCATGATGTTTTTCATGTACCATTTCTTAAAAAGTATGTTTAAGATGTTGATCATGTGATTGACTGATCTGTATTGTAGGTGGATCCAAAAGGTGAATTCTAGCCAGAACCTCAGTTTATATTGCAAAGAAAGACGCTCATGCTTCAAAACCGAGAAATCGAGTAGGTTAAAGTGCAGTGGAAGGACTTTGGGCCCGATGAAGCTACATGGGAGATGGTAGATTAGATGTGGGTTGTGTATCCTTGTCTATTCATTGGTTGAGCTAATGTCCTTCATATATGTCTTTGGTATATGCTTGGTATGATGTTCTTTTATATGTACATATGTATATGGATGTAAACACTACCACAAGTTGTGTTATAAAGCTCCAATAAGCGATATGGGTGTCATGCCACTATGGTTGTCATGTTGTTATGTTGTCATGTTGGTTTTCTTCTCATTAGGTTGATCATTGTAAACACTACATTGAGACAAGTTATAAATCTCCATGGGAAGTATGTTTTTCTCTTAGAATTCTTGTTGGTTGTAGGTGTCATTGAACACAAAGGATGGTGTTCCCCCAAGGGGGAGGGTTCTGTAAAAGCCCTGATAAAAAATCCATGTAAAAAGTAATAAACGTAAAATAAGACCTTGGTCATGGGACACATATTCCAAGCTAAATGTTGGGAAAGACATCCTAGTGTGTGTGTTCATTTGGTTTATTAATGGCTATGGAAATTGGAAAAGGCATTGGCAAAGGCTTTGGAAAGGAAATGAGGCATTATTTGGCATTTTATTTATGAAAATGATGGAAATTAGGAGAAAAGGAAGGTGAAAGGTCACAGGTTGCATGTGAGGAGGAAAATGAAGAAAATAGAGGCCTCTCTAATAAAAAGGCTTATGAGGATCAATTCATGAATTTTGTCAGTTCAATTTTGGAGCTCTCATTCTATTCTCTCTCTCATACCCTTGGACACTTAGAGTTTTTTGGAGCACTCTTGGAGGAGTGTGGCATACTTGGGATTTGGAGCAAGAAGGTGGAGAAAAAGTAGGAAATCATAAGAGGGCATCAAGATCAATAGCTACAATGAATTTTTCTTAGAGTTACCGAGTTGCATGTATGATTTTCTTGATTATTATTTTTGGCATGCATGGCATATGCATGTGGTTATTTGGTTATGATATGTCATTGGCATGGAGGATTGCCAAGATTGAAAATGGTTTTGCCTAGCCTTTCCATTTCCTGGATAGCCATGGTGTTGTGGGTTTTACTTTTGCTTTCTGGTTGGTTCTCATGTTCCTTTGGTTGTGGGTTGAGTTATTAGTTCCTAGAAGTCTTGGTTGGAAAAACGCTCTGGAAGCCCTGTAACAACTCTGGTTGAGTTACTAGTATTGGAAGCTTTGGTTGGAAAAACATTCTGGAAGTCGAAGGGAAGTTGTGGGTTGAGTTACTAGTCCTAGAAGCCTTGGTTGGAAAAAATGCTCTAGAGCCCTGGAAAGCTTGGGTAGAGACCAATCTGGTGATGGTTAGTGATGTCCAACAATGAGGTGGAATCACTAGTTGAGGGTTGAGGTGGTTTGGCCTATGGAATCCCTGGTTTGTTTTTGATTTATTTGTTTTATGAGATCCCACATTCATGCTTGGAATATGGCACCAGGGTAACTGTCTAAAAGAAAGATTTGGTTCAGCCTAGTCTATCGTCGGGTGGTTCGTGGAAGTACCATACCTGGTCAGATTATGCAATCATCAATAAGAGAGCTTCCTCCTTGGTATTTTATGGGTAAATATGCTTGTTTATATGTGTCTCATATGGTTGTTATATCCTTGATATTTATGTTGGTTATATGTTGGTTATGAGTGAGTTTTATGATAGTGAAAATGTATTGCTCTCATCATGTTCTGGTTAATTAATGAATGTACAATGAATATTTGTCTTAATAGATGGTAGTTATGCAATTATTGTGATGAGGAAACAATGCTTCTTAGTGATTATTAGATAATTGTGAGACCCCTATGCTCAGATCTGTTGTTTGAGTATGTAGAATGGACATTTGTGACATGTTTGAAAAATGCATGCCATGGGTAGTAGGGGTCTAGTCAAGTCCTTCTTCAAGTATTTGGATTCGTATCAACATTTTGATGTTACTTTTTATTTCTAGAAGTTTCATGGAGTTCTGGGTAATGGCCTGAGTCTTGGCCCTAAAAACGTGGCATGAAACCCAGATTCATTGGCACAGAACTACCTAGAAATGTCCCTAGTCACATGCATGCCTTGTTGTGGGAGAAACTAGAGGTTCCCAGTTGCATTCATGCCCATGTCAAGGGAGTGACTGAGACTTTAATGCAGAAAAATGTCAATTTGTCTCAGGGGCTAGTTACTTGGATGGGTTGGATGGCTCTTGGGGATTCTGTTGCATGTGTATAAGGCCAAGTTGGTTGTGTTCTATTGATTCCACTTCTTTAACTAATACATAGGGAGTCGAATCATGTCATAATAACTCTTTATCACATGTTTACCCTAGTTGGTAGGTTACTTAGGTAGATGTGGGAGGAGGGTGTTACATTAGATAACCACTTCTTCAGATGTCTGGACATTCTATGAAGGTTATCTGAAAGAGAAAGTGGCCCTTGGGCCATCCAATCCAAGTCCTGATCTATAATCACTTCATCTCTTGGCTCCTCCTACTTCTCTAAATATAATGAGACTTCTCCTTCACCATTTAAGCCATTTTTAAACTCAAAAATCGACTCATGTTTGTTCTCCGTCAGAAAGAAAATATTCTTCCTTGTACTCTTCATCAATAGGTGGAAGTGACTCTTGTTGAAGTGTGTCTTCTGAAGACTCTACTAATTCCTCAAGGGCGGAAAAGACAAAATCTTCCATCGATGCAATCAATACACTTGTATGAGTTGCTTATTTCTTATTAGGATGATGAGGGAGATTATGAGAAATAGGGAGTAAACTGATAGCTTTTGAAAACCAATGGGTTATAGGTCGAATCACCCCTAGTTGTTCGTAGGTAATTTTGTAGGCAAACTCTAGACCAGGTTGAGAAAAACCTCCTACTTTTGGAATAGGATTTGGGATGTTTCTCTAGACATTAATTTCTTTCCCAAAAGATGAATGATTGGGGTGTGAAGAGTTATCAACCATAAAACATTTTTCCCCTCCTTCTAGTGCCAAAATGTTGATGGTATTGGATATTGCCAACATAAAGTGGGGCTCCCTGATATGAGCTACCAATTAGACCTCACACCATTTGGTATAGGACTCCCATCTGAAAATACGACCCGAATACCATTTACTTAAAGATTTATCTTGGCTTAAGCAATTGACATGAGAGAGAAGCACACATGTGCTTTTGAATGAGCAAGGGAGTGTGCCTCGTGAATGTTCAGTTGTATATGTATCAAGGTTCTTTCACTACAAGAGGGGAAAAAGTGATATTCTAGAAGACAAGTAATAGTACTAATCTAATTGAGATGCATGCATATGAGAAATAAATGTTAGACATCAAGCAAAGTAATTCACATCGATGCAATGATCATTAAATCATTACAACACATTTCTAATAAGTTAAGCACCAAAGTCACTAAAATAGTTAAATTAATTCAGTACATGTGACAGCCAACATAAACCAAATATATTAGAAGAATAATCTCAAAACATCCACGATCTATGCATGAAATGTTTTTGGCCAAAATGGCTTCAAGCATTAAGCAAAAGTTCCAAGATACATAAGTACAAGGAACATCACTAGCTCCAATAGTAGAGCATTAGAGCCACTCCTTGCTCCCCAAAAGTATTATCCATATCTCTCTAATGCCTTGTGGGAGAAGCCAAGCTTAAAAGTCTTTTTCTTAAGAAATTAGAATCTTTTTATAACACGAGGCATGACCTTTGATTGTCTCATGACTCTTAAATTTCCAACTTCTAATGACCTTTGGACTTCTAGAACCCCTGGACTTCCAAATGAATTTTGGAATTACATATGACTCTTGGAATTACATGTCTTTTGGAATTATATACATGGATCTTTTGTCCATACATTAGTCTTGGACTTCCACTTCTTTGTCTTTACAATGATTACATGAGTACATCATAACTTACACATCTT
The DNA here is from genome assembly GCA_031772625.1 of Pinus tabuliformis. Lineage (NCBI taxonomy): Eukaryota > Viridiplantae > Streptophyta > Pinopsida > Pinales > Pinaceae > Pinus > Pinus tabuliformis. The sequence goes on along the minus strand of CM062809.1, from coordinate 476,089,196 downwards.
TTGACTTAGTTACCAGAGAATCCACAGTAAAAACCATTTTCCGTCAATGTTTCAAATCCCAACTGGGATCCATCATCAATACTTCTTGAATGCTTGATAATAAAAGAGCTTAATTGATGGATTATTATTGTCACGACAATTCTTAAGAAAATGCAGGTCTACAACTCTTCTTGCTATCTTCACTCTAAATTTTTTGAGTAAAATTATTTCACTCCATGTATCCCCTCCGTATAGGGAAATGATTCTGGATTTAAGACATCTGTGGTTTATATTTTTTGACTTAGTTATTGGAGTATCCACAACAAAAACCATTTTCCGTCAACGTTTCAAATCCCAACCAGGATCCATCATCAGGACTTCTTGAATGCTTGATAGTAGAAGAGCTTAATTGAGGGATTATTATTGTCACGACAGTTCTTAAGAAAATATAGGTCTGCAGCTCTTCTTGCTATCTTCACTCTAAATTTTTTGAGTAAAATGATTTCACTCCATGTATCCCCTCCGTATAGGGAAATGATTCTAGATTTAAGACATCTGTGGTTTATATCTTTTGAATTAGTTAACGAAGAATCCACAATTAAAACCATTTTCCATCAACGTTTCAAATCCCAACTAGGATCCATCATCAGGACTTCTTGAATGCTTGATAGTAGAAGAGCTTAATTGAGGGATTAATATTGTCACCACAGTTCTTAAGAAAATGCAGGTCTGCAGCTCTTCTTGCTATCTTCACTCTAAATTTTTCGAGTAAAATGATTTCACTCCATGTATCCCCTCCATATAGGGAAATGATTCTGGATTTAAGACATCTGTGGTTTATATATTTTGACTTAGTTACCGGAGAATCCACAGCAAAAACCATTTTCCATCAATATTTCATATCCCAACCGGGATCCATCATCGGGACTTCTTGAATGCTTGATCGTAGAAGAGCTTAATTGAGGGATTATTATTGTCACGACAATTCTTAAGAAAATGTAGGTCTGCAGCTCTTCTTGCTATCTTCACTCTAAATTTTTCGAGTAAAATGATTTCACTCCATGTATCCCCTCCGTATAGGGAAATGATTCTGGATTTAAGACATCTGTGGTTTATATCTTTTGACTTAGTTACCAGAGAATCCACAATAAAAACCATTTTCCATCAACGTTTCAAATCCCAATTGGGATCCATGATCAGGACTTCTTAAATGCTTGATAGTAGAAGAGCTTAATTGATGGATTATTATTGTCATGACAGTTCTTAAGAAAATGCAAGTCTATAGCTCTTCTTGCTATCTTCCTCTAAATTTTTCGAGTAAAATGATTTCACTCCATGAGCAATCATAATGGATTCCCTTTTCGTGTTTTTCATTCGCTTGAGAATCGATTGTCTCAAAAAAAATTCATTGAAGTGTTTTATGAGAAATTCATTTTGTCATTTCGTGAAAAGTACAAAATTCTAGTTTGCTGCATCAATATGTTATGGTAGTTAGCATCATTGAAGGCTAAGATTGCATTGGAATTTGAAAAGAAAAAGAATTCTCTTTTATTTTGAAAGGACTGTTAGGGTTACTTGTTATGAAATTAGGAATTGGAATGTATTTTTAATTAGGTTATTTTCTCGAAAAGTGAAGTAGTGAAAAATCATTTTTCTTTTGGTTGCTTGGTTGTTTGCATTTGATTGTGTTTTCTACCTTTCTAGTTTAGAAAATTCATCGAATTGAAAAGGTCTTGTCTCATTTAGCTGCATTTGGGGTTTTTCGAGCCACATTGGTAAGGCCTGAAAACTGAGACATAACTCAAGATAAAATTTAAAATGAACTCAAATAACCTAATGCACATTTGAAACCTAACGATCACATCTAGAAGATCTAGGCTAGAGATGTGTTCCGACATCTTTAAACCTAGCAGCTGCCATTAACTTCGACACTAGACAATGCTAATACGGATTTGTGCTCCCCATACCATCGAGTATACAATGGGAGACCCCTCTACGCTGCAATCCTTTATCCATAGGAGGCCAAGTCGGCCGCCTTGCAAATTTGATACACCAAACACAACATTCAGGGAGATTGCCTACCCATACTTCTCGGTTCACCGTGAGATATTCTGCAGTTCACGGTTGCCTGGTAATCCTTTTTACCTATATCATCCAGAGTAGTCATTTGATATTTTTGACTCGTTAAAATTAAAAGATCATTAGAGCGCTTGTCCTTTTGAGCTTGTTTCCAATCGAAAATGTTAGAGTCATCTTTGTTTCTTTCTCGACTCTTAAAACATGAAAGACCACTATTTTATTTATGTGTCTTAAAAAATTGATTTCCCACGATCTTATAACATCCTAGTAGTCTTTTCTAGACCTAATCATTATTTTTCCCTAAAAGAGCATTTTAGATCCTTGAAGCTTATCTCTCTTTTCCTATTAACTAAGACAGGGTCATCATGGTTGAACCATCTGGTTTACCTAGTTCCTCTCCTCTCCTCTGTCTAAAAGATTATTTGAGGAGCCTTTTCCTTAATTACCAGAGTCACTCGAGGAGCAAGGTGTCAAACTCAGAATTGTTCTAAGTATTCAACCTTTGTCATCTCGTCCTCTACCTACTTCAAATACTGGGTCACCTGTTGATATTGGCTTGGAATCTCCGGACAATCCCATCCAAACTCCTGAGAGTTCGTTGACTACTGACAGTCAGCTTGGACTGGTTATATATCCTTCGAATCCTTTGTTTGACCATGTTGTGATATCATTGCAGCGTCTGTACAATCCGTACGATCAACTGGGTATTCCTTTGGAATTATCCCCTCGTACATCTTCGGTCTTTTGTTGTCGTTTGTTCCCAGCTATGGAACATGGAGGTGATGCTCCAACTACCTCTTTGGATGAGTCGAAAGTTTCTACTCCACACTCTGTCAAGGAGGAAGAACATCAATTCCCTCCTGAAGGTTTCCCCTATACAAGGAGCATTCCCATCATTGTCTATCGGGATTTACTGCCTAATTATGTGACTTTGGCGCAATTGGTCTCAGGTACACTTAGTGCCTTATCAATCTATCATAGCCCTGTTTGGGTGTCTGGCGCCATGCCTACTATAGTTCCGTTCATTGCAAACCTAACCTCCCAAAAAGTTGTTACCTCAGTCCCGGTGAAACCCACTGTTCTGAACACTCTTGTATGGTCTGTCCCAACCACCCATTCGGTTCAACCAATAGTCTTGAAGAATGTTAATGTTAGTTCTTCGATCCCTCTAGTAAGAGGACAAGTTGTGCCACCACTTGGGGGGCAGAATCTGAGTGTTTCTATGGTGTCAGGCACCACCAATGTGGGTAGCTCACAGGCTCACATGGTTGGCATGAACCAGCCATTTTCTGGCATTATCCAAAACCCTACTAGTCCTATTGGATCAAGAAATGTCCAGTACCAATAGGTTCAAAATACCGTTGGTCCACCTGGGTCAGGCAATTTCCAGTATCAACAGCCTTATGAGGCTTAGGTTCAGTACCAAACTCCTTACATTCCATATGGTTCTCAAGGAATGGTCAATCCACCTTATGTCCTTCAATCTAGGCAATATGTTTAGCCTGACCCATCCTCTTTTTAGGGTGGCTATGGCCAGATACAGTTCATAAATTTTCCAGGAACTGTTTAAGTACCCTTGCAACAACAAGGATAGTCTCTGCAGCAACAAGGGTAACTTTTGTTGTAGTGAGGGCCGTCCACACAACAACAAGGGTAGATGATATCACAGCAAGGACAACTACAAAAACTATAGGGGCAACCCTTGCAACCGTTTTAGCAAACCATGCAGCAGCAAATGCAGTATGTTCTGCAAACCTTCCAGCCTATGTCTTCACAGGGCCAACCTTTGCAACTACAGGGGCAGCCTTTGCAGCCGCAAGGTCAACCCTTGCAGTAGTAGAGCCAACCTGGGAAGCAGCAACCCATATATACCTATCAACAGGGTCAACCCTTGCAAGGACAAGTCCAAGGTCAAGTCCTGCAGCAGCAAGCCCCAAATCCTAATGTCCTAAGGTAACATGCCCAAACTCCTTTCGTCCAAGGGAAGCATGTCTAGAATACCTATTTCCAAGGGCAGCAAGTGTATAATCCTTATGTCCAAGGAAAACAGCTTCAAAATCCTCTTGTTCAAGGGAAACAGGTTCAAAACCCATATGTTCAGGGACAATAGGTGAAATATCCATATGTCCAAGGTCAGCAGGCTCAACAGCCTCTTAACCTGCATGTTGCTTATCAATAACCTATGATGGGATAGTTTCAAGGTGTTCAATGTCAAAATCCTCCCTACGGCCAAGGTAACCTATAGTGGGCACAAAATCAAATGCCATATGGCCAAAACCCTCCACTATGGGGCCAAAATCCTTACCAACAGGGATGGGCTCCTCCGGTTCAACCCGCTTATTGACCTCCAATGCCTTTTAGTACTCAATTTCCATTCTTAACCACACTAGAGTTGCCAGATGTGTCTCGCCTTATGAATGATCCAATTCTTCATTCACCATACTAGCCTCCAGTTCCATCCAACATCCCGAGAGATTTTCCTAAATTCGATGGGAAAGAAAAATAATATCTTCAAGCCCATGTGATGACATATCACCTCTAGTGCTCTTCGAATTCCTACGTTGATCATTCTATTCGTCTCCGTCTTTTCCAACGAACCCTCATATGTGTTGTAGACAAGTGGTACATTGAGCTTCCTCAAAGTACTTACCATGACTTCAACTCTTTAGCCATGGCTTTCCTCACGCATTTCCAGTTGTCAGTTCATTATGAAATTGACACATATTTGTTCACATCGCTGAAGCAAGATACTGCGACACACATCTCTGATCACATCCATGAATGGAGACATAGACGTTGCATGATCAAATTCGAGATTTCTAATCAGTTTCTCACCAAATGGTTTACCAAGTCATTCATTACTCCAATTGCTCAAGATATAGCCATGGGTGGATGCGTTACCGAAGAACAAGCCATTGCTCATGCCTAGTACTTATATCTCATTTATTCTCAGTCTGGAACTTTGTATGAGTTATTACCAGATGCTCTGCAGTCATCATTCAATCCCACGGCATCGAAGTCATAGGCTACACCTCTTGTTGATGGAGTAACTGGTTTAGTGTCCCATATCCCTGCCAAATCTTCTTCCAAACTGATCCGAATTGGATCCATTGAAGACTGTCAAAGAACCATGACTGTATTAGGTCGGAACAAATCTCTAAAGAATCCAAAACAGTGATCAAAAACACCCTGAACCAGTGGCAATGGCAGCCAGCATGGAACGACGAGGACCTCGGTCAAAGCGTGCTAACCGAAGCCCATGGAGACTATGCAGGAGGTCAAAGTAGCCCCTGGGAGCCCTGGATTGGGAAACAAAGGTGGAATTTGATGTGCGATTAGTGCTTAGCACTAATTGCACATCGTTGGGTGAACAGGGCCATGAAGGAGGAAGCCCGAGCACATGGACGCATGGTGAGATGGAGAACCATGGGTGGAAAAGAAAAAAGCGCTAAATGTATAAAGGCAGGACCCGCGCTCTAGAAGCCAGTGGTATTGATCGGGGTGCCCACAAACGGTAAGAGGTTTTGGATGGGAGCGCAGCGATTCCATTCATCAATCAACGTGTGGCAAGTGGAGGTGAGAGAAAAACAACGTTGGTTGCGTGCTAATGGTCGAGCAAGTTAACTGTGCGAAACATGTGTATGGCGTCAGATCTGGAAGCCCCATATTGGATGGCTAAGATCGCGCTTGATGGAGGAAGCGGAATCAACGAAGGAATGAGCCGCATTTTAGAATGGATTTGAAATCCGTTTGACCACCACAGTGGAGGAAAAACTCATCCACGACGTAATGGAAGAAACAAACTGACGAAGTAGGCTGGCACTGTTTAGAGGAGGACATGTGGCCACTCCTTGAGTGCTGATGATGACACTGAATAAGGAACTCCAAGCACAGCTGCAGAAGGCAAATCAATAGAGACGGAAGAGGAACCGAACAGGCATTGGAAAAAATGGCCTAAAAGGCATGAACAAAGATAGAATACACAGTTAGTCGAGAGATGAAGAAGTGGAATAGTGAACCCCGAGAGGAGTACTGAACACAAGGAGACAGAAAATAGAGAAAGAAGGTAGTAAAGCAAAGAAAAAAGAGGATAGAGGGCCGAGCTAACCAGAGGCAGCGTCGAGCACTAGAGGCTTGAGATATTCGAGCCATCCCCGTGAGGATCTTTCCAAGCTAAGCACCACATTGGGCTCTCCACTGTAGACCAAAAGGTCACAGAGTTGGTAGGAAGAAGAAGTCTATGTACTCAAGTGGCTTGGGGAATCTAAGAACCACCCTGCCAAGAAAATCTGCTTCAGGAGAACTCATATTGAGTCCCTGTATTGTAATTCTCTGCTTAAAGACACAATAAAACAAGGCCACCACTAAAAGTTGGACCAGAGATGTAGCCCTGGAGAATAGGGTGAACTCCTTATTAAATTTCTTGTGTCTTTATGTTTGCTTACTGTATTTCTCTACTATATTTCCATTTAAATGTCTGTATATTGGCAATCTAATCAATTCGTTGCTTAAATAACACAGAACACACACTAGCACATGAGTCTGTAATACCTTTGTTTAATAAATCTTTAACTGATGTCACTCATAGCGTGAATATCAGATCAAGTGGTATTAGAGCTCTAGGCTGTAAGGTTAGACAAGCTTGTGTTGGTTTAGCTGTGAATGCTCACTAGATCAAAGCTCAAATTAGGAGAAGGAGAGTTGGTGGAAACTAATCCTGAAATTGGGAGAGTCTATACTCAGAAGCCAATGTCAGAGGAAGGTTTTGTGGGGCCAGACCCTCAATTCATAGAGAGTTTCCTAGCTATAAAGTCTATGATAAAAGAAATGTATAGGGTCTTTAGAAAGCATAGAATGAGGACTCCTGTGGTTCTAAGCAAGATAAAGAAGAAGATGAGTCTCACTTCCATGACCACTCCAAAGGAAAGGGGAAAGAGGAAAGATTTCTCACACCTCCTAATAGCCATGTGCATAATAAGAAATCATCTTTGATTAAGTTAGATGTTAAATTTTATTTTCCTATATATGATGGAGAGCTAAATGCTGAAAAGTTGGACAATTGGATTAGACAAATTGATGTGTATTGCAGGGTACAAAACATAGACTCAGACAAGAGTAAGATTCAACTGGCAAGCCTACCCATAGGAGGCACTGCCTTGGTTTGGTGGGAAGGCAGAGCCCAAGATGATATGAAAAGGCATGGTAAGACCATCTCTGTCTGGAGTGAATTTGTTGCTACAATCAAGAAGTAGTTCTATCCGTTGGCCTACATGCAACAAGCCATGATGAGTTGGCAAACTCTTCGACAGTTGAAAGGGAAAAGTGTGCAAGGGTATACTCAAGAATTCAGAAAGAGAGCATTGATGTTGGGTATCTCATTAGACTTGCCAGAGACTCTTTTGAAGTACATTGGCTGTCTACACAGCTACATGAGGCATACCATCCTCATTTTAATCCCACTAGTATAGATGAGGTATCTGTACAAGCTAGAAGCTAGAAGAAAGAATGGAAATCCAGAAGTTGGGGGACCATCCCAACTCACTATAAGCAAGAGAAAGGAGAAAAGAAAGCAGAAGTGGAAAGCAAGGAAGGCTAACACTACACAGAAAGCCAAAGCTTCATGCACTCACTGTAAAAAGGATGGGCATGATGATGAGAATTTTTGGATTCTGCATCTAGAGCTAAGACCTAAGAAGTCCGAGGGCAAGAAGAAGAAGACTGTTGCAGCTATTTAGGAAGATTTCGGGTCAGACTCAGGAGATGAAACAACTATAGCAGCCACATGTATAAAAGGTAAGAATTTTGAAGCATCTACTAGTAATTCTGCTCAATCTATTATTGATGAAGAAAATGAGAGAAAAAGACATGAGATTTTCCATATTCAAGTTATTTCCAAAAATCAAAAGATTGATACTTTGTTTGATAGTGGCTCACAAGTAAATCTAATTTCTGAAGCAATTGTAAAGAAATTGGGATTATCAACTACACCTCACAAGAAACCATACCCATTAGGATGGTTGAATTATAAAGCACAACTACAAGTTACTAGACAGTGCAAACTCAAGTTTTATTTTGGGTCAACATTTATAGACGAGGTTGAGTTAGACATAATTCCTTTGGATATATGTGGAATTGTTTTAGGAAGTCCTTACTTGTATGATAGAAAGGCTATTTTCTATAGAGCTAAGAACAAGTATCTGCTTGTTAAACATGGAATCGAATACTTTGTAAGAGCTCATAAGGTCAAGAATAATTATACTCTCATAAAATCAGGGTAGATGAAAAGAATGATAAATTCATGCAAACAATTCTTACTGATGGTTGTAAAGGAAAAGAAACCTGATAAAACCAATGTATTTGAGGGCTGTAATGATGAACAACAAGCTGATATAGAAAAGGTTGTTTCATAGTATGATGTCTTATTTCAAGAACCTAAAGGTTTGCCACCCAAAAAGGGAATAGTACATGACATTATTTTGCAGCAAGATGTTCCATTTCCTAACATTGGGATGTACAGGTTGTCTTCTTTAGAGAATGCTGAAATCAAGAAGCAGGTGCAGGAGTTGCTCGAGAAGGGCTTCATCAGGCCTAGCACATCACCATGTGGGTCACCAATTGTTTTGGTGAGAAAGAAAGATGGCTCATGGAGAATGTGCATTGATTACCTAGCACTGAATAAGATAACAATAAAAAAATGTTATCCCCTTCCTCGCATAGATGATCTTTTAGATCAATTAAAAGAAGCTGTTTATTTCACCAAGATGGATTTGCATAGTGGATACCATTAGCTCAGAGTTGCAGAGCAAGATGCATGGAAGACTTCTTTCAAAACAAAGCAGGGATTGTATGAATGGCTAGTTATGCCTTTTGGCTTGACCAATGCTCCTGCTACTTTCATGAGACTAATGAATGATGTACTCGGACCTTTTCTTGATGATTTTGTTATTGTGTATCTGGATGACATTCCGTTTTTTAGTAAAACATGGGAAGAACATTTAAAGCATGTTAAGCAGACATTAGATGTTTTGAAAAGAGAAAAACTTTATGTTAAACTCTCAAAATGTGAATTTGGCAAAACATCTCTAAACTACTTGGGTCATATAGTAGGGGAGGTGAATTGAAAATAGATCCCTCTAAAGTGGCAGTCATTGTGAACTAGCCTAAACCCAGGTCTGTTACAGAAGTGAGAAGCTTCTTAGGAGTATCACAGTATTGGAGGAAGTTCATTTCTAACTTCTCCTCAATTACAACTCCCTTACATGCTTTAACATTATTGAATAAGGTGTTTCAGTGGGGAGGAAAACATCAGAAAGCCTTTGACACCTTGAAAGAAAGGATTAGTACAACACCTGTACTAGCACTGCCAGATCTACAAAGACCATTTGAGATCCAAACTAATGCCAGTGACTATGCCATGGGAGCAGTGTTGAAACAGCATGGTAAACCCATATGTTATCATTCTCCAATAGTTTCATTTAGTCATCAGATATAAAAAGGGCATACATAACAAGGTTGCAGACATGTTATCTAGACCCATTATAAATGCATCTACCATACTTAAGCATAATTCTGTGCTACATGAAAGCTACATAGAACAATATGCTCAGGATATGGACTTTAAATATGTATATGCAACTTTGAGTCAAGGCAAAAGAGTAGAAGAATTGGACTATCATGTGAAGGACCGAATCTTATATCATTGTGGGAAACTCTGCATTCCACAAACTAAGAGGATAAAGATAATTAGGGAAGCACACACTTCTCTGATATAAGGTCACTTTGGGGTAAGTAAAAAAGTTACACAGCTACACAGGTTCTACTATTGGCCGAAAATGAATGAGACAGTTTCTAGATATGTAAGAGGGTGTGCCATGTGTGCTAAAAGCATCCCAACAATAGAAAACTAGGCTTGTACACTCCATTTCTAGTTCCTTCTCACCCTTGGGAAAGTGTTTCCATGGATTTTTTTGGAGGAATTCCTAAATCTAGGAAAGGTCATGATTATCTATATGTTGTTGTGGATAGGTTCAGAAAAATTTGTATTTTGATACCTAGTAACAAACAGATTACAGCTGAACAGACTGCAAAATTGTTCTTTGAACATGTATGGGTTCATTTTGGATTACCCACTTCCATTGTATCTGATCGAGACACCTGATTTGTGGGGAAGTTTTGGTCGAGTCTGTGGGAACTGATGGACACCAAGTTGAAGAAAAACATAGCTTTTCATCCTCAAATAAATGGCCACATAGAAGTAATTAACAAGACAATGATCTAGTTACTAAGGGGTTATTGCAAAAAACATCCTAAGCTTTGGGATGAACACTTATGTTATGTGCAGCATGCTTACAACAGAACAAAACACTCTTCTACATAGAGATCTCTTTTTGAGACCTGTTTTGGTTTCACACCAAGGTCTCCTTTGGATTTTGTCTTTGGTAAATATACCATGGTTGATGAACACAGTGATGTGGACAAGGCAACTAGGTTCATTGAACAGATCCAGGAGATCCACCAGACAGTACAAGAACAACTGGAAAAAATCCAAGACAAGTACAAGGCTAGGCATGATAAGCATCGGATGGAGCGTAGTTTTCAAGTTGGAGACCAAGTCTGGCTGTATATCAGCAAGGACAGGATGCAAGGTGAAGGTAAAAATCTAAAGCCTATCTAGTATGAACCCTTTAGGATACTTGAGAAGATTGGTGAAAATTCCTTTCCCCTTGATCTACCAGCTTACATGCACATCTACTCAGTCGTAAATGCAGATTGCTTTAGATTGTTTGAACCTTCAATGATTGAGGACCCTAAAGAGCAGAGTTAATTGCATTCTATTGATGACCTGCTACCTAAATATCTTAATGAATTGTAGGAAGACACAGTGTTGGATAGGAAGGTGAGGACAATGCGCAAGGGAGATGTTGAATACCTCAGGATTGGGTTCAAAGGTTCGAAGCCAAGCAGTGCAAAGTGGATTGAGATTGGACAAGTGAGAAAATAGTACCCTCACTTAGTCGATGCTTGAAAACCAACTTTTGGTGGTCCAAAAGCTTTTTGAGTGGGAAGGCCATGATTCAAATTGGATCCATAGAAGACTGTCAAAGAACCATGACTGTATCAGGTCAGAAAAAATCTCTAAATAATACAAAATAGCGATCAAAAACAACCTGAACTAGTGGAAATGGAAACCAGTGTGGAACGATGAGGACCTCGGTCAAAGCGCACTGACCGAGGCCCATGGAGACTGCGCAAGAGGTCAAAGTAGCCCCTGGGAGCCCCGGATCGGGAAACAGAGGTGGAATTTGATGTGCGATTAGTGCTTAGTGCTAATCGCACATCACTAGGTGAAAAAGGCCATGAAGGAAGAAGCCCAAGCAACCGAACGCATGTTGAGCCAGAGAACCACCGACAGAAAAGGAAAAAGCACTAAAAGTACAAAGGCAGGACCCCTGCTCTGGAAACTGGCAGTATGGATCAGGGTGCCCACAAATGGTAAGAGGTTTTGGACAAGAGCAGAGCGATTCCATTCATCGATCGACGCATGGAAAGTGGAGGTGAGAGAAAACAACCATTGATCGCATGCTGACGATCAAGCAAGTCAACCGCGCAAAACATGCGTATGGCGTTGATATGGAGGCCCCAGATTGGACGGCTGAGATCGCGCCCGATGGAGGAAGCGGAATCGACAAAGGAATGAGATGCATTTTAGAAGGGATTTGAAATCCATTTGACTGCCATGGTGGAGGAATAACTCATCCACGACGTAATAGAAGAAACGAACCGACGAAGCAGGCTAGCGCCATTTAGAGGAGGACATGTGGCCACTCCCTGAGAGCTGATGAGGATGCCAAACAGAGAACTCCAAGCGCAGCTACAAAAGGCGGATTGACAGAGGTAGAAGAGGAACCGAACAGGCATTAGAATGAATGGCCTCAAATCCATGAACAGAGATAGAATACACAGTTAGTCGAGAGACGAAGAAGTGGAACAGTGAACCTCAAGAGGAGGACTGAACACAGGGAGACAAAAAACAAAGAAATAAGGCAGTAAAGCAAAGTAGAAAGAGGACAGAGGGCTGAGCTGACCAGAGGAAACGTTGAGCACCATAGGCTTGAGAGATCCGAGCCATCCCCGAGAGGATTTGTCCAGGTTGAGCACCACATTGGGCTCTCCACTGTAGATTAGAAGGTGACAGAGCTGGTAGGAAGAAGAAGTCTGTGTACTCAAGTGGCTTGGGGAATCCAAGAGCCACCATTCCAAGCAAATATACTTTAGGAGAACTCATATTGAGTCCCTATATTGTAATTCTATGCTTAAAGACACAATAAAACAAGGCTACCACTAAAAGCTGGACTGGAGATGTAGCCCTGGAGAATAGGGTGAACTCCTTATTAAATTTCTTGTGTCTTTGTGTTTTCTTACTGTATTTATTTGTTGTGTTTCCATTTAAATGACTGTGTATTGGCAATTTGATCGATTTGTTGCTTAAATAACATAGAACACACACCAGTAAATGAGTCTGTAATACCTTTGTTTAATAAATCTTTAACTAATGTCACTCATAAGGTGAATATCAGATCACAAATAGAAGTTGGTCTCAAACACTGCTTCCAATAGTTCCTCCCATAATCCATCTAGCCTTGGTAAAACCTTAAAGGTCCATGCTATCCAGTCTACCACAATAGAAAAATCCTCGAAAGGTAAGAAGAAAGGAAAAGACAAGGGTAAAGCTGATGCCCCAAAACAGGGTCCTCCTAAGTCGTCTGTTGATGATCATTCACAACGGAAGCCTAAGTATCCATGCCTCATTTTCGAGGAGGATCACTATACTAAGGATTGTCCTTGACAATCCAAAGTTATTCCTTTTCTCAAAGGGACCCCAGCTGTCCTAAAAGAGTCGCTTCTGTCTCAGCAGACTCAAACTGTAGACCAACCTCAATCATCTTCTTCCTCAGGATCTCAAGTGTTCATGATGAGGATACCTATTAATATGGCTACTAGATCAAAACATTACCAAACTCCTGCTTTGACAACCAGGAAAGGGAAAGAGGCTGCCCCTTCCTCTTCTACCCTAAGTTCTGACCCTCTTCATATTGAGCACCCTAACCCTGATTCTGCTATTCGACCACCCTCTCGAGGTGTGCTAAGGAAATCCTCGTACAATCCCAATGCTCGAGCTGCTCAACACTATAATATTGTTGAGTATTTAGCTTAGGCACCGTCAACTATGGTGACTCTCAAGGTACTCCAAAGTTGTCTGTCGTAGCAAAAATCATTGTTTTCAGCTATTGGGGGTATTGATCCTACTGATTCCAATTTGATATGTTTTGATCTAGAGAACCATGTTCCACGCCTACCTCATCAGATTGCCTTTCTCATTTAGGTAATCATCAATGAGAAAATCATTCATAGTACTTTCATCAATGAAGGTGCTTCTACCTGCATCATGTCCATCACCTGCTAGAAGGAAATTGGTTCTCCTGCTTTGAACCAATCCCCTAATACTTTGGAAGCTTTCGCCGGGCGTGATTCGTGACCCTTCGATGTCTTACCTAACTTGCCATTATTTTGGAGGGCAAGACAATACACGTCGAGGTAGAGATTGTTGACACTAATCTCAATTATAATCTCATACTCAGATGGAGTTGGACCCATGCCATGCATGTTGTAGCCTCCTCCTTATTCCACGTGATTCATTTTCCCCATCATGGGAAGAACATCACTATCGACCAGCTATCCTTCTTTACCTCTTCCTCCTCTGATGGCAATGTTCCATATGACAATCACACTAGTGCTCCTTATGAGACTATGGGGGCAGGTCTTTTTAAAGATTCTGCCTTGATGGAAATTTTTCCGCTCTGACCTCTTCATGTTGCCTCTATAAACATGATCTCAGTCAAATCTGATCCTTGGGTCATACCTTCACCAGACCTTGTTGATACCTGGGGCGAGGTTATGCCACTTAGTCCTGCAGAAATCAATTACGTGGAAATTGTTTCGGCCTCATGTTCTATATCCTCTGCTTCTCCTGTTTCAAGGACTTCTCTCGATCCATATTCTTAATCCCCCTGGCTTGGTGCTTTGGAATCTCCAGATCCCTTAGCTGATACTTTCCTTGCCGACTAAAGTATCATGGAATTAATGTCTCTTGAGGAACCACCTTGGAACGATACTCATCATTGTTCCTTGTTCCTGCCTCGCCCGACGATCATGTCTACCAGTCTCGAGGAGTTCTCTTCTTAGTTTCCTTCCCTCCCACTTCCAACACCGATCCTGACTCATGAATTATGGTCAGAAGGGAATTTGGGTAATATTATCCAAACAATGACAATTGATATTTCTATCAAACCTGGTATCATTGAACATGTTCATATCGAGGTAACTTGTTCTCTGGATGATATCAAGACCTATACTTGTCTGTTTCAATAATTCCATGATGTGTTCATGTGGTCATATGAAGGAATTCCTGGCATATATCCTAGCATCATTGTGCACAAAATCCCAACTTATCCTCACACAAAGCCCGTTCACCAACAGCTCCTTCCATTGCACCCTAGGAAAGTCGCTGCTATCAAGGGTGAAGTTGAAAAACTTCTCAAAACTGGATTCATCTATCTGATTCCTCTTACAGATTGGGTGTCAAATATTGTACCAGTGACAAAGAAATAAGGAACAATCTACATTTCCGTTGATTCCCATGATCTCAACCATGCCTATCCTAAGGATAACTACCTTGCTCCCTTCATTGATCAAATCATTGATGAATGTGCTGCGAGTGAAATTTTTTCCTTTATGGATGGTTTTTCTGGTTACAACCAGATTAACATTGTGTCAGTCGATCACGTAAAGACAACTTTTATTTGTCCGTGGGTTACTTTCCCATATAAAAGCCCCCTTTTGGCCTAAAAAATGTTGGGGCTACATTTCAGCGGGCAATGTCTTATGCATTTCATGATGTTCGGAACATAATTCATCCTTACTTGGATGACCTTCCCACTCATTCTCATAAGCGCTAAGATCACCTTGACCATCTTCGGTAGATTTTTCTTCGTTGTAGAAACATTCGGTTAAACCCGCATAAATGTGTTTTCTGTGTAAAATTTGGATGACTCCTCGTCTTTATCATTTCTAAGGATGGTATCTGCCTTTATCTTCTTAAATTCGAGGCCATTGTAAATTTACCCCATCCGTCTTCATTGCTCCAACTCTAGAGCCTATAGGGAAAATAAAATTTCCTCCATCATTTCATTCCCAATTATGCTGGTTGGCTTCAGGATTTACCCAGTTTCTTAAGCAAGGAATGCCCTTTTTCTGGGATGAGGTTGCCTAAAAGTCTTTCGATGACCTCAAGATTGTCCTCATAAATTCTCCTTTGCTACATCCCTCAGATTATCATCACAATTACATCCTTTACCTAGCCGCAACACCTAGAACCATTTCTATGGTATTGGTACAAGACGATGACGAAGGAAATGAAAATATTATCTACTTCCTTTGTTGTAATCTCCTTGACACCAAAACACATTATGCCCATGTTGAGTAGTTGGCTTTGGCTGCCATACAAGTTGTTCAAAACTTTTGGCACTACATTCCCTTATGCACTACTAGTATGATTTTTGAATGCAACCCCAAGACCTACATCCTGACTTGTCAGTTGATGGGGGGCAAGTATTCTAAATGGATTTTCATCCTGCAATAATTCGATTTGGTGTTTACCACTGCCAAATCTAAGAAGTTACTAGTTTTCAACGAGTTGATTTGCTCCCTTCCTTCTATGTCTCTCCCCATTGGTGCAGATGAACAACTTTCGGACGGGACCCTTTTCCTTATCAGCACCCTTGACCTGTGGTACAGTGATATCCTCATGTATCTCTAGACGTTCACGTTCTGATCTACATTGACTAAGGATGATCACCAACAGATTCGACATCACTCCCAACCCTACCATATTATTGGCGATACTTTATACCGTGTCAGTGTCTATTCAGTTCTTCGCTGATGTCTTACACTCGAGGAGGCTGAGAGAGTTCTCAACGACTGCCATTCTGGAGCATGTGGTGGTCATATGTCTTCCTATGCTACCGCAAAAAAATCCTTCGCGCTGGTTATTTTTGGCCATCCATTTTTAAGGACTACATCCTTGTTGTTCGCAAGTGCCATGAATGCCAAATTTACCAATGCAAGATGCCGCCCCACCTGCTCACCTAGACCCCGTCATTACTGTTGGCCCTTTTACTAAATGGGGCATTGAATATATGACATGTAACCCTTGTTTGGCTGGGGGGCATGGTTATATTATCATTGTTGTGGATTATTTCACCAAATGGGCCAAAGTGATGCCTACATACTCTACAGATGGTAAAATGGTGGCTCAATTTATTTTCAATCACATTATTTCCAGGTTTGGCATACCTCAAGCCATTGTCACAGACCATGGCTCCAATTTCCGAGATTACATGATGGTTAAGCTGACCTCTACATTAGGTTTGCGCCATGATGGCTCAACCCCGTATTGCCCTAAGGACAACGGTCAAGTTGAAGCTATAAACAAAGTTTTTGTTACAATGCTTCAGCGTACTATTGGGATCCACAAGTCAAATAGGCATCTCATGCTATTTTGAGCTCTGTGGGCTTACTGAACCTCGACCAAGGATGCAACTAGTTTCACACCATTCTAGATTGTCTACGGTCTGGAAGCAATGTTACCGATTGAATACGAAATTCCTTCACTCAAGCTAGCTATTATGAAACCAGCTCACAAAAAGATAGAAAAGATAGATCAACGCCTTAGAATTCAGCCTCTTAGAGGGGGAAACCTCCTTTACATTACACAAAGATGATTCAAATGACAAAACCTCCTTTCTATATATAGGAGTCTAAGGAGTCACAATATAACCCACCAGACCTAACAATAACAATATAAAGGCACAAAAATAACAATAGAGGGATTCTATGGGGCACAGTAATAACAATATGGGGACAATAGGGGCACAACAATATTAATAAGGGATACAACTACAATAGTAATGGAGTAATCACTAGTATTATAGGGACCTAACATGCCCCTCTCCTTCAAAAAGGTGTTATCATCAACACTTGAGTAGTTCTAGATGCTTCTGTATAAAATTATCATCCTCCCATGTGGAATATTCAGCGGATGATTTCTTCCACTTGATGAGATACTCCGAAATTGATCGATTTCGTAGCTATCGAGTTCTTGTTTCTGTGATTGCTTCTGGTTCCAATATAATTTTTCCTTCCTTGTCAAGTTCTGGTAATATTGTTTGAACTAGGATCTTGTCACCTATAACCTTCTTTAAACATGAAACATGGAAAACTGGGTGCACTCGAGAAGCTGCAGGAAGCTCCAATTTGTATGCCATAGTACCAATCTTTTGCAACACCTTGTATGGACCATAATACTTTGGTGATAATTTATTATCCTTCTTAGCTTGCTTGAGGAACATTTATTTATATGGTTGTAGTCGTAGGAATACCCAATCAGCTACATCAAAACTTCTTTCACTGCGATGTTGATCTGCCTGTTGTTTCATTCTATTCTACGCCAACACAAGGTTATCCTTTAAGAGTTGGAGGACTTGTTGTTGATGCTTGATGTGATGTTCCACTGCTTGAACCTTATATTTTTCTCTTAAATATGATGTGATGGATGGTGGTTGATATCCATAAAGTGCCATAAATGGGGTCATTTTTGTTGTTGTATGGAAGGAAGTGTTATACCACCATTCAGCCAGAGGCAACCATTTGACCCATTGTGTCTGTTTATCATATACAAAGCAACGAAGATATCCTTCCAAACATTTTTTTACTAACTCAGTTTGCCCATCAGATTGAGGATGATAAGATGAGCTATGAGCTAAATGAGTACCGAGACAAGAAAATAACTCTATCCAAAAATTTCCAGTGAAAATGACATCTCTATCACTTACAATAATCTTTGGGTTTCCATGTAGCTTTTGAATTGTTTCCATAAATGCAGTAGAAACTATACTATCTTCAAATGGATGTGATAATGCACAAAAGTGTGCATACTTGGTAAGTCTGTCAACTACCACCATGATGACACTCTTTCCCTCAAACTTCGGCAAACATGTGATAAAATCCATTGAAACCTCCTCCCAACGTTGGCTTGGAATGGATAAAGGTTGTAATAGACCCGAGGTCTTAATTGTTTCGACTTTTTTTTGTTGGAAAACCAAACATTCCACCACAAACTTTTGAATATATGATTTAAGGCCATCCCAAAAAAATTCCTTCTTAACCCTGTGGTAATTTTTTAAAAATCTTGAGTGCCCTTCTAAGGGAGAAGTGTGCAATTCCATAAGAATATTTGTTTGAGTTGGGAATTCTTACAGAGGTATAAGCGATCTTTGTACCATAATGAATCATTTTTCCAGCTAAATGTATCAGATGTACTGGAATCTTGTTGTAACTTTTGAATAAGTGCCCACGCTTCTTCATCATTCTTCCATTCCTCCCTTGCTTCGTTTATCCAATCTGGTTGGATAATAGAAATGGCGCACAAAAATGCTTCCACATCCTCATCCTTTCTTGAGAGTGCATCTGCCACCACATTTTGCTTCCATTTTTTGTAGATGATTTCAAAGTCATAACCCAACATCTTTGTGACCCACTTTTATTGCTCTTCAGAGGATAATCTTTGTTCTAAAAAGTATTTAAGGCTATCATGATCCGTTTTTACCTTGAAGTGTCTTCCCATTAGGTAGGGTCACCATTTCTTAAGTGCATGTAGTATTTCCAACATTTCCGTCTCATAAATAGCTTTGTGTAAAAACTTTCCCTTGATTGGATGACTTTCAAAAGAAATGGGTCTTTCATCTTGCATTAAAAGAACACCAATTCCATTTCTTGAAGCATCACATTCCACAATAAAGGTTTTTGTGAAGTCTGGTGTAGCTAAGACCAGTGCTTGGCACATTGCCTCTTTAAGATGTTTGAAGGCCTTTGTTGCTTCTGGAGTCCATGAAAATGCATCTTTCTTCAATAATGTTGTTAGAGGTGCTGCTATTCTCCCATAATTCTTAACAAACTTGCGATAATACCCTGTCAACCTGAGAAATCCTCATATATGCTTTATGGATGTGGGGATTTTCCATTCCTTAATGGCTTTAATTTTGCTAGGGTCTACTGTAACTCCTTCATGAGATACAATATGACCCAGATATTCCACCTCTTGTACTCCAAAGAAACATTTGGATCTTTTTGCATATAATTTTTTCTCCTCCAATAGTTGTAGCACCTTGTCAACATGTTCAACATGATCCTTCCAAAAATTGTTGTAGATTAGTATATCATCAAAAAATACTAACACAAATTTTCTAAGGGTTTGAAAATGGAATTCATCAAACCTTGAAATGTAGAAGGTGCATTGGTAAGGCCAAAAGGCATGACCAAAAATTCATAATGACCCTCATGAGTTCTAAATACTATTTTCGAAATGTCTTCAGTCTTCATTTTGATTTGATGATATCCTGAACTAAGATCCAACTTGGTGAAGTAAATTGATCCATGTAATTCATCAAGTAATTCATCAATGACAGGAATGGGAAACTTATCTTTAATAGTGAGCTTGTTGAGCTCCCTATAATTTGGACACATGAGCCATGATCCATCCTTCTTGTGCATCAATACTACTGGAGCAGAGAAAGAACTTTGACTAGGTTGAATTATACCCGCCTCTAGAATTTCTACAACCATACGTTCAATTTCACTCTTTTGGGCATAGGGATATCTGTACGGCCTGATGTTTGGAGGAACACTTCCTGGAATCAGATGAATAGCATGATCATAATCACGAATAGGTGGGAGACCTTTGGGAGTCTCAAATACCTTGGAATGATTTTCCAAGAATTTTTGGAGATCTGGAGAAATAGATGATTTCGATGTGGAAACATCTAGCAAACATAATTGTGCAATTACACCTCTTTGTTCCTTTTTTAGAATCTTTGTCACACCGTTAGAGCTGATTATCTTTCCCGGTTTCCTTGCAATACCCCTTAATTCAACTTCCTTTCCTTCCGCAGAAAATTTCATGAAAAGTTCTTGAAAATTAAAAGCTATTGTACCCAAGGATTGTATCCATTGGACTCCTAGTACAACATCAACACCTCCTATTGGAATGGAAAGCATTGGGCTAGTCAATACATATTCTCCCATGGATAGCTTGAGATTATGGCACTTTCCAAAGCAATTTATCGCTCTTCCATTTGCAACCATCACTTGACACTCTAGTGCTGGATATAGGAAGCAATTCAATTCTTTTGCTATCTTACAATGAATAAAATTGTGGGTACTTCCTGAATCAATCAACACTATTACCTTTTTCTTCTTGATTTGTCCTTCTATCTTGATGGTTTGAAGAGTGGTAATTCTAGCCAATGCATTACAAGATATGGTCGGATTCATTTCTTCTTTATCTAGGCTTTGTTCTTGGAGTATATCCTCTTCTTTTGACCTTTCTTGCTACTTTTCTTCTTCCTCTTCACAATCTATGTAGAATAATTTCTTCTCAGCACACTTATGACCTTTAGTGTATTTGCTATCACAACTGTAACAAAGCCCTTTTGCTCTTTTTTCTTCCAATTGTTGTGGTGTTAACCTTATGGGTTGTGGAAGGCTAGGGGAAACAACACTTCCATCTTTATAGTTGCGAGTGGTATGATTCCTAGTTTCCATAATTTTGCTTTCCATTTTTCTTGCTAACCTGAATGCCTTCTCTAATGAATTAGGCTCCCAAAGGTGAACATCATGTTGGATATTTTCCTTTAAAGTCCCTATGAACACATCAATCCTATGCTCCTCTGGAATATTTTTTACCCTTATGTTCAATTTTTCGAACTCCTCAATGTGCTCCATTATTGAACCCTTTTGTTTGAGACTTATCAATTGGCTAAAACAAATGTTGCTTTTTGTATCCTCATAATATGTTGTCAATTCTTCCGTAAAAATTGCCCAAGTGATAATTTGTTTATGAGAGCAAAGCCATTGATACCATACAAAATGATTTGGTTCCAAATATAAAGTTGCAATACATACCTTTTGTGTGTTTCGCACATTATTGAGATTGAAAAATTGCTCCATCTGTAATATCCATGTTGCGGGATCCTTGCCATCAAAATTCCTCATATCGATTTTTGGAATATGGTGGGTCTTCGATCCAACATTAGAGTCTATGAAATCATGATTAACATTTATTTTGTTCTCATCATGAGTTTCCTTTACTACCCTTTCACCATTAGTAAGTATTTCTTGTAGAAAATTTGTCAAATCTGTCTTCAAATCTGCCATGCCTGTCTTCAAATCTGTCTTCAAATCTATCTTCAAATCATCCATATTAGCTTCCACATCATTCATCTTAGCTTCTACATCTTTCTTTAAACCATCCATCTTAGGTTCTGTTACTTTTTGTGCGAGTGACATTTTTTACACTTGGTCTCGTAATTTTGACATATCATGTTGCATTTCTTCCTCTTCTTCATAAGTCATGCTAGAGCTTTTAGGTTGCTTACTAGGTGTTTGCATTTTCTTTCCTCGGGGCATTATTTACTGATAATAATGCTTTACTATGCCCTTTGAATACCTTCAAAATAATTTTTCGAACCAAGCTTAAGAAAAAATTTAAAAAAATCTACACACCTTTTTTCACTCTGTAGGAGCTTGATATTGCCTCTGATGTATCTCTGTAATTTCAGATCATCCAGTTCTGAAATTATGACCTGCAGTAGCCCTCTGTGTCCTCTTTCCAATGCCACTAGTTTAATCGAATTTAGATTCTCCAAGGCAAAGTTATGCACAATCTCCCAAGATGACTTGATTATAGACCTTTTCAGAAGAGCGAACTTGTAAGAAGTGCCACGTGTCATTGTTTCGACCTTAGGATTTGAAAAATGTACACAAGAAACTACAGTCCATCCTCTTTCCATAACTTCTTATGAAATTTCAATCTGATGCTCAAAACAAAAGTTATGACTATTTTCCCCGGGTCACCTGTTTGGAATGTAATTCGGGAGTCTGCAAAAATGCTAACTTCTTCAAATCATATATCTGCAAATATAGTGCAAAAAGCTCGGAAATTCAGACTTGCAGTTCAAAACGATTTCGGCCCAAATCGTTTTTTTTGTTTTTAGCATCTGAAACATCGCAGAAAAAAAATTTATAGCGCAAATTCCACAATGACCTGTTTGGAGCAGCAAAACCATAGAATTGAAAGCTCTGATACCAAATGTTATGAAACTAGCTCATAAAAAGATAGGAAAGATAGATCAACACCTTAGAATTCAACCTCTTCGAGGGGGCAACCTCCTTTACATTAAACAAATGAACAATTCTTGGATGATTCAAATGACAAAACCTCCTTTCTATATATAGGAGTCTAAGGAGTCAGAATATAACCCAACCAACCTAACAATCACAATATAAAGGCACAAAAATAACAATAGATGGATTCTATGGGGTACAGTAATAACAATATGGGGACAATAGGGGCACAACAATATTAATAAGGGATACAAATACAATAGTAATGGGGTAATCACTAGTATTATAGGGACCTAACACTAGTTGTTGAACTTCTCCCTGAAACATCACCTCAGAAAGAGCACCTTTTATATTTAGAATGGCTGGAAGAGACTCATCGTCTCACTGCTTTGGTTATTTAAGCACAAAAGAAGCGAGTCACGTCACATTTCGATTGGTCGGTCTCCCCCTGCACGTTCTTTTAGGGTGATTTGGTTTTACTATACGATCAAGCTAATGATAAGCTGGGGGAAGGCAAGTTTGAACCCATGTCGCATGGGCCCTACATTATAAAACGTGTTTTGCAAAAAGGGGCCTATGAGCTTATTGATTATGAAGGCAATGCTTTGGACAAGCCCCAAAACAAGCTTTATATCAAAAAGTACTATGCTTAGGTCATCTTGCATGGTTACTTGTGTACATTAGTGTGTCATTCATTTTTTTACAGTGTCCTTTGGTGTGTTAGTTTTCAAATAGATTTCCTGTTTACTATGTTTTCCCTACTTTGCAGATGTCTGTGACTCGTCACATCCGTTTCCCTGATGGTGCTTTTCGTAGTACCCAGAATCTATCCTTCGCGGCGTGGGCCATTTATGACCCTCATGGTGAGTTGATTGATCTTCAAGGTATTTTTTTAGGTTGCACAACTAATAACATTGTTGAATACAACACAGTCATTGAACTGTTATTAGAAGCCATTGCTCTTGACATTCGAGAGTTGGTTGTCAACCTGGATTCATAGCTTGTTGTCCTTCAACTCAATGGGCAATATTCTATCAGAAAACCTCATTGAGAATGTATCTACGTACTTGTGTTGGAAATAATACTGAGAGGGGGGGTGAATCAGTATTATCAAGTCACTTATTTTCTTTTTTTAAACCCAGATCATATACGCTACTTCAGTTAGATAAAACCATGTATATACGCAACTACAGAGAAGGAAACCCGCATATGCAATGCAAACTTATAATTTAATTTATCTTACTGATGTTGATCATTAATCTGTGTATTAGGATCAAATAAACAGTAACCAGAAACAGTAAAACAGATCTGAAGACAATCACACACACAAGAACACAACATATAAGGTGGAAACCCAATGTGGGTGAAAACCACCTACTGCAATTCATCTCTATATTCTTTTAATTAGAAACTTCTTTTACAATGTACTGGTGCAGTCCTTTACCAGTACGCAGGCTGCAACTTGCAGAGAGCTACAACCCTCTCTCATTCTCCATCTTCTCTTGGAAGGGAGCTACAACCCCCTTAGCTCTTGCACTAGCGAAGATACTAGTACGTAGGTGTTGGCCTACAGAAGGCTACATCCTTCTCTTTCTTCCAGGGACCACGTTTCATAAATTTTCAGACTGGATCCATGAACATCAATCAATCATCAAGAATTTTTGCATCAAACAATATCCTTTTCACCAATTAGAACTGAATCAAGTAGATACTTCTCTGATAGTTGTACCCAAAACTCAGTAACAGTAACCACACATCAAATTCTGAACCCAGAACACTGCATCAATAAATAGAAGCAGCTAGATCACAACTCAAAAGATATATGCTACTTCAATAACCTGAAACCTGCATGCATACGCTTCTGTGTTTGGAGAAACCTGTGTATACGTTGTTTTTATTCATTGAACCAGCGTGTATACGCGCCTTCACTTTACTGAACCTGTGTACAGATCTATAAAGGATAATTCACTCTTTCAAATATTCAAACCCAGATTATCAGATTTATAGATCAAGCATGTGCCACATATAACAGATCAAAATCATACAAAGATACTACCATTCAAGGCTAAAGATTATGACCCATCAATAGAACTTGTCCTTCTCTTTGCACTAAGGTTCCTCCTTCATTTAGATCTAGATATGCACCATAACCTCAATCACCAATTTCAGATCTATCACTTATTAGATATTTAATTAATTCAAATAATCCTTTGCCAAATGATCTCCTTCCTCTTTTATAGTCTTAGGCCTTTCACAATACCACGATCCAAAACCATAATAAAACAATACCATGGACCCAATACTTGGGATCAACACTTTTGACGAGATACCATGGTCCAAAACCATAGGTTCAAATACCAAGGACTAACTACCATGGACCAAAAGTAAGTTCTCCAACATATACGTGCTTTTCCTTGCATGAGAGTGTGTGTATACGCACACGTGCCTTTGTAATGTCTAACCCACGTGTATACGTAGTTTAGCCTAGATGAACCTGCGTATATGTCTTATCCTTCATTTTGAAAGCCTGTACTGAGATTTGTCACCAAAGAGAGTTGCCATCAAGGACAACACTTGTGCCATAGCTCCAAACCCATGCCATAATGCCAACAATCTCCCCCTTTGGACTTGGTGGCAACCCCAAGATCCTCAAATTCATTCTCCCCCTTTGTCATCAAGGGAAAAGGGTTGTGCTCCCCCTGAGTACATGCTGAAATCTCTGCCCTGCTATGCTAACCATGCTCCCCCTGACTGTAGGCAAGCTCTGCAAAAAGATTTCCTTCAAGAAGAACCATGACTTATACATCATAAAAGACCTTCCTATCATCAAAAGACTTAATACATACATCCATCAGCTAACCAAGTGGGGATCATCCACCCAACCAAGTGGGGATACATAAGAAATTTACATATGACAACCAAGTACATTACATCTTCATCCTAGGCATAGTGGGGAAACCAAAATAGGCCGTTACATGACCTTGACACCATAAAAGAGATACATGACATAGAGACGAAATATCTAGAGCAAGACTTATGAGAGTCACCAATAACTGATATCAGCAGCATCTGTCAATCACCATTTAGATCAGCAACCATGATTTCCTTCTGTTCTCCCTCTGCCTTTGTTCCACCTGAAACCAACAATAGCTGTGAATTAGAACCAAAAGCTTTTAAGATAATGCCAACAATGCATCATTAGAAGTTTATACGCTCCCCCTGAACCTGTGCCAGATGGTATCTGTCAGACCCATATCAGACTATCTTCAACCAGAGCCTGTCCCTACTGATATCCATCAAGCCTCCATATATGCAAATGTCTCTGCACAAACCGGCGTATGTACACGGATCCTCTTTAGGAAACTCGTGTACACCCATTTTTCTCTGAAACGGAAAAGTTTTAACAGCAAGATGATGCATCAACTACTCCCAGTTTCTGTCTGAGGTATTCAAAAGTTTCCCTGGGCAGTGGTTTGGTGAGTATATCAGCAACTTGTTCCTTAGAGGGAACATACTCCAACTTGGCCTTTTGTTCCAGCACTTGTTCCCAGAGAAAATGATATTTGATAGGTATGTGCTTGGTCTTTGAATGCATGACTGGGTTCTTTGAAATGCTTATTGCACTTGTATTATCACATAAGATGGAGATAGGTGGAGTATAAGTGATTTGAAAATCCTGCAGGTTTGCATCATCCAAAGGAGTTGAGTGCAGCAAGATGCAGCAGCCACATATTCCGCTTCAGCTATAGATAAAGCAATCGAACTCTGTTTCTTGCTGAACCAAGATACTAATCTGGAACCCATAAAGAAGGAACCACCACTTGTGCTCTTTCTGTCATCCACGCTTCGAGCCCAATCTGCATCTGTATAAGCATGAAGAGTGAGATTTGTATCTCTAGGATACCATAAGCCATAGTTTTGAGTTCCTTCAAGATACTTGAAAATTCTCTTCACTGCCTGAAGATGAGTTTCCTTTGGATTTTCCTGAAATCTTCCAACTATTCCCATTGCATGCATGATGTCTGGTCGGGTACTTGTCAAATAAAGCAGACTTCCAATCATGGATCTATAGGTTGGTTGATGCACTGTTGCTGATTCATCATTTGCACTGAGGCTGCATCCTGTAACCATAGGGGTACATACTGGTTTTGCATCTTCCATGCCATATTTCTTCAAGATCTGCTTGAGATACTTGGTTTGAGACAAAAAGATACCGCCTTCATTTTATTAGATCTGCAATCCAAGAAAATATGTCAGTTCTCCAAGCAAAGACATTTCAAATTCTTTCTGCATCACCAAGGCAAAGCTTTGACTCATAGCTTCTTCATTGCTGCCAAAGATAATATCATCTACATACACAACAAGTATTAACAATTTGTCATTTTCAATTTTTATATAAAGATTTCTATCTACTGATCCTTTTGAAAAACCTTGTTGATGAAGATATTTGTCCAAACGGTAGTACCAAGCCCTTGGAGCCTGTTTAAGACCATAGAGAGCCTTTTTTAGTCTGCATACAAGATTTGGATCATTCCCAAGAATGAAACCATCTGGTTGCTCAATGTACACTTCTTCTTCTAAGTCTCCATTCAGAAAGGCTGATTTCACGTCCATTTGAAATAATTTGAACTTTTGAAAGCTGGAGAGAGCAAGGAACATTATGATGGCCTCAAGTCTAGTAATGAGAGCAAAAGTTTCTTCAAATTCTATTCCTTCTTGTTGAGCATACCCTTTACAGACAAGTCTGGCCTTGTTTCTAATCACTTCCCCATTTTCATTCAACTTGTTTTTAAAGATCCATTTTGTCCCTATGACATTCTTATCTTTTGGTCTAGGAACCAACTCCCAAGTGTTATTCTTTTCGATCTTCTCAAGTTCTTAATCCATTGCCTTGACCCAACATTCATCTTTGCATGCCTCTTTTACTTTTTGTGGTTCAGTGGAGGAGAGAAAAGCCAAATAGCTTGAGGCTTCTACAATTGTTCTTCTTGTTTGTATACCTGCCTCTTTTTGTCCCAAAATTTGAGATTCTCGATGATTCTTCTGAACGTACCTGGATGGAGTCTTATCTTCTATCCTTATTTGTTCTTCTGGTGCCTCTTGAGCTTCTTCTTCATCATAGTTTTGATTTTATGTTGAAGGATAGTCCTCATCATCTTCGAGATCTTCGGAATTCACTTGCCTAGGAATGTTTCCTTCTTCGTCAACCACTACATCAATGTTGTCAACAATTCTTCCAAGTGTTTTGTTGTAACACTTATATGCTTTGTTGTGGGGAGAATAACCAAGGAGAATGCCTTCATATGCTCTAGGTTCAAACTTGCCAAGATTTTCATCATTATATTTAATATAGCATTTGCTTCCAAAAATTTTGAAATGTTTTACCGAAGGAGTCTCACCATACCAGAGCTCATGAGGAGTTTGAGTGCTATTCACCCGGACATTTGTCTTGTTGAGAATAACAACTGCAGCAAATGCGGCTTCACCCTAGAAAGTTGTAGGAGTCTAGACTCATCAAGCATTGCACGAGCCATTTGTTGAACCGTTCTGTTCATCCTTTCCACTACTCCATTTTGCTGAGGAATCGTAGCTGTAGATAATTCCCTTCTTATTCCATGTTCTTCACAAAAATTGAAAAATTCATTCGAGGTAAATTCTCCTCCTCGATCTGACCTGAGGCATTTGATTCTGAGATCTGATTCGTTCTCCACCAAGGCTTTGAATGATTTGAATTTTTCAAAGGCTTCGTCTTTGTGCTTCATAAGTCCTATCCAACACATCCTGGAATAGTCATCAATGAATAATATAAAGTATTCTTCTCCTCGAGGTGACCTTTTCCTAGTTGGTCCACATACATCAGTATGGACAAGTTCAAGCGGCCTGCTAGCTGATCCTTCCTTCTAAGGGAAGTTAGTTATGGTTTGCTTACCAAATTGACATGATTTGCATATTGTATTGTCTGGGATTCTGATGTCTGGAAGACCACGAACTGTCTGGTATTCGCATGCTTTCCTTATCTGTGAGAAACTAAGATGCCCCAATCTTATGTGCCATAGCCAGCGTTCATCATTCTTGCTTAGATAGCATTGATGTTGTCCTTCTTTGAATATGTATAAATTATTTGGAGTCCTTATGCCTTTGATCATTGTTTTTCCTGTATCAAGATCACGAACACTACATCCATTTGATCGAAATATTACCTCAGTTCCTTGATCACACATCTGGCTGACACTTAATAGATTATGCTTTAAGCCATCAACAGACATGACATTTCCAGCTTTGACCCTTTCTTTCAACTGAACAGAACCTTTACCTTTTATGAGAGCAGGGGTGTCATTTCCAAACGAAACCTTCTTCTCCTTCTCTAAGGCACTATATGACTGAAGTTTTTCTTTATCATCTATCATATGTTTCGAACATCCACTGTCGATGTACCATTGATTTTCTTGCCCTTCCACATATAAGGCTATACCACATCTTTCTGGTTGTGGTTCTTTGATTCTCCATGATTTGGCACTTGAGGCTTGCTCCTTCTGAGTTGTCTGCCGAAACCTGCTCCTGCATTCAAAATCTTCATGACCGAAATTGTTACAAATAGAACATTCTATTTCATTTTCAAGAGCAGAGAAGTTGTTGTAGGTCCTTTTCATGATCCCAGTCATACTCCTCTCTTTATGAGCTTCTCTGGTCATGATTGTCTTATAGGCAACACATTGAGTTGCTTTGTGACCAAATTTATGACATGAAAAACATTGGCCATTGAAGAAACTCCTGTGATTATCAAATCTACCAGCTAAATGATTGTAGTTCCTATTGACATCCATTCTTGAGGCAAATTGAGAAGGTTTTACCTGTGGCTGGTTGTAGCTTCTGTTTGTCCTTAAAGTAGATTTCCCTCGATTTACCTGGTAGTCTTTGTTCATTCTTGAGGTAAATTGTCACTGATTTACCTGGTGATTTCCATTGGGTCTTTGTTCACTTCTCCTTGCAGCATCAAGATAACTCTTGGAGGTAGATGGTTTCTCTGCTTGAGTTGTTTCTTCATTATATCCCAGACCTGTCTTGATTAGTGGAGAGCGCTGCACTTTGATAATCTCATCTAGCGTGTCAGATCCTTTAACAAATATAAGATTAAGAGCTTTTGTTTTCTCAATCTCTTTTCTCAGTCCCACAATTTCACATTCTAACTTTTCATGATGTTTTTCCTTTTCAACAAGTTGGAATTGTAGAGTATCTATGATCACATTCTTCTCTTCTAAACCAATTTTGAGTCTAGAAATCTCTTCATAAAGACTTTCTTCATCTATAGCATCCAAAAAATCATCATCTTCAAAAGCCATTAAAAGTTTATATTTGTTACCTTGTTCATCTTTGTCACTATTTGAAAGTCCATCACTATCTTCATGAGTGTAATAGCTTTTCTTATTTACATTCTGTTTCTTGTTCCATCTAACAGGTTCCTTATGAGGACATTTGGCAGCATAGTGACCGACTCTTCCACAAGCAAAGCATTTGAAAGGTAACTTACCTCTGAATCTTCCAGCACCCTGTTGAAGGTTCTTGACAAAATTTGATTCCTCCTCTTCTTCTGACACGTGTCCTGACTCATAGTAATCTCCTTTGCCTGAAGCCTTGAAAGCAGCTTCTCTTCTGTCTGATGGTCCTCCTTTCCTCATTTCATAAGTAGTCAGAATTCCGTGCAGCTGTGACATGGTAAGGTTTCGTAGATTCTCTTTTTCTTCTATTGCAGAAACTTTAGATTCAAACCTAGGGGACAAAGATCTTAGAACTTTTTCAACCACAACAGCCTCTTTTATTTCTTCACGCAAGTTTTTCATACAATTAACAATCTCATCTACACGAAGGAAATAGTTAGCCACACTTTCATCATTGTGCATTCTAACATTTTCATACTGAATTCTGAGGGTTTGAAGTTTTGCTCACTTTACCTAGTCATCTCCTTCATAGCTCAGAACAATCTTGTCCCATATTTCTTTTGTGGATTTATACTGCATAATCTTGACGAATTCTGATTGAGATAGACATCCTAATAGAGTATTGATAGCCTTTGCATTTGTTTCATATTGCTTCTTACCAATCGGATCTGTAGGAGTTGCTGAAGGAAAAGTGTACCCTGTATCTATGATATCCCAGACTTCAGTACCAAGAGATTGAAGATAGGCTGTAACTCTTACCTTCCAATAGATGAAGTTGGTCCCATCAAAAATTGGTGGCCTGATTGATGCTTCTCTCTCATAGTTGCTCATGATGATCGATCTTCCTTCAAGCGATCAAGCTTCTTCAGAAGGACCTGCTATGATACCAATTGTTGGAAATAATACTCAGAGGGGTGGTGAATCAGTATTATCAAGTCACTTATTTTCTCTTTTTAAACACAGATCATATACGCTACTTCAGTTAGATAAAACTGCGTATATACGCAACTACAGAGAAGGAAACTCGCGTATGCAATGAAAACTTATAATTTAATTTATCTTACTGATGTTGATCATTAATCTATGTATTAGGATCAAATAAATAGTAACCAGAAACAGTCAAACAGATCTGAAGACAATCACACACACAAGAACACAAGATATAAGGTGGAAACCCAATGTGGGTGAAAACCACCTATTGCAATTCGTCTCTATCTTCTTTTAATTAGAAACTTCTTTTTACAATGTACTGGTGCAGTCCTTTACCAGTATGCAGGCTGCAACCTGCAGAGAGCTACAACCCTCTCTCGTTCTCCAGCTTCTCCTATAAGGGAGCTACAACCCCCTTAGATCTTGCACTAGCCAAGATACTAGTACGTAGGTGCTGGCCTACAGAAGGCTACAACCTTCTCTTTCTTCCAGGGACCACGTTTCATAAATTTTCAGTCTGGATCCATGAACATCAATCAATCATCAAGAATTTCTGCATCAAACAATCTCCTTTTCACCAATTAGAACTGAATCAAGTAGATACTTCTCTGACAGCTGTACCCAAAACTCAGTAACAGTAACCACACACCAAATTCTGAACCCAGAATACTGCAACAATAAATAGAAGCAGCTAGATCACAACTCAAAAGATATACGCTACTTCAATAACCTAAAACCTGCGTGCATACGCTTCTGTGTTTGGAGAAACCTGTGTATATGCTGTTTTTATTCACTGAACCAGTGTGTATACGCGCCTTCACTTTACTAAACCTGCGTACAGATCTATAAAGGATAATTCACTCTTTCAAATATTCAGACCCAGATTATCAGATTTATAGATCAAGCATGCACCACATATAACAGATCAAAATCATACAAAGATACTACCATTCAAGGCTAAAGATTATGACCCATCAATAGAACTTATCCTTCTCTTTGCGCTAAGGTTCCTCTTTCATTCAGATCCATATCTGCACCATAACCTCAATCACCAATTTTAGATCTAGCACTTATTAGATATTCAATTAATTTAGATAATCCTTTGCCAAATGATCTCCTTCCTCTTTTATAGTCTTAGGCCTTTCACAATACCACGGTCCAAAACCATAATAAAATAATACCATGGACCCAATACTTGGGATCAACACTTTTGATGAGATACCATGGTCCAAAACCATAGGTTCAAATACCAAGGACTAACTACCACAAACCAAAAGTAATTTCTCCAACATATACACGCTTTTCCTTGCGTGAGAGTGCGCGTATATGCACACGTGCCTTTGTAACGTCTAACCCGCATGTATGCACGGTTTAGTCTAGATGAACCTGCGTATATGTCTTTTCCTTCATTTTGAAAGCCTGTACTGCCATCAAGGACAACACTTGTGCCATATCTCCAAACTTGTGTCATAATGCCAACAATTTGTCTATTGGAAAGGCATTTTGATTACATTACATATCATCATATTCCTAGATGTAGGAGTACATTGACAAGGGCATTAGCTAATTATGTGTTGGATAGACATTTATGAAACATGTGAAAAGCCAAAACAAATCATTTGTACCATAATAAGCAAGATATATATATCTATATCATATATATATATATATATATATATATATATATGGTGATAATGTTTGATACATCAAAACCCCAAAAAATAATATATGTGTTCATCACATCGGTGGCTCACAGGCCTCATATATATGTGGCGCGCAGGTCTAAAAAATGTTAAATGCTAGACCTAGGAACTAATCAGCATGGTGATTGTAATAGCATGAAACTGCTCATGCAACACGA
The DNA here is from genome assembly GCA_031772625.1 of Pinus tabuliformis. NCBI lineage: Eukaryota > Viridiplantae > Streptophyta > Pinopsida > Pinales > Pinaceae > Pinus > Pinus tabuliformis. The sequence goes on along the minus strand of CM062809.1, from coordinate 476,056,613 downwards.
GTCAGCAATCGACGGATCTGGTCTGATACTCCCACCGTGTGTCTCTGGTACTAGCGAGGGATGTCTCCCACCCGAGCATACTGTGGGATACCACGAGTCAACCCCTCAAGGTTCCTTGCGATCTCCTCATCGTCATCACTCCCCTCCTGGTAAGGAGTGACATAAAATTGGTGGGCAACATGCCTGGCTATCGGGGACATCCCGGTAGGACGCTCTAGTCCAACATCTGCATTGATAAAACAAAATGTTTTAAACACATAAATATATCAAAAGCAACTAAAAAATCACAATTTTTTTTTTTTTTTTTACCTTCACCATTGAAATCCTCCCCATTTGGCAAGGGCATGTTGGGGTCTCCACAGAAGTCGGTACTGCTGTATGTCCAATCCTCCACGATGATCAGCTGTTGTAGTAGCCATGAAAAGAAGGCGGGCCTGTAAGACATATGCTGGCCCCCAGTGATCCTAGGCATCAAATGATTCCAATGGGCCATTCATGGGTATCGCGACATCAACTGATCTACCTTAGTCAGCTGGTACTCGAACAAAGACACTTGTTCCAAGAAAAAGGTCACTAGTACGGTTCTGAAGAAAAATTTCTTCAAATTCCCCACCTTAGCTTTTGTCAGCTGGCGTTTTATGTTGATCTTCATGGCTTTCACACAATTGAATATCGTCGGTGTTGTACAGTCGATGGCATATAGAAATTTCGACTTGTTAGTCTCGTGCACTGCTTGGGACCCCTCCACTCTGTTGATAGTTAATAGTAGCACTCTGAGTGTCAGATCTCACACAATCACAATATCAATCTTGTCACTCTTGGATTTGAGGGCTTCAGGGAAATTTTTAGCAAGTAGCATGGATATGCTTGCCCCAATTGGTTGTGACCCATATAGGCTGACTGGTTCCCCTCTCCGAGACAATCCTGTGATGAAATATGTGTTTGAAGTTTCTAACTCTAGCTCCTGTTCACCAATGATGAATATTTCCCATTTTATGTCCCAGAGACTAATCAGGTATCAAAGCAGCTTATGTTAGGCCCGCATCCCTGGTGTGAGAAAGAACTTGAGGAGCCCACAATTCCTTAAAGCATTCAACTAATTTGGATCATTAAGTACCTGAGTGTCCACATCTTCGTGCCCACATTCTTTCTAGTCTACCATTTTCGACGATTCTTTCCTGCAAAAACCATGCATTCAAGTGAATAATCATTTATGGCCAATAAAATTTGGATTCCAACGGTGGTTTTGAGAGGAAAATGCATTTTTCCTTTTTCACGGCGTCGGTGCACATGTTTTAAAAATAGTTGTGCCGATGATGTGATTAGGCATTTTAATTACCATCGACTGGTGTGACTCCATGCCTAGAACTTGCGCTGACTAAGGGTGAATTTTTTTTGCCAAAACCTCTCTTAGAAATCCAAAAAATGGATGAAAATAGGAATAAATAGTATATAAATGGACCTTAGGGACTTGGCTCTTACCTGCAACTGGCAGCTCGGCGAACGACCTCCCAAATCCCCTCCAATATGCTCCAGAAAAATTAGGGCAAAAGTGGGTGAAAAGATTTTCACAGCAAGGTAAAATGGTAAATGGTAAAAAATATTTACTTTTCCTTCCTTTTATTCAATTTTTTCATGAAATATTAGGGTTTTTAAGGTATTTTGACCTATTTTGCCTCAAGAACTAGATAATTCACTTTACCCTTTTTGCACAACAATAGCTGATGGATGTTCGACGATGATGCCAAGTCACATTTTAGCTCTTTTCTCGACTCATAAAACTCAAATGAAAATATTGCTGAGTATTTTTCCCTTTTGACTTGTAAAAGAGAGTAAAATGGGGGGTTCGCTTTCAAGCTCTTTTATGACCCTTTAAACATGAAAATATAGCCGAGCCCTCATCATTTTGAACTCATTAATGGATGTGAAACGTCGTGCACCTAGTATACATTTATCCCTTTTTTGGGCTAGGATGCACTATTTATGAAAAAAGTACTCCTTGACTGAAATGGTCAAGCGGTTCTCTCAAGTATCATTTTCTACCTTTTCGGACTCAAGAGACACCAATGTATGAAAAGGGACAATATGGAGTTTTCTTTTCCATGTCTTTTTCAAACTCTCTAAACATGAAAAATATATCGAGTTACATCTTTGTCAAGCTCATTAAAACATACAAATGACAACAAATTTGTCACCATGATGAACATGAGCTTCTCCTTCCTTGGGCTTATTAAATTTACTAGGTCAGATTCATCCGAAGGATGAACTTATAGTGCAAGCATATGCTATCCCCTTCAATCTTGCGATTAAAAAATAATTTGGGTACCTGCCAAGAATGGTGGGGGAAAATTTGGAAATCCAATCGGTTATGTTGGCAACTCGCTCTTAAACATGACACTTTATGCTTTGTGTCAGGATGGGATATCCTCCTTTTTTCATTGACCTTCTTGGGTTGGGCCATTCATTTTTTCCTTCCATTTGATCTCTGCCACGTCATCATGACCATCGATCCTATGGATCCAAAATTTGCCAAACTTCGAGTCATGTCGTCAATATGTTCAAGAGTTGTCCTTCTGCAGTTACACTTACCCATGATTCTTTGTATCATCCAAAATCATTTTTCATCCCTTTGTCTTGCGTCGACGATGTGGGACACATTATGGCCCTCCTTCGACACGATTGCTTCCTATCGACTTTAGCTCATTATCTCGGAAGTTGACCAAGAGATTCCCTTCTGATACCTTAGAGATTGCATGCCCTAATGGCAAGTTCTTCACACTCGATGACAAGTTCACATCATTGGCTTTTAATCAAGTGATTTCACAAGTGTTTGAATTCAGTTCCTTTATTCACATTCCATGACTTGTGTTGATAGTACCTTGAGGACCATTGTCTTTATTGGTGGTTTCTCTCGTGCTTGTTAACAGTTTACATCATTGGCTGGTAATCAAGCAATTTTCTAGCATGTTCAATGTCAACACATCTATTCACATGTTAGAATTTGTACTTTGATCGGGTCATGTTGGAGCGCAAGACCTTGGGCTCAGATTACAGACATCTAGGTTACAAGGCAGTGTGACATGATTATGTTGATATAAATGTCTCTCTTAGATGGATGGCTACGACCATACCATGATTTATCATATGTGATCCTTCTCATTATTGGATGGCTGCATCCATGCCATAATTCATGTATCATTTGACATAGTTTTTAGTAATGTATATGTAATTGTACTTGCTTGCCGGTTTTCCACCGACAGACTCTGGTTCCCCACACTGATTCATAAAGCATTTCATCCCTCATTCTAGTTCGGCCTTCACGCTTTAGGGGGCATCTGTTACACATCATATTGTCACTGTCCATGTACTCCCTATTCCTTTATCTTGGAGGACCTCTACAATGAACCCTACATGCTTTCCCTTCATGAAGAAACTCCCATTGTGTCCCTCTTCATGAGAAAAACAATTCCCTTTTGCACCATTTCCCAGAAATCTTCTATTTTTTCCAATTTACAAGACTAGGGCTAATGACCCTTCTCATCCTCATGCCAATATGCAAGGATTAACACTTTCCCTAGCGCCGACCAGAGAGACTGAGCTTTGTTTCAGCTGCGTCGATCCTCTTTTGGAAATATTTTTAAATAAGGAGCCAAAGCTTCCAGCTCTAAAATCTTCGTAACAGAAGTCTGGTAAATGGTTGAGCCGGATGGAATCGAGGATGTCAGTTTGGGCTCTTTCCCCTATAAGCATGGAACTACCTCAAGATATAAGACCTTATCCCATGAGAAGAGGAACCATCTCCCATCCATTCATGCTATATAAGCCTCCCTTTTTCCCAAGCACAAGCTAGTGCTAATGCTGGTGTGCTAGTGCTAATTAAGTTTGGAGTAAACAACAAGCTATTCATAGTTGTAGCTCTCTAGTTGTGTGTGAGGGAGAAGTGTGAATTTGGTTTAGTGTGAAGCCTAAAGGGAAGAGCCTTAAAACTATCATTGTTCAGGCCATCATGGAATGATAATGGAAGTGTGTGGGATCTTGGTTTTGTCAGAGGAGAACAACAATGTTAAGACAATGGTTGTAATCTCTTCTTGATTTAATATATATGTAACTATCGATTGATTTCCTACATAATGTGTCACCTCACATGTTTATGGCTTAATGTTTCTTGACTTGTTAAGTAGGTTGAATTACAATTTGTCTATTATCACAGTTGTTTTTGCTATTGTTTACTTGTTTCAGGTGTTAAAAGAAGGAAATAGGAGATAGCTGAAGCGAGCAAGCAAGGTCATCACCAAACGGGATAAGCATACTAAGAGGTAGGCCCTCCTAATTGGTTCTAACCTAAGGAAATATTCCATAGAATGTATCGGTTGTGGCTAGACCCATATCAGGCTAGAGGAATTGTTTGTGTCCACACTCATAATTTTACTTCACCACAACCATAGAGTACATTCAAAATGTGCTCCGCTACACACTCCACCCCACAAAATGTGGAGTCTTTGCCAAAATCTAGTCCAAGTTGAGCTATGCCCAACAAGCCCCCAACACTCACATGTGACTCGTCCCAAGTTACTTAGATGATTTTCCTCTAATATTCAATGTAATCTTGTTGAATTGATGCATAATGTTTGTGACTTGCTTCTCTTCACTGTACACTTCCTCCAAAAGTGTTTCTATCACTAGTCTCGTAGCCTTCTACATCACTGCCTATTCTCTCTATCGAAGCTCTTGAAGCTTCTCATCCACTGCTTGGGACAGTTGGAGAGCCTTATTTGTACATGGTTGAGTTCTCTCTGTAAGAGTCTGCTTTTCCTTCCTCAGCTCCTCTATCTTCTTCTGGAGGGAATTTCCCTCATTGACCTTTACAAGCTTATGTGATATTGGTAAGGTTCTCACAATTGCCTGAATCTCCTCCAGTTGTTACTACTTTTGCTGAATATCCTCTTGTAGTTTCTAAAAATTTGGATCTTCCTGCAACGAATTCCAAATATGTAAGATCTCATCCAATAGCTTCCCACAATCTGCCACGACTGGGTTCAGCCCTTGATAAGGCAGCCTTGTGATTCTCCATATTAACATCGTATCGATAGGGATCCTCTTCCCCATCCATAGGCATCCATCATGCACTAGCACGAGCATTTGTCTCACACAAACTATGCTCCCTTGAATTCTTTTGAAGTGTGGCACATTCAACATATTCAACAATCCTGACCGCATTAATCCATCTGCCCACTATTGCAGTTCTAACCTTGTCAGACCCCTCTCAGGGTAGTGAACTTGTTTTAAGTATTTTTTTGGTGAAAACTGTGGATATTTATTTCTCTCATTGAAATCATTGTCTACAAGCTTTAGCTGTGGAATATTTACAAGGTTTTCTCCAATAAATCGCAATAACTCCAGTAACAAAGGTGTGAAGGTGCCATACTTTGCATCCTTCGACTTTGTCATTGGTTATGCATCTGGTTTTCTTGGTGGAATATACGGTGGGAGAGGCAATGAAAACACTTCACCATCCATTTCCATTTGCACTTGTTCTACTTCTTCCTCACTATCTCTCACATGTTAAAGCTCTTTCTGAGGCTCAACAGGTCTCTTTTCTTGTTTCTTCTTCGTTCTCTTCTCTTTGGTCATTTTCTTTCGCAGAGATCTCCGCTCTTTACATGATGATGATGCTGCTACAGGCATTTTATTTATGATTCCATGACTCAAGCTAAGCCATTCTCACTTAATAGATGAATAAATTCTTCAGGCATCATATGATAGTGAAAATTTCTATAAATTCTCCGCAATAGCAATGCTCAAACTCTTAGGATAGAAAAGTGAAAAATCTAAACAAGACACAACTTTTTATAACAAATATGAATTTCTGATCCCATAATTAGCTTAGATTGTGTCCATTAATTGCATATCTATCACTAGATCCACATAATATGTCCTCATAAATGGATCACTATGTGAGTTTCAACAACAACTTTCCTTTTTAACGATCATATTTTCTCGATGAACTTTGACGCATCCCGTATTATGGCGAAGCAACCCCTCTTATGTCGAGGCCCCTACGAACTTAGACATAATCCAAAATGTAGCGAAGTAACTTCCTACGTCAAATATCTCTTTGCAGTGTAGTTTATAGTCTAGTGCCCACTTTCGACTGTAGCTGGCACTAAGACTTTTCTCCTTTCTTTAGAGCAAAGTTGTAGGGGTAGGCTTGTCCCTGTACAACTTCAACCTACTGCCATTTACTCTTCCTTAAACCAATTCTCCATTTAATTTTGTTAATTGAATTGTGCATCCATCAGTAATATGCTTGATAATGTATGGGCCCAACTAATGCATCTTGAATTTTCATTGAAATTTTACATACTCACTGTCATAAAGGAGAAGAAGGTCTCGTACCTGGAACTTCTTCTCCTTAATATGTTTGTCATGCCGGGTCTTTACTCTTTCTTTCTTTACCTACTGATGGAATCCTGCTATAAATCTATCTTCCTCCAAAGCAAGCAGTTGTGACTTTCTTTCCTCCATTATATAAGGGTCTTCCATATCTGTAAAATTTGTGATCCTCAAGCTAGGCACGATCTACTCCATGGGAATCACAACTTCTTGCCGATAAACTAACCTGAAGGGTGTCTGATGACGAGCCTCATTATTGGGTAACTATATTGATCTTAATCCACCTCCAGGTTAGTTAAATCAACTCTTCTCACAATTTATTACATATTTCAATTGTATTTTGTTTAATGAGATGAGTGAAAGTGAGATATTATGCCTAGTGGACTAATGTGCATTAATTACAGGTTTTTGAGAGAAAATCATGAAAATTTTGGCTAATTAAAGGCTAAAACTTGAATGAGACAAGGAGGAGATATTGTAGGAGGTAAATCCTCCTCATTTACTCCTCACTCATTCGAATATTCCTCCAATCACACTAGCTCAGAGAATAAGAAGCCAAGTCATGGAGATCAAAAGGTAGCCGAGCAAGTGACAGTTAAAGAGCTAGTTTATCTCGAGTTTGGGAGCTGACCCTCCCTAGTTTTAGGGAAGTCATTGGAGACTTCATTTTTATAAATAAATAGGCCTAGAGCCTCATTAGGATTTGATTTTTTGTTGTAAAAACACTAGTCATTTTCGAGTTCAAGACTCGTGGAAGACATTATTATGTAATTTTCTAATTTGATAATGAGAATGAGCATTTCCTTTATCCAGCACTCACTCATAGGGCTGAGGCTCTTGGGTTAGGGCCCAACCCTAGTAGCAAAGGAACCTCTTCTTGTATTGGCATGTTTAGTTTATTTCATAATTGAATTGTCTTTAGAATTATTTCATTGCAAGTAGTTGTAGATTTGATTAGTTTGCTTCCATTTGTATTTTACTTCAGCAGTAGCTTAAAAGAGACAAAGGATCATCAGAAAGCTGTCAGTAGGTGGTTTTGGCCTCACTCCTTCCTTCAGGGATCATGTTTTGAGGAAAGAACTCCTATGCATCCCCAAAAAGAAAAAATTCTACTTTCTCATCGAATTTAGGATTTTTCTGTACTTAGTCCAGCATTTGATCATTTTGCAAGAGTAGGATTTAGTTATTATTTCTTCTATATTCAATATTAAATTATATATCATCAATGTTTCATCTCATTCTGGATGTTTTCCTCATGCGTGAAGCAGGCAACTAGCTCATGAAATTATGTTTTCCCTAGTTAATTGAAATCCTTCTTGTTTACATGATTTTTGGCTAAATGTCAATGTTTGATGCAGTGTAGGTGTTTCAAAAGTACATAGAGATTTCATGATCAACAACCTCATTCCAAATTCATCCACCCATGATAATTCCTTCCTTTCACTAAAACCCTCACCAATTTCATCATTTCACAAGAAAACTTCTCCAAGCATGTTGAGCAAATCTATCCATCTCCCAACTTTGGTTTTTACCTTTGAAGGAGTCCTAGGCACTCCCTTGCCTAATTTCATCCACCAACCACCTTCCCTAAGCCTACCATCACCTTCAACATCCCTCCTTTTTCTCTTGGATGTATCTTGTAGAAATATAGGGGATCCTATAGGTTTTTAGGACATCCTGTAGTGGCCTGTTTTGAGGCCAAATTGAAGAAAAAGCCTCTAGGAAGCTAGAAAAAGTCCCCTGCTTGTCTCCAAATACTTCTGACCATTCACCATCATCCCTCATCCACCTGCCACTTCATCAAAAGAGATTATCTTTCACACTTTCACATTAAAAATGACAAGAAGAAAAACATATTTTATTCATTTACATGCACAACAGTAGAATGTTTGATGTTTTGAATTTGAATGCTTAAGAAAGTAGGATTTCATCCATGTTAACTTAGAATTCTTTTGAAGCAAAGCCTCTTAGCAGTTAGTTATAAAATGATGTGTTTTAGCATTTGATTTCAGTCTTTTTCCTTACTGCAGTAGACAAGCTTTCTCTTAGTGTAGATTTCTTTTTTCCTCATTGGTAATCAAGCTCCTTCTAAATCCATAGAAGTTTGGTCTGAGAAACCTTAGTGGTATATTGCCAGCTTAGTAGTGACAAAGAGTAGGCCCATCACATTTACTTGTGTATACAACACTGCCACCTCCAAGTTTGTATGAACCCCGGGTTGATGAAGTAAAGTTGGTAGCCCCAGGAGTTGCAACATACTTGTTGCAATACTGGTGCTCATCACTTTTTGGCATTGTTTCTAGGGAGGTGTCTAAGTAATATGTGATTATTGATTTATTTCTTCCATTTCTTCTCTTTTATATTATGCTATTAGCTTCATTTGCAAAAGTAATTTAGATTGCTTTCTTTTCCATTCAACATTCTTTACTTTCCTTTCCATTCTGCATTCTTTATTTTCTTTCCCATTTTGCAAGTTAGTTTTCATTCAAGCAGTTAGTTTTCATTTAGTCTGCAATTTCAATACTGCAATTATTTTCAAAGCTTGAAGAAAAGCACAAAACAAAACCAAAAACACTTTTTTTCATGCCTTGTAGGAATAGGGATAACTTAGGAATTTTTTTTCCAAATACTCCCACCACTTCAAACAACCAAGCTTCCCCCTTCTTCGGTGGCTATGAATTAGAGGCACCCTTAGGTGAAAAACCAGAGATATTTGAAGAACCTACAAGGGGAGAAGAAGAAGAAGAACCCATTCCAACTGACCCAATGGTTGAGAATAGAAATGATAGAGGAAATAGCGAAAGAGTTGAGGGCGTCTTTCCCATTAGAGAAACTAATGGGGATACCAAGATGAAGAATATAAGCCCCTCTTCTCTTTGACATTTCCATGGCCTTACCTTAGAAGATCCAAACACTTTATTTTTTGAGTTTTTTGTCATATGCAGGACCTATGATTACACCAATGATGAGCAGAAGTTGAAACTATTCCCATCCACTCTTAAGGATGCAACTTTGCACTGGTTCATGGGTTTACTTGGGGATAGCATCACAACTTAAGCTCAGATGCAGCAAGCCTTCAACAAAAAGTATCGAGAATAAGTATGCAACTTTGCACTGGTTCATGGGTTTACCTGGGGATAGCATCACAACTTAAGCTCAGATGCAGCAAGCCTTCAACAACAAGTATCGAGACTACTGAAGGTCCAAAGACACTAAGGAAGAAATTTTTAGGATGACCTTAAGGCATGATGAATCCCTAGAGGATTATGAAGAAAGATTCCAACTTAGCTACAAAAGGACCAGGTGTACACTTGACCCTGAGTCACTGAAGCTAGTCTTGCTTAGATGGGTAAGGGAAGATCTTCTGGATACCCTAAACGTGCTAGTAGGAGAAGACATCTACTAGCTACCCTATGAATATATCAAGACAGTCTTTAGAAACCATTTTAGGGCAGCTAGGAAACAGGGTAGGGGTAGTCAACCTATGGTAAGTCCATCCTCTTCCACTACATCCTTCCAGGGTGAAATTGGAAACATGCTAGAAGATTTCAAGAGTGAGATGCTGCAAACCGTTGCCCTCCATATGGACACTATGCACATTAAGAGAAAACAGGAGGAAGCAGAGAGAGCCTTAGCAATTTTCTTCCCAAGATGCATAAGGAGGCACCTGAGGAATGAATGTTTATTGAACTTGACTAAAGTCTTCTCAGTCTTTGAATAAAACCACTCCACAAACAAGTTCCCTTCTCTTCCTGGACTAAAAGTGGTATATTAGGGAGCTGAAGGGGTGACTGAACAACTCTGCTACATAAATCAAAGGAGATCTCATGGGCCTTGGCTATACTAGTAGGGCATGCAACGTTCACCCCATGCCCATTACAACCCCAACTAGACCACATCCATTCCCTTTTGGGGGCCCCCTACTACTCCTTCCTGGTCTACACCTCCTCCTTGGTCCTTTGCACCTCAGTATCATTCCCAACCGACCAGCTAGTCATTTCATCCATATGCTATGCCACAGCCTCAGTGGAATGCACCATCCTAGGGGAGGAGGCCCCCATATAATAATGCTCTAGCTTTATTGCCTCCACCACCTACTCAACCATAACTTTTACACCTTTCTCCACCTAAAAAACACGATATGCCTGCCCAGTCAAATCCGACCTGAAAAAAAGACAGGCACAACAAGTATAGAGTGAAGATACATCCTATCCTGTTTAGAAAATCTTCGGCAAAATCACATAACCAATCTTTTGTCGATGCGTTTCGAACCAACCAGTGTGGTTCATCGTCAGGACAAGTTGAAGAACCAATCCGGCTTAGCTTGATTAAATAGAGTGTGCAGAGACTCCAACGGCTATAATGCCAACGGCTAATTTTGACCTAATGATCCTGGTCAAACCACTAATTTAGTTATTAACATTCTTAGAGATAGCTAAAACAGGTAAATAAAGGAATTCATTTGTTAATTTAAAACCAAATAGATATAATATTATTATTAGCTCAAATATTAAGAGAATTCATAATATAATATTCATATCTAATATATATATTTTTAATTATAATGGTCATTAATAAATTATATCTCGTATAATAGTTCATATTTATTAAATAATCTATATTTATTATTATTCTAAGAATAATAGTGATTTATTACCATTTATGGTAATAAATCACTATTATTCTTAGAATAATAATAAATATAGATTATTTAATAAATATGAACTATTATACGAGATATAATTTATTAATGACCATTATAATTAAAAAAAAAATATATTAGATATGAATATTATATTATGAATTCTCTTAATATTTGAGCTAATAATAATATTATATCTATTTGGTTTTAAATTAACAAATGAATTCCTTTATTTACCTGTTTTAGCTATCTCTAAGAATGTTAATAACTAAATTAGTGGTTTGACCAGGATCATTAGGTCAAAATTAGCCGTTGGCATTATAGTCGTTGGAGTCTCTGCACACTCTATTTAATCAAGCTAAGCCGGATTGGTTCTTCAACTTGTCTTGACGATGAACCACACTGGTTGGTTCGAAACGCGTCGACAAAAGATTGGTTATGTGATTTTGCCGAAGATTTTCTAAACAATGTTATCGATCATAGAAGTCTAAATTCCTTAATAACATCCTATCCTACTTATGATGTGGAGATTCAGGAAATCAACTTGAGATATGGGAGAGTACTCCCGGAAAACCAACCTCTACCTCCACCTAGGGAGAGTGAGGAAGAAAGCGAGGAAAGCATGCCTAAAGTAAATCCACCACCCTTTCTTGAGAGATTAACTCAACCACTCCAGCCTACCCCAGAAGAGACTGAACTTATGGGAGAATTGAAAAATCTATGTGTCAAAATTCCACTTCTCCAAGCCACAAAGGATGTACCTATTTACAACAATTTGATTAAGGAGAAGTGCTTCAAACATCGAGGGAGGTGAAAAAGAGACACCCCTACCATTAATGTCATTGGACATCTGTTCGACTTAATGTTGGGGTAGGTAATTTTCCCAAAGTATTAGGACCTTGGAATCCCTGTAGTAGATGTGCACATCAATGGCACCATTGTCCCACATACTTTGATTGATGTTGGGGCTACCATTAATGTGATGACTAAGGACATCATGCTCAAGCTCAATCTCGAGGGTACATTTGGAAAGACCACAATAGTCTTGCAGTTTGCAGACCATTCCACAGTGACCCCTGTGGGGATTGTGGAGGATGTGATGGTTTCAATTGTATCTTGGGAGTACCCTGTAAATTTCCTAGTTCTCCAGCCTAAGGCCAAGATTACTGGTTACCCTCTCATCCTTGGGAGGCCCTGGTTAGCCACTGCCAATGCCTACATCAGTTGCAGGGCTAGAAATATGACTATAAAAAATGAGCATATGTCCAAGCAGTTAGTCTTGTACCCTCATACTCAGCCATATCTCAAACATGACTTACCTTTATGGCTGGAAGAGGAGGAAGAAGATGAAGTTTATTCAGCCCAACTTTATACCTTAGAAACAACCATGTGAGGAGGACAACCAGATGAAGATGATTCGATTGAACACATACTCCAAAGTGTAACTGCTAGTACACTGTCCTTAGAGGAAGTAGTAAAAGAAACCCAGAACAACCATCACATTGATCTATGCTTAGCTTATTCAAACCCTACCCGTGTCAAAACCATAGAATTCAGCCCTGTACAAACCTTGAAAATCAACCCATCTCTTTCTGTACACCAAGAAGCAAAGTTGTGCAACATGCTAAAGGAACATCTGGATGCCTTTCTTGGAGTTACAAGGAAATGAAGGGAGTGCACCCCTCGGTGTGTACTCGCCACATTTATATCAAAGAAGGTTGCAAAGTAGTCTGATAACCCCAAAGGAGAATGGATCCAGCTCTCAAGGATATAGTCAAAGAAGGACTGCAAAAGATGCTAGATGCAAGATTCATTTACCCTATCTCAAACAGTGAGTAGGTCTCTCCTTTGGTGTTGGTTCCAAAGAAAAATCGGAAGTGGAGGATTTGTGTCAATTACAGAGAGTTAAAAAAAGCAACAAAGAAGGTCCATTTCCCTCTACCTTTCATTGACCAAGTGCTAGATGGCCTGGTAGGGAAAAGGTTTTTCTCTTTCCTAGATGGGTTCAACAGGTACAATTAAATCCAAATCAGCCTGGAAGACCAGAATAAAACCACCTTCACTTATCTTTGGGGTACTTTCACCTATAGGGTCCTTCCATTTAGCCTATGCAATGCCCCTGCCACTTTCTAGAGAGCAGTCCTAAGTATCTTTGTCGAGCTAGTCCATGATGCAGTAGAGATTTATATGGCTGATTTCACACCCTATGGGTGTGATTTACAGGAGGCTCTATCCAACATAGGTAAGGTGCTGAACAAATGCATTGAAATGAACCTGTCCCTTAGTCCCTAAAAATGTGAGTTCTTGATGACTGCAGGGATTTTTCTAGGTCATTCAATATCCCAGCAAGGATTGTAGGTGGACCCAAACAAAATAGTCGTCATCCAAAGGGTCCCACCTCTGCAAAAGTAGAGAGATGTTAGAAGTTTTCTAGGTTTAGCTGGATACAATCAGAAGTTTATAAAATACTCCGCAAGTTAGCTTCTCCTTTATTAGATGGTTATTTTTATTACAACAATTTGATCTAACCATTGTTGATAAGCCTGGCAATGAAAATGTTGTTGCATATTTTTTTGTCCAGATTAACTTTGCCTACAAGGGAGGAAATAATGGTTGATGATAAGTTATTAGATGAACACTTATTCGCCATTTCAGTTCTCTCTCCATGGTTTGCTGACATAGAAAACTATTTGGTGTCAGCACATTTCCCACCGACTTTGTCCTCCAAAGAGAAAAGAAATATTGTGAGGAAGAGCACCCCATTCCCTTGGATTGGGGTAAACCTCTTCAAACTAGGCTTGAATAAAATTCTGAGAAGATGTGTCAGGGAGGAGGAAGTCTTTGACATCCTTTTGACCTGTCATGATGGGCCTTGTGGAGGTCACTTTGTAGCCAAGAGGAGAGCATTCAAGGTGTTACAAGCTGGTTATTATTGGCCCACTCTTCATCAGGATGTGAGGAGGTATACTAGTCAATGTGATCGATGCCAAAGGATCGGAAAACCTACTCCAAGGGATGAAATGCCTTTGCAACCTCAAGTTAATTTTGAGCCATTTGACAAGTGGGGCATGGATTTCATTGGAGCTATTGACCCTCCATCTAAGAAAAAGAAGTACAACATTGTGTGCAATGACTATTTGACCAAGTGGGCTAAAACCAAGGCAATCAAGGCAACAACAGAGGAGAAGGTGGCTGAGTTCTTAAGGGAACATGTATTTTACAAGTTTGGGTACCCTAGAGAACTGGTCACTGATCAGGGCAGCCAATTTACATCCAACATGATTGAAGACTTGTTAAGCCAAAATAAGATCAAGCATAGAATCTCCACTCCCTATCACCCACAAGCTAATGGGAAAGTGGAGGTGACCAACAGAGCGTTGGAGGGCATTCTGACCAAAGTATTTAGCAACAACAGAAAATATTGGGCAAATAGATTAGGTGAGGCCACCTGGGTCTACAATACCACCTGGAATACAACCACTGGATTCACACCCTATGAGTTGGTCTATGGGAAGAAGGCCCTGCTGTCCATTGAATTTGAATACAATACATTGAGGATGGCAACCCAACTAGATCTAGATCTCAATAGTGCACAAAAAGAGAGATTTCTCTAGCTAAATGGGTTAGATGAGTTTAGAATGTAGGCCCTCCTGCACACAGAGGTGACTCAAATTTAAAGGAAGATCTGGCATGACAAGAACATCAATGACAAACAATTTCAAGAAGGTGATTGGGATTTGTTATATGATTCCATATATATAGACTTTAAGAGAAAGTTAAGGACTAAATGGTTAGGGCCTTATGTCATAGAGAGATGTCATGATAATGGTTCAGTACAGATTAGAGCCATAGATGCAGATTATATTCCTTTACTTGTTAGTGGGCACAGATTGAATGTTTACAAGAAGCCATTGTCAAAGCAAGAGTTTGTTGATGGTATCAACAAAATAGTGATGGTGGTGGACCAAGTCTCAGCTCCTAGCTCATCAAGTCACTGAAAAAGAAAAAAGAGAAAAATAAGGAGACTCAGGTGAAAACCTCCATGAGGCACCTAAGTCCCACTATTGGGTTGAAAACCTCTTGAGGCGGCCCAATGGTGTAAAAAAAAATAGAAATAAAAAGATCTCTGGGTGAAAACCTCTTTTGAGGTGCCCAAAGCAAGCAGCTAGGGTGAAAACCTCTTGGAGGTAGACTAGTTGCTTTCAAAAATAAAAAGAAAACAAAAATAAAAAAAAAAGGAGAAAAGAAAACTTTGAAAATATTGTTTGCAGGTCAGCAGGAGGAGGATCAGAGCAACAAGAGAGAATCAAAAGGGACCTATCCAGCTCATTTTTTTATTTCTCCATTCATTATCCTTCATCATTCCATCATTCCCTCCATTTTTCCACTCATTTACCTCAGTTTGTAAGGGTTTTGTGTTTTCTACAGGATTCCCTATAAACCTACAGGATTCCCTGAAAACCTACATGATGATCCTGTAGGAATTATAATGGCTTGGGAATCCCAAAGGAAGTAACCCTAGAGTAAGGGAATGACCTACCCATGTCAAAAAATAAATTTATACTTCACCATCTCATACCTCTCGAACATGATCACCCCTGCATTCATCCAAAAAAAAAGTTTAAAAAAATTACAGTTTTCAAAAAAAAAAAATAGAGAAAAGAGGATGAAGACAGAGAACAAGGGGAAAACACCTGAAGGTTATTTTCGTAATTCAAAAAAAATAACTAGACCCCTTCTTTGCCCATGCCAACCGTCCTCATGCTCTAGAAGTGAAAAGTGATTAGAAAATTTTGAGGGAGAAGCAGTTATAGGACATCCTGTAGGAAATCCTGTGGCAGCCTATCCCACAAAACAAAAAATCATAGGTTGCATTCATCTTCAAGTATGGAGATCCAGAGGTTAAAGAAGCTCCTCCAGATCTTAGCAACAACGTTAGCATCATCAGCATCACCATCCAAGTACCTACACATAAAACAAAAGCATCAGAGGACAATAAAAAAGGAGGAGAAAAGCACATGAAACAAACACACAACAATGACTTCATTCTTCAACAAACAACATCAAGGCATCATTACCACAGGTAATTATCTTGCTTCGACTCTCTCTTTTGCATAATATGATCAAACATGTAAAAGTTGTGAAAGAGTTGTTTTATAAGCAAGAGGTGGCCAGTTAACTTGGCCACCTTCGCTCAGTCAACGAGGAGAAGATAGTTAGTCCTTACACACGTGGTAGCAATCAAGTCAAGGAAAAGGAGAGATGAGGTCAAAAGTGGTTAAGCTACAGATGCCTGAAGTGGGAGTTGATTACGACGTGAGGAGAATGATGATGTGGTAGTGGGACCAACGGTCTAAAAATGGATACTCGTACCTTGACTCCCAAGACACAACCCCACTTAAATCGCCCATATGAGGAAATAAATGTTGATCCCCATGCATATAGGCATTCACATTCTCAAGAATGCACACTAGAAAACTTGCTCTCGACCCTCAAGCAGTCTACAGGAAAGGCAGAATTCGTTTTTTTCCATCACAGAACAATCTACAGGAAATCCTACAGGATCTAACAAGAGATCCTACAGGATAGAGTCCAACACCTAGAGGATTGGTAGTGAGTAGTTTTAAAAGGGAAAAAGAAAGGTTGTCTTCATCAAGAAGTGATAAGGAGGTAGGCTCTATACTTCTCCACATTTTCCAAGTGAAAAGAATTTAGAAAAGCCTTCTAGTTTAGTGAAAAATATTGCAATCTAGGGGAATTGCATACATAGATTTTTCATTTAAAATTCCTCATTCATTAAATTTTCTATCAGGCATATACACCCCTCCTTCCATCAGAGAAAAATGATAGGAGGATTGTTGTGGTGAAAGGCCTCTCTATAGAACTCACCCTTGAAATAATAGCCATAATTACCACACTTTCCTTAGGAGTGCCATGGAGAAAGGAGGATAAGGGTAATAGCCAAATTGCAAAGAAGAAATTATTTTTAGGAGAGGAGGCCATGGAAGACAAAAATGGAGTCAGAAGAGCAAGCCTACCATATCCATACTAGAATGAAATTATCTACCACCTTATAAAGTATATCTCATGTGAAGGTAGGTATAATGTGGTATATGGATACCGCTTTAGGCTTCTCCAAGAGTTTAAGGTTTGGAGCAAATACACCTCCTCAAAACAGACTTAGCATTCTCTACTTCCTTCTTCAATCAGTGATAGATATGAGCATTAAGGTGTAGGAAGGAAACCATCAACAACTAGTCCATCATGGGTTAATTAGACTTATCATAGAAGAGGCCCTCCAAAACCTCAGAATCATTATCACATGGGAAACTTTCAGAGACATGCAGACAAAGGAAGATACAAAAGCCCTTGAATATGACAAGAGCACCACTACCAGTGAAACGAATGAAGAAGAAACTGAGAAGGAGAAAGAAGAAATAGTGAGGGATGAAGAGGAAATATATGTGGAAGAAGAGGAAGAAAAAGAGAAGGAAAGTGGTGAAGAGACAGAAGAGGATGAAAAGGAGGAAAATGATGAACAGAGTGAGGAACTAGAGGGAGAAGAAGAGGAGAAATACAAGTTTGAAAAGGAAAATGAAAAAGGGGAGGTAGAAGACAAGGAGGAATCACCCAGGGTATCTCCAGAGCCCACTGAGAAAAATTTAGCAACTGCCATCACTACCCTTAGTACCCCTATCAAGCAAAAAGGAAAGAGACAGAGACAAACTCCATTGAACTTTAGGACAAGAAAAAGTACAAGAACAAGGCAAGGAAAACCTCAAACTCCCACCATGGTTCCTATTGCCATTGAAGACTCACCCAAATAGTAGGAGAAGATGGCTCCTCTTATGAAAACTCAAGGAGAAGGATCATCAGGACAAGCCTCTCCCAAGTGTCCTATCACTTATGTTAGGAGGTATGTCACTAGATCTGCCTCATCCAAAGGAAAAGGCCTCCTACAGGATACACAAAAGGACCTACAGGAAGTAGAGGCAATCCTATAGGAAACATTGCTAAACATACACAAAACTCAGAAATTGGAAAAAGAAAGGAGTATGCAGCAAGAAACAAAGAAAGAGGATCCAGAGCTAAGGGAACCTAGTCCTCAACCTAACATTGACTCCTACTACAGATTTATTGAAGGGGGTACGGTCATTCCACAAAAAATTTCATCCCATTATTCTTTGAGCTTGAGAAAGAAATGGCGAGAACACATAGATGGATGCAGATTGCCAAATCAAAGGGAGTGCAGGACATAGGTCACATAGAGGAAAAAGTTAAAGAGATGGGCAGAAAACTGAGCAGCCTGAGGGACAGAGAGGCAATGATGAAAGCTCAATTGGAGACAAAAAATGCATGTTTAAGAGGATAGCTATAAGAAAGAGAGAATCAATTGGCATCCATGGCCAGTCTATCCTTAGAATCAATCCAGTGTAGGATGCCAACTAATTCCTATGCATTATACCTTAAGGAACAATGGCTACAATTCCAAATCAAGACCCTAGCACAGAGAGGCACTATGCCATTCCAAGATTATAGAAAGTTCATTGATCTTTGTGATCAAAGAACATTGGAGGATAGGGCTAAACTATCTGAGTTCTACCTACATAACTTAGCCTTGAAAGATCTGAATGTATGGGACCCTAATTCAAAATTAGGGGACTTACAGTTGATGGATTTGGCATGATAGATGAACCATGAGGAAGAAAGGGCTGTAGAAATGAAGAAAATTATGGCAAGGGAAGAAAAAGAATCTCTCATGATAAGAACTAAGCAGTCAAATCCAATGGCTGTCATCAGTGCACATAACTTGATTGGAAATGACCCTCAACTTGCACCTAGGTACCTTGCTACCCAAGAGCAAGCAATCACACACTTTGAGGAGATGCTTACGCTGTTAGGGGATGACAACATGCAAGCTTGCCAAAGGAGATGGAACACTTTGCCCTGCAATTTGAAAATCAGAGAGTACCATTGTCCTCAAAGAATGATAGAAACACTGAATAGGACGCCCATGTACAAGCAAGCTCTCCAAAGACTCAAAGTCAAATGGATTGGCTTGAGCCTCAATCCACCACTACTCTTAGGAATGTTGGAAGGAAGGGAGGAAGAGGAAGAATGAAAGAGGTGGGAAGATATAGAAAGGAAGGAAGGATTTTATGCACAGGAAGAGGAAACTACAACAAAAGCATGGGATGTCGGGGAGGCCACTAGAGCAATGAAAGACATGGATATTAATTGAGTTGCTCAAAGGATGAAAAACACTTTCATTAGGGGGTGATGATGAGCCTCAACATTGGGTAACTATATGGACCTTAATCCACCTCCTAGATTAGTTAAATCAACTCTTCTCACAATTTATTACATATTTTGATTATATTTTTTTTAATGAGATAAGTCAAAGTGAGATATTATGCCTAGTGGACTAATGTGCATTAATTGCAGGTTTTTGAGTGAAAATCATGAAAATTTTGGCTAATTAAAGGTTGAAACTCGAATGAGACAAGGAGGAGATATTGTAGGAGGTAAATCCTCCTCATTTACTCCTCACTCATTTGAATATTCCTCCATCAATCACACTAGCTCAGACTACAAGCAGCCAATTCATGGAGATCAAAAGGCAGTCGAGCAAGTGACAGTTTATTGGGCAGTGGATCCTCTGCGTAACGGTTTTGGGGCTGAAGCCCACAATTTTGGGTAAAAGTATGGTAAAAGTTATATGAAGTGCCCGGAGCATGAATTGTAATGGGTTATGTCCAAGGGTAGTCCACCCTAAAATGTAATAGATTAATCTGGAATGTGTCGATTTACCCATGGTCCGTGGACCATGGGAATGTATAAATAGAGCAAGGATCTAGGATTAGAAGACAATTTTTTGGATGATAGTATTGATGTATGGGTTGTGAAAGCGGAAGTGCTCTAAGTCTGTAAGTTCGAGTCGAGGGTAGTAGAGGGTAGACGAGGCTCTACAACTGAGTGCATAGACACCTAGTAGAGTCTGCAGGTGTGTGCGCGGACCCCTGCAGCTGAGTGCGCAGGGTGAAATTTTGTTATATTGAGAAGACGAATTAATAAAGATAAGTGTTTCTGAATTACTATGTATTTGATCTTGGATCTGAATGTTTATGCCTTTGTTATGATTTTATAAGTACTTTTCAAGCTTTGTGACTGGGCGCACGGGATTTAAAGGTTAAATGTTTGCTTAAAGACTGTAAGGAACAATTCAGATCTATAATAACAAATAATAATTATAAGACTAAGGATCTAAGATATTCGCGAAAGGCCTAATTACTACACGAAATAGCATAAGGGTGGAGATCAGGTTGCGAAATCCCCAGACCTCATTAAGACATACCTAGGGTGTGGAAACTTGGTTCCAGCACCCTCCCTACTGCCTCGGGTAAGACTTCAGTCCGCGCTCCGCAGATTGTTGCCAAAAGGATGAGTAGTACGAGATTTTTTTGGCTAAAAACTCTTACGAACTTGGGTCAGGGTCCAATAAGCCAACAAATGGTCCTGTTGCCGAGACCGGGATTTGCCTAAAGGGATGTTTGATGTCAGAACACTAGAACCCTACAAAGAAAGAGATTGAAGATTGGTTGGATTAGAAGCTTCATGAGTTCGTGGTGCAGGAAAACAGAAATGCATAGGTAACTAAGAAGAGTTGGCTAGATTGCTATATATACATAGAAATCCACGAGATCTTTTTCATATCTTTCTCGCTAGAACTATATGAGTGGATCGTGAGGCTAGCAGATAACATAGGAAGGTGTAAGCTTGATCAACCAATAGTGTGGATGCAGGAGTTAGTGCACAGGCTAGAGGCATCTAAAGATAAGCTCGTGTGAGTCGTAGATCATTGGTTGGATCAGATAATAGGAGGGTTTATCACTGAATTTACGATAGACACAACTGTCAGCTATAGCAAAGCCGAAAGTCATTTCCTCAAGGGACCACGAGGTAAGTACATCAAATCGTTGAACACTTGGATTAAAATGTTGTTATGTGAAAAACGGGTTATGCGAATCCATTGATGTCTAGGGTAACACGGAGCGTAAGAGGCTACCAAGGGATCGAAGGATTAGAGAATATTCCCCTGATTTTAGTTTCATGGGAAAGTGAGGAGGATATTGCTAGTTTTTCACTGAGAAGTGTAGCCCAGTTGATAAAGCAGCGCATTTCCACACTGTCACCTTCTTCACCTATATTCACCCCATCTTCACCTACCCCACCTCCACCTCCTCGAAGGGTTGGAATGGAAAGTGCAATCAAGTTGCCTATGTTTAGAGGCATAGGAAATGAGGAACCAGATCAGTTCTGGTTTGTGGTAAAGGCAGTATGGGAAGCCCAAGGTGTTACAGATGATAACATTAAAAAGGCCACTTTGGTGAGCGTGCTACAGGACCGTGCATTGACATGGTATATTAAGCACTCCAGCGATCATACGAACGTCGGAATAACAGAGATATAAGATGCGTTGAACGAAGAGTTTAGCCGACCAAAATCAGAAACTCAGTCCATCATTGGATTTAAGGAAATTGTGATGCTTCTAGGTGAGACATCGTGGGATCTGGATCAGCACTTGAAAAGTATGATCAACGAGGAAAATATGACACTTCCAGATGTGCATCTCTGCACCTGGTTTATGGTGTCCTTGACACCACGTAAGGATGGTGCTATCACAACAGAAGATCTCAACCCAGGCTGAAGCATTAGAGATAGTGATGAGGTTGCATGAAACATTGATTCAAGATCTTAGGTTGGGATTCCAACAAATCCACGTGCAACAGCAAAATTTATGTTTAGATATGCAGATTCTGAAGAAAGATAGGGTGCCCCAGTTAGAGACGCATAAAGAAGTGTGGTGTATAAAGTGTAAGGGCCAGGGGAACGATAAGGATCACTGTGGATTCTATTACTGTGGATTCTCCGGACAAAAATTCAAAAAGCTCAAACCACAAATCTCTGAAATCCAAGGATCACTGTCCTGTATTCGCGAATTATTTGACAGGAGGGGGACCAATGCCATTAAGGTTGGAGGTACAAGCAGGACCGAGTGCGGCCCCTGCACTTTGGTGTGTGATTTGTCAAGGAGGAGGTAACCACGCAACAGACAACTACCGCTTATTATAGAAGTATACCCAGACTCCGCAGCAATTGTATTGTAACTTCTATAGATCATTGGGTCACGATGAGCGAATGTGTCAAAGTTATGAACTAATGATGGATAGAACCCTGGCATATCAAATGCAGACTAAAACGCGAGGTTTTGATCTGGTTGCAATGGCACGTGGAAGATTCCAAGGACATGGATGAGGGAGAGGCAGAATGGGACCTAGATGAGGGCGCAGACAATTGATCTATTATAATTGTGGAGGGCCAGGCACTATGCATGCGATTGTACCAACCCTACGAGGATATCTTGTTCGTATTGTGAAAAATTTGATCATGAAATGGTAGACTACCTAACTTTGATTGCCTAAATGCTTGAGAAAGGAGTACTACAGGCCACCCCAACTCAAAATATCCAAATGATGAGGTCCAAACCTTGCAAAGAGGATCCCAGCGTAAACATGGTACTTAAAAGCGACACAACGGTGGGAGAAGATAAGAAGAAACTACCTGAAGAAGAGTTGAAGGTTTGCGAGGCTCCTACAAGGGAACCTATGTCTGAACATGTGAAGGAAATAGTTAAAGAGGCCAAGAAGGGTATCGTGGAAGATCCCGATTCAAATAGTAAGGATCAATCGGAGCCAGGAATGGATCCTTCTATGATTACTACCTTCTTAGAAACATGTATGAAGCTGCTACGTGACAATAAGGCAGTTAAAGGATTGCAAGAACTGATCACTAGGTGCACAGGATTAGGAGAGCCACGTATGGTTCGAAAGCTTGGAAAGCATACTTTGCGCATCGAACGGGAAATGCGATTGACGGCGCAAATAGGTGAGTATGAGATGGATCAGGTCATTTTGGATTTAGGGTCAGATGCAAATGTGTTGCCTAAGCAAACGTGGGAGCATATGGGAAGGCCTGCACTACAATGGTCTCCCATCCAACTGTGAATGGCCAACCAACAGAAGATCTTACCAATGGGAAGGTTGCAAGGGGTGATAGTGGACATTGAAGGCGTAAGTACACAAATAGACTTTGAGGTAATAGAAATTTTTGATGACAGTAATATGTACCTCGTGTTGCTAGGAATAGACTAGGCCACGAGCATGAATGGAATTATCAACCTAAAGAAGCGAAAGATGATGTTAGAGAAAAAATCACTAGTGTAATTGTCCTGCTAGATCTAACTGAAGAAGCACGCTACATTGAGCCTATGCGCGATGAAGACAATGATGATGAACTAGACTGCATTTACTAGATAACGACGCAAGACCAGGATCGAGTGAATCCAATAGCGGATGGAAGACTCTCATAGGAATGTGACAGTTCCTGCATGTCGTATTTAGATGAAGAAGTCGAGCACTAGCAGAACCGATTGCATGAGGTAACAATGCTAAATTGTAATATGATGATTAGATCACTGCGGCATGTGACAACCGAAGTAAGGTCACTACCAGAAAGTGATGACACAACAAATGAGGAGGAATTTGTAGACCATCGAGGAACTACAATTATGGAGCAGGAAAATACTTAAGAAGGGGTGTTGCATGCAGCAACCACAAAAGAGCGGAAATCACCTCAGAATATTAGATGGAACAGGTGTGAACATAGAAGGTGGTTGCATGTACCAGCTAGGGTCCCATGACATTGAATTCAGTATAGCAGCTAGGATGGAGTGATTTAGGCACCTACTTACAACAAAGGATGCAACTATGTGTTGTGCAACTACCGCCTCAACTAAATCGGCGTGTACCAAGGGTTCGGTGGGTGTATAGGACCATAAAAAAGACAAATCATGTGAAGATGACTGTATCCACGTTAAAATCAAGAGAAACCAGGAAGGCGAAGAAAATTTCCTTGTGCATTACCCCAGTAGTTCGGACTAACCTGGGCTAAGGCATAAGGCAATTGCATGAAGCTATTTAGCACAGCAGCTTGAGACTTCGCGAACTTGATAAGGCATGGGCTAGGCCGAGGAGGAAAAATGCAAGGTTGGAGGAAGAAAATAGCAAAAAAAAAAGTGGAGTCTGCCAAACGGGCTACGTGAATCTGAGAATAAGGGAACTAGACCTAGCTAGCTCTTCTACAATCCTAGAAAGAATGACGACCTTGCTATCATGGTTGCGACTACACCCTATTGAATGGAGGAGCATAGAATGCGACGCGCTACTAACTGCAAAGGTACGCGAAGGGTGCCCACAACTTGGGCTAGCAGGGAAGTGGAAGCCTCGCACGAAGGGTGAAACCACCTGAATATCCATATGAGGCCTAGTCTCAGCGCCCCACGCAGTTGGAAGAGGGTGCAAGACTATAAAGAACTCTATAGAGAGGTTGTGTGGTGCGGACGTGGCGCGCAGGATCAATATGCAGTATAGAACACGTCCGCATACGAGGGCCTGCGCTGCTGCATGGGAATGATGGAAGTTGACTATTACAGACATTGTTCATGACAAGATGTCCCATTTAAGACATTGAGGAGTGAACAACGGGTAATTAAGACATAGGGTTAACTGCCAAAATCGCATTAATGAGCCACGAATGGGGAACACGACTGAATTTGAATTCGAAAAAGTATATAAAGAACAAGTGGCTTGTCACAAAACAAAGTTTGGCCATTTGAAGATTAGGATGTTCTGGGTTCAAAATGATAGGAGTAAGATGAATGAAAAGCTATTGAAAGAAAGCCCATGGTTTCAAGAATTGTCGAAGGGACTGCAAGAGTCATTACTCAGGTCGATATCCACAACCAAGGACGTTACACAAAACCCTGCACCACAGGCGGGAGGGACAGCCAAAATCCCTAAATCGTCTAGGACGCCATGGACCAAGAAGGACCCCCATATATTAGGACCAGTAAGGATGTCTCCACATAATCTGCGATTTAGCAAGCTGTCAATAGAAGAAATGGGAAAAGCTGTTACTATTGAAAGTGAAGATGAGGAAGAAGACCCTTCGACATATGTCGAAGAAATGGAACCTGAGGAAGAAATAGAGGAAGATATTCCACCAGTGGGGGCCTCGTAAAATGACCCAAGTATGTCCCTCCATGAAAAGGAAAGGTCAGGGTACCTAAAGATTTGGATGCTATTCAAAGCAAGCTCATAACCCCATCCCTCCCCAAAGGGGTTCCGCTCGAAGGAACAGAGTTTGGCCGCATCCCCTCTATGAAATTTGAGGATTGGGACCTAGCGATACTGAGAAGTTCCCTCATTTGGAAACTAGTGAATTGATGGAACTAAGCATGGAGGGGGCTGTCACAACACTACAGCTGAAGGAAGGGCTGTGAAAGGTGGAGGAGGCTGGGCTACTTCACCTCCTGTCGATTCCACATTTTCATCAGCCCCCAATCACAATATTGGTCATTAGGCAATTGCTCTGCCTACTACATGATGGGTACTTATGGCTCGGCAAACCCATCCCCATCACAGTGGAACTCATTCATAGGATCTCTCGGCTTCCCTGCGAGGGAAGGGACCCCATGGAAATAGTGGGCATGGGTGGTGACTTGACAATTGCAGAAACTATGAAAAAGAAATACAACTTGGAGAAAAAGCAGAGAGGGTATATTATCACTAACATTCAAAACACAGGGGTCCACATTGCTACCCAATTGCTAGCCAGGAAGGTAATGAGAAAGTGTTGAGGTACCAGCAATGGTCATCGCGTTAGATGAGAAATGCGCGGAAGCGGTACAATTTAATTGGGCACAGTTCCTCCGCAACAAATTCCTAACGAACTACAAGGAAGCCCAGGAGGAGGGTAAGACCTTCCACTATGCGTGGTTACTCTTATCCATCCTATTGGTTACAACTGAATTGCCCGAAGATAGTCAGTTTCCTCCCCTAGACCAGGATTGGCTAGAGGCAGCCAGATACGCATCACTATGGGCAACAAAGGATGCCGCTAGAATCTGTGAAGTCAATATTTTCTAGATACTAATGGATGCAAGCATACGACAATGGATCAACCAGCAACCCCACTTAACTATCGAAGTATATGACAGTGTGAAAAGCATTGTTGACTTTAAGGCAGATATGCACCATGTATATATCAGGGTGTGCAAGGATCCAGAGAAGACATGGACCACGCTTCCTTTCATCGCTATTGATGATGTTGTTTACACAGTGCTTGATACCTGGCCACTAGAATGGCATGGACCAGATGCGGTAGGACGTGATGAGGCCACAATCCAAAAGCAAAAGGCTGCCGCCAAATCCCTAGCATAGCAGAGGCAAAATGAACAACTTGCTGAGGAAGTACGTGTGCATCAAGAAGCAGCGCAGGCTGCCACAAACAAGGTGACAACAAAAGGGGCTACTACAACAAAAGATGACAGAGGCATACATGTAACTACAGAGCCAAAAATGGATATTGTGACGTAAGGTGCAGAGCCTAGCACCACCGGTGCACCCTTAAAATGACCGCGCGTAATAGAGTAGACAAGGTCAAGGAAGAAGGCCAAGGCATCCAAGCTGGATGCAGAACCTATCACACTGACTGAGGGTGACCTATGTGACATTGGGGATACAGTGCGCGAGGCTACTAGGGAAGCACTCGATGAGGCCATGACAGAGCAACAGACTATGTTGGGGCTGCTTAGGACACAACTATAGGAAATTCAAACAAGGGTCCCACAGCTGGCTATGATAGCAGCCCATGGAACTACGAGTACAGTCGCGACCGAGCAGCTGCTGCAGGCCAAAATAGCTAATACCATCACACTTTCAGTTGGAGCACTGACAACAGATAATGCAGAAGATAGAGCCGTGATAGGCTGACTTTCGGGACTTGGAATAAACTTGGTTGCCCTTCCACAAGAAGTTTTATACCGAATATAGGATGGTGCAACGATGGAGCTCCGCGCTATGGAAGGATGCGCGGTACAGCTACTCAGTGAACAACAAATTAATATCAAGTAGTTGAGCCTCCAAAAAGATGAAGCAGTATCACAAAATCAACATTTGGAGCAAATTGTGCAGGAAATGTGTTGCCGCACCCCTGAGCTCGAGATCACGACAGAGTTACCTATAGGCATACAGATCCACAAGTTGGCCATCGAGTTCCGCAAAGCAAAGGAAGAAGTAGCAAAAGTACAATTGGACCTCGGATTACAGATCACTGAACTGAGACTCAAGGTGCAACCTTCTACACCACCAGAAGTTAGAGAGCAGTGACAACACGTCATCTAATCCAGGTGGGAAGCAATAGCAAGTGCTAGTCAGGCATGGACCGACTTTCTAGAATAGTCCTTTAGGATGGTCACTATACTACAGAAAGATCCCATATTAAAGTGGTTAGAGACCAAAGCACAGGAACTGCAGCTCGCCTATGATAATGTTTGGGGGACTACGCAGACGGTTATCATTACTCAACGTTTGGACAAGATGAGGGGGGTGCAGGCACTCAAAACACAAGTCGATGCGGTGTGTCAAAAAGAAGCGGTCCTTAAGGAGCACATCCAGCCATGGCTTGATGAGGCATTTGCTGTCACCACCAATATTGAGGGAAATCTAGCCCACCTATAGGTAGTATATGCACTCCGAGAAGCAAGTGGAGCAGAAAATGATGTGTCAGAGGCTCGCACACAACAAGTACAGTAGATGGCAGAGGAATGTGTTGCAGAGGTAAGTGAAGCATAGAAGTTGTTGAATCACCTCGGTGAAAAGACCACAATACCAAATGAGTGGCTCGAGACGAGTCATGATGATTGTGTTGGGGGCCTGTTGGGTAGTGGATCCCCTGCGTAACAGTTTTGGGGCTGAAGCCCACAATTTTGGGTAAAAGTCTGGTAAAAGTCTGCAAAGTGTGCAGAGCACGAATTGTAATGGGTTAAGTCCAAGGGTAGTCTGCCCTAAAATGTAATAGATTAATCTGGATGTGTCAGTTTTCCCATGGTCCACAGACCATGGGAATGTATAAATAGAGCAAGGATCTAGGATTAGAAGACAATTTTTTGGACGATAGTATTTATGTATGGGTTGTGAAAGCGGAAGTGCTCTGAGTCTGTAAGTCTGAGTCAAGGGTAGTAGAGGGTAGACGAGGTTCTGTAGTTGAGTGCACAGAGGCCTGGTAGAGTCCGTGGCTATGTGCGTAGACCCATGCAACTGAGTTCATAGGGTGAAGTTGTGTTATACTGAGAAGATGAATTAATAAAGATAAGTGTTTCTGCATTAGTGTGTATTTGATCTCAGATATGAATGTTTATGTGTCTGTTATGATTTTATAAGTACTTTTAAAGCTTTATGACTGAACGCATGGGGTTTAAAGGTTAAATCTTTGCTTAAAGAATGTAAAGAAAAATTCAAATCTATAATAACAAATAATAATTACGAGACTAAGGATCTAAGATATTCGCGAAAGGCCTCACTACTGCGCGAAATAGCAGAAGGGTGTAGATCGAGTTGCGAACTCTCCAGACCTCATCAAGACATCCTTAGGGTGCTTAAACCTAGTTCCAACACCCTCCCCTACTGCCTCGGGTGAGACTTCAGTCCACGCTCTGTGGATTGTTGCCGAAAGGGCCGGTAGTACGAGATTTGTTTGGCTAAAAACTCTTCCGAACATGGGTCAGGGCCAAATAAGCCAACACAGTTTAAGAGTTAGTTCATCTCAAGTTTGGGAGCTGAGCCTCCCTATATTTAAGGAAGTAATTGGAGACTTCAGTTATATAAATAAAGAGGCCTAGAGCCTCATTAGGATTTGAATTTTTGTTGTAAATACACTAGTCATTTTCGAGTTCAAGACTTGTGGAAGACATTGTTATGTAATTTTCTAATTTGATAATGAGAATGAGAATTTCCTTGATCGAACACTAAGTTGAATCAAAGAGATGAAGCTCTTGGGTTAGGGCCCAACCCTAGCAGCAAAGGTTCATATTCTGGTATTTGTATGTTTAGTTGATTTCATAGTTGATTTGTCTTTAGAATTATTTCATTGCAAGTAGTTGTAAATTTGATTAGTTTTCTTCCATTTGTGCTTTACTTTAGTAGTAGCTTAGAAGAGACAAAGGATCATCAAAAAGCTTTCAGTAGGTGGTTTTGGCCTCACTCCTTCCTTCGGGGATCATGGTTTGAGGAAAGAACTCCTATGCAGCCCCAAAAAGACAAAATTCTACTTTCTCATGGAATTTAGGATTTTTCTGTACTTAGGCCAGCATTTGATCAATTTGCAAGAGTAGGATTTAGTTATCATTTCTTCTATATTCATTATTACATTATATATCATAAGTTTTTCATCTCATTCTATAATTTTTCCTCATGCATGAAGTAGGCAGCTAGCTCATGAAATTCTATTTTCCCTAGTTAATTGAAATCCTTCTTGTTGACATGATTTTTGGGTAAATTCCAATGTTTGATGGAGTGCAAGTGTTTTAGAAGTACATAGATATTTCACGATCAAAAACCTTATTCAAAATTCATCCACCCATGATCATTCCTTCCTTTCACTAAAACCCTCACTAATTTCATCATTTCACAAGAAAACTTCTCCAAGCATGTTGAGCAAATCAAGCCATCTCCCAACTTTGGTTTTTAGCTTTGAAGGAGTCTTAGGCATTCCCTTGCCTCATTTCATCCTCCAACCACCTTCCCTAAGCCTACCATCACCTTCAACATCCCTCATTTTTCTTTCAGTTGTATCCTATAGAAACACAGGGGATCCTATAGGTTTTCAGGACATCTTGTAGGTTGACCTATAGTGGCCTGTTTTGAGGCTGAATTGAGGAAAAAGCCTCTAGGAAGTTAGAAAAGGACCCCTACCTATCTCCCAAGAATTTTTACCATTCACCATCATTCTTGAGCCACCTGCCACTTCACCATAAGAGATTAGCTTTCACACTTTCACATAAAAAAAGGCAAGAAGAAAAACATATTTATTTTATTCATTTACATGCACAGTAGTAGAATGTTTGATGTTTTGAATTTGCATGCTTAGGATAGTAGGATTGCATCCATGTTAACTTAGCATTCCTTTGAAGCAAAGCCTCTTAGAGGTTAGATAGAAAATGGTGTGTTTTAGCATTTGATTTTAGTCTTTTTCCTTACTGTAGTAGACAAGCTTTCTCTTAGTGTAGATTTCTCTTTTCCTCATTGGTAATCAAGCTTCTTCTGAATCCATAGAAGTCTGGTTTGAGAAACCTTAGTGGTCTATCACCAGCTTAGCAGTGACAAAGAGCATACCCAGCACATTTACTTGTGTATACAACACTATCACCTCCAAGTTTGTACGAACCCCAGGTTGATAAAGTAAATTTGGTAGCCCCAGGAGTTGTAACATTCTTGCTACAATACTGGTGCTTATCATCTGACCTGTCAAATTTTTACATGTGATCCTCTAATCCCATAAAACTACTGGAATTATTAGGTCCCAGTCATCTATATTCACATTTCATACCTTAGTAAGTGCATTCTCCAAAATCTTATTAAATGCCTCTACCGTTCCATTGGCCTGAGGGCGATAAGGGATACTCTTCTGATGATAAACTTGGAACTCCTTAGTCAATGCTTCAATAGTATTATTTAGGAAGTGTGAACCTTGGTCACTCATCAAAATCTTTAGACATCCAAATCTAGACAATATATATTCAAAAATAAAATTCGTAGCAGTCTCTGTGTAGCAGTTCCTTACTAGTTGTGCTTTGTCCCATATTTTCAAGTAATCAGTTGCTTTAACTATGTACCTTACACCAATCCTCTTTCTAGGTGGGTTGATGGGTTGAGAAAAATCAATCGCCCACTTATCAGAGGCCTGCAATGTAACTTGTGGTAACAATGGAATATCATCTCTTCTGGAAGGCTTCCTTGTTCTTTGACACACATCACATGCTCGACAGTACTCCTTCACATCTTTATGTAGTGTAGGTCACCACAATCCTGCTCTCAAAATATTCTGCACAGTAGCTTTTCCTGCATAGTGTCCACCAGTTGTGCCCCCATGAGCCTCAGCTAGAATCATATGTATTTCATGCTTAGGAACATATCTGCGCAGTATCTCATCTGGTCCCATGTTATATAACTATCCTTCTATTAATGAAAATTCAACTGCCTTAACCACTAATTATTTATTTTGCTGCATATTATACTATGTAGGAGCCATTCTTGTGGTCAAAAACTTAATTATATCTACGAAATGGTAATCTTCCACTCTGATTGCATTTAACTGTGCATCAAGGAGATTATCCTCTATGGATGTTGGTTCTTCCCATGTTTCCAGTCTTGACATATAGTAAAATCCTGCATTTAGTCTCCCTGGTTTAACAATGAAATCAAAGTCATATTCTTGGAATAACAGTAACCATTTGCAAATTTTTCCTCCTAAGACAGGCTTATTAACCAAATAATTTAGTGTAGAATGATCTGTAAACATTTTAAAGTGTGACTCAAGAAAATAGTGTCTAAATTTCTGCAAAGCATATACCATGGCTAGTCCTTCCCTTTATGTAGTGGTGTAATTATTTTCTGCTTTAGATAGCTTTCTACTTGCAAAATTTATAGGATGATCAATCTCTCCTGCACCAAGTTGTGACGGTACCACTCCCAAATTTATACAAGAGGAATCCACATGGACATGGAATTCCTTATTCCAATATGGGAACACCAGTATAGGTGCAACTACCATTTTTTCTTTCAATATGTCGAGGCTCTTCTGACATTCTTCATTCCATTGAAAAGTTACATCCTTCTTCAACAATTTCTCCATAGGAATAGTTGTCTGAGGATAACCCTTAATGAACATCATGTAATACCAGTATGTCCCAACATAGTGCGAAGCTATACTCTTACTATCCTAGGTGGAGGCAAGTTCACAATGATGAAATCTTAGTAGGGTCCACCATTGGTCCTTGCTTAAAGACAATATGTCCCAACAATATTTCGATAGGCACAAAAAATATGCACTTCTTTAGGTTCAAAGAGATCTCATATTATCTATATGTGTCGAGCATGAGTCTTAAACTTCCAACATGTTTTCTCAACAATCCAAATATTTTCCGATCATCAAAATATACGTCTAAAAAATTATGGATGTATTCCTTAACAGTTGAAACCACCACCCTAGAAAATACAGTAGGGGCATTTTTTAATCCAAAAGTAATTATTGTCTATTGATATGAACCCCATTCTATAGCAAATGTGGTCTTATGTAGATCTTCTGGTGCAATCCTAATCTGATGATAACCTGAGAATCAATCTGTAAATGAGTAAGCTTCCCGACCTCCTACATTGTCTAGCACTTCATCTGTGAAAAGGGTAGGGACGGGATCATGTAAACATGCATCATTCAACTTTCTCAGATCAACACAAATCCTAATTTCTCCTTGAGTCTTCTTCTCTTGCACCACCATAGGACTCACCCATTATAATTTTTCTATAGGTTCAATAATTCTTGTTGCTATCACCTTATCAAGCCCTATTTTCACTTTCTCCTTGTACTTCGGCTTCAACCTATAAGGTCTTTATTTGACTAGCTTCACATCGGGCTTAAGGGGAATCTTCATGACTCCTAGATCTCCTATTATACCCTTCATTTTTGAAAACTTGGTGGGAAACAATTCTTGATATTCATGAAGTAACTCTGTAACTTTACTAACTGTCTCCTCATCCCAGTAGTATCCTATTGTTGTAAACTTGGGTTCCTTTTATGAGCCTATGTTCACCTTCTTGGTCTTTAGTGGCTTCGCTATTTCTGGTATCTCTGCCTCAAGTCGAGTTACTTTGCGGTATCCTTCTGACACTGCTATGTCAATGTTGTGAGGATCTTCTTCTTTATATGCAGTAAGGTTATAGCACTCCAGTGCATTTTCTATTTGTGGAACCTAATCAGGTTATTGTCATGTCAGTGGGGTTACATTCTTAGAGATCCTCTTCTTCACTGTCTGAAGGGCCAAATATATGTATGGGAAATCGTCCTCAAAAATGAATGTCAATATGAAGCCATCAACCATGTCTTCCTAGTTCACGGTACCATGTCAAAGCTTGATTTCTAGGTACCAACTCATAGGGATTATCTCTAATGTATGAATGAATCCATTAACCCATTCTTGTTGTGGAATCTCCTTCCATGTGTTGAGTCAATTTAATCACTATTAATTTGACTGAATCACAATCATTAATTGTCAACCTAGGGTAGGTCTATATATTTCAAAGGAGTATGCACTGTCTGTGCCGATACACTTCAGCCAAGAGTAAGAATAAAAGATAGAAAAAATATGTCATTGAATTTAATTGCAAAAAGTAACACTCATGCAGAAATAAAAGACATTCTACAGAAATGAAACCACACTTCATGTTACCAAGGAAAAGGCACACCACACACCATACCACTAACAAAACTGACTGACTGAATATTATGATCAAATCAATCCTGTATGATAGTATATCAGAAACCTGGAAACATAAATAAACCCATTGTGCAAATTACATAGAGACAAAAATAACTTCACACTTACTTAAAGGAACAATAATTAATATACCACTATGCTACTGT
Organism: Pinus tabuliformis; assembly: GCA_031772625.1. NCBI lineage: Eukaryota > Viridiplantae > Streptophyta > Pinopsida > Pinales > Pinaceae > Pinus > Pinus tabuliformis. The sequence goes on along the minus strand of CM062809.1, from coordinate 476,022,982 downwards.
TGTTGTTGCAATCACCGTTAAAGAGGAGGGCCCTTCCTCCCTAGCAGGGCACAGGAATGAAATGCGAATTAGTTAAAGTCCCAACACCATGTCTGTAAAAACATCAGCAACACTATTCATTTTATTAAAATGGTTATTAATTATAGAAGAAAAATGACGATACTATCCCTCCTTGTTTACATAGAACTGAGTCCCCTATATAATATTTACATGCCCAAAATAAGAAATAGATTAGTCTTGAGAATCTTATGATTATCATGTTGATCAATATCAAGAGAGAATAGAAATCGTTACAACAGGTTCTAAATACAAGGCCTATTTTTGTTACATCATTTCTCAAAATCACAACTACCTTGATTCCTTAACCACCCATAGATAATACAATCTTTACGACAACATTCCTATAGAATAGTACCCACGGTCCTAGATAGGTGTGATGTAGTCAACATCCTGCGATGTAACAACAATTCGAGGTGTAACAATAATGTTTGAGGTGTAGCAGCAATTCAGGGTGTAACAGCAATGGTTTGAAACAGCAAGTACTCAAAACCCCTTTATGAATTATCACACCGTTGTTCATCCTCTGGTCGTGGACTTTGGAACATCCCCTAAAAGAAACAAAGCCAAAGAACGTTTTTCCATTTTTGCCTCGGCTAGCCATTAAAAAGATATCACCTCATTCATATTTAACAAAAATGGAAAAATAATATGCCATAACAAAAATAGATTCTTATAACTAGGAAAAAGGTAATTATGATATAAAGTCCATAGGTTTAGAGGTGAAATAGTTAAGGATGGGGGGAAAAGGTTTCTAAAATATGCACAAAACTTGCACCCAAAATATCCCCTAGGCTGAAGCAATTGCATGTCCTCATGCAAAGTACTTCAGAGCCTGCTTCTATACTTCATATGTAGCTCTGTCAAATTATAGGCGTCATCGGTTTCCTCCTCAGCAGAGCTGTAGCCTTGAGTGGCCATCAGCGAATGTGGCCAATATTCCTCTTCTTAATCACATAGTTGATCTAAGGTTGGTAATCCTCCACTAGCAGTCAAATCAAAAGATAATTAAACTTGAGTCCTATCCAAAAGGCGTCGAATAGATTGACAATCCTGACATACTCTAGAACTCGTGCAACAACAACCACAAAATTTTGAAAACAAAATGGGTCGCTTGCCTGTAAACCTGCACTACTAACCTCTGTGCATTTATGGCACCTTGTTAGTGCACAGCTCTTCATATACACAAAAATTTTGTAGAGCTTCACAATTCTTCTCCTGTAGATGACTGCATGTTCCCTGCCATCCGGAATACTCAAAAATTTCCTAAAAAGTTTTCTTAATTTTGCGGCCATACCTAGTTCATCCTGAATCATTAATTTTTCCTTCTCTTCATTCGCACACGCTAACATCATAGCCATGTGCCATTCTATCTGATTTTTCATAAAAGAAATAAAGACACACAACTACAGATCGCCTATGTAAGAAAGAAAACATGCAACCATGTGTGTATTAGCATGCTTACAAATTATATTATGAAGGAAAATATCGAAAAGCAAGCTTTGATCATGGAATCATAGGCATGAAAAATGTCCAAAAAGGTTCGAGTAGAATTACCCAAATACAGTCTATTTTCATAGATTGCCTTCAACTAAAATAAGAAAAATCATTCCCACAGAAAAATTGGGTAGTATGGAGAGGGTCTTCTACACCCTAACAAATTTAGGGCAAGTTTGTGCAAATTGTGTTTATCATTCATTAAATCCTAAACTTGCTACTACAGTAGCTGCAACTGCTCTTATTTCTTCTTCATAGCTGCCTCTTCCCCCCCATCTTTCCTATTTTTCTACCAATTCCTTTTCATCCCATTTCTCCTTGAGCGAGTTTACTACTTGTTGGTGTGCCACCAGTGTGATCACTCCTTCCTGCAACAAGAGTGCCTATTTTTTCCACTTTTTCAACTCTAATATCAATAAAATTTTCTCTGAACACCATCCTACTTCAGGACCCTATGTTTCTTCACATGCAATATCACTTGGGAGTGTAACAACATCCTGAGGATTGAGGTGCTCCATTTCGCTTGTTGGTTCTTGTGTAACAACAATGTCATTAATGAGTTCTTATGTAGAAGCCTCTTCTTTTCGTCCATGGGTAGCTTCTGCCTCTATTGTTGGTTCTTGTGTAATAGCATTTTCGTCAGCATGTTCTTATGTATCAGATCATGGGTCGCTACCCATGGGATGCTTTGTTTCAGATGTCGATTCTTATGTATCAGCAACGTCGTTAACGGTTTCTTTTGTAATAGCTTCCCATGGTTTAGTCTAAGTTTCCATTGAGATGGTGCTCACAACATAGACTTTGTATCCAATTTCTGCTAGGTTTATGGTGCATGCAGCACACACAAGACCTCGTGTAGAATCCACCTCATTTTTTCCACTACTTCTACCAGGGTATCTAGGCCCAAGACCATTTCTTTTGCTCTACTTCCTTCAATCTCTGCCTTAATTTTTCATTTTCTTCTTCTAAATATTTTATTTTAAGCAGCAAAAACTGAGTCTCATCCTTACTTGGAAGAGGGTCTTCTTCCAGATGAGGCTATTCCCCTTCTTTCTGCTTCCCCGTGTCCTTGATCGGTTCTTTGTTGGATGAAGGTGAAGGTTCCAACCATGAGCTAACTTTTACCCTTTTCTTCGGTATCCTACCACCTATTGGCTTCTTCAATGATCTTTTCTTGATCCTACCCTCCGAAGATTGGCCTCATTCTCTAGTCTCCCTTGCTTCCTTTGGGGTGTTAGGGATTTCAGTTTGCCTCTTGCAGGAGGTCCTTGTCTTTCTACTCATAAATTCTTCCCAACTTCTGCCTTGTCATTCCAATGCATCCAATACGATCAATTTAATAAGACCGTGATTGGTGACACAAGTTTCTGGGTGTGCAACAATTTTTATAGCCGCAGACATGTGCCTGATGTTTTCTAACAAGAAATATGGAAGGTTAACCAACTGCCTATGCCGCAGGTGGTTTAGCAGTGAAAAATGGTAGTTGAACATGTACAACTGAGGGAGTGACTGTCTATTAATTCCCCTGCCCTTGTTCTCCAATTGTTCCTCTCCTTGAAGGAATTCTGCCTTAGGAGAGGGGTCATTGCTTTTTCTACAGAACCATCGTTTCCTCGCAGTGTGTAGTGATGTCACACGAGTAATCACTTCTTTTGTCACTTCTAGATTTAACCCCTGAACTTCCGTCAGGATTTTATGCAGGTTCCGAGTGAATTCCATGGCCACCAACTCCTCTAATCCCTTGAGTCATTCGAAAAATTTGAACCAACCCTCTTCCTAAAGACTTGGCATGCCATAGGGAAATTCTCCAACGCTTCAGTCAAATTGGGCTCTTGTCGGACTGCTTCTCCTCCCATTTCTCTCCCAGCACTCAGTACTTTTATCTTTCTCTGAGAATTTTGGAACGAAGGTGCAATGCTTCGCTGAGGTTGATGTTAGGGAAGTGAAATAGGCAATAAAACAAGGATTTCAGGTTAGGGGAGATCATACAGCACACAATATGGTTTCATTATTGGTATGGATCATGGAGTGCTAGAGTTAAATGCATTTTAATTCTTGGCATGATCAAAATAAAGGGATAATGATGACAAAGTTTTAATAATGATTACCGGTTTTAAATTCGAGATCATAGATTACGAAATGATTCATCCTCTCCCTCAAGTTTAATGTGACGTCCGTCCTCGACTGTCTAAAGAGATACCATATTAATTTCCATGATTGTTAAACAGAGGGCATAAGTGATATACCTTTGTATGATGTACCTGAAGTGATGTGGTAAGAAAGGATTGGTAACAAGGATTAGTGATATAATTAATTCCAGCGATGATGTGCTAGTTGTATGAATTTCTCCCATGGCATAGCACTGATGAATACTCTCTCTTTTCTATATTGTGGCTAATGATTTCACTGATGTGACTGCTTATAGGTTGACAGTTGTTACACATGTAACAACAGACCCAATTTCCACGTTATTTCTACAGCCATTTCTTATTTACATGATTCTTTAAAATACTTACAAAAATAATTTACAAACATATTCTAATAGAACTTGTAACAACATAAAAATAGAATATGCATGAGTTACATAATGTTGTTACAGAGGAAAAATAAATGTGCAACAACTGCCACATAGTGGTTTTCAGCTGTCACAATCGGTCTTTCTGCACCCTAGAAGAGGTTTTCACAGTCATATTTTTATTTATATGTTTTTATTACCCTTTTATTATTATTATTATTATTACTACTACTACTACTACCACTGTTGGGTGTAACAACTGGCAATAGAAGCTGGTTTTCGGTTGTTACACTTATTAGAGAACCAAGAAATTGGCAACACAGGGGAATTGTCCCCTGCCTTCATAATCTAAAGTTCAGAATCCGTGACAATGTTGATCAATGATTCCTTTCAAGCAGATTTGTGATATGGCTGAAGACAATGCCCATTAGCAAACAATGGTGTCCTAGCACTGTAAATGGTTAATAAATTTACAGTCCCATTGTCGAAGCTTGTATCAAATTCATAAGGACCTAGCCACCTGGTGCAGAGCTTCCCCTTAAAATCCCTAAATCTTGAATCATATAATAGAGCCTAATCTCCTTTTTGAAATTTCTTCTTTTTAATGAATTTATCATGCCACCTAGCTCTTTGTTGTTGGACAATGTATGTTTGTTGAATGGCAACTAGTTGTTTCTCATCTTGTTCATTAAGTTGATTCAACCATTGTTTCTATGCTATTTCCAGATCCAAATTTACTTGTCGTTCTGTTCTTAATTTCTTAATTTCAAATTCTATAGGAAACAAAAGATTTTTACCATACACTAATTCGTATGGTGAGAACCCTATAGTATTCCTCCATGTAGTTCGGTATGCCCACAACACTTCTGGAAGTTTATCAACCCAATTTATTCGATGACTAGCTACAATATTAGTATGAATGCCCTCAATAACCTTGGTGGTGCTTTCTACTTGGCCATTTTCTTGCAGATGATAAGATGAAGTGATTCTATGACATATTTGTATTTTTCAACTAGTCAAATGAGATGTATACTGGGGTCCTCCATCTGTCACTATTTCTCTGGGTACTTCAAAGTGGACAAAAATATATTTAAACAAGAAGTTTGAAATAGCCTGCTATGTAGCTATGGTTAATGCTTTCGCCTCAACCCATTTTGTGACATAGCTTGTGCAGATCAAAATGTAGGATTTCTGCTGAGATGGCAGGTTAATTGGTCCTACAAAATATCGGGTCCATTTCTCAAATGGTTCTAAGACTATTTGAAGTTGCAATGACATCTCGTCTAATTGGAGTGGTTGACCCATTCTCTGGCAGCTGTCACATCCCTTCATAAATTTCTTAGCATCCTGGAATATTGTGGGCCAATAGTATCCTGTTGAGAGCACCTTGTATCATGTTCTCTTATCTGCAAAGTGTCCTCCACAAGGTTCCTCATGACAAGCTCGAAGGATATCAAAAATTTCATCCTCCCTTACACAACATCTGATCTGATGATTTGGCCCAGTGTGATGGATAGTTCCTTCTATCCATGAGTATCTAGCACTTTGTTGAACAATCCTTTTATTTTCCCTGTAGGATAGGTGTTGGGGGGTTTTTCCTACAACAATATAATTATCTATGTATACATACCATGGTGAGTGAACTGAAATAGAAAAAATATATTCATCCAGAAAAGAATCTTCAATAGGCATGCTTTCACTACCAATATTCAGCTTATAAATAAAATTAGCCACCACATTATCTTTCCCAAGTTTATCTAGGATAGTTATATCAAATTCCTGTAACATCAATAACCATTATGTAATCCTACCATTACTAACTGGTTCATTCATGAAAAAATGAATGGCAGAGTGGTTAGTGTGTACAAACACTTGATATTGTGTGATGTAGTGCCAAAATTTATTGATGGCATGCACTACGACAAAGAATTCCTTCTCGGTCACTATGTAACTGAGTTCAGCTAGAGTCAAGTTTTTGCATATATAATAAATGGCATATGGTTTCATGTCCTCCATCTAGCCCAAAACAACTCCCACAATAGTATTATATGCATCCATAGTTATATGGAACGGCAAATTCTAGTTTGGACTCCGCAAAACAGGAGTTGATGATACACAGTCTTTTAGTTTCGCAAGGCCCTACTCACAATTTCTTGTGCATACAAAATTTGCATCTTTCATAAGTAAATAAAATAAAGGAGATGCAATCTATGAAATTTTTTCTGCAAACCTCCTATAGTACCCTGCATGACCCAAGAAACTACATACCTCTTTCTGTGTCTTGGGGATTGGTATTTTCAAGATTACCTCTATCTTAGCAGGGTCCACTTTAATCCCGTCAACTGAAATAAGATGTCCCATCACGATCCCTTCATTCATCATCATGTGACATTTCTAAGTACTCAAAGCAACATTAGTCTATTCACATCATTCTAATAACTTTTCTAAATTAACTAATGTTGTTTTGAAGGTGTCCTCGTAGGGTGTAAAGTCATCCATGAAAATTTATAGACAGTCATTCAACAGATTCAAGAAAATTCCCAGTATCACCCTTTGGAAATTTTCTGGTGCATTACAGAGTCCAAAAGGAAGAACCATGTATGTGAACTTTCCCCAAGGGCTAGTAAAGGTCATTTTATCTTTGTCTTCCAGGGCATTTTGTGTTTGGTTGTACCCACTAAACCCATATAAGAATGAGAAAAATATCTTTCGAGATAGGGTATCAAGGATCTGGTCTATAAATGGCAAGGGGAAATGGTCCTTTTGAGTGGCTTTGTTAAGTTATCTATAATACACACAACCCCTCCACTTGCCATTATTTTTGGGGACAATGACAAGTGAAGATACCCATTGACTAACAAAAATCGGATAATTGAAGTTGGAATTCATGAGTTTCTACAATTCTTCTTTTTCTACCTCCTTTAATGCATGGTTCATGTGTCGCTATAATTATCTCACTGGATTTCAACCATCCTTCAAATATATGCGGTGAGTGCACAGGTTGGGATGGATATTCTTCATATATGTATAATCCCATGAAAACTCCTTTTTTTTACTTCTGTAACAGTTGTAACAAAAATTTGTTCTGCTCAACAGTCAAGTTTGGATTGACATTAATATATTTTCTTGGTTCTATTTCAATAGGACTGATCTTAATACTTAGAGCGGTATTCATCTATTCAAGGCTGAAATCTTCTACAACATCTTCCTCACCTGAGTCTTCAATGGAAGTAACAGAAAGTGAATTACTAATAAAACCACTTATGATATCATATTTCATTTCATTCTTAAAGTATTGTGCCTTCTCGAGGGTGAGAAGTGGTTGTGAGTGGTCTGACTAGGGTTCAAATTCATCCCACAAGGGATTTCCTAAATCCGTATCTGGTTTTGCTAGTGGATAAAGGCTAATATTCTTGGTAGCCTGGCTGTTAGAAATCGTCATAGACCCTGACCTTCATCCTATGAATGCATTTGCAGTGGCTAGCCACGACCTTCTTAAGATTAAAGGATGCCCCCCTAGGTTTGATTTAGTTTGTAAAATAAGGAAGTCAACAAGATATCACCAAGAATCTACTGTAATCACTACGTCTTTTAACATCTCCTTAGGTTTGACATAGGACCTATCTGCTAATTCCAACACCATAGGTGTGTGTCTTAGTCCGTGCAACCCTAAGGTGATGAAGAGCTATTTCGTCATTACATTAATGGCTACCCCTAAAGCAATCATTGTATTGGTAATGGGCTTCTCATAGATGTAAACAGTGACAATAGGATTCCTTGAATCAATGTATTTTGTTAAAAGGGGTTGGCCAATCATCAACTTGGACAACTTTCCCTTCACATGAATAGTAGCAGGGTCCTTAGGCTTCCTTCCAGGTTTTTTAACACATCGATCCCTTACTATTTTTGTATAAACAAGCACATCTCTGATAGCCTGTAGTAGAGGAATCTGTATGTGTAAGTTTCTCAACTCCTTAATAAAATCTGATTCCAGGTGTGAAGTCATACCAGTTTCGGTTAGCCTTTGAGGATACGGAGGGTCTTTAGCTATTATAGTCAAATCAGTTGCTACAGGTGTATCAACTTTACTCAAACTAGTTGTTACATGTGCAGCATTCCTTTCTGAATCAATTGTTACAGGTGTGAAAATAGCCTCAAAATCTATAGGACCCCCCTGGGTGACTCACATTATTCTTCGATTATCATAAGGGAGAGATTTGGGTTAACCACTTTCCCCGACCGAAGATGGATTTTTTTAGACTCGACAAGAGTGATACAATAAGTCTGAAAGGTAGTCGAGGGTTCAATGTCCTAGGCCACCTTATTGTTCAGGTTAGGATTAGGTTGCACAGGTAATTGGGGTCATATAGAAGGTGTAGAAACAAGTGTTTGAAGAGGTGGTAGTTGTAACTGTTGTTGTACTAGTATTACAGGGGGGACTGGACCTAGGGAATTTCCTCTCCAATTCTGAGTCCAAGGATATGGTTGCGATGGAGGGAATTGGAAAGGTGATGAGGGAGACCACTGATTCCAAAGTGAAGTATATTATGTTAGAGGAGGGCTAGAGTAATGCCATGGAAGTTAATGAACATTATATGTATTATTCCATGGATTGAAAGAAGAGAAGTCTTGAGACATATTTGGGGGTTGTGGTTTCCATAGTTTCCTGAATCCAATGAAGTAGGAATGCTAAACCTCTTCGCTTGATTCCTTAAGCACGACTTTCAATCTAGGAAGCTCCAGGCAATGACCTGTGGAATGATCTAGACCAAAAATGTTGCACAGGCCAATGTTGTTTACTCTACATTCCTTCTAAGAATGCTTGTCTTTGAATATCGGGAAAAACACAACTAAATATGCATCAGCCTCATCTTGTGCTTTCTTCACTTGTGTCGTCATTATTTGAGCACACAGGGTACCGAGAAGATCAGTTTTATTATTCTCGAACAAGTTTCTAATTTCTACCCTAGTCACACAACCATTTATAGATTTTTGTATATGGGTAGAGGCATCTCATACCATGCTTCTCCCCTTCGACAATCCTCTAGAGCATCTCAAACAAAGCTTTATTATCTTGGCAAATGGTTCTTGAGATATGTCCCCCTTCCCTAGCATATTCAAGGTATCAAAGTAGTCATCTCTCATTCCCCTTATGAATATGGTCTTCAATATTTATTGATCTAACTCACTATGTTTGGATCTCTACAAATTGTAATGGAATCTCTCCACATAGTCCTCCAAACTTTCTTCGTCCTTTTGTGTCATCCTAAATATTTCTTCCCTCAAATCCCTAGTTCTACAATAATCTTGATACTTAGATAGGAATGTCTCTTTCATGCCACTCCATGTCCGAATGGTAGCAGATCCTAATCCCATAAACCCTCTCAATGTTGCTCCTTTTAGAGTAGCAGGGAATAATTTCATCTTCTGAGCATCTAGAATATAATAATAGCTCCTACAGAAGACATCAAATTCAAACAAGAAGGTGTCAGGGCCTTCTACAATCATTCCTTGAAAATATGGGAGAGATGACAAAGGAATATTTTTCATGGGAGCCTCACCTCTGATATCCCCTATTTGAACTCAAAGGTGGTAATGGTGGCATATGTTTTAGTTTTTTTGTTATCGTTGTCCCCAATTGTTGATCCTCCTAATCCTTGTTGTGATGAGTCTTCTTCAGACCGTTTTGGTGACTATCTTGTGGTGAAGATTTATTAATTGATAGCTTAGGGTGCTTTAGGGCTAGTTGTTTCACTGCACTGCCTGAATCAGGATATTGATAAGTCAATGAATGCTTTTCCATCTCAGGATCCTAGTGTTCCCCACTGGTTTCCCATTGACGCTCAGACCTAAGGTCCTAATCACTAGCCCTCCACTGTTGCTCATGATATGGATACTTAGATTTGGGAATCATTACACTAGTTTTAGAAGGATACTGTCCAGAGACAGAGGAACCAGATTATTTTGTTCTTTTTATGGGAATAACAAATTTTTGTGGCTCTATTTTCCTTGTGTCCCTCTGATAATTTGACAGATATTTTTCTTCTTTTAAGATCAGCTCATGAATAAATTTTTTCCTCCCCAAATATGCGCTCTTCTTATTTCTTTTATGACCCATTTTCTATGTAATTTATTACAGTGGTTGTACTTTAGGATTTATATTATTCCAACACTTTACACATGGACCCTATGCATATTTATTCAACCCATAAATTCCTTAGCTTATACAGTGGCAAGCCCACTCAAGTATATTAGAGTGATGCGTAGGTTGTTACCTCTCATTTTACCACCCAACACCTGTAAATCTAAGAACACATCTAAAGAATCAAGGAATTCATGCAACCTAAGTGTCCTAGTGACCATAGGGGTGATCACACCTAGGTATATTAAAGCGATGTGTAGGTTCTTACCTCTTGTCTTACCGCCCAACACCTATGCACTTGAAACACTCTGTTAACAAAACACACTTGGCTAATTGCATCGTCAACTGCCTTCCCCGACAACAACGCCAAAATTTTGAGTGGATTTAAAAACTGTTAAGTTGACTAAACCACAACCATTAATTGTCAACCCCGGGTAGGTCTATTTATTTCAAAGGAGTATGCATTGTCTGTGTTGATACACTTCAACCAAGAGTAAAAATAAAAGACAGAAACAAATGTTGCTGAATTTAATTGCAGAAAGTAACACTCATGCAGAAATCAAAAAAATTCTACAGAAATGAAACCACACTTCATGTTACCAAGGAAAAGGCATGCCACACACCATACCACTAACTAAGCCGGTTGACTGAATATTATGCTCAAATCAATCATGTGTGACAACATATCAGAAATCTAGAAACAGAAATAAACCCATTCTGCAAATTACACGGCGACATAAATAACTTCACACTTACTGAAAGGAACAATAATTAATCTACCACTATGCTATTGTTGCTGCTACAATCCCTACTAAAGAGGAGGGCCCTTCCTCCCTAGCAGGGTGCAGGGATGAAATGTGAATTAGTTAAAGTCCCAACACCACATTTGTAAAAACATCAGCAACGCTATTCTTTGTATTAAAATGGTTATGAATTATAGAAGAAAAATGATGATACTATCCCTCCTCGTTTACATGGAACTGAGTCCCCTTTATAAGATTTACATGCCCAAAATAAGAAACAAATCAGTCATGAGAATCTCATGATTCTCATGTTGATCAATATCGAGAGAGAATAGAAATCATTACAATAGGTTCTAAATACAAGGCCTATTATTGTTACATCATTTCTCAAAATCACAACTGCCTTGATTCCTTAACTGCCCATAGATAATAAAATATTTACGACAATTGTCCTGTGGAATAGTACCCACGGTCCTAGATAGGTGCGATGTAGTCAACATCCTACGGTGTAACAACAATTTGAGGTGTAACAAAAATGCTTGAGGTGTAGCAGCAATTCGGGGTGTAACAACAATGGTTTGAAACAACAAGTACTCAAAACCACTTTGTGAATTATCACACCGATGTTCATCCTTTCACCATGGACTTTGGAACATCACCTGAAATAAATAGATTTAGAGAACTTTTTTCCATATTTTCTTCAGTTAGCCATCAAAACGGTATCACCTCATTCATATTTAACAACAATGGAAAAATAATATGTCATAAAAAATAAATTATTATAACCATGAAAAAGGTAATTATGATATAAAGTCCATAGGTTCATAGGTGAAATGGTCAAGGATGGGGGGGAAGGTGTCTAAAATATGCATAAAACTTGCACCCAACACCATGCTGTAGTGAATAGAGGAATATCCTTCTTAGGATTAGTTTCACCATCATATTTTATCTCCATCTCTATATCCATATGTCCAAAACTTATCCCCATTAGTCTTCGACATTCCTGCCAACCTCCTATATTCGTCTTGTGTGCATTTCACCATCTAACAGGGGTTTATTTCAGGGCTATATCCAAAGCTGACAACCTTTGATTTTTTGGAACTTGTTCTTCATAATCATTAAGAAAATTATTTACAACACTTAAGCCATCATAAGAAGGTAGGTTACATACCTCAGATATCATACAACTAACTAATTTGGTAATTCTTTCAAAATGCCTTGTGGATACTTCATGCAACCTATTCTCCCAATTCTCCAGCTCTTCATCCGAGTCTGAGGTAAAAGAAATATCACACGCCCAACTCAACTTGCCTTCTACGATAGGGTTAACACAATCCTATCCCTTTGTTGTCATTTGATAGATATTGTCTATGTCATTGACGTAGTAATCTTCTTTGATTGGTTCTATATATTTTAATCCTTCTGATGGATCCAAGGGAACAATTACTCGCATATTGTTTCCTTCAAATATCATCTGTCTCTTCTTCATATTAATTATTTCCATATTGTCAAATTCCCAGTTGATTCCAAGTAATGCAGGATAAGGGTTACTATCATCGATGATCTCTATTACTTCAAAATCAGCAGTAGTGCAAACTCCTTCAATATCTATTGTGACACCTAGTAGTCTTCCCATAGGGAATATATTTTGGTGATTTTCCATCCTTAACTGAATAGGTGACCACTATAGCTTCGATTTACCCATTGATTCCCATGTCTGCTTCGTCAATACATTAGCATCAGATCCAAAATCTAGAATAATTTGATCCATCTCATATTCTCCTATCTGTGCACCAAGCCTCATCTCTCATCTGGTTCTCTTCTGTTGATGCAAATTATTGACTGCATGATCTCATGTCTTCACGATGTTTCTTTGGATGCATAGGAATCTATCAACTCCTGAAGCCCTTCTACAACCTTTTGATCTCTTAACAATTTCATACAAGTCTACAAAAAAGACTTTAAATTACCTACTTGATTTGTTGAATCCTGGTGTTGTGTCCAAGCTGGATCCTTTATCGAAGCTCGATTATGTATTGAAGCTGATGACATGCTGCAACTAATTTTCAAATCGGAATTTGGCTATGCACTAGAGGTTGAAGCTCCAACATCCATAAAACTTCGCTTTGCTTCCATAAATACTTATTTTTCCTTCTAAATATAAAAAATGGGGACTTTTTTCAGCAATCTTTCTGACCCATGCACTTTCATATTCTTTCTTTTCATCTTCTTTATCACTATCGGTCACAAATCCACTTCTAATGAAAATACTTATTCGAGGTTTGTCGGTCCACCTTTCAAGAGTCATCATTTGAATATTTTGTGTCGGCTGCTGATTCCTTTTTTCTTGCATCTTCTCCATAAGTAAAGGACATTCTTCAATTACATGGTCAAAGGATTTACAGTACTTACATGTTGTTGTGGGGTTATGGCAATCTCTCGTAAAATGACGTGGTTGACCGCAATTATAGAAAATGATGTCCACTTCCTTGACAAGCTCCACCACCTCGACCTCTTCCTTGGTAACCTCCTAGACCACCACGTTGTCCATTGTCATCATGTCCATGCTCTTCTTCTTGCATTATATAAGTTTCAGTACGTGCTCCATCATTAATTGTTAAGTCTGAGAATTATTCTCATCATGTCCTAGTAATTTACAAAATTTTCAATATAGATTCCTCACAGTCTATACATATTTTTGTAATAAGTAACAGTCTTCTAAATGATGCTACCATCTAGTCTTACATATTTCACACCACAGGCTAGATCCTGCATTCAAGTGATTTAGTTCACCACTAGCCATGTAATCCCTTAAGATAGGGCACTCTTCTTTAGAATGGACCTCCGATCTGCACTTCGTACACCATAATTATTCTCTAACTTATTTTTCTTTTATTGATGTCTTGTATTTGTAGGGTTAGTCTCACAAACTGATTATGAATCTGGTGCATGCTTGTATTAGTATCTCCTATAGGCGAACCTTCCAATTTCATCACAATATGTAGAGCTTTGGCTTGACTTTCTATCATTTGTTTCATCAATGGAAATCTAATATGTTGTAGCAGCGCAGCTATAAACCATTATTGATGTTGTTGTGGAGGCATGTCGAAGCTTACTTGATGAAATAACACCTTAAATCTGTGATCAAACTCCCAAACAGACTCAATAGGCTTTTGTTTGATCTCATTCAACTTGGCAATGCATTATGACTCAGACTTTGACTTTTTAAACTCTCTTATTAGTGTTGTTTGAATATCTACAAATGTTCTAACCCAATTATTTGAATACTTCATATACCATTTCAATACTACATCTCAGAGCTTCGTAACGAATTTTTCTTTCTTTATATTCTCATCGTTGATCTACTTCGTTGCCCATGCAACTTCACATAAAAACCAAAATTGTTATGGATCCTCCAATCCAGTTCCTTTGAAAATGGGTAGCTTAATATTGTCAACCATACTTTTCCTTGGGGGGAGGGGGATGAGTAAGGGGAGGGAAAAAAACACTCTAGCTATTAATGGATTCTGGCTTCTGGGAACTCTCAAGTTGAGAGGGTGAATACTATGAAGTTACCTAGGGGTTATCAGGGTGGATTTCTTCTCTTTCACTTTCAAATCAACTCAAAAGAGGACTATAATTAGTCTCTACAAAGGTATTCAGGTATTGTCCATGAGATTTCTTTCTAGTATCTACTCTATATCTCTTTCCACTTTGTGTTACTGCAATCTCTTACTCAAATTTATTCTCTCTTCTTCTAAACATAAGTAAAATAGCAATTGGAATGCATTCATAAAAATCCCTTTTCACATAGAAGCATCTTAATCCAAAGATTAAGATATTTTAAATACTTACCTCATGATCCATTTAAGAACCATCATTCCACTTCATTGTAGGACATGGTCAAGTCTACATAGAACTTAGTAATGAATCCTCCCAAGATGCTATCAATCCAGAAATCAATAGCCCTTGAAATCCTATTGTCAGTTCTTTTAAGTCATTGTATAAGTTCAGGAGTCCAAACCGTAGGTTCTTCACCCTTAAAACAGTTATTCCTTTCGGTTAACCTTGATATCCACTCATATAGCTCAACTAGAAAAGAATAGAAGAGAATTTCATATTGATGTGTAAAAATATACTTTTGTAACCAAGCTTCAGATGTCACATGAGGTTTTTTGTTTTCTTGATCCGCAAATTCTTGCTCTTTCAAGTCTCTCCAGTCTTGAATCTCTTTCTTCAAGGGTACCACATCCCCATATCCCTAAAATAGATCTCAGTCTTGGCAATGAAACCATTTGTTTTCTTGATTTGGGCTAATCTGGGTTCAATCTATACTGCGCACCAATAAAACCCTTTATCACTAGCCCTTTTGGCAACGACTAGAAAGCAGATCACAGTTGTTGGAGCCTTCATTTAATTTTGAACAATTTTGACCAATTTTGACTGACCGAAGGGAAGGAAAGAGATATATGGTAGCAATGGTTTGGTGGAGGAATGAAGAGTTGCGAAGGAGTGGTGGCAAGGTGGTAGAGGAAGGCAAAGGCAGCCGAGGAGACGGGAAGGCACAAAAGTAACCAAGGGAGAAAACAGCCAAGTGAGAACTAGCAGTCCAGTTAGCCGAGAAGGACATAAAAGGGGAAGACCAGATAGGAAAAAGGTTGTTGTTGAACCTGCTAGTGGAAGAAGGAGTCAGTTGTAAAATAGATACATAGTTGTAGAGGCCAAATGAAAGAGTGTTAGGATCCGAGGGACTTGGTTGCGGAACTGATCTGAACCGAAGCGATTGAGCTGGGTATTTTATGTAATGCTTATGGCAAATGTCAAATCATAATGTAATCTATTATGTTAAGTTTAATATAAGACAAAGCTGATGTCTATTGTGACTTCTAATGTATTGAGCCTCGTGTTTAGTGGGTCTGTTAAAATTTTAAATAGTCTATCTGTTGTACATAGACGGTAATTCATAGATTGATGCAAGGATGTTGTTATTTCTATGTTCTTTATAATGGATATATGTGTATGATTCAAGGATGTTGTTATCTCTATTTCTCATATAATGGATATGCATGTGTATGATCGCCCATGATCAGTTGATATTCCCTCGACCCCATGCTGAACCCTTCTCCCTTTTCGTCGCGGTGCACCTTGGGTGAGACCACTTGCCCTTCAGCGTAATGTGAAAATGTCGGCATTGTCCTAAGCTACAGAGGACCACTATTGGCTTCCTGTGCCCAAACCTAGGGTCTTTTCCCCGATGACTCTTTCGAGCCAACAAATGGTTCCATTGTCGGGACCTAAAGTTAAGAGAACTGGTTCAGAATATGGTGTCAAGAGTATTTAAAAGAGAGATCAGAGGCTGGTTGAATCATAAAGTAGACCAATTTGTGGCAGAGAAAGATGCCCACACAAATCAACTAATCGGCAAGGTACGTGAGGGGACTTTATACGCTGATAACATAAATGACCAGTATGAAATTTTCTAGTGAAATTTATCTGAGGAGTTATAAAATTGGTTGAGAGAGCTGAAGAGGTAGATTCAATCAAGTGGATCGATGACAGTTTGCCATAGTTGGACTCCGTTCAATATTGCACAATTATAGTAGCTGGATAACGATCGGATGAAAGCAGTCGATTTCTTGGTGAAGACTACAGTGGAAGGGTACGTGGTCGAGTTTGCTACGGAGAGCTACCAGTCTTTATCATAGGCAGAAGTTGTGTTCAGCTCCAAGCTGGGGGGAGTTGATAAGAGGAGCCCTGATGCAGATTAATATGTTTTTGGTAGAAGAAGGACTGCTATCTTTACCCACTGTTGGGATGGAAGTGTAAAACTCCAATATCGGAGGAAGGAATTAGAGGGGGAAATGCTGCCTACAAAGGGATAGGGATGCTGTGAGGGGATGGATGCAGAAGGATTGAAAAGAGCTAGGGATGTTAGAGCATAGAGGATGGCCCTGTTAGTGGACAAGCGACATGCAAGAGAGGCTCAGGCTCCAGGGAAGAGGAGGGGGCCCCACCGAATAGGAGTGGTGATGGAAAAACCCCGAGTTGAGGAGGAGGGAGAAGACGGTGCTAGGAAACCAGAGCGCGGGAGAAGGGATGTAGGAACTGGTAAAATGAAGAAGGACGTTTCCTGCAGGTTGCAGAAATAGGATTGCAACAGGAGACTGAAGGAGGACCGTCTCGGAAGGTTGCGGAAGTGGAATCACAACATGGAACGGATTGGGGACCTTCCCTACAGGTTGCAGAAGTAGACTCACAAGATCAGAAACCATATCGCCAAGAGGAAAGAGATGACGATAATGTGGGTGATGGGGTGAGGAGGTTGTTCGACAAGGAAGAAGCTTCCATCAAAATTCAACAGCCCCAACCCCAAAATATAAGTGGCGTTTCCCCAAACTTCCCCTGGTACTTTATCATAAACCAGAAGAATTTGTCATTAGCTTAGCCAAGGCAGCGCGAGTATATAGTGCACGGGAGAAATATAGGGTCAGTCTCAGTATTGGAAGGAATACAAGAACTGACAATAGCAGCAACTTGAGACTACAGGGATCCCAAAAGCCAGGAAGCAAAGGTTTCGTGTTGTTAGCCCATACTCAAAGAAATATGGCGGGATCGTTCACTAGATGCTTGGAATTTGCAGGAAGGGGGAACAAGGATGTGGAGTAGCACTGGTAACATTGTGAAGCCATCTGGAGGGCCCATCAGATGTTATCCAGGGGGTGGAATTCTAGACCATGCTAAGAGAACAAGCTCTACGTTGGTTCATAAAGTGGGCAGAGGAGAACCAAAGCCCCACAGTAGATGATATTAAGAGGGTATTTGTGCAGGAATTCAAGGTGCCACAAGAAAACCAACAAGGGTTATCAGAGCTGTGGGAAATTAAGAAGAGGGAGGGTGAGACGGCTTGGGAACTCATGCAAATATTTAAGGATGCCATCGCCAAGCTGAGTTACACCCTAGACTCAAACCACCAACGGGACTAGTTTATCAAAGCACTCTTTCCCTTGACCAGAATACTGCTGACACAATAGAAGATAGGAACCTTGTAGGATGCATTGGAGCAAGCATCCTGAATAGAAGAAATTGTGGGATACCCCCATGAATATGGGGGAGGCACAACTCTACAAGATCCGACGATCACAGGCCTACAGATCTAGATTGCGAATTTGACCAAGAAGTTGAGGGATCTCTAGCCCGTATAACCAGCTAGGCCCAATTTTTGGTGCACCCATTGCCTGGTGGAAGGGCATGTTGCAACGAAATGCCCATGGTTGTGAGGAATTAATCAACCAAGGGGGGTGGCGGGGTCATTAGGGTCCCCTCCCACCACAGGGGTTGCGGCAGTCAGAGTGCAAGGACCCTTCCCAGGAAGGAATAACCCAAACTTCTACAAGATCTGTAGGGCATATGGACACCTGTCGTGGATGTTCCCAATTCTACAGAAGTACTCTAATGTACCCAATAACAACTACTGCAAGTTCTACACATTGACAACTCATCACACCGATTAGTGCCGAGCACTGGACGCCCTAGTAGAAATACTGGATAGATCCACATTTAGGGTCAATGAAGCGAGTCGAAGGGGGCGAGGAGGAAATGGAAGCGAAGGAAGAATGGGAGGAAGAGGGCCCTTAAGGTGCTACAACTACAACCAGGAAGGACATGTCACAAGAGAATGCTCTCTCCTGAGGAGGCCTTGGTGTTTGTAGTGCAGAGTTAACACCCATGCGACGAAGGACCGCCCAAAGATCATTGCAAAGTGGGAAGAGAGAACTCGACAGTGGGGGGCCAACTTGGTTAATGCTGAGCCTCAGACCAATGATGGCTTCCCCGCAACCAATATCAAAATAGTCACCCAAGGAGGGAAGAAGACAGGGGAGGACCATTACACTGAAGAACCCCCTTGATCATTAAAGCGATGTCACCATGGAGGTCATATCAGCCCGAGCACCAAAAACAATATTATCAAGATGTAGCCAAATTGTTCGAGGGAATGAACGAAGATAGGGACACCCAAAGACCACAAGTCCACATGCCTGCTCATACCCAGTCGATTGGGGAGTGGTTTAAATTATTCTTGAAAATTGTTGAGGATGAGGCCATGCTGAAGGAATTGTAGAAAAGCTTAAAGGCCATAGTATCCATGGAGGAAGAGGGAGCAGGACAACCATGTACAACCTTGCCGGAGAAAGCCTCCAGGAGAGTGAAGCGGAATAAGAAAAGGAGCGGAAAGGAGTTTCGAATCAATGTGCAAGTGGTAGGATTCCAGATAAGGGACACCATGCTAGATTTAGGGTCAGATGTAAACATCCTACCTAGGAAGACTTGGGAGGCAATGTGAAAGGCACAGCTGAAGTACTCGCCAATTCAATTAAGAATGATGAATCATTATTGTACCTATCGGGAGATTGGAAAATGTAGAAGTTGATGTAGCAAGGGTGAAAATGCAGAGCGAGTTCAGAGTAATTGACATTATGGGGGATAAATATCTATATCTAGCACTCTTTGGGATTGATTGGGCATATGAAAACTACGATGTCATAGATTTGAAGAAGGAGCTAATGATTTTTGAAGTAAATGTGCTAAGGGTGATCTAGTCATTAGAACCCTATCGATGACCCAAATTTGCAGAGCCAGTAGATGAAAGGGATGAACCAGGAGTGTTAGACCAATTATATACACTCACAACAGGGAAAAGGGAGGACTACATAAATCCTATGGCCGAAGGATATATTAGCTGGAGAAGCATTCAAAGCTTGGAAACCGGTTTAGAAGCTGCATGGGATGCATGGCAGCAGGGTGGATATGAACTGACAGCTCGACGATGTGCAATGATAAGCCGAGTAAACTGGGGAGACATGGGAATGGATGACTACCAAAAGTACTATGGCCTTGAGCCGGTAGATCGGTTTTTAGACAAGGTGGACCAGGACATACCAGAAAACCAAAGAATTCCCCTTCTAGACATTGTGATTATGGCAATGCCAACGAGATGGTGGAAGGCGCACTGCAAAATATTAAAACACTGGAGGGACACTAGGCAAGCAATGAAGGAGAGATTTGGCAGGGAGGTAGATCGGCCACAGGATGAAGGGAAATACACAGGACATTCAAGTCCTGAGAAGCACATCAAAGACTGCACAACCAATTGGGAAAGCAAGGATTGCCAAGGAATCGGTGGGTACATCTGTTTGTACATACCCTCGGCATTGTCCCCTGAGCTTGGTATATCCAGGAGGAGCTACGATGACAGATGGCTAGTTGGGGTACCTAGGAAGCATAGTTCGTCGGTGATTTTTCATTCAAAAGGCAATAAGGCACAAATGACAGAGGTACTCCAGGTGGTAAAATGGGTTTTTTTCACCCCAGAGATGTTAGTTGAAGGGGAGCATGGGGAAACTTTCTGGAATGCTTGTACGATATGGAATCATCAGAATTTGTGACCTGCGACAAAATGGATGCAGAACCAGAGGAGGACAGATTGGAGGCTCTTAGACACTTGGTCTTTGAAGAAACAAAAGGGGAAAGAGGTATTCAGGAGAACCCATCGATGGAATGTTCCCATCTCCTACCAGTGAAGCTGAGAAAACAGAATGTGGGGATGGAAGGTAAGCCCAATATAACATCGATGGAAGATTACTAGGATGAACAAACCACCAAGAAAATTTTTGACTTCTTACAAGAATACTAGGACCTATTCCCAGCTTTAGTGGAAGTACTCAAGGGGATAAAAGGTAACCTGGGAGAAATGAAAATTATTCTAAAACCACGCAACCAACCATTAAAGCATAGACTGTATTAACTAAACCCAAGGGTAAAAGAGAAAGTTAAAAGGGAAATTGACAGAATGTTGGATGCAGGAATCATATTTATGGTAGATGAAGTTGACTGGATAAGCCTCATAGTTATTCAGAACAAGAAAGATGCAACCGAAATTAGGGTATGCATCGACTATAGAAGCCTGAACAATGCATGCGTGCATGATCCATTCCCCACACCATTCAGTGACAAAGTCCTAGACAATGTTGTGGGAAATGAAGCATACTCATTCACAAATGGGTTCTGAGGTTACCACCAGGTCTGAATAGTTGAAGAAGACAAAAGGAAAACAACTTTCATGACTGAATGGAGGTCGTACACATACAATGTAATGCCATTCAGGTTAAAGAATGTGCCAGCGCTCTTCTGAAGGATTGTAATAGCTGCATTCCGAGATTATATTCATAAGTTCCTAGAAGTTTACATGGAAGACTGGACAATATAGAACCTATTGAAGAAGCACACCAACTTATTGAGAGTGATGTTCGAGAGGTGCAGATAGTTGCAAATCTCCTTAAATCTGAAAAAATGCATTTTTGTAGTTCCCTTTGGAACTCTACTGGACCATATTGTACGCAAAGATGGAGTCTGTGTGGACCCCGCCAAGGTTGCATCAATTGTCCACATGGAACCACCACACAATGTGAAACAACTAAGGGAAACTCTAGGCCACACACGGTACTACAAATGGTTCATTAAGAACTACACAACCATAACGGCCCCGATGGAGAAACTACTAAGGAAGACGGAAAAATTATCTGGACTTCGGATTATCAAGCAGCACTGAATAAATTGAAGGAAAGATTAGTAAGTGCCCCCATATTAGTGTACCCTGACTGGAACAAAATGTTCCATGTACACATCAACATGTCTGGAATAGCACTAGGAGAGGTCTTAGCACAACCAGGAGAAAAGATGGACCATCTAGTATACTACGCTAGCAGAAAGCTCTCTATGGCGGAAAGGAACTACACAACAACAGAATGGGAAACTTTGGTAATGGTCTACTGTCTCCAAAAGTTCAGGCACTACCTACTGGACACGCCGTTCAAATTCTTTACAGACCATTCTACATTGAAATACTTAGTGAGAAAGCCAGTACTAGAAGGAAGGATATGGAGTTTTCTATTACTGTTCCAAGAATTCACGTTTGAAGTGGTTGTCAAGCCAGGCAGATTGAATGTAGGGCCAGATCACCCATCACACCTAGATACAGGGGAGAATGACAGAGCAATAGACGATTGGTTGCCCGATGTTGACCTATTCAGGATATAGGCCATTCCTGACCACCTAGAAGAGATTTCTACGTTGCTGACAATAGGTCGCTGCCCAGAGGGATACATGGTAGCAAAAAGGCGGCACTTGGTGGTCAGAGCAATAGATTACCAGCTCATCATGGGACACCTCTACAAAATGGGCTTGCATCAAATGCTTGGATGCGGTGTCCTATAATAGGAAAGAAAGCATATCCTATAGGAGTGCCACGCAGGAGTCATGAGAGGCCATGTAGGAGGCAAGGCCACTGCAAGAAAGATACTACATGCAGGATTATGGTGGCCCACTATCCATAAGGATTATAAAGCATTTGCAAAGGAGTGTGATGTCTATCAAAGGGTCGATAAGCCTTCCCGACGTGATGAATTACCGCTACACCTGTTCCATTCAGTACAGATCTTTGATAAGTGGGCAGTAGACTTCATTGGACCAATCTCGCCACTAGCAAGACACTTGCGGGTCCGATACATAATTGCAATGATGGAATACCTCACAAGATGGGAAAAGGCTACGCCAGTGAAAGACTGCACAACAGAAATAGCAGCAAGATTCATTTTTGAAAATATTATTTCAAGGTTTGGATGCCCAAGGAGCCTCACAAGTGACCAGGGCACCCACTTTCTGAATGAAAACATTGAAGCCCTACTAACAACTTTTATGGTTCATCATAATAAGAGTATTCCTTATCACCTGCAAGAAAATGGTGCAGTAGAAGCATTTAACAAAATATTGGAGAAAGGGCTAACAAAAGTCGTATCTGCCAACCGGGACAACTAGGATGAAAGAATTCCAGTGACTCTATGGGCATATAGGACAACAGTTAAATGAATCCACAAGTAAACTCCATTTCAGCTCGTGTATGACATAGAGACGGTGGTACCAACAGAATTTATACTACCCAGCATGCTCATCTCAAAAGCTACAGGAATGATAGAGAGTAGTGCCTTGCGAGACAGGCCGAGCTAGCTGATGGAACTCAATGAAAACGGTTCCTAGAAGAGTTCCATCAATCAGTCGAGCAATGAAGACAAAACGCTTGGAATGATAAGCACATCAAGAAGAAGTCGTTTGAAGTTGGAGAGCAGGTGCTCCCTTATGACAACAAGTTCTTAAAGTTCCCAGGAAAGCTATAGATGCACTGGTTAGGCCCATTCATAATCGCAAAGATAAAATAATCAGGCACATTAAGACTCGCACAACTAGATGGAATCCGACTATAGGGATGGATGAATGGCATGCGCTTGAAACTCTTCCGCAAGTAAAAAATAAAATCCTTTGGTTCGAATAACAAGGTTGCGGCCAAGTTTGGGATACTGCAACCCATTTGTGGTCGGGGGTGGGGGGTAGTGTCAATGGTCACATTGGTAGGCCTAGTCAGTAGAGACAGTAGCCACACATGTCATCCTCATCAGCAGAATACATGTAGGTCCGAACCTTTTCCAGAATTGATGGCCGCACAAGTACCTGTCCCATCCACCGTACTAGTAGTTATTTCCCGATTAAGTAAATAATAAGGCAACTGTCAGGATAGGGTTGCAAACTATTTCCCATTAAGCATAGAATTAGTTAATGAATAAACCCATCATGACAAAATAAAGATGGAATGCAGCCCACTCTATACTTTCCAGACCACGTCATAGTTTTCACATACAAGTCGGCCAATAGGAGCAAGATATAATTAGAATACATGCAAAGGTAGCCGACATAATTAGTTGATTAAAGCCTCATCAGTCAGGGGACATCGTGTCAAAGTTGGCTACATAAATCACTCCCCAATCGGCTGGGTGTGAGCGGGCATGTGGAATTGCAGTCTTTGGGTGTCCCTATCTTTGGTCATTCCCTCGAACAATTTGGATGCTTCTTGATAATACTGTTTTTGGCACTTAGGTTGATATGCCCTCTATGGTGGTGCCACCTTAACAATCAAGGTGGGGTCTTCAGCGTAACGGTCCTCCCCTATATTGTTCCCTCCTCGGGTGACTATATTGATATTGGTTGCAGGGAAGCCATCGTCAATCTGAGGCTTAGCATTCACCAAGTTAGCCCCCTATTGTTGGGTTCTCTCTTCCCACTTCGTAATGAGCTCTCGGTAGTCCTCCATCACATGGGTGTTAACTTTGCACTATGAACACCAGGGCCTCCTTAGGAGTGGGCATTTTCTTGTGACATGTCCTTCCTAGTCGCAGTTGTAGCACCTTAAGGGCCCTCTTCCTCCCGTTCTTCCTCTGCGTCCATTTCCTCCTCGTCCCCCTCGACTCGCTTCATTGAACCTGAACATGGATCTGTCCATTCTTTCTGTTAGGGCATCCAGTGCTTGCCATTGATTGGTGTGATGAGTTGTCGATGCGCAAAACTCATAGTAGTTGTTATTAGGGACATTAGAGTACTTCTGCAGAATTGGGCACATCCATGGCATGTGTCCATATGCCCTACAAATCTCGTAGAAGTCCGGGTTATTCCTTCTTGGGAAGGGTCCTTACGCTCCGATTGCCACAACCCCTATGGTGGGAGGGGCCCTTGATGACCCCACAACCCTCATGGTTGATTAATTCCCCACAAACATGGGAATTCCGTCGCAACATACCCTTCCACCAGGCAATGGGTGCACCAAACATTGAGCCTGGTTGGTCATACGAGCTGGAGATCCCTCAACTTCTCAGTCAAATTCACAATCTGGCTCTGCGGGCCTGTGATTGCCGGATCTTGTAGACTTGTGCCTCCCCGGTATTCATGGGGGTATCTCATCATTGCTTCTACTTAGGATGCTTTCTCCAATGCATCTTGCAGGGTTCATATCTTTTGTTGTGTCAATGGTCTTTTGGTCAAAGGAAAGAGTGCTTTGATAAACCATTCTCACTGGTGGTTTGGGTCTAGGGTCTAACTCAGCTTGGCGATGGCATCCTTAAATATTTGCATGAGCTCCCAAGCCGTCTCACCATCCCTCTGCTTAATTTCCCACATCTCTGATAACCCCTGCTGGTCTGTCTGCAACACCTTGAATTCCTGCACAAATCCCCTCTTAATATCATCTACTGTGGGGTTCTGGTTCTGCTCCGCCCACTTTATTGATGGCCGCACAAGAACCCATCCCATCACCATACCGGTATTTATTTCTTGATTAAGTAAATAATAAGGAAACTGTCAAGATAGGGTCGGAAAATATTTCCCGTTAAGCATAGAATTAGTTAATAAATAAACCCATCATGGCAAAATAAAGATGACATGCAACCCACTCTGTACTTTCCAGACCACTTCATAGTTGTCACATACAAGTCGGTTGACGAAGACAAGATATAGCTAGAATACATGGAAAGGTCGTCGAAGTAATTAGTTGATTAAAGCCTTTTCAGTCAAGGGACATCATGTCAGAGTTGGCTACATAAATCACAAGAGGATGCAGGGGATGCTAGAATTTCAAATCACAGAAGAATTCTAGGATCACTCTGAAGAACATGCGCAGAGGAAGAGAGGAAATAAACCTCCAGTATAGATAGTTTACCTAGAAGAGAAGTGATGGCGAAAGGAATAATATCAGTTCCAGAGAACTCCCTTGATACACGAATTGAAGCAGTGGATGATCTATATGGGAAGCATGATAGGTTGAATCTGATCGATAATGACTTCACAGACAAATTTCAGTTTCTGGCCATGAAAAGGGAGGATTAACCTGGGCCTCCAGAATCAGAGATGAGTTCAGGGGGATACAGAGGTCCACGCTATTCCACTTATGAAGTTTTCCCATATTTGGCACCCAATTTTCCACCATGCAGTGCACAAAATTACTGGCAAGAGGGATGCATGGTGGGTCGCTATGGTTGGACAAGGAATACCCAATTCATGTTGAGGATATCAATCAACTCACTGGGCTGGAAGAAGTTGGGAATGTCGTCAGTACAATGTTCTAGGCTGGGGTCAAGTGGGGAAAGAAGTAGACGAAGGACAACATCTACGCCAAATACGGGACGGAGAGAGGTGGGAGGGTGCAAAGATGGACAAAATTAGCAAGGATACTATCAAGTTTTCTTGCTATCTTATTGTAGGAAAAACAATGAGGCATTTCACAAGGAACGAGTGCACCTTGGACACTGTTTCAGTTGTGGAATACTGCTGCCAAGGAGTAGTACCCAACTGGTCAACCTTCATGCTCAATGAACTATTCGAGGCTTGTGAAGATGTCTACAAGAGGAGCACTGGCTTTGTGTTTGGGTACTTGGTAATAGCACTAGAAATGTGGAAATGGAGGCCACCACCAGAGAGGCAAATGGTAACCATTACCGAAGACCAGCGAATTCTGCTCAGGTACGAATCGTGCAAGGCATCGGGGGATCCCAACACAAAGGAAATCAACGATAGAGATTTCAAGAGCTAGTATGAGCAGATGTTGGACACCATTCAGTCCACTGAGAGGATACCCAAGTCTCTCTTGAATGAATTCTTAGGAAAGCTCTGGTTTGGCACCTCCCACGTGCACACTTACCTAAGACCGCAATGTGTCAACTTGAGCATGTTCAAATTGAGGTCGCAGAGGTTTATCCTAACGGAGGAAGCATTGCATAGAGAAGTAGAGTCCTGGTTGGGAGTGGCCTGCAAGGTAAGGGAAGGGAAACCCAAGTACCTTTTCAGAGTTCTGATTCCATAAGATCGAGAGGGAGATGGGGTAGAAAGCAGTCAGAAGTGAGCAGCCGATGAAGTACTCTAGCCGATGCTGCTCCAAATGGAATAAAAAATGTTCGAACTAAGGAGGACAGTTGCCAGATTTGAGCCAAGTGATAGTAACTATCCTGAGAAATTTCAAGGTTCCACAATGCTTTCCCCCATTATAACGCCACCACTTGCTATGGCACTTCCCTCGAGAGTAGCTCAGGCTCCCTCCCAGATAACGGTCCCCAAACCGTAGAAAAAGTGAGTCATCTGAACCCCACAGGTCAAAAAGCCAGCTACTAAAAAGCCGAAAATTAACCTGCTAGCTCCAGTCATCGACCTCACTTTTGAGGTTGAGCAGTCAATTCCCACAACCACCATAGTCG
Organism: Pinus tabuliformis; assembly: GCA_031772625.1. Taxonomy (NCBI): domain Eukaryota; kingdom Viridiplantae; phylum Streptophyta; class Pinopsida; order Pinales; family Pinaceae; genus Pinus; species Pinus tabuliformis. The sequence goes on along the minus strand of CM062809.1, from coordinate 475,995,907 downwards.
AGGAGATCCCTGCCACTACATCCACCACATTACAAACATCGCGAGAGTCATCCTCGCAAATTTCTTTCACTTCTGCGACCATGTCCAAGATCCTCCCGTTCAGCCACTAAAGGATGATTGCAGAAGTAGAAGTTCAATCAGCCAGTCAGACAGAGAGCACCACCTCGACCATGGGTGTAAGGCCTTCGTTGTGATGCGACGGGTGAGCGCCGGGCGACCGAGAGCGCGTGCACGGGCGGGCGTTGTGCGATGCGATGGAGGGCGCGCATGACCAAGTGCGGGTGGAGCGTCGGGCGAAGGTGCGACGGATAGGCGAGTTGGATGCGACGAAAGGTAGACTTGTGACGCTTGATAAAATGCGATGGAACGATGGCTTATACCATGACTTGGGGAGACTTACGATGAGGCAAGGCCGAAATGTATGGAGCATTGTAAGGGTGTGTTAACCTTAAGTTTGGGGGTCGGATGGAGTGCCACCGCCCACAAAGGTTCCACACTAACATGCGTATAAATACATGTGCGTTGAGTCATTTGGAACAGCGAAGTTCGAACTTGGACAACTACGCAAGTGTTCAAGAGAGGAGAAGTGCGCAGATTGGGTTGAAGTGCGCATAGCTCATGCGCATTACTCTTGGGGCGCAGTCTTATGTAATCTTGAGCAGGTTGTGGGTTGGGCAAGGTGTGCCCAAGGTTGTCTTGAGTACGGTTTTGTGCCGGGATTGATTAGAGTGTCTTGGTGACTCGGGTGAGCACCCACTCTTGGGCAAGGCGTGCACATGATCATTGTAAAAGGCTGATTTGCCTACATTGTAAAAGAAACTAAGTATTGGCTTGGAGCTTGCCAAGCATTACTTGTATTGTATTGAAGAAAGACTGATTATAATATATTGTCGGGCAGACTTGTTCGGGAGTTGCCCCTCCCCTTTATACTATTGCAATTGTTGTGTTCTTTTATAATTGCTATGGATAATGAATGAGTATGGGCTTCATTAGTATAAAGGATAAATACATGTTTACTTGGTTGCGAAACACAAGCTAAGTAATGTTAAAGTGAAAGTAGGCGTAGTCCATGTGCATGAGTATTGTTAAACAGAAAGTGTTCGGTGGTACCGCACCTCGCCGGCATGGTTGAAAGACCACCGTAGGCTTGGGGGCATGACAGTTGGTATCAGAGATAATCTGAAGACTTGGAGGAGTCTTTCAGGAAGCCGGGTGAAGCAGGTGTATATACACTTGACAGTTGATATTTGAGCAAGGTTGCTCGTGACAGTGGAAGCATATACTTGCAGGTGAAGGAAGCTAGTTTCACATACAAGTGGAACAAGGGCCGGTTCATGATTGCAGGGAACTTGGTGAAGCTGGTAAAGGTTGGAACCATGTGTCGTAGAGTTGGGCAGGTGGTACTATGTGCTGGTCATACGATTTGGGCACTTGTTAGATGGGCAAGTGGGACTGTGTGTGGGCAGGTGTACACAGTTTGGGCGTCTGTGGACCGAACGAAGTACGAACCAGGGAAGACGATGTACAAGGCATGGCAGGTTTGGAAGAATGTGAAGGGAAGCTCTTGCTTACCTTATACAGGTTGAGGAGGTTGAAAGAAGAGAATCCCCAGATTCGAAAGGAACTTGAAGTCTTGGAAAAGAATGTTGAAGATGAACTTCTTCAACTTAGATGGACAATGGAGCAAGGTGAAGTTGCAGATTGTGCAAACAAGGAAGAGGAAGTCGTGATAGTTGAAGATGTTGCAGACATGATCATGATGGAGGATGAGCTTGAGATTGATCAAGTTGGACCAGAATCATGCAGTTTGCAGACATGTATGGATGAGGGTACTCTCATGGAGGAACCTCATGATGATGAAGTAAGTATTGATACTTGTGTTTCATTTGAGCATTTGGTAGGTGGACCGTATGCAGGGAAGGGCAAAGCCAGTTTGCCGATGCTAGGGAGCATCTTACCATGGATGTTTATGATGAGACCTTATATGGAGAAGCCAGGATTGTTGATTGTTGCAGGACTTGTTGGGGTTGTTTGTGACCTTATGGTAGAAGGTGCAAAGGCCCTTGACAAGGGAGGAACTTGATGATCGTTGTGGATGATTGAGTCATGCTTTAGCCACATGGCTAAGTGCCCGACATGACTCATGGATAGATTGGAGGGCACGCTCTTGGGTGGACTTCTCATGGCCAAGACCAAGAGATAGTCTTGGTGGACACTTTGGTGGAGGAGATATGATGGAGAGACTCATGTGATGATGATATGGTTGGGTGACCGAGTTCACTAGATCGAAGATTGCAGCTTGGATGAGGATGACTGATTGTTGTGATGAGTCTACTTGGTTGGACTACATGGACAACTTAGTCATGGACATTAGGTTGGAGACATGGATCATGGCAGTCTTATGCAGGGACATTATGTGGGAGCACTTATAGAGGTGTCACTTATGGACATCCAATGAGGAGTGCCAAGGCAGGGATGTTGTGCAGGTGGATTTTCTGATGTGACATGGAGACTTATTACTTATGAGCCTATGGAGAGGTTGTACACTCTTGTGCAACAAGACCATGGACTTGGATGGAGTTATGAGCAGACTATGGAGCATTCCTACTACATGGAGAGCTGAGGCAACTTGTAGAGACCTTTGGGCCGAGACTTGTATGCTTGATGAGATGTTGATTGGAGATGACTCATGGAGCTCATGATGACATGAGATTGTTGTGACTTTTAGGGACTTCATACATGGTGGACTTAGAGGATTTGATGCATTGAGGAGCTGAGGTCAGAGACTTTGATGCAGGATAGGGTGCATATTTTCAAGTACATGTATGGGAATGGCTTGAAAGAGTGACTTGATGTGGAAGATCAATATGAGACACTTTGGAGTGATGGAGTTACGATGATGATGATGCCTTCGTGGCAACACTTGGGCATGAGTTGAGCCGAGACTCAACTACCTTTTGACATGGGAGCTGATTGATCTATGATCATGGGCAGCACATGGATAGATGAGACAAGTAGATACTTGTTTCTATGGCAGACTTGAGGGATGGCACATTGCAGATATGATGGAGGTTGCTTCATGGACTTAGATGTGACATACCGAGAGTTGGAGATTGATGAGATGATCTCTTCATATGGAGGAGATACACATATGGATGATGTTGGGATAGATGTGGCTGATTTCATGTAGCACATTGACACCAAACATCATGGACAACATGTTGCAGATGAGATGAGGACTACTTCATGGACCTGAGCATGGCTTACACTTATATGGAGATGGATTCTTGATTGAGTTGAGGATGTGACAGGATGCTTTGAGGAACGACTGATGGTGGCATGAGGATGTGCATTCTCATGGGTTGAGCGTGACAGTTGGATTAGCTACCCAACTAGTTCAATCATGGGGGACGTCAATGTACAGAGATGTGTTAGCATTTGTTGGAGTATCATGGCAACGGTTCACATGAGGACGACACATGATGAGGTTGACTCGATATGTTGCAGTGGGCATGTAGCTTGAGATGGAGGGACCAGCCTTCTACGATGGAGCAGCATGTGGAGATTGTGACATGGTGGTTGATGATCATGGATTGAGATGAATTCCGATATATGACATATTGGCACATGGTTGAGATGTGTTAGCACTTGTTGACATATCATGGGCAGTTTTTCACATGGTGGTGATGACATGATGGAGTTTGACACATTGTTGCAGTGGACATGTAGCTTGAGTTGGAGGGATCAAACCTTCCATGGTGGAGAGCAGCATGGGGAGATTGTGACAAGGTGGTCGATGATCATGGGCATCTGAGATATGACATACATTGGTATGGAGTATCTTGGTGACAGTTGGTTGCTAAGATGAGACGATGGAGACGGTGGTTCTACATATGTTGCGATGATGGTAACAGTATGTGGAGGAGTTGACATCATGGATATTGATGCTTGGAGGACGGTATGTTGTTGAGGACAACAACGACTTCAGGTGGAGGAGAATGTAAGGCCTTCATTGTGATGCGACGGGTGAGCGCCGAGCAATCGAGAGCTCGTGCACGGGCGGGCGTTGTGCGGTGTGATGGAGGGCGCGCATGACCAAGTGTGGGTGGAGCGCCGGGCAAAGGTGCGACGAATAGGCGAGTTGGATGCGACGAAAGGTAGACTTGCGACACTTGATAAAATGCGATGGAATGATGGCTTATACCATGACTTGGGGCGACTTGCGATGACGCAAGGCCGACATGTATGGATCATTGTAAGGGTGTGTTAACCTTAAGTTTGGGGGTCGGCTGGAGTGCCACCACCCACAAAGGTTCCACACTAACATGCGTATAAATACATGTGCGTTGAGTCATTTGGAACAGCGAAGTTCGAACTTGGACAACTACGCCAGTGTTCAAGAGAGGATAAGTGCGCAGATTGGGTTGAAGTGCGCATAGCTCATGCGCATTACTCTTGGGGCGCAGTCTTATGTTATCTTGAGCCGGTTGTGGGTTGGGCAAGGTGTGCCCAAGGTTGTCTTGAGTACGGTTTTGTGTCGGGATTGATTAGAGTGTATTGGTGACTCGGGTGAGCACCCACTCTTGGGCAAAGCGTGCACATGATCATTGTAAAAGGATGACTTGCCTACATTGTAAAAGAAACTAAGTATTGGCTTGGAGCTTGCCAAGCATTACTTGTATTGTATTGAAGAAAGACTAATTATAATATATTGTCGGGCAGACTTGTTCGGGAGTTTCCCCTCCCCTTTATACTGTTGCAATTGTTGTGTTCTTTTATAATTGTTATGGATAATGAATGAGTATGGGCTTCATTGGTATAAAGGATAAATACATGTTTACTTGGTTGCGAAACACAAGCTAAGTAATGTTAAAGTGAAAGTAGGCGTAGTCCATGTGCACGAGTATTGTTAAAAAGAAAGTGTTCGGTGGTGCCGCACCTCGCCGGTACGGATGAAAGACCACCGTAGGCTTGGGGGCGTGACAATGGGAATGCCACCAGAAAATAGTACATCACCAATGCTTGGGTTGGACCCACCAGCAGGGAGACGCCTGGATACCATTTGGCAGGGGAAAAGGATTGAACCGTACTTGCCCTCTCTCCCTATAAATCTTGCAATCCCACCAAACCCTAGCATTACTCCAACCACCTCACAGTTCACTCCACCATCAGAGAAAGAACACTCACTCACCTCCCATTCAAATAAATCCATCACCAATGGCCTACCCCTATAGTAGTAATTCCCAAAACCAAGCACAATGCAAGTTGATACATTCTATCACTGGTCATCAGCCCAATTATTTTCCTTTATTCAGCAAGTAGCACACAAGGCTGAGTGCCTCCATGAAGACCTAGCTAAAAAACATGAACAATAGAGGAAGAAGTTGCACATGGTGATGGAGGAGCGAGATCACCTACAAGAAGCAAACAAAGAATTGCAAACCCAGGTGGATCATATTACACAATGGTTTAGATCAATATGGACGATCGTCACCGAGGCAACCACTGAGGCACCGGTGGACATAGCTGCCTACACATTGGTCGACTGCTGCAATCACATACATACAGCGTGCATACGCCTGGAAACCACCAATGCTCAGATGAGGCAGAAGCTAGAGACAGTAAGGTCCCCACTACCAGATCATGTGGAAATCTACGTGTGGACTGTTAAGGGAAAGGTTAGGGAACTAAAAGTGAAGAAGAAAGCCTTGGCCAAAGCCCTCACCGATGGATATGCCCTAACAGGTAAGGTCCACAACTGGTCAGGTAGTTAACACTAAAGAACCACTAGGTTTACCTGCTAAGAGAGCAGATTCAGTCACTATTGGCTAGCACAAGGGATTGTACAGACCATACTCAACAACAACAAATCAATGAGAAAATCGACATCCTCTAGGCCCAGGTTGACAACATTTAGGAGGAGTCAGCAAGGACGAAACGGATAATCAGAGACTTGCAGCCCCCAGTTCATATGAAATTTCTACTCTTGAAGGAGGCATGCGACTCCAGCGGCTAGCAATGGGATGACCTATAGAGACAGCAACCAACAAACCTAACATCGCAATCGGCTGAGGCGTTCACTCAAGGCGTTGATGCAATCCTCGCCAACTGGGACTAGGCCATTCAAAGATACACTAAGTTCAGGTAGCAAACGATAACCTCTGTCCTAGAGTTGGAGCCTTCATTTGGAACGGAGGAGCCACAAGGGCAAGAAAGGGCCACAGGAACAAATGCCATGCCACAAGCCAGGATCGAGATAGAAGAGGCACCCACTCCGTAAGCAAGAATCAAAGTAGAAGAAGTGTTGGCACAATAAACAATAGAGACAATGCCAATAGTAACTCAACCACCACCTGTAGAGCACATGGAAGTAACAACAGGACCACTAGAGGTTGAAATGAATTGACTTGAGGACGAGTCAAGAAATTATGGTCAGGGCCTATTGGAGCCTTCGTTTAATTTTGAACGATTTTGACAAGTTTTGACTAACTGAAGGGTGGGAAAGAGATAAATTGCAGCAACGGTTGGGTGGTAGAACGGACAGTTGCAGAGGAGTGGTGGCAAGGTCAGTCGAGGAGACGGGAAGGCACATAAGCAGCCAAGGGAGAAAACAACCGAGCGAGAACTGGCAGTCCAGGCAACCAGGAAGGACATAAAAGGGGAACACCATTGAGGAAAAAGGTTGTTGTTGAACCCACTAGTGGAATAAGGAGTTGGTTGCAGAAGAGATACACAGTTGCAGAGGCCAAATGAGAGAGTGTTGGGCTCTAAGGGACTTGTTTGCAGAACTGATCTGAACACGAGCAACTGAGCCAGGTATTATATGTAATGCTTATGGCGAATGCTGAATCATAATGTAATCTGTTATGTTAAGTTTAATATAATATAAAGCTGATGTCTATTGTGACTTCTAATGTATTGAGCCTCGTGTTTAGTGGGTTCGCTAAAATTTTAAATAGCCTATCTATTGTACGTAGATAGTTATTCATAGATTGATGCAAGGATTTTGTTATTTATGTGTTCTCTATAATGGATATATGTGTATGATTCAAGGGTGTTGTTATCTCTATTTCTCATATAATGGATATGCATGTGGATGATCGCTTGTGCCCGGTTGATATTCCCTTGACCCCATGCTAAACCCTTCTCCCTTTTGGTCACGGCACACCTTAGGTGAGACGCCTTGCCCTTCGAGGTAAGGTGAAAATGTCAGCGTTGTCCTAGACTACAACAAACCACTGTTGGCCTCTTATGCCCAAACCTAGGGTCTTTTCCATGATGACTCTTTTGAGCCAACAACAGTCTCACCCGGAGTGACTATGGGAGGATGTAGAACTAGGTTTCTGTAGCCTTGAAGGACTATGAGATGTGGTATTATTATGTTATCTTATTCTTAGCATTTATAAATCACTTTGTCGCATTAGATTAATCACTTAAACATGCCATATAAAACCATAAACTATCATTGTGTTGAAGTAAAATCCAACTATGATAACTTCTATTCGACAATAGATAATAAGAAAATACACACATAAAAACACAAAATTAACGTGGTTCACCCTAGTGTAGGGATACGTCCACAAGAACTATTTATTAATATAATAAATCTTTGAACAAAAACCAATTCTTAGCCTGCACACTAAGCTGCAGGCTGTTTGCACACTCAACTGCGGAGCCTCTCCTTTACTACCAAATTATAGATCACGATAATAATTCACCCATAACATTGATCTTGATCAAAACTGATTGATATCTCCTCTTATTATCTTACCCTATGTATACTATTACATTGTAGGGTTACACCATCAAAATACCATCGACTCCTTAAAACAAGCAACTATGACCCCAAAACCCTTTGATCCCTTACAAAATCTTGCGCTTTTACAAAAAGGAGAGGCTTAAACCCACCTTGAAGTCCTTACGACACTACGTGATATATTAAAAATGCACTCTTCTAAACGCTCCACCGCACACTCCACCCCACAAAATGTAAAGTCTTTGCCAAAATCTAGGGCAAGTTGGGTTTTGCCCAACAATAGAATATGAGGCGCTGGTACAAGGTTTAAGAAAAGAAGTTGATTTAGATTTCACATACATCAAATTGTATGGTGATTCCAAAATAATAGTAAGATAGGTGTAGACCCTATACATAAATTACCTGCATACGAATTCTAAAACATAGAAAATAAACAATGCGAGATCATAACACATAAACACATATACACAGAGATTTTCCATTGGATCCCAAAACCGATACTACCAACTTGATTTTTCATTATGTTCCTTTCAATGTTACAATACATATTTATACATGCCATAGCATCCAATACCATGGATCGAAAACCATTACGTCAAAAACCATGGACCGAAAACCATCGCGTCCAAAAACATGTGCGAAAATCATGCAAAAAACCATAGGTGGGTCCGCCCAACCTAACATAGGGTCCAAAACTAAAATTTTCCAGGGCACTGCCCCAGACCCCATTAAGTGGGGTTACAGGTACACCTTAAACCCCTGTGATGCCCCCCCCCCCCCCTATACACAATCGACGCAATGAAGGGGGGGACTCCACCCCCCATCTAACCCCCTGGTTAACTACGTGGGCTAGTCATGGAAAGAATATAACACAACCCAACATTCTCCCACTTGTTGTTTTCTTTCCATAGCGGGCTTCAAGAGAGTTTAGTCCTAAAATACCCATTGTTTCTCTACACCAAGAGAACTTCTCAGAGCTCATAGATTTTGTCAATGCATCTGCAATATTCTTCAAAGTGTCCACCTTTACCAGCAACACCTTTTTGTCTTCTATCATATCCCTCACAAAGTGATATTGAACATCGATGTGCTTTGTCTTTGAATGATATGCAGGGTTCTTTGCCAAGAAAATTGCACTTTGGCTGTCACAGTCTATCCTTATATCTTCCTGTACTAACCCCATACTTGAACACAATCTCTACAACCAAATTGCTTCCTTGCTTGCATGAGTGGCTGCCATGTATTCTGCCTCTGTAGTTGATTGTGCCACTACAGAATGTTTCTTACTCATCCAATTGATTGCACCTCGAAATAGGTTAAACACATACCCACTTGTAGATCTTCTCTGATCGAGATCTCCAGCCCAGTCTGCATCAACAAAGCCATGAATATCCAACACTCTGTCCAATCCTGGTCTTCCTTGGTAGCACAAACCATAATCACTAGTGCCACACAAATACCTGAAAACCCGCTTCACTATTGTCCAGTGCTCCTTCCCTGGTTTTGACATAAACCTGCTCAATACTCCCACTGCATGTGCAATGTCTGGTCTAGTATAGACCATTTCATACATCAAGCTACCGAGTGCACTTGCATATGGAACACGGGACATGTCCTCCTCCTCTTCTTGTGTCTTGGGACACTGTTTAGTAGATAACCTCACACCTACAGCAATAGGAACCTTCACCAGTTTACTATCCTGCTTATTAAACCTCTACAATATTGTCTTGACATACTTCCTCTAGTTTAACCAGAGCTTCTCCTTTGTATGATCTCTTTTAATTTCCATGACCAAAATATAGTTTGCAACACCAAGAACTTTCATGTAAAATTTGGAGGACAATTTGGTCTTTAAATCCTAGATAATTTCTTTGTCATTTCCAAATAGAAACATATCATCGAAATAGAAGACCAAATAAATAACATGGTCACCAATTAATTTAAAATACACACAGTAATCTGCTTTTCTTCTGGTGAAGCCAAGCCCCCGTATAAATGTATAAAATTTCTGATACCACATCCTTCGTGACTGTTTTAACCCATATGGAGACTTCTTTAACTTACATACCAGTTCTTTCTTACCCTTCACTGCAAAGCCTTCAGTTTGCTTCATGTAGATCTCTTCTTCCAGATCCCTGTGAAGAAATGTTGTCTTCACATCCATCTGTTTTACCTCAAAATCAAAAGCAGCAACAACAGATAAAAGTAATCTAATAGAAGTTACCTTGGCAACAGGGGAAAAAATATCACCAAAATCAATTCTTGGCACCTAGGAATAACCTTTTGCTACCAAACAAGCTTTGTATTTCTCCACTTTTCCTTCTGCATTTGTCTTCTTTTTGAACACCCATTTTTTGCCAGTGGGTTTCCTTCCAGCCAACAACTCCAGCAGATCCCAATCCTCATTTTTGTGCAAAGATGTCATTTCATCAACCATGGCCTCTTTCCAGAGTTTTCCATCCTTTGAATCCACTGCTTCCTTCACAGTTCTGGGATCATCATCAGTAACAAACAAAGAAAAATTTGAACAGAAAGCAGATGGACTATACCTTTCTGGCTGCCTTCTTTCTTGAACTGATCTTCTCACAACCGGAGTTTGTGGCTCTTCATATTTTGATTCCTCCTCTACTGTAGAGTCTGATTCTTCCTCCTTTAGCTCAAACTCTATCTTCTCAGGTTCCTTTGGTTGGACTTCATGTTTAATAACATCTTTCACCTCTCTGAACACCACATCTCGGTTGTACACAACCTTTCTTGTTACTGGGTTCCAAAGCTTGTAACCCATTAAACCATCCTTATACCAAATAAAGATGCACTTTTAAGATTTACTATCCAACTTGGTTCTTTTCTCCTTTGGAACGTGTACATATGCATCACATCCAAATACCCTTAGATGTGAAAGAGAGGGTTTCTTACCAGTGCATACCTCTTGTGGAGTCTTTTCCTCCAACACTGATGAAGGTTACTTGTTGACCAGGTAACATGCAGTATCCACTGCCTCTGCCCAAAATTTGTGTCCTAACCCAGCACCACTGAGCATGCTTCTTGTCCTTTCCATCAATGTCTTATTCATTCTTTCTGCAACTCCATTTTACTGAGGTGTACATGGAGTAGTCTTCTGCCATGCTATACCACACTTCTTGCAGAATTCTTCAAATTCCTTACTGCAAAAATCTCCACCATTATCTGCCCTCAGCACCTTTATCTTCTTCTCTGTCTAGTTTTCCACTAGAGCCTTAAATTCTTTAAACCTATCAAAGACTTTAGACTTCTTCTTAAGAAATATATCCATGTATTCCTTTAGAATTCATCTATAAATGATACATAGTACACAGAATTACCCAGTGATGGAACCTTCACAGGTCCAAACACATCACTATGCAAAAGCTCTAATATATGTTTCGTCCTCTTACCACCAGAGGGGATACTCACCCAATTCTGCTTCCCGTATACACAATTTTCACAAAAATCAAAATTCAGAGATCTATTACTCATACCTTCCACCATACCTTTACCATGAAGTATTCGAAGGCCCTTCTCTCCAATATGTCCAAGCCTTTGATGCCATAGAATGGTCTTTTCTCTAGAGACCACTAGATTTTCTGCTCCACTTTCAGGAACCACGGAACTGTTGCACCCATCAACAATAGTGCTACCTTGCAGCTTGTATAGAGTTCCAATTCGAACTCCCCGTATCAATACCAGTGCTCCCTGAACCATCTTGCAGGTATCCTTCACGAACAATGTGTTATCACTCAGGTTGTTCCCTGCCTCCTGAAGGGAATACGGCCGAGGTAACCACTAACCAATCTTTTAGCTGCAGGTCCTAGCCTACCTGCAACCAGAGAGGGCTCTCTCTTTATAATTTAGCTTTGTTTTGGTGTATTTTAGGCTAGTTATGATGCACATGGTTTTGTTTTAAGTTTGTTGGATGGTGATTTCAGGCAGAACTGGGATGCAAGTCCAAAACAATCTATACTATTGGGAAATGGAGTCAATGGTGGTGTACCGCTGAAAGTTTTTCTTGGGTGAATAGTGATGCTACAGAGCAAGATAGGCAGTCTAGGAACAATTTTCAAATCTGGAAATTGATGGAATGGAGTCAGGGAATGAAAGGCAATCAAGAATCTTTCATTATGCTGGCATAGGGAAAGTGTATGAACATTATCTAGGAGAAATTGAGAATTCCTAAATGGTATTCAAAGTGAAGGAATTAGTGCAAACATGAGCAGTTAAGAATTCATATTTATGACTAATCCTGAAGAAAACATAATTAATATCAGAGATTGAGCACAGGGTGCATTAAAACAAATCCTGGGCTATTCTTCTTCTCTGTTACTAAGATTATGGAACATATATGAAATTTGTAAGCACAAAAAACATAAAACACGGTTTAGAATAACTTATTGTTCCATTGAATGACACAGGAATTCTGTAGCAGTCCCCAAAACATCATTTGCACATTCAGGCGGTGCAGAAACCATGAACTTCAACAGCCACCTGTATTAGAGAGTCTCAAAAATTACAGTGCAGTGTGGAAAGAAAATTACCAACTCCAAATACATATTATGGGGAGGTATTTATACAAAAGGGAGATACAAAATATCATAAAGATAAGTCTTGAACTCATAAATTCCTTCACCAACTCTTAAGAAGCAGTAAATAAGGGAGTAAATGCTGAAGTAAATATGAATGTGCTAGCTGTCCAATTTGTCAGAGGTATTTTGACTTTTTGGGCTGAGTGAGTCAGCTGGTCATTGCGCATTCATTCTGCGTTTGCTGCTTTGAATGTTGCTATGTTGCTTGTCATTGTGTGGGCCTTGTCATCAGTGTTTGATTTTTTGCATTAACGAGCTATAGTGACCATTCCATTTCTGTCTTGTGCTATTTTTTATTTTTTGACAGGTGGAACATGCTTCTGTATCTGCTGACCTGTAGCTGACCAAAAAGCAAAATAAACATAATTACCTAAGTAATGTCTCCAACATTCCTTTCCACCAATCCTCTGTAGGCAGTTGATGCCTTTGTATCTTTATCAATGTTTCATCAGCTTCAGTGTATTTATAAAAATTGAGCTGGACTTCAAAGAGATGGCTTATCTCATGTTCAATGTAGAACAGATTTTCTAACATGTCATAGAGACTCTGTCCAGATGGAGGCCCTGTTTCTTCTGAGGTGCTAGAGGATGCTATGATTTGATTCGAGGCATAGTTGTTTACCCTGTTAGCATATTTCTCATGTGATAGTAGTCTCCCAGCACTGGTTAATAAACTAGGTAGCCCTCTACTCTGTAATGCTGCAAAATTTATTGTAAAGTCATTTACCTCTGCCTGCATCTCTTGGCATTTTCTGTCCAGAGTTTGCACAAAATGCCTTAGGGTCAGCACCATTTTAACTAGCAAAATGGTGTATGTCCTGTTTTTGATACCTATTGCTGCCAACTGCTCTTTGGTATGAGTGTTCAGGAATTGGATCATTCTGTTGGCTTGCTTAGGCATATTTCCCAAAGATGCTCTAGCCTTTTGATTTTCAAATTGAGCTAAGCCTATCAATTCCATTTGTTCATGAATAGTTTCAATGGATTACCATTGGTCTATAATGGATTGGCCAATTTTGGCCCACAAAATTTTCTTGACTTCAGCTAGGGTTTTGTCAAGAGTAAGCTCCTTTTCCAGCTCCTTTATTCTTTTCTCTAGGGTTTTCACTTCCCTTGTCTTCTCTGCTACATCCATCTTTGACTTGTCATATCTCACCTCAATTTTAGCCAGCTTTTCTTTGGCCTCTTTCAATTATGCCATCTGCACTTTCAGGGCCTTTATTTCTTTCATCATCTCCTCCATGCTCAGGCTGGCTTCTTGCTCTACTGTTGTTGTAGTTGTTGCTGAGACTCGTGCTGAGCTTGAGGTACCTGCTATGGATGTTGGATCAATGGGAGGGACTATTGTGGTGGCTGTAGGGGGAGGAGCAATAAGAATGTGGTTGTTTGAATTGGCTGAGAGGCCAACTCTCCCTGTCTCCCTTGTAGTGATGCCTCCAAGGCATTCTCTGTTTCTATCAATCTTTTATGCATCTTCATGAGCAAAGTAACCACATCCTCCTCTTCCTTTTGTTGTGCCACCTCTGTAGTTTGAGGATGTACTGTAGCTGGCAGCCTGAGTTGTCTTCTGAGGGCTGCTATGTCTTCCTCTTTCTTTTTTATCAAGGCCTGAATGCCCTTCAGATCCTTGGGATCATGTCCCAGCTCTATAATAATTTCCTCCAAGGATTTGATTCGATTATCCTTAGCCATTGAGGAGGCCTTCTCTAATTCTAGCTGGGCAGCAGTATTGTGCAATGAGTTTTGCAATCTATGGGCCAACAATGTTTTGTCTACCAAGGTAGAATATACCATTTCATCGGTCTGCTTGTGTAACTCAATCTGGTCTATTGGATGGATATCCTTGGAGAGAACTTCCAGATTGGTTATGATATAGTCAGCAACTGATTGTGGTTGCTGCATTATAGGTCTGAAATGACTAAGGGTCATTTTCCCTTCTTGGATGTCATAGGATGCCATTAGCCTTTGCTGATTAGTGGGAGCCATTCTTAGCAGTTGGTTGTAAAGCTGGAACCTCACTGGCTCATTTCTGGCCTTGATATCAGTGAATGCTTTTTTGATGTCAGAGCCCTGTCTGCTCTGTTGCCTGGTGGATGTAACCTCCACACCTTGTTGTCTTTCTTGCTCTGGCTAGAAGGAGCTGGCTGATGTCTCCATACTTGGGGCAACTTGCTATTCAGTTGGCCCCTCTGGCAATTCTTCCTTTGAATAAGGATTCAATCTTTGTCTCTTTCCCCTTGATGATCTGTAGATGTCCCTGTGGGGGTTTCTTCTTGTCTATCCCTTTTCTTGGCCCTTTCCTCATTAAGAGGAGTCTGCAATACAGGGATTTCAGTTGCCTTTGCTTGTGTTGAAGGGTCTTGCCCTTGACTTTGTTCATCTGTTGAAACCGGTCGGTCTGCCATTGTCTCTTGCTGCTTTGAATGGTGCACTTGCTACTCTAAATGTTGCACCTCTTTTCCTTTGGATGTGTCTGCTGGTGGAGCACTTACTTGGGCAGGCTGTTGGGAGGCCGTGGTGGATGAGGTGCCTTCTCCAAGGTGCCGAGGACCTGTGAAAAACACCTATCCAAAAGATTCCAGGTCAACTAATTTTTCAAGGTTTTTGATTGCTTTTTCTGTAATCTCTTCTTCAGTAAGTTCTTCCACTGGTGTTCCCTCTACCCATTCTTATTGATTGGCATATTGTTCAATTCCAGGGATTGGGAAGTGGACATACCCTGTGAGCTTGTTTTTAACTCTTCTAAAGCTTATGAAATGCTCAGGGTCATATGGTGCCCAAAGAAAACTTTGTTTCAGCTTGAGTTTATCTCTCATAATATTGTCAGCATCCTTCCAAGCTTCCTCCCTTTTATTAAAGATAAAAGGGCCCAGTTGGTGTCTTATCTTGAGCTGTGTTTTTTTCCTAGCACCATAGAAGTGAGTCAAGTCTGCACTGTTGAATTTCCAATAGTACTCCAGAGCAAAGAGTCTCATGGGGACATATTTTGGTAGTTTGCAGGGGGCCAATTCACAGCCATAAATCCTTATTACAGTGTGGTTTTGGTAGAAGTACCAGTCACCAATGTTGTATCCTTTTGAGAGATGTAGGATTCTCTGCATTTCAACCGTGAGCCTGGGAGGAGGGTCTGCTGACAACAAGCAAGTGGCTGGGTAGACAAAAAGGTCAATGAACTCACAGTATGTGTATGGAGAGTAATTAACATGATGGAACACTAATGACCAAAATATCATAGACCTTCGCTCCCCACTAGCATCCAATTTCTTGAGGAAAACTGGGAAACTATCTGATTGATAGTACAGCAGCAAATGATATATATAAGAAGTATATTTGAATACCCTTTCCCTCTCTAAGTTCATGAACTGCTCATGAATCTTGTTGGCTATGAAGGTAGCATAGTCATACTTGACAGCAGGGGGCTGTCCTAGGGTAAACATGGACATCAAAGCAAAGACAGTCTCATCCACAATTTCACTGGTTCTGAATCCTAGGATGTAGGAGATCATGTCTATGAGCATTTTTCCCTCCTCAGTAAACCAAGCATGGTGATAGGAAATTGTGAATCTGGAGTAACACTCTGGTGGTATGAATAGCTTGGCAATTTGGTCAACTTCTGCAGAGGGCAACTTTAAGGCTTGATCCAGCAATTGTTTCATGGAAAGGGGAACGAGAGGCTGAGTTGGCTTGAATTGCAATATCTCATTTATGGGCTGAGGGGTAATGTAAAAGAGGACATTTCCGACAGGGTCCATCACTGCCCTTTGAGAAGGCTCATAATTAGCATAACACTGATGGATGAGGTCAGGGAAGACATTCACTGAGGGCAGGTAATATATGGGCATGTTTGAATCCCATATTCCTAATAGGTTAGCTTTGTTTCTGAAGTTGTTCCTTAGTTCACAGAAAACCTGAAGGTGAGGCTTGATTCCCTCCATATCATCAATTTGATAGTCTCTATCAGCAAGAGGTGTCCACTCTAAATCTTTATGAGGTGCATTTAATGGTGCAATATTCAAGGCTACTGGAGCCTCCATGATTGACTATGATTATGGTGGGACTTGAGTCTTATGTTTTAATTAGGAACAGAGTCCAGAAAATGGATTTTTGGGTAGCGAATTTACAGTTTGAATTTATATGGAAATGGCCTCTCTGGGTAGGATTCAAAAAGGAAAGAGCAAGTCTTCAGAGCTTAGCTAGGCAACTGAGAAAGATGGTGAAAATATGGCTTCGGCTGCATGTGCTTTCTTGCTGTTTTTACAGGCGGAAATGAGCTCAATTTCGAGTTTCGGG
Source organism: Pinus tabuliformis (assembly GCA_031772625.1). NCBI lineage: Eukaryota > Viridiplantae > Streptophyta > Pinopsida > Pinales > Pinaceae > Pinus > Pinus tabuliformis. The sequence continues at coordinate 475,979,264 of CM062809.1, read as the reverse complement.
GGAAATTTTGTAGAGGGCTATAGAGTAGACAGGTTTTCTTTGGAAGTAAAGGTGAGTAGTGAGTTGAAAGGGGAGGTTTAGAGATTAAAGCTCACTTCAATCACATTCAGTTCTTTCGAAGGTCGTTTTTAATAAAGAAACTTGACAAAACAGGGTTTAGGGGCGACAGTCGAATAAATACCTGCTTACTCATGATTTTGCGGTGAAATGGAGTTGAAGGTAGAGTCGAGGAGGTCAGGTTGGTAGGTTGAACACGCCTGGGTGGTAGACTAGGACGTAAATGGCAGACTAAATGTAAAACTCTTGCATGAACTTTTACCATTGGTCGCATAAAAACAAATAAAAACATCACTTTCGTTGGTTTTAACGAAAATTTGTGTTTTTGCAGACTTTTTGGTGCTTTTTGTGCTGATGTCAGCATGACATCACATGGTCCTGTAGCAGGGTACGGTGGGTAACGTGGCGCCTGACATGGAGGGGTGACGGGGCAGCCACGACAAACTGTACAGTAGCGAGGATGCTGACGCAAGAAGTTGATGTGGGTGTGACGTGCGCGGCGGGGAGGACAAGCGGTAAGTGGTTTGCTATCGGACCGCTTTTGGTACGGGAGTGGTTTGTGTCAGCGTGGGTCCGATGCAATCGAAACGGGCCACGCATCCCCGCGTATGGCAGCAAAACCGCTTGTTATCGGGAGCTAACCCTCATATAGCAGGGTCGCTCCGATATCGGCGAGGGCCATCCGATCTGTCAGGCGCAATCCAACGGCTGACGGGATGCATAGATGCTGGTGCGATATGGTACGGGGACCCGCCCGTATATTTAATGTTATAAAATAATGCGAGGGTTTAGAACTTTGGTTACATGGGTTATGTGTTCGGCACCGAAGATATGGTTTATTTGTTTAATGAAATATCAAACAAAACCCGAAATATATGAGCGCAGAGGGTAAAATGGTAAGGTTTATGAGTGAGGAGGTCACCATGGTTATTAATTTAACCAAATGTTAAATTAACACCAAGTATTTTGGACGCGGAAGGGCTAATACAAGTCCAAAATGGACTTTAGTATTTCCCAAACTTAGGCTATATGGCTATAGTGCCAAGGGGTAGGTATATTTAGTATATTTTGAGGTTTTTATATAGTTTTTGTAGAATAAGGGTAGGAAAATGTGTGAGGGAGCTAAATAATAGAGTTAGAGGTTAGTATGACTTTGTGGAATGAAACTATAAGAATAGATGCTAAGTTTATAAAGTGAAAACTTAGGCATAAGAAAAATGGAAGGACTATGGAATGATGATTTTTACATAGGAAATGTGGCTTCTTTTTACTAAGTAAACTCAAAGTTTAACTTAGTATTTCTCATAGACTGAAGTGAAACAGGACTTATTGGGCAGATCCCAATGTCCTTGAGGGGAAATTAGTAAAAGATTTCTGTGGAATGAAGGGGAAAGTTAGTCATGCTTCCATTGTTATGCAACCAAACAACTACCATGGTACCAATTTCATTGATGAGATGAGTCTTTCTTGACAAGACAAAAAGTGATTGTAACCTTGCTTCTGCAACCTCAAACTGCCTACCCAGCCTAATACACCTAACATTTTTTCTTCCTTTGGATTGGGTGCACTTGAACCAGCAAACCCTAATTGTCCTTTTTTCTTTTGACTGCCCTCCTATCTAAATCTACTCTTATCTCTTCCAAGGACCCAGATTAAGCAGTTGGGCTCCTTAATTTCTCTACCTATCTACTTATCGACCAAGCTTAAACTGTTTGGACAGATATTCTTTCTCTATTCTACAACAAGCAATTCAAACATGGAATGGTCTAGATTGAACTGTTGGGCCATCCATTAAGTGTGATAAACAACAGTATTTTCACATTGTGAACTTGCAAATAAGATAGCAGTGGCATTTTGACTGGCCATTTTCCTGGTCTTTTGGTTTGGGGTTCATTTATATCATTTTTTCTTACCAATTTACTCTTCTTGCCCTTTGATTTTTCTTTTAGGGAATACCCTCTTTACATTTTTTAATTTTCGTTATCTGTATACAAAATATGGAACCTTTGCAGCATGAACGGATGAACATATTTGGCACTTCCATAGTCAATCATGAAAAATGAAACCTATTGGTATAGGAACCTAATAGTGGCTCCACTTGGGGATGGCTTTTCCTGGTAAAAAGCCAAGAACAGCAGGTCAGACGACCTTATTCTTAGTTGGCTGTTGTAATTTCAACACTTCCTTCTCCTGGGAACTGATGATCTGAACCTTTGTAGCCTGTATGCAGTGGTCATGAGCTGATCTATGCAAAACTACAGCTCTGTCTTTGTTGGTTTCTCTGAGTGCTTATCATCATCTTTATATTTCTCAAGTCTTCTTCTTAATCTCTTCTGATAAATTCACAATATACAACCAAAGTGGTGTAATTCCTTGATTTTTTTCTCAAAATCTGCTGCATGTTGTTCCTTATATAATTGTTGTAAATGAAGAACTGGTGGAAATACAAATATTAATGTACAATATACAATTGTGTTATATTGATTACAAGGAATCAAAATAGTACTTGAGAATTCACTTATTGACTGGGCCTTCCTCATTATCTGTGCCATCCAAACTCTTAAAAAAATAGGTGTTGTTACCTTGTACTGCCTGAATAACATAAGGTCCCTTCCATAGGAAAACAAATTTGCCATGCTTCCCTTTGTCTTCCCTCCTAGAGTACCATCTCAGCACTTTGTTTCCTATGAAGAAATATTCAGCTTTTGTTCTTTTATCAAAGATCTTTTTCAACTTCTCTTGTAAAACCTGACTTCTCTGATATACTTCCTCTCTTGTTTGCTGCAAGTGAATAGTTTGATTGATCCTTCTTTGAATATCATTAGGCTCTGCTTGTATTTCTTGCAGTAACTTGATCATTGGGATTCCCAAGGAGGAGGGGAAAATTGCCTCCAGACCATATACCAATTCATACGGACTTGTCCCAATGGATCTTTTGGTGGTCAATCTGTTTGCCCATAGTGCATTTACAAGCTTCTTATGCCAATTCTTTTTGTTTTCCTCCAAGACCTTTTTATGATGTTGATGAGGCTTTTGTTGGAGGACTCAGCTAGGCCATTACCTTGAGGGTAATAGGCTGTGGAATGGCCCAAGGTAATGTGGTACTTATGGCAAAAGTTGATCATTCTTTTGGATTTGAATGCAACAGCATTGTCTGTGATAATCTTTTATGGACAACCAAATCTGTACAAGATGTTGGTTTCTAAAAATTGCATGATGATTGAGTCATTGGCTTGCCTACAAGGGATGGCTTCTATCCATTTGGTAAAATAGTCTGTGGCAGTCAAAATCCACTTGTGTTGGCCAGAGGAGGAAGGGTGAATTTCACCAATAAAGTCTAAACCCCATTGTTGAAATGGTCTTTCAGTTGAGATAGGTTTAAGGGGTAAAGGTAACAACTTTCTCTTGCCTTCAAAGATCTGGCATTTGTGGCATGAAACTACAAACTTTTTCACATCAGTAAACAGGGAGGGCCAATAAAATCCAACCCTTAGGATTTTATCAGCTGTTGATTTCCAATACAAGTGCCCACCACAGTCTCCTGCATGAAATTCCTTGAGCACTTTGTCAGTTTCATCCAATGTTAGGCAATTAAGCAAAATACCTTCATGATTTTTCCAAAATAAAACATTGTCTATAATACAAAACTTTGATGCCTTCATTTTCAAGAATCTCTTTTTAGTCCTGGACAACCCTGGAGGAGCTTGCAGGTTTAACAATACAAAACATATGTCAGCATACCAAGGTGATTGTAAAAAGGCTTGATTGATCTGTGGAGTCGCCATCTCCTATTCGTTGTCCAATTCATTAATTTCAAGGACTTGAAAATTGGTTTTAGTCATTAGTTTGGCTAATCCTTGTCCTTTTATAAGTTTTGTGGGCTTGATTTCAATGTCATAATCTAAGATGTTGGCTATCCATTTGCCCCTTCTGCCTTCAATTCCTTCTTGATTTAAAATTTCCTTAACCACAGCATTTGGAACATAGGCTACCACATGTGAGTACAAGATGTAAACTCTGAAATCCTTTATGGATTTTACGAGGGCATAAGCTTGCTTTTCCATGATCTGGTATTTCAAGGGAGCATCTCTAAGGGCTTTGCTGAAGAAAGCAATGGGCTTCTCAAATCCTTGGTCATCTTTTTGCAATAAGACAGCAGCAATAGTATGCTCAGATGCAAAGGAGAAAATGATGAAATCTCTATCAAACCTGGGACTGGTGAGGACTGGTGTTTTTGTTAAGGCTGTTTTGATGTCCTCAAAGGCTTGTTTAGCTTCCATGGTCCATTTGACTTTAGAATATTTCTTCAACATATTATTCAATAGTCTTATAAGCTCGGCCAAATTGGGAATGAATCTTCTTAGGAAATTGATCTTTCCTAGAAAGGCTTGTAGTTCCTTGATGTTTCTTGGATGGGGCACTTGGAGAATAGCTTGAATTCTGTCCGAGTCAATTCTAATGCCATCTTTTGAAATTATGTGACCTAGGAGCTTGCCTTCTTCTAGGCCAAACAGTGATTTCTTAGGGTTCAACGATATGCCATATTTTCTACAAATTAGGAACACTTGCCTTAAATGCTCTAGATGTTCTTGATCTAATTTTGAAAAAGCAGTGAGGTCATCAAGGTATATGACTAAGAAATCATGGATCTCTTTGGCAAAGGCTATATCCATTTATCTTTGAAAAGTAGCCCCTGCATTTTTTAGTCCAAAAGGCATTTTGACATATTTGAAGGTTCCCCAAGGTGTTGTAAAGGCAGTTTTGCCTTGATCATCTGGGTGGACTAAAATCTGATTAAATCCTGAGAATCCATCTAGCAATGAGATCCTATAGGCTCCCACTACCCTTTGTAGGATATGGTCCATTTTTGGTAAGGGGTAATGGTCTTTGAGAGAGACATTGTTCAAATTTCTTAAGTCAACACACAATCTTATCTCTCCCGTTTTCTTCCTAGTAGGCACTAGGTTTGAAATCCATTCTGAGAACCTGATAGGTGCAATGATTCCAGCTTCATACATTCGTTTAACTTCCTTTTCAATCAAGGGAAGGAGGAAAAGATTCACCCTTCTAAGCTTTTGTTTAAAAGGTTTTTGATTCTCTTTTAAGGGTATAGTATGTTGGATGACTAAAGTATCATAAGATTTGAGGTCCTCATAACTCCAGGCAAAAAAATCTTGGAATTCCTTAAACAAGTAAATGTATTTCAATTTCTGATTAGCAGGCAATGCTTTGGAGAGTTTTACCATTTTGGGATTTTCTGTGGTTCCAATGTTACAGTCCTCAATTTCTGCATTGAGAGGTTGCATCTTTGGCTTCCTAGGAATGTCATTTGAGTCAAATATGTCCTCTAAAGGAGTTAGGCCTGTGGGCAGAAAATTGTCTTTTAGTTCAATTACTTCAGCTTCTGCCTCAGCTATTTCATCAAGATCTGTTTGCTCTAGCTCTTGTAAATTCTTGTCATCAAAAGTTGTTGGGTGTAAAATCAGGTTTTCTATTTCAGCCGATATATTTTGTTCAATTTTGTCTATCTGTTGCTGCTCATCCTTCGTGCTTGTATCAATGTTTATGCTGGAGAATTCCTCTTTCAAAGTTAAGAAGTTATTTATCTGTGTATCATTCTCAAAGACCTGCCAATTTTTGACATTATCTGGGACAACAGGTTTGTGTTTGATTTTAGCACTGAAATGGTGGTTGGGTTCAAATGGTAGCTTGCAAGTGCTGGCAAAAGTTGTCAAGCTATGTGCATGTAAGTTGTGCTTTCTAGGAATTTTGGTGAGGTGAGATTCTGAGAAGGTGTTAAGAATTTCAATGGCTGCCCCTCTGTACGCCCTCAGCCTGAGATCATTTGTGACAAAATTACCCTTAATTTGTTGTATAATCAGATCTAAATCGCCTAGAATTGAAACCTTGGTTGCCCCAAGATCTCTGATCAGTTTGAGACCTAATAAAAGGGCCTCATACTCGAACATATTGTTTGTGCACCTGAAATTTAATCTATACGCATGACCTTCAGCATGGTCATTTTGCATGTTGTGTATCCAAACCCCTGCCCCTGCTCCTAATTTGTTCACAGAGCCATCAAACTCTAAGTACCATAAGATCTCTTGGTTGTGATTAGCCTTAAGAGTTTTAGAAGCTTGTTCAATGGGCAGATTTGGCTCTTGTATCTCATATGATATATCATTTCCCTTTGTTGCATCAATCATATCAACAAATTTTTGACCTTGGGCACTAGATTGTTCATCTATGCTTTGTGTTTGTGCTGTTTCTAGGAGTTTGACATCAGTTTTGGGACACATCCTAGCATTATATAAGATGAATGAATCCATGTCGGAATGCATAGAATAGATGGGGAAGTTTTGGGGTTTTTCTTGACTACTAACCACATATTTCATTAATGTTTCTCGGTATAATCTCTTTGGCTGGCCAAAGACTGAAATAGTGGCATAGGACATGTCTAGTTGCAAAGATCCTTGGAGTTTTGCACCCCAAGATCTGGACAAAAGCATACCATACTTAGGTGGAATATCAGCTACCACCACATCCATCAAGATTTTCTTAGCTGGATATTGGACTAAGGATACACAAAGGTCTTTGATTAGGCCTAGACACCTGACCTGGCTGGAATCAAATGAGAACAAGTCTTTGTAGGGCTTGTGATGTCTAGATCTAGTCTCTCCATCACAGATTTCGGCATTAGGTTATGGGAGGCTCCCGAATCAAACATAGCATTATGAAGCACTTTGTCATGAATGTTTAAGCTCACATAAAATGGAGGAACCCCTCCATCTACTATTTTACCATTGACTTCCGGACCAAAAATCAACTCTAGTTGATCATCAAGAACATTGACTGCATCCCTATTCTCTGGTGTTAGGAGTGACCTATTGATTTGTTGTCCGTATACTTCATGTTTGGCCAATTCAGAGAGAGAAATTGCTATTTTTAGCTTACCTATTTATGTTTCTAAGTTGAAAGGTTTTTCTATCTGACTCTTTGTGTTAAGGACAACAACTTTTTCTTTTTCAGCTAAATTTTCAGTGATTCTCTCTTGATTGTGGGTGTTGTTTTGAGGTACATCTGATTTGAGATTATTTTCAGGAGAACAATTTGGATTTTCTTTTGAAGACTGGGATGTGAACGATTGGTTCCTTGAAGGCTATAAGTCTGATATTTCTTCCACAGTGACTTCGTTTGGGTTTGGGTCAGTTTTATTAGAGGGTTCTATCAGGACAGCTTTATTCTTTGTTTTCTTTGGCTGTTTGGTATCCTTCTGCTTGATAGGTTCAGGAACAGCTATGGTCCTACTTCTTAGTTTGTACTGTTTATGAACCTCATAGATTGCTGCATCATAGCCTTCCCTAATATCAAATGACTCTCCAGATTTGGTTTGAAAATGATTGATGTTATGGGCTTCTTGGTCATCTTGTGTTAGAAAAATTTGTTGGTCACTGTCTAACCCCATTAGGTTGATTTGGGTGTCCTCTATTGGTTCACTGGATGTTGAAGCTTCGGCATAGTTCTCTTGAAATGGAGGTCTGATGTTCTAATCAGGGCCAAACCTCCCAACATTTGGATTTTGATTTTTTCTAAAGTTTTGGCTTCTTGCAGTGTTACTTGGTTGACCTTCCCATGATGATTTTCTTTCTATAGTTTCCACCCTATCTCCAAGTCTGTCCATACCTTTGATGATTGCATCCAATTTTTGTTCAAATGCTGAAGGTTCCTCTTTGAAGGTAGTTCTTCTTTCAGCTCTTGCCCGATTTCGCTTAGCAATAAGGTTTTCCTCCACACTAACAGCGATGTTTTGCATGTCTGCTAAGCTTGGAGGGGATCTTTCCCTCAGTTGGTATGCCATGTCAAAATCAAATCCATCAGGGAATTTGATCAAATCTAGATCAGGTGGAGGTATAAGGTTTTGAGGAATAGCATTATAAACATTGTTGAACCTAGCACAATAGTCTTGGACATTTTCTTGTGGGCCTCTTTTCAAATTATCATATTCTATTAAGATGTGTAAAGGGTCTTTCTTCTTTTCCCATCTTTTTAAGAAGGACTGATAAAGAGCTTCTGAATCAGCTATAGAATTTGTAGCAAGTGCTCTAAACCAAATCCTTACATCACTAGTTAGACTTTGGACAAAAATCTTCATTCTCACATCATCATCATCTATTTCATAATTCTCAAAATAATCTTGCATTTTCTTGGTGTGTTGCTGGGCTGTATAAGAGCTAGTACCATCAAAATATGTGATTTTACTCTGATAATCCTGAGGCATAGCCCCTGGATTTCCAGGCAACTGAAGAGGAGCATAACGGTTTGCCATATTTATAGGGATAAATGGGGCAACAGGAAGAAATGGGACAGCTGAAATAGAAGGGACTGGAGTTGAAATATGTGTAGTGTATGGAAGTGTGGAGAAGGTACTTTGAGAGGTGGATGAAGAACTAGGAGAAGCAGTAGTAATGTAAGGACGGGTTGAGGCTTTAGCAGGAGTTGGGATATAATTCTGCTGAACTGTTTCAAGGTCTAAACCCGTAGAACTTCTTGAGCTTATTGCTTCCTAAGGCTCTTAGGGATCAAGTTGGGATTTTCAAAAACAACTGGAGGATCTGGATCAGGGTTTGACCTTGTATAGCAAGTTTTCTTCTTTGGAGCCAACTTCTGAATTTGTTTTTGGTATTTTCTGGGAATGTTTTAAGATCACAGTCTTTCCACAATATTTCTACAAGAATTTCTTTAAACCATAGGAGGCTCTGGTCTTTCCTTTGGGTATGTTGAGATAGGGAAATTGATCAAGTCTTTGGAACAACTATTTATAGCCTAAAACTATACTGGAGATTGACTGAAGCAACTTTTATTTACTCCTGTAAATGCATAGCAAGAACAATTTCAAAGGCTATCTAGCTATCTTCAGACTCCATCTGTAGCTTTAGAAAATAGACAGCAGTTATAAACGAACATTCAGTTCCCCAGCGGAGTGGCCAATGATGTTATAACTCAGGTTGTTCCCTGCCTCCTGAAGGGAATACGGCCGAGGTAACCACTAACCAATCTTTTAGCTGCAGGTCCTGGCCTACCTGCAACCAGAGAGGACTCTCTCTTTATAATTTAGCTTTGTTTTGGTGTATTTTAGGCTAGTTATGATGCACAGGGTTTTGTTTTAAGTTTGTTGGATGGTGATTTCAGGCAGAACTGGGATGCAAGTCCAAAACAGTCTACACTATTGGGCAATGGAGTCAATGGTGGTGTACTGCTGAAAGTGTTTCTTGGGTGAATAGTGATGCTATAGAGCAAGATAGGCAGTTTGAGAACAATTTTCAAATCTGGAAATCAATGGAATGGAGTCAGGGAATGAAAGGCAATCAAGAATCTTTCATTATGCTGGCAGAGGAAGTGTATGAACATTATCTAGGAGAAATTGAGAATTCCTAAATGGTATTCAAAGTGAAGGAATTAGTGCAAACATGAGCAGTTAAGAATTCATATTTATGACTAATCCTGAAGAAAACATAATTAATATCAGAGATTGAGCACATGGTGCATTAAAACAAATCCTGGGCTATTCTTCTTCTCTGTTACTAAGATTATGGAACATATATGAAATTTGTAAGCACAGAAAACATAAAACACAGTTTTAGAATAACTTATTGTTCCATTGAATGACATAGGTATTCTGTAGCAGTCCCCAAAACATCATTTGCACATTCAGGGGGTGCAAAAACCATGAACTTCAACAGCCACTTGTATTAGGGAGTCTCAAAAATTACAACGCAGTCTGGAAAGAAAATTACCAACCCCAAATACATATTATGGGGAGGTATTTATACAAAAGGGAGATACAAAATATCATGAAGATAAGTCTTGAACTCATAACTTCCTTCACCAACTCTTAAGAAGCAGTAAATAAGGGAGTAAATGCTGAAGTAAATATGAATGTGCTAGCTATCCCATTTGTCAGAGGTATTTTGACTTTCTGGGCGGAGTGAGTCGGCTGGTCACTGTGCATTCATTCTGCGTTTGCTGCTTTGAATGTTGCTATGCTGCTTGTCGTTGTGTGGGCCTTGTCATCAGTGTTTGATTTTTTGCATTAACGAGTTGTAGTGACCATTCCATTTCTGTCTCGTGCTATTTTTTATTTTTTGACAGGTGGAACGTGCTTCTGTATTTGCTAACCTGTAGCTGACCAAAAAACAAAATAAACATAATTACCTATGCAATGTCTCCATCATTCCTTTCCACCAATCCTCTATAGGCAGTTGATGCCTTTGTATCTTTATCAATGTTTCATCAGCTTCAGTTTATTTATAAAAATTGGGCTGGACTTCAAAGAGATGGTTTATCTCATGTTTAATGTAGAACAGATTTTCTAATTTGTCATAGAGACTCTGTCCAGATGGAGGCCCTGTTTCTTCTGAGGTGCTTGAGGAAGCTGTGATTTGATTGGAGGCATAGTTGTTTACCCTGTTAGCATATTGCTCATGTGATAGTAGTCTCCCAGCACTGGTTAATAAACTGGGTAGCCCTCTGCTCTGTAATGCTACAAACTTTATTCTAAAGTCATTTACCTCTGCCTGCATCTCTTGGCATTTTCTCTCCAGAGTTTGCACAAAATTCCTTAGGGTCAGCACCCTTTTTACTAGCAAGATGGTATCTGTCCTGTTCCTGATACCTATTGCTGCCAACTTCTCTTTGGTATGAGTGTTCAGGAATTGGATCATTCTGTTGGCTTGCTCAGGCATATTTCCCAAAGATGCTCTAGCCTTTTGATTTTCAAACTGAGCTAAGCCTATCAATTCCATTTGCTCATGAATAGTTTCAATGGATTGCCATTGGTCTGTAATGGATTGGCCAATTTTGGCCCACAAAATTTTCTTGACTTCAGCTAGGGTTTTGTCAAGAGTAAGCTCCTTTTCCAGCTCCTTTATTCTTTTCTCCAGGGTTTTCACTTCCCTTGTCTTCTCAGCTACATCCATCTTTGACTTGTCATATCTCACCTCAATTTTAGCCAGCTTTTCTTTGGCCTCTTTCAATTCTGCCATCTGCACTTCCAGGGCCTTTATTTCTTTCATCATCTCCTCCATGCTCAGGCTGGCCTCTTGCTCTACTGCTGCTGTAGTTGTTGCTGAAACTGGTGTTGAGCTTGAGGTACCTGCTATGGATGTTGGATCAATGGGAGGGACTATTGTGGTGGCCGTAGGAGGAGGAGCTATAAGAATGTGGGTTGTTTGAATTGGCTGAGAGGCCAACTCTCCCTGTCTCCCTTGTAGTGATGCCTCCAAGGCATTCTCTGTTTCTATCAATCTTTTATGCATCTTCATGAGCAAAGTAACCACATCCTCCTCTTCCTTTTGTTGTGCCACCTCTATAGTTTGAGGATGTAGTGTAGCTGGGAGCCTGAGTTGTCTTCTGAGGGCTGCTATGTCTTCCTCTTTCTTTTTGATCAAGGCCTGAATGCCCTTCGGATCCTTGGGATCATGTCCCAGCTCTATAATAATTTCCTCCAAGGATTTGATTCGATTATCCTTAGCCATTGAGGAGGCCATCTCTAACTCTAGCTAGGCAGCAGTATTGTGCAATGAGTTTTGCAATCTATGGGCCAACAATGTTTTGTCTGCCAAGGTAGAATATACCATTTTGTCGGTCTGCTTGTGTAACTCAATCTGGTCTATTGGATGGATATCCTTGGAGAGAACTTCCAGATTGGTTCTGATATAGTCAGTAGCTGATTGTGGTTGCTGCATTATAGGTCTGAAATGACTAAGGGTTATCTTCCCTTCTTGGATGTTATAGGCTGCCATTAGCCTTTGCTGATTAGTGGGAGCCATTCTTAGCAGTTGATTGTAAAGCTAGAACCTCACTGGCTCATTTCTAGCCTTGATATCACTGAATTCTTTTTTGATGTCAGAGCCCTGTCTACTCTGTTCCCTGGTGGATGTAACCTCCACACCTTGTTGTCTTTCTTGCTCTGGCTGGAAGGAGCTGGCTGATGTCTCCATACTTGGGGGAACTTGTTGTTCAGTTGGCCCCTCTGGCAATTCTTCCTCTGAATAAGGATTCAATCTTTGTCTCTTTTCCCCTTGCTGATCTGTAGATGTCCCTATGGGGGTTTCTTCTTGTCTATCCCTTTTCTTGGCCCTTTCCTCATTAAGAGGAGTCTGCAATACAGGGATTTCAGTTGCCTTTGCTTGTGTTGAAGGGTCTTGCCCTTGACTTTGTTCATCTGTTGAAACCGGCCGGTCTGCCATTGTCTCTTGCTGCTCTGAATGGTGCACTTGCTGCTCTGAATGCTGCACCTCTTTTCCTTTGGATGTGTCTGCTAGTGCAGCACTTACTTGGGTAGGCTTGTTACAGGGAAAAGTGTCTATATAGAACTGCTCTATCCCACTAAGTTGTGACAGTTGCCTTAGAAACAAACAGAGTAAAGCTACTTTTGTTTTTCCTTTATGAATTATAGATAGAGAGGAACAGAAAGACCAACCTTTGTCTTGCGCTAATCTCCTGATTTGATTCCTCTCTTCCTTGATAGTCTTTCGCTACTTGTTCCCTTGCACGCTGGTGAGCTCCAGTATTGTAGCAATAATGCTACAACTCCTGGGGCTTCCTATCTCTAATTTTATCAACCTGGTAGTTCGTACAAACTTGGAAGCGACGGTGCTGTATGCACAAGTACTAGCTCTTGTCGCAGCTATCACTTGGTCAGCTGGCACAAGTCCGCTAGGGCTCAAGCCAACTTCTATATGCTCTCAGAAGAAGCTTGCTAAATGATGGACGAAGACTGTCTCAAAGGAAACTAATCTACTTTGCAAAAATGAACTGAAAGCCAACCAAAACATGGAAACCCTAGTAAACCCTAATCTGACTAGTTTAACCTCTATGATGCAATAGTGAGAGTGCAAATGTCTAAAGATGATGCCATTACTTCTAGTGATGTGAAATGCATGAAATTAAACTACTTCTATTGAAAAGAACATTGTTTTTATGTTTTTGCTTAAATGGTTGGAGTGATGGTGATTTTGTTCTTATTAGGGTTTGGTTGTGCGGAGGTGGTGCAGAGGGAAGGAAAGCTTGGGAAAGGTCAGGGAGGCTAAGGGAGGTTCCAGGGGACCTCTAACATCTTCCCACAGAAGTCTACAACATTCAGATGCTCAGCAACCGAGTTTGCAGGCTTCTACAGGATGTCTGCAGGGGATCCTACAGGAAACTCAGGGATTTCTACAGGAAGGTCTGTGGTTGGAGTTTTGGGTGATGGAGGAGTGGAGGAAGTGTATGGGTGAATAGGTAGGATGGAAATGAGGCTTGTGATGGCTCAGGAACAGAGAACTAAAGTGGAGAAAGAGTGCATGCATGGATCTATAATTAAAATAACTATGTGGCAGCTTGCATGAAAGCATAAGACTGCGTTTTTTGGTGGTTGGTACAGCCCACACCCCCAATCTCTAAACAGAGATGGGAGCGAGTGCACTATCAACCTTTTCTTGACTCTAATGAATTACAATCTCCTCCTCTAATCTAAACAACTAAAAGCACTTAAACCATAAGCTAATCCTACTTCAATCACACAAAACAAATCAAATCAGCAGACTGGAAATTCTAAATGCATGTCAAAACAAAGGAAATAAAGTGCTGCAAGGAAACAAGTAACGATACAAGGAAGAGGAGGTCTATTGCTCTCAGGTTGGGCCCTAACCTGAGAGCTATAGCTCCCTTAAAAACTCAGAATTGAATCCAAAGCTGCCTACCTTTATTGAAGAATCATGAGTCTAATGACATGCCAAAATTGGCTTACAAAGAGCAAAAACAGAGCTACAACATGACTAACCAAATTGACTAACTAGCTAATCCCAAAAATGACTAAAAACTAGCTAACAAAAATGACTACCCACTAGCTAACCAAAATGAGGCCCTAAGCCTTCTTATTTATACAATTTGAAGACCCAACAGTCCTCCTAAAATTTAGGGACTTGGCTGCCCAAGACTTGTAGTTAACAGCAGTCCTACTTGACTTGCTTGGCTTCCCTTGTGCTCATTGATTTGGTGGCCTTTGAACTCCGAGATGATGGTGGAGAATTCGAGGTAAGGGCCCATAAATGAGGGGGACACCTTCCTACAAATCCTCTAGCTTGTTCTCCCACGAATTTGGCTGCCAAGTGCTCATTAAGACCTTCAATTTTGTCTCCAAGTTGACCAAAAAGGCTACACAAAGCACCCATTAGACTTGTTGGCATATTGACTAACCAAATTCACTCTATTAACATAAATATAATCAAAAACATGCAATAAACTAATGAGAATGGTGGATTAAGTCAAATTAGGAGGTTGAATGAGCCCAAATAATTGTACATTTTTGGGGCTCATCACACGCCCAGCTTCACGAAGTACCTATAAGATCACAGTAGCATAGCACTATACAAAGACATGGATCTATAATCATAAACAATCTAGGATCAGATGTAAATTGACCATACAAATGCAGCAAATATCAATGACACAAGAGCATGGAGGAAAACTTGAATAGCTTGTATTGATAAACAAGAAAGAGCCAAGAGGAGTTACAACTAGTTGTTCTAACCCAGCATCAACCTCTCAGTAAGGAAGCCCCTCTTCACCTCATACAAAGCTTAGATCACCCAACAATCTGATGTTTGTCTCAAGAAACCAACAACAATTCCTTACAATATGCAAAATTCCAGCCTCTGGATCTCTGGGATGAGGGATCCATATATAGATATCTGTAATGGAGATGAGTCAGCTTATGATTTGATTAGTGTCTTCCCTATGATAGTTCTTGCTTCCACTTGGAGATTGATGATCTCTTACTCATCCTTGGTCGAATTCAGAGAGGCAAGTGTCACAGGAGAAGTTTCTGGAAGCTTCCATTGCCTCTCCACCTCGCGGAATGACACTGCCATTTGTCATTTCTCGCCCATCGCACCCCATAAAAGGGATTTTTGAAATGCAACGCACCCACACAGTGTATTTAGGTGAGATGCAACGCACCTGGCCAGTGGAGCAGTTGAAATGATCTTGTTTTGACCAATTCTGAGTAGTTTTTCATGGAGAACTTCTGGGAGAAGCTGTAATCTGTTGACCTTGTTCCTTTAGGGGTTAGAACAACACTTTTAGGGACTTAGGAGTCCTTGCTTTATGGACATTTCATGCTTGAGGTTGTAGTGCCCAAAAATGTCTATAACAGTTGCCCCCTAAAGCATGAGGTCGTTAATCTTTTGATGTCGGGTGAAATTCTTTATTATGAGGATCCGAAGTTCTTTCAAGCTGGGAGGAGACCTGTAATAAGATACAATACAATACATTATCTTCATAATATTTTCAAGATCTAGCTAAGGCGGGCATTCCCATGCTCAGCTTTATAAATTCATTTTCATGTACATAGGACAGACAATCGTCTGAGTGAAGACTGATGATTCTGGTAGAGCCATCATCCCTTTTATTGGATGATTATCTGTGCAGCAATGATGTACATTTGATGTCTTTATTTCCCTGAATATATATCGCAGCCCAGATGGATGAAACTAGATTCGGGGTCTTCAATCTCGTTCAATCTTCACTCGAAATACAAGTCGATCCATGTGAAAGATGTTTTGGAGTCGAACATGGAAAGACATCGCCTGATTACCAGCCAATGATGTAAGTTGTTAACAGGCACGAGAGGAATCACCGATAATGATAATGACCCTCAAGTTACTACAGTAAAATTCACGTGGTGTGAATAAAGGACTTGGTGACGAACACCACGCAAAATCTTTCGGTCGAAGGCCATTGATGTAAACCTGTCGCAGGAAGTGAGAAACTTGCCATTGAGGCATGCAAGCTTCAAAGTACTGAATGGGGTGTTCCTAGATCGACTTCTTGGATAATGAGCTGATGTTGACAAGAAGCGATCCATCACAGGAGGGCCTTAATGAATCCCACATCAATGACATGGAACAGATCAAATGATTTTAATGGAGGTGAAAACGATCTGGTGATATAAGGTTCAGGGTGGTGGTCATGAAAGAATGGAGTATAAATATATGGTAGTGGGTGAGACACATGTGAATTCTCTGAATGACTTCTCTTGAACATATCGGCGACACTGACGTGATGGATTGGTAGTATTAACCCCAAATGTTGATGGTGTGATGGGACCATGGTGATGTGACCGGTGAATGAAACAACCCAACCCGACTTGGATGCGGAGTGAAAGTGTCATGTTCAAGAGCGACTTGCTACCAACAAAGTTTCTTCAAGTTTTCTTCCCAATTTTCCCCAGTCATCGCTAACCAGTACCTCTTTATTTTTGTCAAGCTTGAGGAGGATAACACATGCTTGTTCTATAATTTGCCCTTCGGGCAAACCCATCGCTATGTTTTAACGAGCCTAGCGATAGTGAAACTCGTTCTCGTCTATAGACAAGTTTGTCGCTATTAAAATTTTAACGAGTTTAACGACAAAGATAACTCGGTCATTTTCAATTTTAGAGAGTCTGAAAAGGAACGTAAAGGAAACTCCAAAATTCCTTTTTCGTCATCTAATCCATTAAGTCCAAAAAATTATAAAACAATACAGAAGGGATGAATTTTCGATACTTTTAATGAACCGAACAAAACAAGCGCTCGATCTTTTTGTGTAATAATATCTCAGGTCCAAAAAGATTAAAATTTAGAGGAGAGATAGAACTTCCTGTCCCTTTAACGAGCTGGAGAGGCCAATGGCTCGGCAATCTTTTCATATTTTATGAGTCAGTTGAAAAGAGCTTAAAGGAGACTCGTCTTTTGAGGAACGAGTGATAAAATGGGTAGTAGCTGATTCCAGGTAAGGTTTGGAATTTTCCAATCACGGCAGTGTTACAAGGATGGCTAGTGAGATCACTCTTCGCAGCTGTTCCTAAAAATGGGTAAACAATCAAATGGAGGTGAATGATCGGCCAATGCAAAAGTGGAGGTGATGGTGCAAACACGACCAAGGCTTTAAAGGCTGAAGTACTACATTCACGATGGTTATTTATCGGGGAATAGTTCATTTTTTAATGAGCTTAAATGCGGGGGGAAACATTTGCTCATGTCTTATGTTTATTTTTTAACGAGCTTGAACTATGTGCTAAAACTGCTCGATTAGTCCAATCGTGTGATAAGAATGTCTCATATAAAACGACAATTTTTAGAGTTTTGCCCCACATCCTTTCTTTATGCCAGTTAGGAAACGACCAATCCAAAAAATAGATAAATGATCGCTCTTTGCTTGCACTCCAAAAGGTTTGCATGCCCCCAGGTATAAAACAAAGTTTCAAGGTTACCCCTGCTTTCTTCCGTTAAAACATTTGTTTTACCGAGAGAGGTCTACCTCTTACAGGGTACCAAAGATTGTTCTATTCACAACGCAAACAAAACACTTCTTCGGCGATGTCTATCGAAATAGACAAAGGTGAGTGGAGGAGGCTACTCCACTCACGTAACTTTGACAAGAGAATCTTGTTCTAGAATAACCCCCTCTTCCAATCACAGACGGGAGTACAGACTATTCATATTCTCTCGCAGAAACCTACTCTATACCCGAAGTTTTCCTGCTGAAGCAGGCCAGGGTGCATGCCCCCTGGGTTTTAGTCATGTCCCCTGAATCACTCGCGCTCATCAGGTGGGCGGACTGGAGATTGAGAAATTTCTTGCATGAAAAGACCATTCAGGGATGGTATATGACTATTTGCTATGCGTGATCCGGGGAATGAAAGTTGTTCCACGAGCTTGACCACTCTTCCTTCGTGCGGAAAACACATTACTCTAAAGAGTGAGGAGACAATGGATCCCATGCAATAAATATAGTCTCATCCAAGGAGTAGATTATAATCCAGGGGTCCTTGAACTACCATTACGTTCATGTGAACGGTTTTCCTTCTCAGTGTTATGGGCACATTGGGAAGGATCCCTAACGGTCGACTGGTTCCTTTATCAAAGCCTGTTAGATTTCTCATTTCAGGCAAAAGCGATGGCGAACCAAGTGCTTTCCAAGCAGTTGAGGAAAGGATACTCACAGAAGCCCCTTCATCTATGATGGTACCGGCCATAACCATTCTATATATTTGAACAATGACTCAGAATGGTATACTAGCTGGTAAACGGGGTCTGCCTAGTTGATTCCAGTCGAAGGAGACAACTAGGTTGCTTAGTGGTGGGACCAAATAGACGGCCGAGTACGACTCTGACGAACTTCCTTCCTGCGGTAAAGGAATGGGTAAATTGCCCCCATGTTCGTTGGATTCTATGCTTATGAAAAGAATTTGGATAGTGTCATCCTTGTTCTCTTCAGTGATTGTATCATCTGAAGATGGAACCTCTGAAGGCAAGACCGGGTCAACTGCCACCTTGACCTTTTGACTTTCGTCTGGTATGGGTTCAGATGGTTTGTCTTCAATGATAGATGCTTCAGCCGACCACCTGAGCGAGCCAGCCGGATTTTCAACTAGTGATGGACTCGGCAAGAGTTTTTTATATCCAGGAGGAAGTCGTAACGGTGAAACTGGACGATCGTCCAAAACTCTCTTAGCCTCATCTAAGAAGGGACAACGGTGGACAGCATGATCGCATTCGCACAGTTTACAAGGAAATCTAAATTTTCCTTTTTGTCCTGGGGCTTCACTTTCACTAGTTGACGGTGTGTTTTCAACATGATGATCAGAGGTTGATGACATCGAGTTGTGAAAACGAGGAGACTAGTCCCTTAAGATCCGACGGATGTAAGGAAAATCTCTATGATAGTGGTCTCCTTTGCAAATGACACATGGCAATTTAGGCCTGGTCGGTGCAGTGTGTAGATTTTCGCTAGATGACACTCGTTTGCCCCCATTTGATTTTGGCTCCTTCTTCTTCTTCTCTTTCTTCTTCTTTCCCTTCTTCTCAGGTTCTTGACTTTTGGCTTTACCAGCCCCATCAAGCGAAGAGGAAGGAGGAGAGGAAGAATTAGAGGAAGTAGAAGGTTGGTGGGTAACTCTAGACTCGTCTAGTTGCTGATTCGATTGTTCAGGAATTGCGGTGTTCTGAACGACAGAGGTTGAGAAGAGCCATACAGGCAAGCTGATTATTAGTCCTGGAAGCGACAATGTGGCCATATGGGGTGCACCAACATCTCCCCAAGAGGAGAAGGGACTAGGATTTCCTCCAAGGGGAATTCCTTGGTTGGTGGATTCCATTTTCTTAACCCAAGATCAACGTAGGAAAGGGTAATGAATATTCCATTTAAAATCAATTTTAGACGCTTTGACACAACTTGTTTTTTCAATTTTTAAGAGTCAAGAAAAAACAAAATATGACTCTAGTCTCCTTCGACTTTTAATGAGCCTGAAGTGACAAGTGCTCAGATGGACCTTTCCTGTTAAAGAGTTTGAAAAGGAACGAAAGGGACTAGTCTGGAAGTCTAGGTAGAGGGATTACCAAACCAATCGCAAAACTGCAGAATACTTTTTACGGTACGGCAGTCAATCTTCCTGAATGTTGTGTTTAGTGCATTGCGATCGATAGGGCGACAGACACGGCTTCCTATGGATAAAGGATTAAGCCTATTGGGGTATCCCAAAATATACTCGATGGTACGTGCGAGCACAAGTCCGTACTGGCACTTATTGCCTCAAAGTGGAGGAATCACTCAACCATCAGTGAGAACAACAGTTACCAGGCTTTACGACGCCGGAATACATCTCTAGCCTAGAATTCTAAATGTTGTGCATTAAGTTCCAAAGCGTTGTTAGATTCATTGAATTTATTTTATAATTGATCTTGTTTATGAAGTTTTCCTTTCAGGTTCACCGCGAGATGTAGATGTAATTCCTAAAATGCAATCTAAGACGATAAACAATCTTTTTATCTTCTTTGTGCAATGAAAATCCTAGCTACTAAGGAGAGAAAGACAGAATTCTTTCATAAAGAGCAAAGAGCACACTCTAAATGCACTTTCCTAAATCAAACCAATCAGACTGTCTATATGCAAATGCACATGCATGTATTTGTTTTCGACTTTCTTAGTACATGAATGCTAAAAAGAAAGTTGATGCACAAATCTGAATTTCTTTTCAAGCGACAAATATCAACAAGTTTCCTTTCGAAATAAAAAATGGAGACGATCACAACATTTACGATTTTGAAATGAATACTTGTTTTCGACATTAGAAAATTTACAAATTCAGACCAAAAACAATAGTAACAGGATAATCGACTATCAACAGCAATCAAACTCTTTCCTATGATCGAAATCGACACTTGTGACAGTTTCAAATCAAAGGACGACAGTACAATTATGCTACTTTTGCAAAGGAGAACTGAAAATGACTCAACAAACACACAAAAACATTTACAGTTCTTTTGTACAAAGGAGGCGGAATAACAGCAAGGAAAAGGGGTTTCAAACAGACATATACTAATCACAGGTAGCAAAATTCAGGAATAGAACTGGAAAGAATGAATCACAGAAACCAAAACTGCACAAAGCCTAATCTGATCAGCGCACCTGTAACACAGAGAATTTGAAATGCAGTGCACCTTCTCCACTCGGGAAGTGTGCTGAAGTTCAGATTCTCTAAATAGTACCTGTGCTGGGCTAGAAACGAGACTCTGTTTGGGTTTCGGGTCACAGTTTGCAGTTCAGTTCATGGGTTTTGGCCGAGCAAAAGGCAATCAGTAATGCAACAATCAGGGGTAGATCTAAGGAGGATCTAAGAGCTATCACAAGGGCAATCAGAGAGTTTGTGAACCAACTGTTTAAATCATAAACAGATCCAGTAGATGGACTGAAGTAGCATTTATCTACTTTGCATTTGCTATGGCAAATGCAGTTCGAATGCTACCTGTAAGTTTATGAAATAGACAACAAGGAATGATAAATAAACAAACTAACACTTCCCTAGCGGAGTCGCCATTTTGTTATAGGGAAAAGTGTCTATATAGAACTGCTCTATCCCACTAAGGTGTGACAGCTACCTTAGAAACAAACAGAGTAAAGCTACTTTCGTTTTTCCTTTATGAATTATAGATAGAGAGGAACAGAAAAACCAACCTCTGTCTTGTGCTAATCTCTTGATTTGATTCCTCTCTTCCTTGATAGTCTTTCGCTACTTGTTCCCTTGCACGCCCAACTTCACAAAGTACCTGTAAGATCACAGTAGAATAGCACTATACAAAGACATGGATCTATAATCATAAACAATCTAGGATCATATGTAAATTGACCATACAAATGCGGCAAATATCAATGACACAAGAGCATGGAGGAAAACTTGAATAGCTTTTACTGATAAACAAGAAAGAGCCAAGAGGAGTTACAACCAGTTGTTCTGACCCAGCATCAACCTCTCAGCAAGGAAGACCCTCTTCACCTCATACAAAGCTTAGATCACCCAACAATCTGATGTTTGTCTCAAGAAACCAACAACAATTCCTTACAATATGCAAAATTCCAACCTCTGAATCTCTGGGATGAGGGATCCATATATAGATATCTGTAATGGAGATGAGTCAGCTTATGATTTGATTAGTGTCTTCCCCCTGATAGTTCTTGCTTCCACTTGGAGATTGATGAGATCTTACTCATCCTTGGTCGAATTCAGATAGGCAAGTGTCACAAGAGAAGTTTCTGGAAGCTTCCATTGCCTCTCCACCTCGCGGAATGACACTGCCATTTGTCATTTCTCTCCCATCGCACCCCATAGAAGGGCGTTTTGAAATGCAACACACCCACACAGTGTATTTAGGTGAGATGCAACACACCTGGCCAGTGGAGCAGCTGAAATGATCCTGTTTTGACCAATTCTGAGCAGTTTTTCATGGAGAACTTCTGGGAGAAGCTGTAATCTGTTGACCTTGTTCATTTAGGGGTTAGAACAACACTTTTAGGGACTTAGGAGCCCTTGGTTTATGGACATTTCATGCTTGGGGTTGTAGTGCCCAAAAATGTCTATAACAAGGCTGTTGGGAGGCCATGGCAGATGAGGTGCCTTCTCCAAGGTGCCGAGGACCTGTGAAAAACACCTGTCCAAAAGATTCCAGGTCAACTGATTTTTCAAGGTTTTTGATTGCTTTTTCTGTAATCTCTTCTTCAGTAAGTTCTTCCACTAGTGTGCCCTCTACCCATTCTTGTTGATTGGCATATTGTTCAATTCCAGGGATTGGGAAGTGGACATACCCTGTGAGCTTGTTTTTAACTCTTCTAAAGCTTATGAAATGCTCAGGGTCATATGGTGCCCAAAGAAAACTTTGTTTCAGCTTGAGTTTATCTCTCAGAATATTGTCAGCATCCTTCCAAGCTTCCTCCCTTTTATTAAAGATAAAAGGGCCCAGTTGGTGTCTTATCTTGAGCTGTGCTTTTTTCCTAGCACCATAGAAGTGAGTCAAGTCTGCACTGTTGAATTGCCGATAGTACTCCAGGGCAAAGAGTCTCATGGGGACATATTTTGGCAGTCTGTAGGGGGCCAATTCACAGCCATAAATCCTTATTACAGTGTGGTTTTGGTAGAAGTACCAGTCACCAATGCTGTATCCTTTTGAGAGATGTAGGATTCTCTGCATTTCAGCAGTGAGCCTGGGAGGAGGATCTGCTGACAACAAGCAAGTGGCTGGGTAGACAAAAAGGTCAATGAACTCATAGTATGTGTATGGGGAGTAATTAACATGATGGAACACTGATGACCAAAATATCACAGACCTTCGCTCCCCCCTAGCATCCAATTTCTTGAGGAAAACTGGGAAACTATATGATTTATAGTACAACAACAAATGATATATATAAGAAGTATATTTGAATACCCTTTCCCTTTCTAAGTTCATGAACTACTCATGAATCTTGTTAGCTATGAAGGTAGCATAGTCATACTTGACAGCAGGGGGTTGTCCTGGGGTAAACATGGACATCTAAGCAAAGACAATCTCATAGACAATTTCACTGGTCCTGAATCCTAGGATGTAGGAGATCATGTCTATGAGCATTTTTCCCTCCTCAGTAAACCAAGCATGGTGATATGGAATTGTGAATCTAGAGTAACAATCTGGTGGCATGAACAGATTGGCATTCGGTGAACTTCTGCAGAGGGTAACTTTGAGGCTTGATCCAGCAATTGTTTCATGGAAAGGGGAACCAGAGGTTGAGCTGGCTTGAATTGCAGCATCTCATTTATGGACTGAGGGGTAATGTAAAAGAGGACATTTCCGGCAGGGTCCATCACTGCCCTTTGAGAAGGCTCATAATTAGCACAACACTGATGGATGAGGTCAGGGAAGACATCCACTGAGGGCAGGTAATATATGGGCATGTTTGACTCCCATATTCCTAACAGGTCAGCTTTGTTTCTGAAGTTGTTCCTTAGTTCCCAGAACACCTGAAGGTGAGGCTTGATTCCCTCCATATCATCAATTTGATAGTCTCTATAAGCAAGAGGTATCCACTCTAAATCTTTATGAGGTGCATTTAATGGTGCAATATTCAAGGCTACTGGAGCCTCCATGATTGACTATGATTATGGTGGGACTTGAGTCTTATGTTTTAATTGGGAACAGAGCCGAGTCAGTGAATTTTTGGGCAGGGAATTTACAGTTTGAATTTATATGGAAATGGCCTCTCTGGGCAGGATTCAAAAAGGAAAGAGCAATTCTTCTGAGCTTAGCTAGGTAGCTGAGAAAGATGGTGAAAAGATGGCTTCGGCTGCATGTGCTTTCTTGCTGTTTTTACAGGCGGAAATGAGCTCAATTTCAAGTTTCAGGGGCAATTTTGCAGAGGGCTATAGAGTAGACAGGTTTTCTTTGGAAGCAAAGGTGAGTGGTGAGTTGAAAGGGGAGGTTTAGAGATTAAAGCTCACTTCAATCACATTCAGTTCTTTCGGAGGTTGTTTTTCAAAGAGAAACTTGACAAAACAGGGTTTAGGGGCAACGATCGAATAAATACCTATTTACTCATGATTTTGTGGTGAAATGGAGTTGCAAGTAGAGCCGAGGAGGTCAGGTTCGCAGGTTGAACACGCCTGGGCAGTAGACTGGGACGTAAATGGCGGACTAAATGTAAAACTCCTGCATGAACTTTTACCATTGGTCGCATAAAAACAAATAAAAACGTCACTTTCATTGGTTTTTAACGAAAATTTGTGTTTTTGTGGACTTTTTGGCGATTTCTGTGCTGACGTCAGCATAACGTCACATGGTCCTGTAGCAGGGTACGGTGGGTAACGTGGCACCTGACGTGGAGGGGTGATGGGGCAGCTACGGTGGACTGTACAGTAGCGAGGATGCTGACGCAAGAAGCTGATGTGGGGGTGACGTGCGCGGTGGGGAGGACAAGTGGTAAGTGGTTTCCTATCGGACCGCTTTTGGTACGGGAGCGGTTTGTGTCAGCGTGGGCCTGATGCAATCGAAACGGGCCATGCGTCCCTGCGTATAGCGGCAAAACTGCTTGTTATCGGGAGCTAACCCTCATACAACAAGGTCGCTCCGATATCAGCGAGGGCCGTCCGATCTGCCGGGCGCAATCCAACGACTGATGGGATGCATAGATGCTGGTGCGATACGGTGCAGGGACCCGCCCGTATATTTAATGTTATAAAATAATGCGGGGGTTTAGAACTTTGGTTATGTGTTCGCATCGAAGATATGGTTTATTTGTTTAATGAAATATGAAACAAAACCCAGAATATATGAGCGCGGAGGGTAAAATGGTAAGGTTTATGAGTGAGGAGGTTAGCATGGTTATTAATTTAACCAAATGTTAAATTAACCCCAAGTATTTTGGATGCAGAAGGGCTAATATAAGTCCCAAATGGACTTTAGTATTTCCCAAACTTAGGTTATATGGCTATAGTGCCAAGGGGTAGGGATATTTAGTATATTTTGAGGGTTTTATATAGTTTTTGTAGAATACGGGTAGGAAAATGTGTGAGGGAGCTAAATAATAGAGTTAGAGGTTAGTATGACTTTGTGGAATGAAACTATAAGAGTAGATGCTAAGTTTATAAAGTGAAAACTTAGGCATAAGAAAGATGGAAGGACTATGGAACGATGATTTTTTACACAGGAAATGTGGCTTCTTTTTACTAAGTAAGCTCAAAGTTTAACTTAGTATTTCTCATAGACTGAAGTGAAACAGGACTTATTGGGCTGATCCCAATGTCCTTGAGGGGAAATTAGTAAAAGATTTCTGGGGAATGAAGGGGAAAGTTAGTCATGCTTCCATTGTTATGCAACCAAACAACTACCATGGTACCAATGTCATTGATGAGATAAGTCTTCCTTGACAAGACAAAAAGTGATTGTAACCTTGCTTCTGCAACCTCAAACTGCCTACCCAGCCTAATACACCTAACATGTTTTCTTCCTTTGGATTGGGTACACTTGAACCAGCAAACACTGATTGTCCTTTTTCTTTTGACTGCCCTCCTACCTAAATCTACCCTTATCTCTTCCAATGACCAAAATTAAGTAGTTGGGCTCCTTAATTTCTCTGCCTATCTACTTATCTACCAAGCTTAAACTATTTGGACATATATTCTTTCTCTATTCTACAACAAGTAATTCAAACATGGAATGGTCTAGATTGAACTGTTGGGCCATGCATTAAGTGTGATAAGCAATAGTATTTGCACATTGTGAACTTGCAAATAAGATAGTAGTGGCATTTTGACTGGCCACTTTCCTGGTCTTTTGGTTTGGGGTTCATTTCTATCATTTTTTCTGACCAATTTACTCTTCTTGCCCTTTGATTTTTCTTTTAGGGCATACCCTCTTTACATTTTTTAATTTTCGTTATCTGTATACAAAATATGGAACCTTTGCAGCATGAAAGGATGAACATATTTGGCACTTCCATAGTCAATCACGAAAAATAAAACCTATTGGTATAGGAACCTAACACACTGTTTTTACACCTGCATCATCTCGCTTGCTAACAGAAATCAGATTTCTGGCTAATGCAGGAATATGCAGAACACCCAGAGGTGTTCTAACCCTTCCACCTTGTAGCTTCAACTTTACTTCTCCACGAGCAATGATTCTAGCCTTCCTGTCATCCCCCAAGAAGACATCACCACCATCATATTTCTCGTACTCACAGAACCACTCTTTATGGGGAGTGAAGTGAAAGGATGCACTTGAGTCAATCAACCATGCCTCATGATCTACATGTGTACTTGAAGAAGCCAAGTGCACATCCCGACCTTCATATGTGGTTGTTTTCGCCTCTGCAGAAGGAGCCTCATCATATCCCTTTCCTTTGTCAGAAGATTTAGATTTACAGTCCCTTTTGGAGTGGCCTTCCTTTCCGCATTTCTAGCGCACCACCTTTACAGGTTTTCCTAGAGATTTAGATCTCCCTCTAGGTTTAGATCTCCCACTCGATGACTTATTTTTGTTTTTGTTTTGGGACCATCCTCGTATCTGTGTATCATTCTCAAAGACCTGCCCATTTTTGACATTATCTGGGACAACAGGTTTGTGTTTGATTTTAGCCATGAAATGGTGGTTGGGTTCAAATGGTAGCTTGCAAGTGCTGGCAAAAGTTGTCAAGCTATGTGCATGTAAGTTGTGCTTTCTAGGAATTTTGGTGAGTTGAGATTCTGAGAAGGTGTTAAGAATTTCAATGGCTGCCCCTCTGTACGCCCTCAACCTGAGATCATTTGTGACAAAATTACCCTTCATTTGCTGTATAATCAGATCTAAATCCCCTAGAATTGAAACCTTGGTTGCCCCAAGATCTCTGATCAGTTTGAGACCTAATAAAAGGGCCTCATACTCGGACATATTGTTTGTGCACCTGAAATTTAATCTATATGCATGACCTTCAGCATGGTCATTTTGCATGTTGTGTATCCAAACCCCCGCCCCTCCTCCTAATTTGTTCACAGAGCCATCAAAATCTAAGTACCATAAGATCTCTTGGTTGTGATTAGCCTTAAGAGTTTTAGAAACTTGTTCAATGGGCAGATTTGGCTCTTGTATCTCATATGATATGTCATTTCCCTTTGTTGCATCAATCATATCAACCAATTTTTGACCTTGGGCACTAGATTTTTCATCTATGCTTTGTGTTTGTGCTGTTTCTAGGAGTTTGACATCAGTTTTGGGACACATCCCAGCGTTATATAAGATGAATGAATCCATGTCGAAATGCATAGAATAGATGGGGAAGTTTTGGGGTTTTTCTTGACTACTAACGACATATTTCATTAATGTTTCTCGGTATAGTCTCTTTGGCTGGCCAAAGACTGAAATAGTGGCATAGGACATGTCTAGTTGCAAAGATCCTTGGAGTTTTGCACCCCAAGATCTGGACAAAAGCATACCATACTTAGGTGGAATATCAGCTACCACCACATCCATCAAGATTGTCTTAGCTGGATATTGGACTAAGGATACACAAAGGTCTTTGATTAGGCCTAGACACCTGACCTGGCTGGAATCAAATGAGAACAAGTCTTTGTAGGGCCTTGTGATGTCTAGATCCAGTCTCTCCATCACAGATTTCGGCATTAGGTTATGGGAGGCTCCCGAATCAAACATAGCATTATGAAGCACTTTGTCATGAATGTTTAAGCTCATATAAAATGAAGGAACCCCTCCATCTACTATTTTACCATTGACTTCCGGACCAAAAATCAACTCTGGTTGATCATCAAGAACATTGAATGCATCCCTATTCTCTGGTGTTAGGAGTGACCTATTGATTTGCTGTCTGTATACTTCATGTTTGGCCAATTCAGAGAGAGGAATTGCTATTTTCAGATTACCTATTTATGTTTCTAAGTTGAAAGGTTTTTCTATTTGACTCTTTGTATTAAGGACAACAGATTTTTCTTTTTCAGCTGAATTTTCAGTGATTCTCGCTTGATTGTGGGTGTTGTTTTGAGGTACATCTGATTTGAGATTATTTTCAGGAGAACAATTTGGATTTCCTTTTGAAGACTGGGATGTGAACGATTGGTTCCTTGAAGGCTGTAAGTCTGATATTTCTTCCACAGTGACTTCATTTGGGTTTGGGTCAGTTTTATTAGAGGGTTCTATTAGGACAGCTTTATTCTTTGTTTTCTTTGGTTGTTTGGTATCCTTCTGCTTGATAGGTTCAGGCACAGCTATGGTCCTACTTCTTAGTTTGTACTGCTTATGAACCTCATAGATTGCTGCATCATAGCCTTCCCTAAAATAAAATGACTCTCCAGATTTGGTTTGAAAATGATTGATGTTATGGGCTTCTTGGTCATCTTGTGTTAGAAAAATTTGTTGCTCACTGTCTAACCCCATTAGGTTGATTTGGGTGTCCTCTATTGGTTCACTGGATGTTGAAGCCTCGGCATAGTTCTCTTGAAATGGAGGTCTGATGTTTTGATCAGGGCCAGTCCTCCCAATATTTGGATTTTGATTTTTTCTAAAGTTTGGGCTTCTTGCAGTGTTACTTGGTTGACCTTCCCATGATGATTTTCTTTCTATAGTTTCCACCCTATCTCCAAGTCTGTCCATACCTTTGATGATTGCATCCAATTTTTGTTCAAATGTTGAAGGTTCCTCTTTGAAGGTAGTTCTTCTTTCAGCTCTTGCCCGATTTTGCTTAGCAATAAGGTTTGCCTCCACACTAATAGCTATGTTTTGCATGTTTGCTAAGCTTGGAGGGGCTCTTTCCCTCAGTTGGTATGCCATGTCAGAATCAAATCCATCAGGGAATTTGATCAAATCTAGATTAGGTGGAGGTCTAAGGTTTTGAGGAATAGCATTATAAACATTGTTGAACCTAGCACAATAGTCTTGGACATTTTTTTGTGGGCCTCTTTTCAAATTATCATATTCTATTAAGATGTGTAAAGGGTCTTTCTTC
This sequence comes from Pinus tabuliformis, assembly GCA_031772625.1. Taxonomy (NCBI): domain Eukaryota; kingdom Viridiplantae; phylum Streptophyta; class Pinopsida; order Pinales; family Pinaceae; genus Pinus; species Pinus tabuliformis. The sequence continues at coordinate 475,950,386 of CM062809.1, read as the reverse complement.
TTTTCCCATCTTTTTAAGAAGGACTGATAAAGAGCTTCTGAATCAGCTATAGAATTTGCAGCAAGTTCTCTAAACCAAATCCTTACATCACCAGTTAGACTTTGGACAAAAATCTTCATTCTCACATCATCATCATCTATTTCATAATTCTCAAAATAATCTTGCATTTTCTTGGTGTGTTGCTAGGCTGTATAAGAGCCAGTACCATCAAAATATGTGATTTTACTCTGATAATCCTGAGGCATAGCCCCTGGATTTCCAGGCAACTGAAGAGGAGCATAACGGTTTGCCATATTTACAGGGATAAATGGGGCAACAGGAAGAAATGGGACAGCTGAAATAGCAGGGACTGGAGTTGAAATATGTGCAGTGGATGGAGGTGTGGAGAAGGTAATTTGAGAGGTGGATGAAGAACTAGGAGAAGCAATAGTAATGTAAGGACGAGCTGAGGCTTTAGCAGGAGTTGGGATATAATTTTGCTGAACTGTTTCAAGGTCTAAACCTGCAAAACTTTCTTGAGCTTCTTGCTTCCTAAGGGTCTTAGGGTTCAAGTTGGGATTTTCAAAAATAGCTGGAGGATCTGGGTCAGGGTTTGACCTTGTATAGCGAGTTTTCTTCTTTGGAGCCAACTTCTGAATTTGTTTTTGGTATTTTCTGGGAATGTTTTAAGATCACAGTCTTTCCACAATATTTCTACGAGAATTTCTTTAAAACATAGGAGGCTCTGGTCTTTCCTTTGGGTATGTTGAGATAGGGAAACTGATCAAGTCTTTGGAACAACTATTTATAGCCTAAAACTATACTGGAGATTGACTGAAGCAACTTTTATTTACTCCTGTAAATGCATAGCAAGAACAGTTTCAAAGGCTACCTGGCTATCTTCAGACTCCATCTATAGCTTTAGAAAATAGACAGCAGTTATAAACGAACATTCAATTCCCCAGCGGAGTCGCCAATGATGTTATCACTCAGGTTGTTCCCTGCATCCTGAAGGGAATACGGCCAAGGTAACCACTAACCAATCTTTTAGCTGCAGGTCCTAGCATACCTGCAACCAGAGAGGGCTCTCTCTTTATAATTTAGCTTTGTTTTGGTGTATTTTAGGCTAGTTATGATGCACAGGGTTTTGTTTTAAGTTTGTTGGATGGTGATTTCAGGCAGAACTGGGATGCAAGTCCAAAACAATCTATACTATTGGGAAATGGAGTCAATGGTGGTGTACTGCTGAAAGTGTTTCTTGGGTGAATAGTTATGCTATAGAGCAAGATAGGCAGTCTAGGAACAATTTTCAAATCTGGAAATCGATGGAATGAAGTCAGGGAATGAAAGGCAATCAAGAATCTTTCATTATGCTGGCAGAGGGAAAGTGTATGAACATTATCTAGGAGCAATTGAGAATTCCTAAATGGTATTCAAAGTGAAGGAATTAGTGCAAACATGAGCAGTTAAGAATTCATATTTATGACTAATCCTGAAGAAAACATAATTAATATCAGAGATTGAGCACATGGTGCATTAAAACAAGTCCTGGGCTATTCTTCTTCTCTGTTACTAAGATTATGGAACATCTATGAAATTTGTAAGCACAAAAAAAATAAAACATAGTTTTAGAATAACTTATTGTTCCATTGAATGACACATGAATTCTGTAGCAGTCCCCAAAACATCATTTGCACATTCAGGCGGTGCAGAAACCATGAACTTCAACAGCCACTTTTATTAGAGAGTGTCAAAATTACAGCGCAGTCTGGAAAGAAAATTACCAACCCCAAATACATATTATGGGGAGGTATTTAGACAAAAGGGAGATACAAAATATCATGAAGATAAGTCTTGAACTCATAACTTCTTTCACCAACTCTTAAGAAGCAATAAATAAGGGAGTAAATGCTGAAGTAAATATGAATGTGCTAGCTGTCCAATTTGTCAGAGGTATTTTGACTTTCTGGGCTGAGTGAGTCGGTTCGTCACTGCGCATTCATTCTTCGTTTGCTGTTTTGAATGTTGGTATGCTGCTTGTCGCTGTGTGGGCCTTGTCATCAGTGTTTGATTTTTTGCATTAACGAGCTGTAGTGACCATTCCATTTCTGTCTTGTGCTATTTTTTTTTTTTTGACAGGTGGAACGTGCTTTTGTATCTGCTAACCTGTAGCTGACCAAAAAACAAAATAAACATAATTACCTGAGAAATGTCTCTAGCATTCCTTTCCACCAATCCTCTGTAGGCAGTTGATGCCTTTGTATCTTTATCAATGTTTCATTAGCTTCAGTGTATTTATAAAAATTGGGCTGGAATTCAAAGAGATGGTTTATTTCATGTTCAATGTAGAACAGATTTTCTAACTTGTAATAGAGACTTTGTCCAGATGGAGGCCCTATTTCTTCTGAGGTGGTTGAGGAAGCTGTGATTTGATTGGAGGCATAGTTGTTTACCCTGTTATCATATTGCTCATGTGATAGCAGTCTCCCAGCACTGGTTAATAAACTGGGTATCCCTCTGCTCTGTAATGCTGCAAACTTTATTCTAAAGTCATTTACCTCTGCCTGCATCTCTTGTCATTTTCTCTCGAGAGTTTGCACAAAATTCCTTAGGGCCAACACCCTTTTAACTAGCAAAATGGTGTCTGTCCTGTTTCTGATACCTATTGCTGCCAACTGCTCTTTGGTATGAGTGTTCAGGAATTGGATCATTCTGTTGGCTTGCTCAGGCATATTTCCCAAAGATGCTATAGCCTTTTGATTTTCAAACTGAGCTGAGCCTACCAATTCCATTTGTTCATGAATAGTTTCAATGGATTGCCATTGGTCTGTAATGGATTGGCCAATTTTGGCCCACAAAATTTTCTTGACTTCACCTAGGGTTTTGTCAAGAGTAAGCTCCTTTTCCAGCTCCTTTATTCTTTTCTACAGGGTTTTCACTTCCCTTGTCTTCTTAGCTACATCCATCTTTGACTTGTCATATCTCACCTCAATTTTAGCCAGCTTTTCTTTGGCCTCTTTCAATTCTGCCATCTGCACTTCCAGGGCCTTTATTTCTTTCATCATCTCCTCCATGCTCAGGCTGGCTTCTTGCTCTGTTGCTGCTGTAGTTGTTGCTGAGACTGGTGTTGAGCTTGAGGTACCTGCTATGGATGTTGGATCAATGGGAGGGACTATTGTGGTGGTCGTAGGGGGAGGAGCTATAAGAATGTGGGTTGTTTGAAAATGTTGAGAGGCCAACTCTGCCTGTCTCCCTTGTAGTGATGCCTCCAAGGCATTCTCTGTTTCTATCAATATTTTATGCATCTTCATGAGAAAAGTAACCACATCCTCCTCTTCCTTTTGTTGTGCCACCTCTGTAGTTTGAGGATGTAGTGTAGCTGACAGCCTGAGTTGTCTTCTGAGGGCTGTTATGTCTTCCTCTTTCTTTTTGATCAAGGCCTAAATGCCCTTCGGATCCTTGGGATCATGTCCCAGCTCTATAATAATTCACTCCAAGGATTTGATTCGATTATCCTTAGCCATTGAGGAGGCCTTCTCTAACTCTAGCTAGGTAGCAGTATTGTGCAATGAGTTTTGCAATCTATGGGCCAACAATGTTTTGTCTACCAAGGTAGAATATACCATTTTGTCGGTCTTCTTGTGTAACTCAATCTGGTCTATTGGATGGATATCCTTGGAGAGAACTTCCAGATTGGTTCTGATATAGTTAGTAGCTGATTGTCGTTGCTGCATTATAGGTCTGAAATGACTAAGGGTTATCTTCCCTTCTTGGATGTCATAGGCTGCCATTAGCCTTTGCTGATTAGTGGGAGCCATTCTTAGCAGTTGATTGTAAAGCTAGAACCTCACTGGCTCATTTCTGGCCTTGATATCAATGAATTCTTTTTTGACGTCAGAGCCATGTCTGCTCTATTCCCTGGTGGATGTAACCTCCACACCTTGTTGTCTTTCTTGCTCTCGCTGGAAGGAGCTGGCTGATGTCTCCATACTTGGGGGAACTTGCTGTTCAGTTGGCCCCTCTGGAAATTCTTCCTTTGAATAAGGATTCAATCTTTGTCTCTTTTCCCCTTGCTGATCTGTAGATGTCCCTGTGGGGGTTTCTTCTTGTCTATCCCTTTTCTTGGCCCTTTCCTCATTAAGAGGAGTCTGCAATACAGGGATTTCAGTTGCCTTTGCTTGTGTTGAAGGGTCTTGCCCTTGACTTTGTTGATCTGTTGAAACCGGCCGGTCTGCCATTGTCTCTTGCTGCTCTGAATGGTGCACTTGCTGCTCTGAATGCTGCACCTCTTTTCCTTTGGATGTGTCTGCTGGTGGAGCACTTACTTGGGCAGGCTGTTGGGAGGCCGTGGCGGATGAGGTGCCTTCTCCAAGGTGCCGAGGACCTGTGAAAAACACCTGTCCAAAAGATTCCAGGTCAACTGATTTTTCAAGGTTTTTGATTGCTTTTTTTGTAATCTCTTCTTCAGTAAGTTCTTCCACTAGTGTGCCCTCTACCCATTCTTGTTGATTGGCATATTGTTCAATTCCAGGGATTGGGAAGTGGACATACCCTATGAGCTTGTTTTTAACTCTTCTAAAGCTTATGAAATGCTCAGGGTCATATGGTGCCCAAATAAAACTTTGTTTCAGCTTGAGTTTATCTCTCAGAATATTGTCAGCATCCTTCCAAGCTTCCTCCCTTTTATTAAAGATAAAAGGGCCCAATTGGTGTCTTATCTTGAGCTGTGCTTTTTTCCTAGCACCATAGAAGTGAGTCAAGTCTGCACTGTTGAATTGCCGATAGTACTCCAGGGCAAAGAGTGTCGTGGGGACATATTTTGGTAGTCTGTGTTATCTCAAAATCAGGCCCTAGAAGGCTGCAAACCAGAAAGACTTCAAGTAACTATTTCAAACCTACTTTAGGCTGAGGCTTAGCCTCCTCAACCTGAGAGGGCTCTCTCTAGATGGGTTAATGATTTTGATTAAGATAAGATGGCTAACTCTTGTAGAATAACTATGAAAAATATGACTGCTGGAAATACATTAAACAAGTATCCATTGGGCCTATGGAGTCAACAACACCTCAGTAAACAATGATCTTGACTTTACATAGAAGTCAGGGCATTCAGCATTTGAATATTCAGAACACAACTCATATGGAACCACAGTTTATAAATGCACACAGGAAATCAGAGCACAATCAGTGAATTCTGAGTGATTGTACATCTATACAACTGTAAAATTAAGGAAAGGACAAGATCACACATTCTGAACATAGAAATCCTTCATGAATCCTGAGAAGTAAAGCCAAATTATATTACTGAAACTATGTCTTTACATAAGCCAAATACAAGCTTTGTTCATGAAATTTCCAACCCCCATTACATTGTTGTTTGAGCTATATATAGAATTCCTATTCTAACTGTTCGAGATTCCTCCTCCAGCATGAGGGGAACTCGAAAACTACCTCTAATGACACCTATCAACCATTTAACTAACTAATAAAAACAATAAAGTGCTGACTGGAGTTTTTTAAGAGTTCTAAATTAACTATGACTCTAACTCCATATTACATGCTTGATGGCTTTAATTACAATGAACATCGTTCTTTGACATCTGCTCCCCTTTAGTTTGGCTGTAATGGATGTTCAAAGCTCCATGTTTGATCTTTAATGCCACATCCTTTCCAATACCCTGAAATATATGAAACTGTCCCTGAGTATCGGTCTTTAGCATGCCTTACCATGTCCAAATCCAACGAAGTATATCCTTTATCTTTTAATTACCCCAAAATGGAGCAAACTGCCACGTCTTTGATGTGCTGTCCACCGTTTGCATACGTGAAAGCCAAAATCTTTGCAAACTGTAACTGTTTCACCAATCTTGCAGTGTGATAAATATGAAATATGTTTCCTTTATGACAAAAATCCAAAGTTGGATTCGAATGCATATTATCTCCACGTGTCTTGACCTGGTTAACTGTTAGATAGCTTCAGATGATGCCTTGTATGCCTTTTAGATGTTTCCCTTTCAAAATTCCCACCTATAATTCAAAACTGCTTGTTTTGCTTTAAAATCATCACCTACAGCAGTTTCGTAGCGCGCTACGAAACTGCTGAGTTTTTAAAACAGCTTGCTTCTGCAGTGATTATTTGAGGAAAGGATCTCAGAGGTTCTTGGAGTATGCGAAAAGTCGCAATTGCAGTGGAGTAAGCTCTATATGCATCAGTACACATGAGCCAAATGATATAACAGAAACTGCAAGCGGTGATAACCACAGCCAAATGATATAACAGAAACTGCAAGCGGTGATAACCACAGCAGAAAAATGGTTATAGCAACATAATACATAAGCCCCCTTATCCAAATGCGTTCTTTACCACGAGCAACATCAACTTGAATCCATTTTATAACCACTTTAAATTCCCCTGAACTTGAAGTTTCAAAAGGAAAAACCTCTGTCGCCAGTGTCAAAAGGTTGAGGAGCTGATGCATTTCCTTAATTGCAACTCTGGGAACTGGTAATGTTCTCCCATCTCCTTAAGTGAAACAGAAAACTCAATAATAGTGCAACTCAGGGTGTTAAACAAGCGATTAAGGAAAGACGCAAACAACTTTTCATCCAATTAGGATTTTTTCCACAGTAAATCCTGAAAGAGATTTGACCAAGATTCTCCATGTTTTGATGTTCCACACCAAACATACATATATGCCACATGCATGCGGGTTTTCTTGGCATCTACTGATCCTCATTAATTTTCTTCAACTCCTTCATATTTTTTATTTCCACAGTGCTCCCATATAGGACAAGCTTCTGAATTTGTGTAACGTCGGCACCGCCCTGATTGTCCTCTATAAAGATGCTCAAACTGTGAACATTCTGGAATTTTACACACTTCAAGACAACTGGTTTTCCATCAAGATTATCTGGTGATAAAACCACGGTATCACTTGGAGGAAAGTCATTTACATTGCTAAACTCCATATGCTCTTTATTTGCAAATAGTTTCACTGTCTTTGGACTTCCTCGGTAAGACCTTTAATTACCAAGGAATGTAATTTGATAACTTGAGTAAATGGTATATAGATCAGTAGCTGCTCATCTGTATCACTCTCAAGGTAAAGCCCATTATATTCCCTGTAGCCCTGTTTTATTTCGTTTATGGGATCCTTGTACGCATGAGAGAAACCAGACTGGTAGACAGAATTACGAGCAATTTCACAAAGATCACAAGCACTGAGCTTCCAAACCTGAGCAGCAACACTGTATTCCTCCACAAGAGGTTCTTTTGTCAAATGAATTTGTAATGGATCGTCTGTTGAAAGGGAAACATTGAGGCCACGTGCAAAAAACATGGGACAAGGATTTCGGTGATAATCCAGAAATAATGAATTGTTGCTCAAAGGGGACATGGCCAAGCCAATCTGGGAAAGATAAAATAAATATTGCAAAGCAGGAGACTTCCTAAGATTATTTCCATGTGCAATATTGTGAGTCAACAGGAACGCAGCTGCCAAGTGATCAATATCACCAGCCTCGCCACAGTGAGGACGAAATTTAATTGTTGTCATTCCTTTAGATTCACGAAGCTTGTTGAGTGTGTACAAATTTGCATAGCAATAGTAAGCATAATATGAAAAAGCAGGATTGAAATCATTTGTCCACTGAGCTGGGGTTGGCATGTGCTTTGTGGGACGCCTTTCAGGTTTACTTTCATCATCCACCATATCAAAGCCAACCACCTGTTTCAAGAAGACATGTAGTTGAGGATGAGAACTTGGATCAACTGTAACCTCAAAAAGAGGAATGAAAATGTTATCCAAAATATTTTGAAAAGATCGAACGATTCCCATTCCCTTGTACACATTGTACAGTCGAGGAAACTGAATTAACCAGATAGCATTTTCACTGTATATCTCATTGTTAACAAACCAACTTGCCAACTGGTCCCATTCACTTTGTTTCCTTCCATAAACAGATATTCTATACTCTGCCATCTGGTATTTACTTGCCTCCAGATCAGACAATACTTGTTTTGTCAGCTCAGTAAGAAAACGACCTTGAATGAGATTGTCTTGCTTTAGGAAAATTTCTCTGAGTCTACTTTGTCCACAACTCTTAGCACCTGGGTAGGTACTTGACTTGTCTCTTCTTGCTCCTTATTGGCATGCTGAGGAAGTCGCTTCAACACATATACTAGACCGCGTATTGCCCGGACTTGAAAAAGGCATAAGGTCTCGACAGTAGCCTTCCCAACCAAAGCTCCAAGACCCATAACCCCACCTATCCGTGCTTGCCATGTGCTTCCATAACAACAGTGTAAAAGTCGAGGTAGAAGCTGCTCGAAGACTGGTATACGAACACCTGGAGGTGGTGAGTAAACAGGATTCATTGAAGGACTAGAAACCATCATAGGAGTACCTGGCGTGCCCACACCCCTTGTAGTCAATACACCAGTATGTTTGCAATGAGCAAGAAAAAGAAGTGTTTCTGTAAAAATGTTTAGTCCATTCAAGGCAACCTTAGCATGTGCTCTGTTTTCAGCTACAAGAACATCAACTAATGCATCTAAGAATATCAAAGGATCTAACTCCTTCAAATTGGCATGGGATGAATTTCGTGACTCAGAACTTAAGGCCCCAGTGCCCATCGAGCCCCCAACTTGACTAGTTGTTACTGGTGGAGAGGTAGTTGAATCAACTTGAAAAATCATAGTAAAATGACGGCATACATTGGGGACAAAATCATCTTTCGGATCTTGAAGTTCTGGTTCTGCACTGGCAGCAATTACAGTCATCAACAGAACCTTAAATACAGATTTCTCTGCCATAAGCTGTGTCTTTGTTTTTACCCCAAAGTCAACCTTCATAGTTAATGTTTCAGTTCTGCATCTTGATGGATCAATGGATGACATCAGCATCGTGCTCAAAAGTCCTGGAGTAACTCCTTCACCTGTAATATTTCCCTTCAGATTCAGAACTGATGACAAGCATACACGCAGGAGCTTGAGAGCATGCCTCCTGTAAAATGCATCCACCCCAGAGCTATTTTGCATGACAGTTGTTATGGATTCGAACAAATCCCCAATTTTGTAGCGCAGCCTAAAACATGTTGCGCTGCGAAACTACAAAAAGGCTTTATGCGCTGCGGAAACACTTAAAAATTATTACATGAGCTACGAAATAACCTAAAGAGCTTTGTGACACATAGTAACTTTTGAACAGAACTGACACATGGCTATGAGACAGGGATGAATGAGAATGACCGGTGATGAATGAGAATACATAGTTGGCTCAAGACTCTAAAAACAAAAATCAAACTTAGACTAGCACCGAAAGTTTTATTTTATTTTTATTTTTTTTTATTTTTTTACCATCAAACTAATGTGAGCGGTCTTGAAATTAGAATTCTTAAGTGATAGCAGTCTGTAGGGGGCCAATTCACAGCCATAAATCCTTATTACAGTGTGGTTTTGGTAGAAGTACCAGTCACCAATGATGTATCCTTTTGAGAGATGTAGGATTCTCTGCATTTCAACAGTGAGCCTGGGACGAGGATCTGCTGACAACAAGCAAGTGGCTGGGTAGACAAAAAGGTCAATGAACTCAAAGTATGTATATGGAGAGTAATTAACATGATGGAACACTGATGACCAAAATATCACAGACCTTCGCTCCCCCCTAGCATCCAATTTCTTGAGGAAAACTTGGAAACTATATGATTTATAGTACAACAACAAATGATATATATAAGAAGTATATTTGAATACCCTTTCCCTTTCTAAGTTCATGAACTGCTCATGAATCTTATTAGCTATGAAGGTAGCATAGTCATACTTGACAGCAGGGGGTTGTCCTGGGGTAAACATGGACATCAAAGCAAAGACAGTCTCATCCACAATTTCACTGGTCCTGAATCCTAGGATGTAGGAGATCATGTCTATGAGCATTTTTCCTCCTCACTAAACCAAGCATGGTGATAGTGAATTGTGAATCTGGAGTAACACTCTGGTGGCATGAACAGCTTGGAAATTCGGTGAACTTCTGCAGAGGGAAACTTTGAGGCTTGATCTAGCAATTGTTTCATGGAAAGGGGAACCAGAGGTTGAGCTGGCTTGAATTGCAGCATCTCATTTATGGACTAAGGGGTAATGTAAAAGAGGACATTTCCGGCAGGGTCCATCACTGCCCTTTGAGAAGGCTCATAATTAGCACAACACTGATGGATGAGGTCAGGGAAGACATTCACTGAGGGCAGGTAATATATGGGCATGTTTGACTCCCATATTCCTAACAGGTCAGCTTTGTTTCTGAAGTTGTTCCTTAGTTCACAGAAAACCTGAAGGTGAGGCTTGATTCCCTCCATATCATCAATTTGATAGTCTCTGTCAGCAAGAGGTATCCACTCTAAATCTTTATGAGGTGCATTTAATGGTGCAATATTCAAGGCTACTGGAGCCTCCATGATTGACTGTGATTATAGTGGGATTTGAGTCTTATGTTTTAATTGGGAACAGAGTCCAGACAGTGGATTTTTGGGCAGGGAATTTACAGTTCGAATTTATATGGAAATGGCCTCTCTGGGCAGGATTCAAAAAGGAAAGAGCAAGTCTTCAGAGCTTAGCTAGGTAGCTGAGAAAAATGGTGAAAAGATGGCTTCGGCTGCATGTGCTTTCTTGCTGGTTTTACAGGCGGAAATGAGCTCAATTTCGAGTTTCAGGGGCAATTTTGCAGAGGGCTATAGAGTAGACAGGTTTTCTTTGGAAGCAATGGTGAGTAGTGAGTTGAAAGGGGAGGTTTAGAGATTAAAGCTCACTTCAATCACATTCAGTTCTTTCGGAGGTCGTTTTTAACAGAGAAACTTGACAAAACAGGGTTTAGCGGCAATGATCAAATAAATACCTATTTACTCGTGATTTTGCGGTGAAATGGAGTTGCAAGTAGAGCCGAGGAGGTCAGGTTCGCAGGTTGAACACACCTGGGCGGTAGACTGGGATGTAAATGGTGGACTAAATGTAAAACTTATGCATGAACTTTTACCATTGGTCGTGTAAAAACAAATAAAAACTTCACTTTCATTGGTTTTTAACGAAAATTTGTGTTTTTGTGGAATTTTTGGCGATTTTTGTGCTGACGTCAGCATAACATCACATGGTCATGTAGCAGGGTACGGTAGGTAACGTGGTGCCTGACTTGGAGGGGTGACAGGGCAGCCACGGCGGACTGTACAGTAGCGAGGATGCTGACGCAAGAAGCTGATGTGGGGGTGATGTGCGCGGTGGGGAGGACAAGCGATAAGTGGTTTGCTATCAGACCGCTTTTGGTATGGGAGCGGTTTGTGTCAGCATGGGCCCAATGCAATCGAAATGGGCCATGTGTCCCTGCCTACAGTGGGAAAACCGCTTGTTATCGGGAGCTAACCCTCATACAACAAGGTCGCTTCGATATCGGCAAGGGTCGTCCGATCTGTCAGGCGCAATCCAATGGCTGACGGGATGCATAGATGCTGGTGCGATACGGTGCGGGGACCCGCCGGTATATTTATTGTTATAAAATAATGCGGGGGTTTAGAACTTTGGTTATGTGTTCGGTGCCGAAGATATGGTTAATTTGTTTAATGAAATATCAAACAAAACCCGAAATATATGAGCGCGGAGGGTAAAATGGTAAGGTTTATGAGTGAGGAGGTCAGCATGGTTATTAATTTAACCAAATGTTAAATTAACCCCAAGTATTTTGGATGCGGAAGGGCTAATACAAGTCCCAAATGGACTTTAGTATTTCCCAAACTTAGGTTATATGGCTATAGTGCCAAGGGGTAGGGATATTTAGTATATTTTGAGGTTTTTATATAGTTTTTGTAGAATAGGGGTAGGGAAATGTGCGAGGGAGCTAAATAATAGAGTTAGAGGTTAGTATGACTTTGTGGAATGAAACTATAAGAATAGATGTTAAGTTTATAAAGTGAAAACTTAGGCATAAGAAAGATGGAAGGACTATGGAACGATGATTTTTACACAGGAAATGTGGATTCTTTTTACTAATTGAACTCAAATGTTAACTTAGTATTTGTCATAGACTGAAGTGAAATAGGACTTATTGGGCAAATCCCAATGTCCTTGGGGGGAAATTAGTAAAAGATTTCTGGGGAATGAAGGGGAAAGTTAGTCATGCTTCCATTGTTATGCAACCAAACAACTGCCATGGTACCAATGTCATTGATGAGATGAGTCTTTCTTGACAAGACAAAAAGTGATTGTAACCTTGCTTCTGCAACCTCAAACTGCCTACCCAGCCTAATACACCTAACATGTTTTCTTCCTTTGGATTGGGTGCACTTGAACCAGCAAACCCTGATTGTCCTTTTTTCTTTTGACTGCCCTCCTATCTAAATCTACCCTCATCTCTTCCAAAGACCCAGATTAAGTAGTTGGGCTCCTTAATTTCTCTGCCTATCTACTTATCTACCAAGCTTAAACTGTCTGGACAAATATTCTTTCTATATTCTACAACAAGCAATTCAAACATGGAATGGTCCAGATTGAACTGTTGGGCCATTCATTAAGTGTGATAAACAACAGTATTTGCACATTGTGAACTTGCGAATAAGATAGCAGTGGCATTTTGACTGGCCACTTTCCTGGTCTTTTGGTTTGGGGTTCATTTCTATCATTTTTCTGACCAATTTACTCTTCTTGCCCTTTGATTTTTCTTTTAGGGCATACCCTCTTTACATTTTTTAATTTTCGTTATCTGTATACAAAATATGGAACCTTTGTAGCATGAAAGGATGAACATATTTGGCACTTCCATAGAATAGATGTGGCGGCTACATGCCTTTGAACTATGTTACAATCAGGCTCAAAGGCCTATTTATTGTTGAGAAACAATGGAGAACCCTAAACATCCAAAAATCTAATCCTAGAAAATGAAACGCCAAACTGTGTGCCCCATTTGGGTAAATTGGTATATCAACTTCCCGGGGTTGTAACTTTGGCATACGATCTCCGTTTGACGCACACAATATCTCGTTAGAAAGATCTATCCAAGAACTGCAACTTTGGGAAGACGAACATTGGTCCAGTTGTTTCTCCCAAATTTCCCAAAAAATCATCGTTTAGGGCCTCAAAATGGCTCCGGAAGTTCAGGACCCGAAAAACTACTAAAAATGGTAAACTATGCTACAATTAAAGAAACTGAAAATATGAAAGAAACAATGGTGGGGGTCAAAGTGGACTTAGCGGGTGGCCACCAATATCCACCTGGATCATTCCTCCCCCCTTAGGAAGCAATGGTCCCCATTGCATTGAGTTCCTCCATGAGATGATGAAATTTCTGCTGAACTTGGTCCCAGGTGAGCCACTTGCCCTGGTGAAGGAGTTGGCCTTCTTTAACAATTCGATATAATTGGATATTCTGCTAGTGAGTGTGCTTGATCTATGTGTCCATGATCTGATCAATTTCAGCTTGTTCCATGCAATATGGATTTAACTCTGTGGGTGTGAGTTTTTCTGCAATGTCGGATGTGTCTAGTAATGGTGGAAAGTATGGCCGAAGGTGATCCAGATTGAACACTAGGTGCAGGGCAAGGAATGGGGGAATACTGATCTCAAATGCATTGCCTCCCACAACCTTGGTAATGGTGTAAGGACCATATCAAAGTGGCCTGAGTTTCCAATAGGCTCCGGTAAGGCGTTCCTTTTTCAAATGCAACGAGACATTGTCACCCACCTGAAACTTGTGTGGCACCCAATGTTGATCATGTCGCTGCTTGAACTTGGCATTTGATTTCTCCAGAATGTCATGGACATACTAGCAAATATGTTGGATGTGCTTAATGAATTTTTTTCCTTATCTATTTCGGATTGGAAATGAGCCAAATCTATGTGAGTAGCTACAATTAGCATGGCCACATCAATGGGACATAGTGACTGGAATCCCAAGCCCACCTGAAAACAGCTATGGCCAGTCGAGCTGTGGAGAGCCCGGTTGTAGCTGTGCTAAACATAGGGGAGGCTCTCATCCCATGTGCATGGATGCTTTGAGTTGTATATGCGTAGAATGTGTACGATCATCCTATTCACAGCCTATGTCTGGCCATCAGTTTGAGGATGGAAGGCTGTGGACTTAGTGAGTTTGGTGTCTAGCATTGACTAGAGACTGGACCAAAATGTACTGAGGAACCTGCTGTCCCGATCGGAGATGATAAACTATGGGATCCAAAAGTGTACCCACATTCGTTCAAAGAAGAGTTTAGCAGTGGCTTCTACTGTGATATTCTTCTTACATGCCACCATAATGGCCATCTTCGAGAACCTATCGAAGACCACAAAGACATAGTCATTTCCATGCTTAGTAGAAGGAAGGCCCAACATGTAATCCATGGAGATGGATTCCCAAGGTCGACTAGGGGTAGGCAGCAGGGTATAGAGGCCTTACTTCTTGATGGTCAGTTTGGCAATGGCATAGGCAGTGCATGATCTGATGTATTTCCCGACATCCTACCAAAGATTCGGCCAATAGAAATATTTTTGCAGTAGTGCCATCATTTTCTCGACCCTGAAATGCCCAACATCCCAACTGTAGCGTGCTTCCCAAATCATCTTGGCACGCTCGCTTGAAGGAACACAAAGGTGACCCAAGTGGCATAACAAGGCATCCTGAAGGTGAAAATCTGGAACATGCTGACCCTCCAAGAGTGTCTGGTATGTGTGGTCAAATTCTGGGTCGCTTTTGTAGAGAAGTGGCCAATCAGAAGTCTCCTGCCCACAAAAGTTGAGCTTGGTGGTTAATGCCATGATCAGTGGTCGACTGAGTTAAACTGAAACATTATTGGTTCTACCCTTCTTATACTTGATATTCATATGGAACTGTTGTAGGTATGTGGACCACTTCTGATGGTGATCATTTTTCAATTTCCCTTGGGTCTGTATGAACTATAGGGGTCGGTGGTATGTGTGGATGAACATTTCCTTCCCAAAATGTAATGCTTCCATTATCGGTAGGCCTGCACAATGGATTACATCTCTTTGTCATAAGTGGGATACTTTTGGATTGTGTCTAAAAGTGTCTCACTGTGATATGCCGTGTTGAGTAAGGACTGCCCCAATAGCATAGTCAGAGGCATCTCTCTCGACCTCAAATGGTTGTTGCAAGTCTGGTAATGCGAGCACTGGTGCCGAGCAGAGGTGATCTTTCAACTCTGTGAATGCCTTCTATTGAGATTCAGACCAAAAGAATTTTTCTTTTGCTCCACCCTTGGTGACTTGACTCAAGGGCCAAGTGATATGAGAAAATCCCAACACGAACCTATGGTAGAAGTTGGTAAAAGATAGAAAGCTACGGAGCCCTGTCAAAGTGGTTAGAGATGGCCAATCCCGAATGACTTGGATTTTGTTTGGATCCACATGCACCCCCCATTCATCAATAATGTATCCTAGATACTGAACCTGGGTCATGCCAAAAGTGCATTTCTTGAAATTGGCACATAACTTATGTTGTCATCATGTTTGGAGAACCTATCGGATGTGGTGGAGGTGGTCTTCCCAACTCTGGCTGAAGATCAAGATGTCATCCAAGTATACCATTACAAATGAGTTGGTGAATGGCCACAAGATGTCATCCATTAGCCTCATGAAGGTTACAGGAGCATTTGTCAATCCAAAAGGCATAACCAACCATAAAAGGCCCTCCTTAGCTTTGAAGGCAGTCTTCCACACATCAGAGGGTTCGATTGGTACCTGGTGATATCCTGACTTCAAATCGATCTTGCCGAAATATTTTCCCCCCTTCAGTTGGTCGAGGAGGTCATCAATCCGTGGGATCAGGTACCTATTATGGACAGTGATCTTATTCAGTTCCCGATAGTCAATACAGAGTCTCCAAGTCCCATCCTTCTTTTGTACGAACATGATCGGCTCCCACAGGGCGATGAACTTGGATGGATGTGACCTTTATGCAACAGCTCCTGAATATACCTCTTGATTTCATCGTTCCCTAGCACGAAGCACTGAAAGATTGGTCCATTGGACAGTGGCACACCTGCAGTCAGATCGATGGAGTGCTTGACCTGACAGTGTAGAGGAAACCCTACGAGGGAGGTGAAGATGTACTTGTACTCCTCCATGACCTTGTCCATTTGTAGTTGTTGTGTGGAGGGGACCTATCTGGAGGTCGTGGCCACCGTCTTCTTCTTCCCTTGAGGGCATATCATCAGGAAACCAAATTTCCTGATTTTGGAAATGAGCTTACTGCATTGTTTTGAAGTAATCAAAGAGATTGCAGTAGGTGGTGCTACCTCCGGTATCCTATACAAGTTATTTCCCACAGTAACAATAACAACATGGAGCCTTGATTCATACACAACATGTCACTTCCACAACTATGGTTGTCGTAATAATACATCACAAACATTAGGGGGAGCAATGTCACATAATACCTCATCTGTGAAGGGCTTGATGTTGTATGGAAGGTGACATTTCTAGCTTATGCGATGATCCCGTCCTTGATGAAGCCACCCGATGGTGTATGGTTGTGGATGTGCTATGGTCAGTAAGTGCAGCCACTTAACGGCCTTTGCCGAAATGAGGTTCTTTTGGCTCCCGCTATCAACAATTAACTTTAGTGCGGATCCCTTTACCCACATTTGGGAGTGGAAGAGATGCTCCTCCTCCTCTAGATCTTCGGGTTCCTCCTTCTGGATCTTCGTGGTGGCAACAATGACGTTGGGCTCTGTATCCATAATCTACTTCCCTTTGTCATTCCCCTTGTCAAGATATAACTCAGAGTCAGAACATGCATCTGATTCTGAAACCCTTATCTCAGCCACCAGTGACTGCTTGGCCTGACAATCACTTGTGTTGTGAGTGGAGCTCTTATGGAACTCACAACACTTCCCCATGTCCTTTTTTGGCTTCAGAACGCTCTTCTTTTCTTGCAGCTTTGGCGGGTTGTCTTGGGCCACCCCGCCTTGGCTTTGTCCTTTGTTCTGTGTTTTGGGGGCACCTTTCCCTTGCTTCAGATTCATAGATCCAAAGTCTCATTTCTTCTATTTAAACTTTTTCTCAATCTTGACAACATATCGGTATGTCGTGCCTAGCGAGGAGATGTTCAGGAATTCTATTTCTTCCTGGATGTACTTGTTTAGGTAGCCATGGTATTTGAGTACCAAATGCTACTCTGAATCATTGATACCCAACTTTGTATGAAAGGTATGGAAAATATTGGTAAACTCCGACACATCTTGGTCCCTTCCCTACCGCAACGTGGTCCAATTTATGTATTGATCCTCATAGCTTCTGACAGGGTAGTACTGCTGCTTGATGGCAGTCCGAAATGAATCCCAAGTGGGTGTGACTGAAAATAGTGAGGTTGTACTTTCATCCTTCTACTCGCAGTAGGTTTCCCACCAGTCGTTGACGTGGGGGGCGGCTTTGAGAAGAGCAAAAGTAATCTTTTCCCAGCCGGAAAAGTTATGAACAAAAAAATACCCTTCTATCATATTTAACTATTTATCTACAATGTCTGCATCTATCTGACCCTCGAATATGGGAATGTCAAAGTTAACTTGTACCTTAAAAGGTGCGGCGCTTCCAGAGTAGTTGCTGGAAGTAGATGTGTCGCCCTTGGGTAGCCGCTGAAGGATCTGGGCAAAGTTGTCCATAATCGCGTTCCTTTGTCACTTGAGGGCCTTTTCAAGCAAGATTTTGATAGGATCTCATGCCCCCTCATATTTCTTTTCATCTGCCATGGGAGACCATCAGGATTTGCGAGGCTAGTCTTGTAAAGGTTCGACCAGTTCAAGCCATAACTCCTTATATCCTGACCTCATTTGGGACATGCAAAGAAAGACAGAGAAAGAGCAGACTGCTCTGATACCACTAATCCAGATTTAAACTGGAATTCAAAAAATTATAGATATAACCATACATATAGAGATGCAATAGAAATAATACTTCATTTCTTTACTGTAAAATATTGAAATATGCTTACAAACAGAAATGGAAATAAACTAGCTAGGGCGATGGTAGTTTATCTTTGAGAAGATAAGTGGCGGCTACATGCCTCCGAAATGTGTTACAATGAGGCTTGAAGGCCTATTTATTGTTGAGAAACAATGAAGAATGCTAAACATCCAAAAACCTAATCCTAGAAGATGAAACACCAAATTGTGGGCCCCATTTGGGTAAATTGGTACATCAACTTCCCAGGGTCATAACTTTGGCATACGATCTCTGTTTGACGCGCACAATATCTCGTTAGAAAGATCTATCCGAGAAATAAAACTTTTGGAAGAGCAACATCAGTCAATGGATCCATGTTGCTCCCAATTTTCCCAAAAAACGTCATTTAGGGCCTCAAAATGGCTTCAGAAGTTCAGGACCCGAAAAACTGCTAAAAATAGTAAATTGTGCTACAATTAAGGAAACTGAAAATTTGAAAGAAACAATGGTGGGGATCCAAGTGGACTTGGCGGGTGGCCACCAATATCCACCTCAATCATGTATGGACATATGACAACCTTAAGACATATGATACTTCTATCATCCAACATACTATCCAACTCAAACTTGATATAAAGCTTGTTGAACAAGAACCTTGGAAAATGCATCCTAAACTTGAAGCTTAGATTAAGAAAGAATTGAATAACTTATTGCAAGCAAAAATTATATTCTTTTTAAAAATTCACAATAGGTATCCAACATGGTACTAGTTAGGAAAAGTAATGGGTATATTAGAATATGAATTGAATTTAGAAACTTAAATAAAGCTTTTAGAAAACGGAAATTTTCCTTGTCCCCAATGCAAGAGATTCTCAAGATACAATCATATTTGAGTAATTCATGATGATCAATTAAAAAAAATATTGTGAATTTAAATGGTGCACTTGTATATATAGGAAAATTATTTTTGGATTCATAAATGTTGGCGCTACATTTCAATGGGATATAAACATAAATTTTCAAGGAATTATTAACAAATCAATAGTTGTCTACTTATATGGTATATGGTATTACTGTTTATTCCAAATTAGGTCTAATCACATAAGACACCTTAAAAATGTTTATAATGGTGGTAGGAAATATGGAATTTCTTTTAATCGTAAAAAGATTATATTTGTTATAACCCAGGGAAATCTTTTAGGTTTTATTTTCACTAAATATAGAATAGTAATTGAACCTAAAAGGATCAAGGCAATATATGAAATCTTTGTCCCTCGTAACAAAAATGAAATTAAAAAAGAGAAAATTAATTTCATCAAACTTTTCATCCGAAATTTTGTAAAGATGGTCAAAAACCTCTTCAAAATTTAATTAAGAAAAAATACAATTTTCAAATGGAATAACTTGAGAAAAAATAATTGAAACCCATGAAAAAAAATTCGTTATACAAGCTCCAACCTTAATTCCCCATTTTAATGATTTTATGCTCTACACCTTTTCTTCTAATTTATAGCCTTACGAGGTACAAAATTGAATTATTCTTATTTGGAAAAATATGCCTACACTATGTTTAAATAAATCATTTTACGCCTTTCATTTTAAAATCCCACATTAAATTTATTTTTCCATATTTTTCGGTGCATAATCTTCTTATTAAAAGGGATTTAAGAAAGAAAAAAGATAACTAGATAACCATTGTTCAGGAATACAACCTCAAAACTAAACCTTCTAAAACTAAACCTTCTAAAACTATAAGAATTCAATGTTGATGTAAAATGGCTATAGGGTCAATTAATTCATGTTTAGTAAACGAAACAACTAATAAGAAAGAATAAAAAACACAAGTTAGTGAAGTATATTTTACACTTGAGATTGTTGATTCATTGTATAAATTTAAGATGATTTGAATTGATTGCACTTTTTCTCTCTATATAAAAGTTTGGCCTTTTAAGTTTTTCATCGCTATTTGTCTATCAACAATCTATAAATGAATCTCATGTATTTTTTCTTTTTTGAGAAATAAGGTTTTAAGTTGTGAATGCTAAAAATGAAAAGATGAAATTCTTACGAAATCATTTAATGAAGTATATTTATAGTCATATAAAAAATGCATAAGGACACAATATACTTTTATTTGATCGATGATATAATTTCTGCATTTATATATTGAAATATATAATTAATTTCTCCTATGTGTTTCCATTTGTTGACAGAAACAACCACACTTTAATTTTTTAAATTTTTAATGTCCCTCTTTTTCTTTATTGTAATTTCAAGACAAAACCTATCGTAGTCTATCTTCCTCTAGGTCCAGTACCAAGAATAATCCTTATTAGAGTCTTTGGCCTTGGGTTGTTCTTTAAATTACCTTTTAAGTTTTCAATCCAATCACCCGAAATATGTATCGTTCAATTCATAGACACCTAAATGGAATTTCAGTTAGGTTTTTCCCATGTTAATTGATATCTACATCTAGTAAAAAGCACAATCCTTATTAGAACCTTGGGTCTTGGGTTGTTCTTTAAATTACTTGTTGAGTTTGCAATTCAATCACCTGAAATATGTACCTTTCAATTGACAACCACTAAAATGGAATTCCATGTTAGGTTTTCCCAAAATCAGCTATGAGGCATCCATTAGGTTTAGTTCTCCTAATACACCAAGAGCTGGATATCTTGATATCCTTATCACACCTTTGTATTTTCACTATTTCATAATTTTCTCAATACATAAATTTTTTTGAATTCTTGGTTCCCTGATTTGATATGCCACATCCCTAACTAGATTAGATCACCGTGTTGACATCCTACAACTAACCAAACCTTTCCATATAGAATGGGTGATGTGGCCTCAGACACATTGTTACTTATTTTTAGAGATAATAATAAGTCAAATTTTCACATTCCACCTACCACCGGTCACCTACATAGTGCTTCCATGTCCCCAAAGATTATGTCATGCTAAATTAACTTGGGCATTGGAATCATGAGCATCATTTTATCTAGATATCCTTTCAAAAAACATTGATACATCACTCAAGATCCCAATATATAATATCATTAATCTCAATATAATCACAGTTAATTAAGCATTAAAACCATTTTAAATTTTATTTAAAAATAATTAATAGGGGATTAAAGGTAATCTTTGCACAATAATATAGAGTCTGGTTATTAACGAACATGTAAAGGGATAACATTTTTTCCAAATCTACTAGATTTAAAATTATCTCTTTTAATTCATGATAACTTTAAGTCTATTGTATGATAAATTTTAAATTATAGCTAATGATAGACTCTTGTTGTAGGTATCAAAATGTCTCTAAAAAAGGTGCAAATCAAACCCACAATGTGGTCAATCCCCTGATAATGAAGATGATAATGTAAATTCATTCTCATACAAAATCAAACACAAATGTAGAATTTGGGATGAAATGTTCAACTATATTAACCAAGGAGACTTCTCATATAAATTGTTGAAGGACTTAGACTTAGTCGAGTTTGTAAATGCCAAAATTTCATCTCTCCTAAAAGTAGTTGCAAGATCATCACTCATCCAATATACTGATATGGAATGTTGGTCACTCTCCCATGTCATTAAAAGGACTCGTACCATCATTAATGAAAGGAGGAAACTGGTAGGCTCTTTTGGGTCGGAAGATATTGAAAAAATGTATAGGTTTCCCAAATCAAAATTGAATTTTGATAGAAAAAAATTATTACAACGATATCATATACCAAGAAAATCTCAAAGATTACCTACAAATGGCTTCCCTAATTAAGCACTAGTATAATGATTAGAATACATTTGAAACTAGAGGGAAAGATACATACCCTCTTGAAAGAATGAAATAATCCCCTACATTTATTACAACTATGCTAGGCATGATACATAGAGAAAATAATTCTCTATTCTTGAAAGTAGAATGGCTACCTCTCCTTCACCAAATACTAGATAAGGGAAATATTTTTCACTAGACTATCATTATATCCATCAACCTCAACAAACAAATTGAGACATTGCTAAGTCCTCCTCCAAGTTTTGTTCTCTAATTTATGTTTTTCTATTTACTTGATGTTGTTTATGTGAAAAGGAATTTTCCCCTTATGAAATGGAGTTGGGAACCTAAATTTGGTCCTATTCACACCTATTGTTCTAAATTATGGGACACCTACCATATTCAATTTTTTCACGAAATCTGCAAAAAAAAAATTGATTCCATTACACCTAGTGTTGTTTGGTTTTTCACCCATAAGGCTCACTAATGAACCTAAGGAGGGAATTTCCCATATTCGATACTAGTATAGAAATGAGATATTTCCCTACATTATAATCTACAGTCATGAAGACCCACTAAATGCCTTACCTAGTTATTTCACAAATAGATTAGCTTCAACAGAGATAACCTACCAAATAGTTTCTACAAGAATTATAAAACTCTATTGATTGGTAATAACAAAATTTGGCCATCCTTTCTAATTATATCGGGGGTTCATGCTTTCAAAAACTCCAATGATTCTAAACAAGAGGCAACAACAAAATAGTTGCTCAAATTGTCTTATATAGCTTTCAAAAGACATGATCCCCTGGAAATTGTTCTAGAACATTGTATTCAAAAGTTGTAAACTTATGCAAATGAAGAGTTAGAATTTGACCAAATTGTCCAAAGAGCCGAACCATATGAGGAAGTTGAGATCGGGAAAATTCAGGGAATACCAAAAAATTAGACCTTTTTAACTTTATAAAGGAGAAGCATGTTAGGTTTGGATAAATATTGTATGCTAGAAAGATTAACATAGCAACCTTAACCAATACCTATCTAGATATATTCTCCTTTAGTCACTCAAATAATAGGAAAAAATTAACTCATTTGGAGGCTATACTAGAAGAATAGAGTCAACCTCATCACCATGAACTTCCACATGCTACCATCCAATTAGTCTTATCCATACAATTAGAGTTAGTGCAAGGATAAAAACTTCAATATGAGGAACTTTCCATTTAAAATGAGCAAGTATAATACTCGCAAATGCAAGTGATTTAATATATTCCCTAGCCTTAAGAAACATAGGTTATACACCCTAAAACTCGACCTAATCCTGAGACACTACTAGAAATTCAGTTTTAGCCACCAACATAGTCACATTTAGAAGTTCTTACTCTTATCTGCGAGGAATTTCAAAAGGATGAACAAAGAGAAATAGCAGAGCCATTGACACAAGTTGAAATCAGTAAAAATACATTACTATTCTACTCGAGTATAACTCCATCCACAATTATCCATGTGGATGACCTTGAACTTGTTGAATATGAAGAAGTTCCCTTAATTTACTATTTCTTTATTAATGGTAAAAATGATATTGCCAAAGGAAGAACAAAGAAGAGAAAAGTGGATCAAGCTGAAGGATCCCCTGTCAAATAGGAAATTATATCGGGTTCCTTCAAGCTCAATAATGAATTCTTTGTAGATGAGATTGCAAACTCCATCGATGCATATGCACATGCAAATAAATGGTCAACTTATAATATAAGAGAGACAAAAAATAGTAGAAAGAAAAAAATGATGATTTTGAGGTCTCCTTTCAACAAGAGAAATCTAGAAGTGAAAAGGAGCATCAATCACAAACAGATCTTTTACAACATCAACATCAAGAAAAACTACAATCTTTCCATGAGTAGTTCAAGGTAGAACATACCCAGTGGCAGGAACATACCAAGATTTAAATTTAAGAAAAGAAAAAATATTATTAAAAAAATTTCTTCTGAAATGAAATGACTACAATAGAAGCAACCTAATTCGAATCTACTCTAGAAAGAGACAGTGAAACTTAATAAATTGCTAAGGAAACCTTAGGAAAAACTATATAAAAAGCTATTCCATGTTCTATAATTTCATAAAATTTTCAATCATTTTTCAAAGAATGTCGACTTTAAATTCATTTAGATGAAGGACTCAAAGAATAATTTCAAGAGACTAAAGAGTTTGCAAGAAAAACATCCATTAGCCCCAACTACACTATTAAGGATTGTAGACATTAAGCAACTTAAAATACAAATATCATTGGATGATTGGAATTTAAATATGAATTTTACCAAGAATTGATTTTAGAGTCCATAAATATTTGTTCCATTATATGCGACAATCAAATGTATCCAATTATCAACTGTGATTTTCCAAATGAATAGTTTTTAGGCCAAACAATGTTCAATTATTCCTTTATCACTAATGTACAAGATTAGAGATGGGATAAAAAGAGCAATTTCAATCCATTGATAATTGGAAATGTTGCATAATATTAATCACTTTCTTATAATTCGTCAAAATGCTCCAAAGTAATCAATAACATACTCCCTAAAATAAATGGGGAGGTCATCATGATAGCAGGAAAACTCTTTGATTATGAGTTGAACATGAATCACTCAACCCTAATTAAAGAAATTCAACTTAGGTAGTTACATGAACAATGGTAGGATTAGGTGGACAACCTTGAAATGTAGAAGACATCCAGTTAAGTAGCATCTGAAGATACTTAGAATTCGTAACAATGAACTTCATTTAGAAAACATTTATCTAGTCTAATAAATGAAACCAAATTAGGATTTTTTTGTTAAACTTACTAAATAAATTTATACATTTTTTAAAATGGATGTCAAGGCTAGAAATTCTATAAAATAAGGTTTTGTACACAATTTCCTAGTCTCGTTAAGAATTGAACACCAATATATTGGTGATGTATTCATGTTTATAGTATTTCAATGTATTGTTATACTTTCATCTTGAAATAGAAGTATAATAAATTTCTCTTTCCTTGAATTTGTGTCATTGGAGTATTTTTAAATGATTCCTATGCTTTCATCACTTTTTTTCCAAGAAAACTGAGTGATTATTTGCATTCCATGCCTCTTAAATTCAATGCAAAAGATATCTTGTTGGATATGAGCATTCTGAATCAAATTATTTAGATAACTAATTATTTGAATAATTCAATTCTTGTGATTGGTTTAATAATTGGACAATTAGAGAATTATTTCATAGAAAAATAAAATCTCATATGTATCTCATATCTATTTAAAATATTACTCCCAAAATAGAGTAGCATAGTACTTAGAAAATAACTTGTAGTCTTGTAATATTTTTAATTAGAATGGCATCTTAAGAATTAAACTAAATCTAAAAGGAAACTAAAAAAATAGGATCAACAAAATTGTCAATTCCAAGAGGAAAACTTGAGTGGAAAACGAGCCCACATACGAGTGAGGATCACTATACAAGACAAGTTTAGGTTTGACTTGAGATAGTAACTAAGTAATTCCTCCATGTTATTGACCAATATTCCTAGGCATCAAAAAATTAATTCCATAAAGTGATTTTAATGGTATTTTATTATTTTAATGGCTTAGGAACCATGTCATGGTTCCACTACCTCACCTTTTCCTCTGGTGAAGTCTTAGCCCCACATACTCTTTTTATCTAGTGATCTAAAATTATGCTATATTTTACTATAATAGGTGTGATACATATTACAATATTATTCTTGCTACCCTTTTTTCACATGGCCTCTTTGACCTTAGTCATACAAGCACTCTAGCCACAAAACACATAAACATAGGGATGCAAGCACCAAAATAGATGCATATGAGTTTGGGCATGTATTCCCAACAAATGTAGCTTAACAACCTAATTAAAAAAGTGCAATTAAAAATTAAGGGGCCCATTTTGGGGGTTCTAAAAGTTAAGACACCGCCAAGCATAGATAAAAACAAAAGGACTAGCCAATTTATAAATACTTATGTATTCATCCATGCACTATAATGTGGAGCTATGCATATTCTTGACTCAAATTTTTTATGTAACTCCTTATATTTTATTTCCCTTGAACAAATAGAAAGCTAAAGATCGATATATTGATTGTGTTTACATAATACAATATATTTATACACTCTCTACACTTAAGAAGCACCTTGGAAATTCCCACACCCTCTATAGTAAATTACCTACATGCCACAATTATTTCCATATTGTAAACCAACCTTATCATATTTCCATGAATGTTCTAAAATATATGAATTATTCTCAATTACCTTTGGTAGTTTTTCATTAAATGTGGTCACAACTTTAGCACATCAATTCAATTTTTTGTCGCTATCTAAGGCCTTTACTGCTCATAATATAAGATATGTATATCATTCTTGAGTCTTACTGACCATTATTTCTAGTAAATCCATATTTGGATGGGTTTATTCTTAAGAATAGGCTTGATCAACATTGATCATTAATTGTATCAACTCCAACCTATGACATTCAACTATATCCTTACATGAAAATAATATTCCCCCCTCCTCTTGTTCAATGAACATTATTAGAAGGCCTTTCCTCTTTGCATGCGTGAGACCATTTATCCAATAATGCAATGGAATTGGTGAAATTTAATATTTTCTTACAAGTTCTCTTACCCAATATCAATTGAATTCAACATCATTGATTTCCATCATCATATCTCTATTTTTCCAACCTTTTAGTACACTAATTATCTTACTTGAAATTTTACCTTGAAATGTAGTTAATGGTGGAGTAACACATTTAGCCTCTACCTATTTATGATTTGCATCTATATACTCTTCAATGTCAACACACTTTAGCTCCTCATCTGGGATAGGGTTCTATCACCAAGAACTCCTTAGATCACTAGTCTTTTTGTCATCCTTATATGAGTGAGATAATTCCCTCCTTCCGTGATCATGGGTCACTATCAACATATAAATAATGTATAATAATACATGTTGACACAATGTAGAGTAATGGGGAAATAGAAACATACATGATAGCAAAAAAAAACCTGAAAAAAATATAGTATAGGACATATCTTTAATACTTAAACTGAGGAGACTTGGTGAGTGAGCATTGATAGTGATTTACTAAGAAGTTTAGCATTATATAAGTAGAAATGTTATTTTTATGGAGGACATATATTGGTTTATAACACTCCAATATAAATTTAAATTGGTGAAAGGCCATTAGCATAGATTGTATACTCAAAATATTGAAGTTGTGTTTAAAATTGATATGAATTATGATACATTGTTTGAGAAGTTATCTTTGTAGAATTTGTTCTTTTGAAGTGATTAATGGCCTTGGGGGATATATTTAATCAATTTAATGAGATATGTTCATTGAATTCAATATAAATTCCATATTTAGGGATGGATTCTTTATCACACTATAAGGTGAGAGTGATCATAAACATTTTATTTAATTTGTAGTGGAAAGCGATGTCGGGATATATTTGGAACTAATGTTAGGCATATGATAATCCCATTTTCTATAAAAACTCTCTAACGATCATCTAGTCTATTAAATGTGATAGGAAATTTGCAGATTATGATTAAACTTAGGACAATTCTTTATGTTTAAGGATTTGAAGTTTATTTATGTTGGAACTGTAGATGGTGAGGTGTTTAATAGACATGGTGTTTTAATTGGAAGGTTTGTAAGTCATGTACTTCAGTGTAGTAAACATCACTTTGTTTTATCTCCCTTGTAATGTGGACTTGTAACTCTTATTCTTTGTTGGGATCTATCTCCATTGTTGGGCCACACTCCAATATTGGCTTCCCTCCAATCCTTGCACAAATTTTCATTCTTTCATTTGACTATATTGTTTTTGTTAGGGTCAAATCACTCACTTACTCAACATGTGCCACATATTGTTTAGAGAAAAATCATAACCAAATAATCAATTCATCAAATAAATCATACATTAAATAATCCATACATCAATTTGTAATTACCTCTCCCATCCCCTTGGACTCTGCAAAGCCCATGAGAGGTGTTACTTATATTTGACCTGACCTCCATAATCTTTTCATGGAGATGGAGTCACAAAGTTTCTCTTTCTTTCAACTACTTAAAAAACCCAAAACCAATACCATCATTATGTCAAGATCATTGATATCTTTTCTATGAGACAAACTTTACCCCAATCCAACTTACATATCAAAAGTTATGGCCATTCTAAGTTTGGCCCATTAAACCCTAACACCTCATCATGTCCCCCATGTGGTGCCCACATAGAAGCTCATGTGGTTCCCATGCAATCACTCCACCACTTTTTAATAATTCCACATGGAAGGGTAGAAATAAACATAGATATTATGATAATCGGGGTTGGTGCTCATTTCCACAACCAATGATAACATTTACCAAGACTTGACTACCAACCCCTAACCTAGCTGACTCCTGATCTAGGGGATTGTGGACTTGAGCTTGGCCCTAACCAGATTAGGTCTAAAATTAGTTGAATGCCACTTCTAAGACAACTTTCTGACCATTAACCTAAATGATTCTCAAGTCAAGCTCGACCTTGTTTCCATGAAGTTTTTATACTTGAATTTTTTTGCAAAATTCTTTCAAGCCGCATGGACCAACATTTTCACACTTATATTGTAGCTTCAAGGTTTTTCCTTACTTTTCTATGATTTCATGGATCATAGATTTGAAGTCATCTAGACCCCATCCAGGCTATGTTAGGCATAAAAAAATCATCTTTCCATGTTTATCCATCAACCTTACTTGTTGAGATGGACTGAAAATCATCATTCTTAATAGTTATTGATAGTGGAGAACTATTAAGAACACCTGAGGGAAAATAATCCCTATTCACTATATTTGACTTCCAGATTAGTTGGTGAGTAGAGGTCGATACCTTTGGAGGCCTCATTTTAGCTAGTAGAATTAGCATTATTCCTTTGAGAACTCTTCCTCAATTTATGGAATCTATATCGAGGATTGTTAACTACAAGAAAGGTCATTATGTAGTCTTCCTAATGTTGGTTGGAGAGTTGAAGTCCAAATCTTAGTTCCTATTCATCATTATAAGATAAGTGTTTACTTATGTTTTATATTCCTGTGATGTTCTTTCACCAAATTAATGGATATGTTCTTGTGGCAAGTATTGTTTTCATTTATGTTCTATGCTCTATGTATGTTGAGTTGTAATCGACGAACATGGTTTTGAGAATGTAATGTTTTTTTTTATATTCTTGTGCTCTATTTATAAGTTGAAATGTTATAAAAGAGATTGGTTGTGTAAATTCATATTAGCAAATAAGGAGTAGGATAAGCTTCCCTATGTTATCATGGTTTTCATTCATGGATCTAAATCCATGTGTATCATAATCATGTATTTTACTTCCCCAAACTTCCCAAGAAATCTCTCTCCTGAAATTTTGAAATCCATGTCCTAATATCTCAGCCAATTTTAAATTCAACAAAAATGGCTACATTATTTACAATATGGAAATTTTCCAAGGGTTATCACAAACCCCACCCCATTGGAGGAACCCCATCGTTAGTGTTCTATAGTTGAACACATTTATAAGTGTGCTTTAAACCAAGCACAAAAAAAATTAGGCGCTTTATATATGTAGCTTTGTAAAATCATTTACACGTTTATTTACATTTTCTTAACCAACAAACAAAAATGAATATCCTTCATGAATGTGGTCATCCATCTCCCATGTGGCTACTTTGAGCACAAAGTGTCTCCACTACACTTTGAATTTCTCAATTACTTGATTCTAGAGTGTGAACTACCTCTGATCCAAGATGCATAAAGGCTCCAACTGAAACTATCCCTTTGATTCTACCTATAACAACCAATCAATCACATTATTGACATCTTGTATATATATTTTGAGTAAAGAAACATGAAAAACATTATGAAATTTTATTTTTAGTGGCAAGGAAAACCTATAGGTCACTGGTCATATCCTTTCAAGCAATTGAAATTTCCCACAAAACCATGGTTCCATTTTGGCACATGAACCAATTTTTAGAGAGATTCTCTTGGGTCTAACTTGTAGGTAGACATTATCTATCACTTTAAATTCATTATTCACCCTTGTTGGTCTGCATAGATATTTTGCCTATATTGATCCACCTTTAAATACTATTTGATGGTCACCATTTCCTACTCCATTTCCCTGATCATATTAAGCCTGATGAGGACCCTATTTACTGGATCACTCCAACTGATAAGAGTATTACACTTTTTCCTATAGAGAGCCTCAAATGGTCTCATCTTTAATAATTCTTGGTAACCATTATTGTAAGCAAATTCAACTAGTGAAAGAAACTCTTCCCACTTCCTATGTTGGTGCATTGCCTACATTCTAAGCATGTCTTCAAGAATTCTATTTGTCATCTTGGTCTGCCCAATTTTGTGCTAAATTCCAATTTTGTCCCTAAATTAGCAAACAATTCCTTCTAAAAATTTGAAGTAAACTTTGCATCTCGGTATGATATAATTTTATTGGGTACTCCATGAAATCTCATGACTTCTTTTATAAAAGCATGGGCTACATCACTCACTTTGTAAGTTGATTTAACAAACACAAAGTGAACAACCTTGATCAATTTGTCAACTGCAACCATGATTTTATCATGTTTCCTAGCTTTCCTTGGCAACCCTAAGATCAATTCCATAGATATTACTTCCCACTTCCATTCTAGTATGGGAATAGGCTATAATAAGCTTTATGGATAACTACATTCATCCTTTACTTGATTACACCCAATTGACTTTGAGATAAACTTATTCACTTCCCTTTTTAAATCCAACCAATAGTAAGAATTTTTAATGTTTGTTAATGTCTTTTTATAATCTTGATGACTAGAATATGATTTCTTTTTAAACTCATATAATATGAGCTTCTTCAAGATGTTCTCATTTCCCACATAAATTCCATTTTCAAACCTTACCAACCCATGCTCACTAAGGTTAATTTTTTTTACTTTCTCACCTTTGGACTCTTGTTGCATATTTTCTTGTATTTGCTGATATTTTTCATCTTGTTCTCCCACAATTTCAATTCTTTCCTTGATATTTGTCCTAGAGGAACTTATAGTTGATATATGGCACATTTTCACCCTATTTTTACATGCATCAACAACTCTATTTTCCTTTCCTTTAATGCACTTAATTTCAAAATCAAATTCACTAATTAAATCCAACCATCTATCTTGTTTGGAATTGTATTTTCACTAATCAAATAAATATTTCAGACGTCTGTGGTCTGTCCTCAATACTAATTTCCATCCAAGGAGAAAATGTCTCCACATTTTTAATGCATGAACAATAGCCTCATGTTCCAAATCATGAGTCATGTAATTTTTCTCGTGGTCATTTAGCTTCCTTGATTCATAACACACCACTTTGCTTTCCTGCATTCGAGACTCTACCAAGACCCTCCTTGAAAGAATCTATTCAAACCAAAAATTCCTTACCTGGGTCTACTATTGTTTAGCTGCATGAGTAAGAAAATGCTTTAGCTGCTCAAAACTTGCAACACATTCAGTTTTCCATTCAAATTTCTTCCCCTTTTTCTGCAATATTGTGTTTGGATAACCAATATTGGAGCATCATTTGATGACTCTTCTATAACAATGTGGAAAACCCATGATTGACCTAACATAAACCACATTTTTTATTGTTGGCTATTCCATGATAGCCTTAATTTTCTATGGGTCAACCACTATATCCTCCTTTGAGACCACATGTCCTAAATATTGAATTTTGGAATGGAAGAATTCACATTTTCTATTTTGTATACATATTATGCTCTCTTAACAGTTGTAGCACAGCTACTAAGTGCTCCTCACTCTCCTCTTTATTCTTGAATAAAGCAAAATATTGTGAAAAAATAGCAATACAAATT
The DNA here is from genome assembly GCA_031772625.1 of Pinus tabuliformis. Taxonomy (NCBI): domain Eukaryota; kingdom Viridiplantae; phylum Streptophyta; class Pinopsida; order Pinales; family Pinaceae; genus Pinus; species Pinus tabuliformis. The sequence goes on along the minus strand of CM062809.1, from coordinate 475,918,768 downwards.
TGTTCAAGAATGGAATCAATACATTCTTCATTAGGCATGTTAAACTTTCTAATGTGTTAGTAAGTCCAAGAGGTACAACCATGAATTCACAATCACCATACCTTGTCCCAAAAGTGGTTTTATGGATGTATTCATCCTTGATACAATTTTTTAGACCACCACAGCTCCCCGCAAATGGTATCTTTTCTTTATGGTAGCTTTATTAAACTACCTATAATATATATGCAATATGAGTGTACCATCCTTCTTCTTTACAAATAAAACTAGTGCACCCTATGGTGACACATATGGCCTTATATACCCTTTGTCTAACATTTGCTTGAGCTATAACTTAAGTTCCATGAGTTGTAAAGTACCTATAATAGCCTCGGGTTAAGTTTCTATGTAAGTATAATTAGACCAAGGTCATGGGACATGTATTCCAAGTTGAATGGAGGGGAAAATATTATAGGGAGTATTACTTGTAGTTTATTAATGGCAATGGAAATTGGCAAAGGCATTAACAAACGAAAAGATGAAATTAATGGAATTTAATTAAGGAAATAAAGGAAAATAGGAGAAAAGGAAGGTGAAGAGACACAATTATGCATGCAAGGGAAATTAGAGAAAAATTAGAGGAAAATGAAAGAAAAGAGGAAAAGCAAAGGAAGAGACTAGACATTAATGATAAAAAGGAATATGAGAATCAATGGATAGATTTTGCTCATCTTTTGATCACAATCAACAAAGGAGCAAGTAAGTAAGGACGAGCAAAGGAAAGCAAGTGTGTGCAAGAGGAAGTTTGGAAAAATAGCAATTAAGGGTATATAATAACTATGGATTTGTAGGTAACAGTATACATGTGTGATTTAGCATGGCTGGATTCGAATGCATGGTACATGTATTTGGTTATTTGGTTATGTTTGTTGTCATTGGCATGATATTTTCCTGGGATGAGAGTGGTTTCAACCTTTCCTTTCCATTTCGTGGATAGCCATGGAATTGTGGGTTCCTTGTTTGGTTTAAGCTTTGGATGGCCAATAGACTTGAATCCTGGTAGAGGTGGTCTCGGGAAAATTCCAAAGGGTCAAGGGTGGAGATGGCCTTTCTCCTAGAATTCTTGACGGATGGGTGGAGACAAGAAAAATCCTCTAGAGTTGTTAAAGGAAGTCAGAGGCATCCAAGCTTGTTTGGTGTTAGTGATTTCTGGACTCGTTTAGGTGAAATCACTGTGGTTGAGGTTTGAGGTGGTTTAACCTCTGGAAGCCTTGGTTAGTTCTATTTTGGTTTAACGCATATGATCCCACATTCATGCTTGGAAAATGGAATGGGGGTGATTAACTAAAAGAGATATTTGGTTAAGCCCAATCTATGGTTAGGTGGTATGTGGAAGTCCCTGACTTGGTTGGATTTTCCATATGTTAATATAAGTTATTTTTCTTATTGGGATTGATGAGCACTTTTACTGGTTATTATGTTGATATTAGGGTTGGTTTTCCATGGATTCTATGTCAGTTATATGCATAGTTAGATGATTTTCTCTCGCTATGGATCTTGTTCATGATTTGATAAGTGATTGAATGGTTAATGAATGCATAGGATAAAAAGTGTTGTTGCAACTATCTTGAGAGGGAAATGGACCTTCTTAATAATTCTTTGATGAATTTTAGAAGTTTATGATCAGATATGCATTCTTGACCTGTATTTTCTATGTTTACTATTTGTTTGACGAAATGTGTATCATGCATTAGGCATGTCTTGGTCAAGATATTGCTTGAGTATTGGTTGTTTAGACTTGTTTTCACCTGAGATTTCACTATGAAATTTCTTGACATTTCTAGGTAGTGCCTTGTACGATATTCTTGAAAAAGTGGCACATACCTCACAATAGCGAGTACAGAACAAAGAGACTTTGGTCATAACCACATGTAGAAAGACTTATGTGTGTGGTTGGATACTTCATACCACATGCATAGTGTGTCAAGGGTGTGTTTGGGAGGTAACGTTTGTGAAAATAAGTTGCAGGTCATGGATTGATCACTAGGGTTAGTTTTTAGACTCTGGAGTGATATGGTGTCCCTCATGGGTGGCAGTAAGAGTTCTAGTTTGTAGGCCCCACTTCCATAACTAGAACTTGGGGGTTGAGTCATGTCATAGTAACTCTCAGTTCAAGTTTACCCTAGAGAGCTTGTAAAAGTGGACAAATGTGGGAGGTGGTGTTACATATTGGTATCAAATCGAGGTCATAGCACTGGACCTCGAGGTAAAAGTAGATCATACAAGTTTATATGTTTGGCATGCAGACATGATGGTTAATGGTTGTTATATGCATTGTGGTTATATGCATGTCTATCATTCAATTGTTGTTGGGGTTACATGCATGGTAGATGTTAGTTGATTAGTGCGGTCATATGCATGTGCATCGGTTAGTCATGCATGATAGTTAACTAGTTGTTATATGAATTACGGTCATACGCATGATGATTATTGTCATTGCGGTTAAGTTCATGATATTATTATGTATCGTTCTAATCTGGATTGACTTGTGTAGATGTAATAGCCTCCCCTAAGATACATTGAGGTCAATGCATTCATCCTCCATGGTCTTTCATATTTGTAGAAATAAGGATAGATAGGAATCGTTCATGCAAATAGACTAGAGGAAAAGACACATGAAGGACAAAGAGTATACAATCAAAGGTGGAAAATCTTTGCATACACCTAACAGGAGGGGTAGTAATAATGGATTTTCTTCTAGTCCTGGTTCCAAGAGACATCATCATCATCACCGCTAACACCATATAGGAGGATTGAGAAGGGATATTTTCTAGAGGAGTTAAATAAAGCCAAGCCTCCTACTTTTGATGGTGGGTTGACTAAGTCAAAAGATGTAGAAGCGTGGCTACATGAGGTGATTTTGAAAGAACATTCAAGAAGAAGTACCTATTTGAGAAACATTATGAGGGAAAATGTCAAGAGCTCACAATGAGAAATAAGATCCAAAGGTTTATCAGTGGACTTCTATTAACATTCAATGATTAGATTGTGTTTGATGAGCCTTAGTCATTGGAGGAAGCCATAGTAAATTTGAAGCATTGTTATGAGTAGTCAAAGTGCAAGCCTGATTTTAAGCGTGATTAGAAAGGGAATGAAAATACTAAAGGGAAGTGGCCTAAGAAGTGAGGAATATATTTAGATGCAGGTGACAAGGAAAACCTGGCACCCCATAAGAAATTCAATGCATATAAAAAAGGACATGGGTCTCAGCCAATGGAGTAGGAGAATGAAAGAAATAAAAGAGAACCACTGCAGTGCAAAACCTATGGTGGATATCATCGTAGGAATGATTTCCCTTTGTATCAAAGTGGTGTAGCAGTACCATGACAAGCCACATATCTACAGTGCATATGAGACATGGATAGTTGGGGATATAGGTTAGAGAATTCCCTGAATCTATGTGACAGTGGATAAAAGGTAAGCAGAGCACCAAGCATCCATCATTGAGGTGGAAGTGGAACTAGTGGGATAGTTCTGATCAGAGGCTCAATGCATCTTACAGTGGAAGGATCTCATGCTCCAAGATCAAGCAATCGAGCAAGTTAAAGTGTGTGGACAAACTTGGGGGTTGAGGAAGCTACATGGTAGATGGTTGATCATATGCAGGCATAATAGTTGGTTTTTAGTTATGGATAGATTCATCAAGGGAATTGGAGTCCCTTGAGAGATGGTATGTATGTGTTCAGTTGCATGGAAATGTGCTTGGTATATCAAGGCAAGGAAACTAGTATATTATTATATTTATTATGAATTGACAGTTGTGTGTTTATGGCAATATGATGTAGGGAATTGCATGGAAAAATAAACTTCCATAAAATCTTGAAGAAGGCTAGGGTTGAGTTTTCCCTTGGAAGCACTAGGAACCATGGGGGTTGAGTCATGTTGTTTGTTGAAATTTTTGAGATTTTAGTTCTTTGTGAGTGTTTGTGCTTGATTTTAGGTTTTGACTATGGCTGGTGCATGGCCATGCCACTTTGTTTGTGGTATTATATTGCTATTCAGTTTCCATGGTTTTCTTCTTGTTTGTTTCTTGTTCTTTCCTTTTATGTTTTCAGGGTCTTGGGAATTGGTTGGGAAAGAGGAAAGTTAATGGAGCATGAGGAGAGTTGAGTGAAAACAAGCAAGTAATGTAAGACCCAGATGAAGCCCGATGCATGAATAAAGGGTAGAGAAAGGCAAGAATATAATAGCCAGTTGGGTTGGTTGGGTCCATTCGGGTAAATGGAAAGGGGCAGGACAATCATGAGAAAGGTAAATAAAATGGATTTGAGGCATCAAATGCCTTGGCTATGCTGGGAACTATTGTTCTCAATGTTGTGCATGCATTGCACAGATAAAGGGAGTTCTCATAACATTTAGCTTATGAACAATGGTAATTATGTTGTGATTATGATTATGTTGATGTCTATATATGTATGTATGTATGTATGAATTCCATTGTCTGATAGGGTCATCAGGGATAATTCTTGTGGAAGAATTATTGTTTTATGCGGGTGAATGGCATGAAATGGTTCCTAGTTTTATAAGAAATTGAGTGGGAAGGGTAACCCTTAATGGTCTATGAGGTTAGTATCATGTGGATGAGTTTGATATTATGTGTCTATAACTATGGCTATGTTTATGTTATGTACATGTAATGTTATGGACATGTAGTGTGATATGCGACATGTTGGGATAAGCATGGATTGTAGAAAGAGCCACAAACCTGAGACTTGGGTTGTGGATGCACGTAGTAAGGTGTGGAAAAGACACTAGAGGCATGGTTTCCTTGTAAAGATGATGTGGTCTATGGATGTGCAATATTGTTGTTGTGTACATGTTGTACATGTTTTGTTTTGTACATATAATACATGTTTTGTTGTGTACATGTGGTATTGTGTCATGCGTATTGTGTAGTCATTGTATTGTGACATGTGTATGTATTGTGTTTTACACCATATGTAGGTGTACATGTTGTCTTGTACACTGTGTGTAGGTGTATGTGTTGTGTTGTACATTGTGTATGTGTATGTGTGTGAAGGGATTTGTTCTCAGGATCCCTGGAGGTTGTGGGTTGAAGCCCGGTAGCAAATTGGGTTCCTTGGAGGTTATGGGTTGGAGCATTGTAACAACTTGGGTTCCCTAGAGGCTGTAGGTTGAGATAGAAGTATCGGGAGCCTTAGACATCTTGGGAAGAGACCAATATTGAGTTGTTGATATTAAGGGTTAATACGATATAGTCTCTATACACCCCTGATTATAATATTAAAGGTTGATATGGTATCGTCTTTAGATTCCCTTGTTGTTGATATTGCATATAAAAGAGAATAAAAGTCATTGGGTGCTTGCTAGGTTTGGAAATTTATCCAGTGTGTGTATTGGTTGGCTCCAGTATTGTAGCAATAATGCTACAACTCCTGGAGCTTCCTATCTCTAATTTTATCAACCCGGTAGTTCGTACAAACTTGGAAGCGACGGTGCTGTATGCACAAGTACTAGCTCTTGTCGCAGCTGTCACTTGGTCAGCTGGCACAAGTCCGCTAGGGCTCAAGCCAACTTCTATATGCTCTCAGAAGAAGCTTGCTAAATGATGGACGAAGGCTATCTTAAAGGAAATTAATCTATTTTGCAAAAATGAACTGAAAGCCAACCAAAACATGGAAACCCTAATAAACCCTAATTTGACTAGTTTAACCTCTATGATGCAATAGTGAGAGTGAAAATGTCTAAAGATGATGCCATTACTTCTAGTGATGTGAAATGCATGAAATTAAACTACTTCTATTGAAAAGAACATTGTTTTTATGTTTTTGCTTAAATGGTTGGAGTGATGGTGATTTTGTTCTTATTAGGGTTTGGTTGTGCGGAGGTGGTGCAGAGGGAAGGAAAGCTTGGGAAAGGTCAGGGAGGCTAAGGGAGGTTCTAGGGGACCTCTAACATCTTCCCACAGAAGTCTACAACATTCAGATGCTCAGCAACCGAGTTTGCAGGCTTCTACAGGATGTCTGCAGGGGATCCTACAGGAAACTCAGGGATTTCTACAGGAAGGTCTGTGGTTGGAGTTTTGGGTGATGGAGGAGTGGAGGAAGTGTATGGGTGAATAGGTAGGATGGAAATGAGGCTTGTGATGGCTCAGGAACAGAGAACTAAAGTGGAGAAAGAGTGCATGCATGGATCTATAATTAAAATAACTATGTGGCAGCTTGCATGAAAGCATAAGACTGCGTTTTTTTTGGTGGTTGGTACAGCCCACACCCCCAATCTCTAAATAGAGATGGCAGTGAGTGCACTATCAACCTTTTCTTGGATCTCCAATGAATTACAATCCTCCTACTCTAATCTAAACAACTAAAAGCACTTAAACTGTAAACTAATCCTACTCAATCACATAAAAGAAATCAAATCAGCAAACTGTAAATTCTAAATGCATATCTAAACAAGGAAATAAAGTGTTGAAAGGACACAAGTAACAATACAAGGAAGGGGAGGTCTATTGCTCTCAGGTTGGGCCCTAACCTGAGAGCTATAGCTCCCTTAAAAACTCAGAATTGGATCCAAAGCTGCCTGCCTTTATTAAACAATCAAGAGTCTAACATCATGCCAAAACTGGCTTACACTGGCTAACCAAATTGACTAACTAGCTACACAAAAAATGACTAACTGAAATGAGGTCTTAAGCCCTCTTATTTATACAATTTGAGGACCCAACAGTCCTCCTAAAATTTAGGGACTTGGCTGCCCAAAACTTGGAGTTAACAGCAGTCCTACTTGACTTGCTTGGCTGCCCTTGTGTTGATTGATTCGGTGGCCCTTGAACTCCGAGCTGATGGTGGAGAATTCGAGGTAAGGGCCCATAAATGAGGGGGACACCTTCCTACAAATCCTCTAGCTTGTTCTCCCACGAATTTGGCTGCCAAGTGCTCATTAAGACCTTCAAATTTGTCTCCAAGTTGACCAAAAAGGCTACACAAAGCACCCATTAGACTTGTTGGCATAATGACTAACCAAATTCACTCTATTAACATAAAAATAATCAAAAACATGCAATAAACAAATGAGAATGGTGGACTAAGCCAAATTAGGAGGTTGAATGAGCCCAAATAATTGTACATTTTTGGGGCTCATCATCACCCCCTATTGAAAGTGTTGCTCATCCTCTGAGCAACCAATCTCTCTCCTCGTCTTTGATGGCCCTGGTGGCTTCTTTGGCTAACATCTCGGCTGATTTCTCCTTTGGCTTCCCTCTTTTCAAACTTCCTGTAGAAACAGTTCGCTGGCTTCCTGTAGAAACGGTCCTCTGTCTTCCTGTAGAAACAGTCTGCTAACTTCCTGTAGAACTGTCTTCACTGTTTTGGTCTGCGCGGCTGAGGGTGCCTTCTTCTTGAACTGTGATGCTAGGCATGGTGAGAATACCCGTGTGACACTGTCACATTTTTCATCATCATTTATCACTGCTCCATTGAGATCTTGATCTTGCTATGAATGTAGTTATACCCATACTTCCAGCGCTGAGAACAGTCTTCTTTGTCCATCCAGGATAATGCGTTTCAGGTATGCCGAGCTTGTAATTGCTTCAGTGATAGATTTAGAGCTACTTTTCACACTAACCATATAACAGTCACAAAAAAAAAGTAGTTTATATGTGCACAGGTGAGCGTTACAGTGGTTTATCATTATCATATGGAGCATTTGTTAACAGGAACCTCGGAAGAGAATGTGATGCAGCGCTTTTCGAAAGAAATTCCGTGTATCCCACAAGCAAACCACCATTCCTGACCCATAGGCAGACTGGTTTTAATTGTCCCCACTTCAACCAAGCTAGTTCACCACCTTTTAAAATCTCATGCATGGAAATGGTATTTTTGAGCCTACCTTTCTTCAAGCTTCACTGTGTCCTGCTTGGCTGTGGGTGATTTTCCTTTCAGCTAGGCTGTGGCAGCCTTCATATTCTCCCCCTTTCTGCTCTTCTTCCTCACTGTTAGAAGGACTGATATCTTTGGCCAAAACTCTTCATTTTTGTCCAACAGTTCAGTTCATCACATGACATAATCTCAATACGTTCATCCACCAATGGTCCTGGACATCCTTGCAAGTTAGCCATCACGACATCCTTCCCAGCAGCAGAGTTTCCTGTGTCTTCATTGCAATTTTCATCCCATGAGGATGTTGATGGTCCTTGCATTTCTGGCAAAAAAAAAATATCCTGCTGAGTAGCCTCTGTTACACATCTCCCTGCATGATCTTCATTTATTTCTCCCAATATTGGAATTGAAATAGGCTGTTTTGACTGTCCAGAATCAACATGTTTTTCCTTGAAAAGATGCAATAACAGTTGTGTTGTGTCCAGCATCATTGTCTGACAACACCATGTCCCTTGGATTTCCATTCATCCCACCTTGTCGTGTATCCTCCATCTCTGTCAGACTGCTCCGGAAGGCTATGCTGTATTTCCTGTAGAAGACTTCACCCGTTTCCTGTAGAACGTGATTCCGCCTTTGAGTGAGCCTGATGCTCTAGAGAAATTCGAAAATAGGTACGAAACTCAGCGGAGGACGATAGATTAATCCGATTGTGGAAGCAGAGGATGTATACTTTGAGTGAACATGATGCAAGTACAAGTTGACTAACAGTCTTTGAATTTCAGCCGAGCGCTCAGTGATGTCTGCGTGATTTTTGGAGTGAGGTGGCACATACGTGTGCTGGCTTATGCGACTGTTTTGCAATCATGAACTGCAGTGGTCACTATTCGTTCTCTGCTTGAAATCTCATCGATTCAGTTGCACTGGAGTTAGACTGTCCATACTGTCCGTTTTTTGACTTTCACGTGCATGGCTGACCCATGCATGCTGTGTGACTTGCTAGAGAACTGGACATCAAGTGAACCTTCCTAAATTCGTGGCTTAATTCCATCACTCCATTCGTTCATGCAGTTCTTGAATTAGATTCATGCAATAGAGGAATAGGTTTTGTCACGTACCTGAAGCCAAACGGCTGCTTGTGAAGCTTCTTGCTGCTGCATGCTCTGATTCTGCTGCTGCATGCTTGGATCCTTTGATTGCATGAGGCTTGGCTAATGATTTTTGATTGCTTTTCCTTGTGCAGGTGTCCTCTGGCCGGATCTGAGCTGCATGCAATCGTTTCCACGTTCAACTCTGCCCGTTCAAGCTGCTGCTGCTGCATGGTCACAAAACCAAAACTTCTTTTTGCCATTTCTCCCAAACGGTAGATCGGATTGATCTGAAACTCGGTGAGCATGTTCCTACCATCATTATGCATCTCCCATAGCAAATTCGCGATCAATGGATGCACGGATTTCGAGAAAAATGGAAAATGGCTGAAGATTTCAGAGGTCGATTTCTCGGGAACCGTGCATCGGAATCGCTGAAACTGCTTGGGTAGGCTACTATCACCAATGTGCATCTCCCCATGAAACAGGTTTTAAAACGGATGCACGGATATGGAGAAAATGCAAAAATGGCTGATGGTGATGGAGGCTGATTTCTTGGAAACCGTGCATCGGAATTGCATGAAACTGCTCAGGCATGGTGTCATCACCCTTGTACAATTCCCCATAAAACGGTTTGTCAAATGGATGCATGGTTTTCAAGTTATGGCAAAAACAAATTCTGCTCTATGTGTTTTTGCTTCAAGGCACTTTGCATTTTGGTTGCATGGGATGACAAAATGAATTTTGGTTGTGATGCAGGTATGGAGATGATGGAGGAGGAGTTGTAAGATTACATGAGGGCTTCTGAACCCTTGAGGAAGCTACCATGTTTTCCAAACCACTTTTTGAAATGCATGTCTAGTTTCCCACAATTTCTACAGGAAGTTCCTGTAGAAGCACAATGAGAAGCACAAGGAGGTGGAAAAAATGATGGATGAAGGCAAAGGATGGACACACAAGTGCTTGTAGGCCTAATCAACAGATTCCCACCATTAGATTCACTTTTGAAATTGGATTTGGCTCGTTCAAAGGTTCTACAGGATGTTTCCTGTAGAAATACAGAGCTTCCTGTAGAAGGCACAAGAAAAATTCCTTTGATCTTGATTTGAGTGCTCCTCCTGTCATGAAACGTCCTTCTTGCAACCTGCAATGTCATTGCTGCAACATGAAATTATTCAATGGAGATTAGCTTTATTTTTCTTTTTCTTTTTTTCTCTTTTTTTTTGAAAAACAACTAGGGCGCCTCATGGAGGTTTTCACCCTAATTGCCTGCCCTGGGCGCCTCCAAGGGAGGTTTTCACCCAAAGATCTTATTCTCTTTTCTCTTTTTTTTTTCCAAGCCATTGACCGCCTCATGGAGGTTTTCAATCAATGAGCCAATCTAAGGCGCCTCCGAGGAGGTTTTCACCTTAGATTTTTATTTTTTCCTTCTTATTTTCATTTTTTCTCTTTTTTTCATTTTTTTTTCTTTTTTCTTTTTTTTTTCTACCCTAACCTACTTGAAAAACAAAATCATTTTCAAGTATAAGAATACTTCCAATGGAGCCATGTGCACATCGAGATTAGAGAAAAAATGATGTGAAGGCTCGAAATGCATGCTTGGACAAGTATCCAGATCTCAGAGACCAAATGATCTGGCGTTGAAGGGATCAAACAAGGCTGAGGAAGAAAGTACTACTGCAACTTAGTGACCTTCTGAAACCATATATCAATATAGCTTTGATATCCTTGGTTCTTTTGCTGATCTGGATCATTCTTCATGTCACCTTCTATCATGACCTTCTGATCTTCCTCTTTTTGTTGATCTTTCTCTTGAGTACATGGAGGATTTGATGATAACCATGAGGGAACTCTCTCGGTCTCTGATTTAGATCTCTTCTCTTCATCAAGTGCAGCCCATGGTTCTTTGATCTCCTCTTTGGAATCTTCTTTTTCCTTTGGTCCTTCAATAGAATCTTTGTTTTGCAACACTCTTCCTGAGCTTTGGTGAACATCATTGAGCTCAAGAGGAGTCATTTGCACATGTTGTGCCTCAGATTTGCAATGGGGTTGAGCTGCTCCATTGTGAGGTTTTGGAAATGGTACGGGTAGTTGAGTGGAGGTGTGAAATTGAGATGGAGATGGACGACATTGTGGTTGGGTAGGCATTTGGGGTTGCCTTGGTGGAGGAGGAGGCGATGGTTGTGGATGAGCAGGTGGTGGAGGAAAATAAGCGAGAGGAGTGTTGTATTGGGGCCTCCACTCCTGATAAGGTGCATTCCACTGAGGCTGTGGCTGAGCATAAGAGTGAAACGAATGAGCAGCTGGTTGGGCATAATATGGATCTGTGAAGGAACAAGGAGGAGGTGTGAACCAGGAAGGATGAGCAGGGGGACCCCAAGGAGGCATGAAAGTGGCTTGATAGGGGTCATAATAGGTCTGGGATGTACCTTGCATTCCCTGCTGGTAAGATCTAGGTCCATGTGGCCTCCTTTGGTTCAGATAACGGAGTGATTCAGTGGCTTCTTTGGTTCTCTGATATGCAACTTTAATTCCGGGCAAGGAAGGGCACTGATCTGTAGGATGGTATTCTTCACAGATGAAACACACTTCTAGGGGGTGCATTGGACATTCGTTCCTAGGATGCTTTCTAGTGCATCTAGGACAAAAAATGGCCAAAGCCCTCTTGGCTTCTTCTTGCTTCTTTTGGATCCGCAAGGTATCCAGTTGCATGGCAAGAAACTGCCTCATATCACTCTTGAAACCTTCAATCTTATTTTCAAATTCATCTTTGGATAAGGGACTGCTCCCAACATTTCTGCTTGTAGCCATTTTCTCCAGAGGAATGTTTTCTTCTTCTTCTCCCCTAGAGGTTCTTTAAATATGCTTTGATGTCCACCCAGGGGTTCTTTAATCACAGCCATCGAAGAAGAGATAACGTTGGCTGTGTGAAGCAGTGGGGGGTTGTGCAATCATTTTTCTAACTTATCTCTACTCCTACAAGGCATGAAATGAAGTCTTTTTGGTTGATTTTTGCTTTTTTCTACTTCTACTTGCAAAACTGAAATAAATTGAATTGCAACTAACTATCTTGCTAAAATGAACATGCGGAATTGAAATGAAAGCAGGAAAGGACTAATCTATTTTTCTCAAATGAAATTGCAGGAATGAAATGCTAGTCTACGCTTGCGGAATTGAAATGCTAATCTACGCTTGCAGAAATGAAATTGCGGAATTGAAATGTTAATCTATGAAAGCGGGAAATGCTAATCTACTTTTTCATAAACGAAATTGCATAATGGAAACGAAATAAACTACTTAGAAGAAGATGGTAGTGGAAAATAGAAGAAAAGCGACAATCACCAATACTCTGATGCTTCCCTGGCAACGGCGCCAAAAAGATGGTGGGCTCCAGTATTGTAGCAATAATGCTACAACTCCTGGAGCTTCCTATCTCTAATTTTATCAACCCGGTAGTTCGTACAAACTTGGAAGCAACGGTGCTGTATGCACAAGTACTAGCTCTTGTCGCAGCTGTCACTTGGTCAACTGGCACAAGTCCGCTAGGGCTCAAGCCAACTTCTATATGCTCTCAGAAGAAGCTTGCTAAATGATGGACGAAGGCTATCTTAAAGGAAATTAATCTATTTTGCAAAAATGAACTGAAATCCAACCAAAACATGGAAACCCTAGTAAACCCTAATCTGACTAGTTTAACCTCTATGATGCAATAGTGAGAGTGCAAATGTCTAAAGATGATGCCATTACTTCTAGTGATGTGAAATGCATGAAATTAAAGTACTTCTATTGAAAAGAACATTGTTTTTATGTTTTTGCTTAAATGGTTGGAGTGATGGTGATTTTGTTCTTATTAGGGTTTGGTTGTGCGGAGGTGGTACAGAGGGAAGGAAAGCTTGGGAAAGGTCAGGGAGGCTAAGGGAGGTTCCAGGGGACCTCTAACATCTTCCCACAGAAGTCTACAACATTCAGATGCTCAGCAACCGAGTTTGCATGCTTCTACAAGATGTCTGCAGGGGATCCTACAGGAAACTCAGGGATTTCTACAGGAAGGTCTGTGGTTGGAGTTTTGGGTGATGGAGGAGTGGAGGAAGTGTATGGGTGAATAGGTAGGATGGAAATGAGGCTTGTGATGGCTCGGGAACAGAGAACTAAAGTGGAGAAAGAGTGCATGCATGGATCTATAATTAAAATAACTATGTGGCAGCTTGCATGAAAGCATAAGACTGCGTTTTTTTTGGTGGTTGGTACAGCCCACACCCCCAATCTCTAAACAGAGATGGCAGTGAGTGCACTATCAACCTTTTCTTGGATCTCCAATGAATTACAATCCTCCTACTCTAATCTAAACAACTAAAAGCACTTAAACTGTAAACTAATCCTACTCAATCACATAAAAGAAATCAAATCAGCAAACTGTAAATTCTAAATGCATATCTAAACAAGGAAATAAAGTGCTGAAAGGACACAAGTAACAATACAAGGAAGGGGAGGTCTATTGCTCTCAGGTTGGGCCCTAACCTGAGAGCTATAGCTCCCTTAAAAACTCAGAATTGGATCCAAAGCTGCCTGCCTTTATTAAACAATCAAGAGTCTAACATCATGCCAAAACTGGCTTACACTGGCTAACCAAATTGACTAACTAGCTACACAAAAAATGACTAACTGAAATGAGGTCTTAAGCCCTCTTATTTATACAATTTGAGGACCCAACAGTCCTCCTAAAATTTAGGGACTTGGCTGCCCAAAACTTGGAGTTAACAACAGTCCTACTTGACTTGCTTGGCTGCCCTTGTGCTGATTGATTCGGTGGCCCTTGAACTCCGAGCTGATGGTGGAGAATTCGAGGTAAGGGCCCATAAATGAGGGGGACACCTTCCTACAAATCCTCTAGCTTGTTCTCCCACGAATTTGGCTGCCAAGTGCTCATTAAGACCTTCAAATTTGTCTCCAAGTTGACCAAAAAGGCTACACAAAGCACCCATTAGACTTGTTGGCATAATGACTAACCAAATTCACTCTATTAACATAAAAATAATAAAAAACATGCAATAAACAAATGAGAATGGTGGACTAAGCCAAATTAGGAGGTTGAATGAGCCCAAATAATTGTACATTTTTGGGGCTCATCATCACCCCCCTACTGAAAGTGTTGCTCATCCTCTGAGCAACCAATCTCTCTCCTCGTCTTTGATGGCCCTGGTGGCTTCTTTGGCTAACATCTCGGCTGATTTCTCCTTTGGCTTCCCTCTTTTCAAACTTCCTGTAGAAACAGTTCGCTGGCTTCCTGTAGAAACGGTCCTCTGTCTTCCTGTAGAAACAATCTGCTAACTTCCTGTAGAACTGTCTTCCCTGTTTTGGTCTGCGCGGCTGAGGGTGCCTTCTTCTTGAACTGTGCTACTAGGCATGGTGAGAATACCCGTGTGACACTGTCACATTTTTCATCATCATTTATCACTGCTCCATTGAGATCTTGATCTTGCTATGAATGTAGATATACCCATACTTCCAGCGCTAAGAACAGTCTTCTTTGTCCATCCAGGATACTGCGTTTCAGGTATGCCGAGCTTGTAATTGCTTCAGTGATAGATTTAGAGCTACTTTTCACACTAACCATATAACAGTCACAAAAAAAAAGTAGTTTATATGTGCACAGGTGAGCGTTACAGTGGTTTATCATTATCATATGGAGCATTTGTTAACAGGAACCTCGGAAGAGAATGTGATGCAGCGCTTTTTGAAAGAAATTCTGTGTATCCCACAAGCAAACCACCATTCTTGACCCACAGGCAGACTGGTTTTAATTGTCCCCACTTCAACCAAGCTAGTTCACCACCTTTTAAAATCTCATGCATGGAAATGGTATTTTTGAGCCTACCTTTCTTCAAGCTTCACTGTGTCCTGCTTGGTTGTGGGTGATTTTCCTTTCAGCTAGGCTGTGGCAGCCTTCATCTTCTCCCCATTTCTGCTCTTCTTCCTCACTGTTAGAAGGACTGATATCTTTGGCCAAAACTCTTCATTTTTGTCCAACAGTTCAGTTCATCACATGACATAATCTCAATACGTTCATCCACCAATGGTCCTGGACATCCTTGCAAGTTAGCCATCATGACATCCTTCCCAGCAGTAGAGTTTCCTGTGTCTTCATTGCAATTTTCATCCCATGAGGATGTTGATGGTCCTTGCATTTCTGGCAAAAAAAAAAACATCCTGCTGAGTAGCCTCTGTTACACATCTCCCTGCATGATCTTCATTTATTTCTCCCAATATTGGAATTGAAATAGGCTGTTTTGACTGTCCAGAATCAACATGTTTTTCCTTGAAAAGATGCAATAACAGTTGTGTTGTGTCCAGCATCATTGTCTGACAACACCATGTCCCTTGGATTTCCATTCATCCCACCTTGTCGTGTATCCTCCATCTCTGTCAGACTGCTCCGGAAGGCTATGCTGTATTTCCTGTAGAAGACTTCACCCGTTTCCTGTAGAACGTGATTCCGCCTTTGAGTGAGCCCGATGCTCTAGAGAAATTCGAAAATAGGTAGGAAACTCAGCGGAGGACGATAGATTAATCCGATTGTGGAAGCAGAGGATGTATACTTTGAGTGAACATGATGCAAGTGCAAGTTGACTAACAGTCTTTGAATTTCAGCTGAGCGCTCAGTGATGTCTGCGTGATTTTTGGAGTGAGGTGGCACATACGTGTGCTGGCTTATGCGACTGTTTTGCAATCATGAACTGCAGTGGTCACTATTCGTTCTCTGCTTGAAACCTCATCGATTCAGTTGCACTGGAGTTAGACTGCCCATACTGTCCGTTTTTTGACTTTCACGTGCATGGCTGACCCATGCATGCTGCGTGACTTGCTAGAGAACTGGACATCAAGTGAACCTTCCTAAATTCGTGGCTTAATTCCATCACTCCATTCGTTCATGCAGTTCTTGAATTAGATTCATGCAATAGAGGAATAGGTTTTGTCACGTACCTGAAGCCAAACGGCTGCTTGTGAAGCTTCTTGCTGCTGCATGCTTGGATCCTTTGATTGCATGAGGCTTGGCTAATGATTTTTGATTGATTTTCCTTGTGTAGGTGTCCTCTGGCCGGATCTGAGCTGCATGCAATCGTTTCCACGTTCAACTCTGCCCGTTCAAGCTGCTGCTGCTGCATGGTCACAAAACCAGAACTTCTTTTTGCCATTTCTCCCAAACAGTAGATCGGATTGATCTGAAACTCGGTGAGCATGTTCCTACCATCATTATGCATCTCCCATAGCAAATTCGTGATCAAAGGATGCACGGATTTCGAGAAAAATGGAAAATGGCTGAAGATTTCAGAGGTCGATTTCTCAGGAACCGTGCATCGGAATCGGCTGAAACTGCTTGGGTAGGCTACTATCACCCATGTGGATCTCCCCATGAAACAGGTTTTAAAACGGATGCACGGATATGGAGAAAATGCAAAAATGGCTGATGGTGATGGAGGCTGATTTCTTGGAAACCGTGCATCGGAATTGCATGAAACTGCTCAGGCATGGTGTCATCACCCTTGTACAATTCCCCATAAAACGGTTTGTCAAATGGATGCATGGTTTTCAAGTTATGGCAAAAACAAATTCTGCTCTATGTGTTTTTGCTTCAAGGCACTTTGCATTTTGGTTGCATGGGATGACAAAATGAATTTTGGCTGTGATGCAGGTATGGAGATGATGGAGGAGGAGTTGTAAGATTACATGAGGGCTTCTGAACCCTTGAGGAAGCTACCATGTTTGCCAAACCACTTTTTGAAATGCATGTCTAGTTTCCCACAATTTCTACAGGAAGTTCCTGTAGAAGCACAATGAGAAGCACAAGGAGGTGGAAAAAATGATGGATGAAGGCAAGGGATGGACACACAAGTGCTTGTAGGCCTAATCAACAGATTCCCACCATTAGATTAACTTTTGAAATTGGATTTGGCTCGTTCAAAGGTTCTACAGGATGTTTCCTGTAGAAATACAGAGCTTCCTGTAGAAGGCACAAGAAAAATTCCTTTGATCTTGATTTGAGTGCTCCTCCTGTCATGAAACGTCCTTCTTGCAACCTGCAATGTCATTGCTGCAACATGAAATTATTCAATGGAGATTAGCTTTATTTTTCTTTTTCTTTTTTTCTCTTTTTTTTTGAAAAACAACTAGGGCGCCTCATGGAGGTTTTCACCCTAATTGCCTGCCCTGGGCGCCTCCAAGGGAGGTTTTCACCCAGAGATCTTATTCTCTTTTCTCTTTTTTTTTTCCAACCCATTGACCACCTCATGGAGGTTTTCAATCAATGAGCCAATCTAAGGAGCCTCCGAGGAGAGAGATTGGATCAAAGGACTAGCGCAAGACACAGGTTGGTTCATCCTATTCGTCTTTGTTTATGGTTCATAACGAAGAATACAAAAGTAGTTTTCTCTGTTTGTTTCTAAGGTAGTTGTCACACCTTAGTGGGATAGAGCAGTTCTAAATAGACACTAGTGATAAAATGGGTAGTAGCTGATTCTAGGCAAGGTTTGGAATTTTCCAATCACGGCAGTGTCACAAGGATGGCTAGTGAAATCACTCTTCGCAGCTGTTCCTCAAAATGAGTAAACAATCAAATGGAGGTGAATGATCGGCCAATGGAAAAGTGGAGGTGATGGTGCAAACACGACCAAGGCTTTAATGGCTGAAATGTTATATTCATGGTGGTTATTTACCAGGGGATAGTTCATTTTTTAACGAGCTTAAACGCGGGTGGAAACATTTGCTCGGTCCGGGTTTATTTTTTAACGAGCTTGAACCTCGCGGTAAAAACTGCTCGATCATATGGTCTTGTTTTGATTTTTTATCATAAATAGCTTTGTCCTTCCAAAGATCGTACTGTATTTTCAACTGCTTCATCAAACTAGTCAGAAATGAACAATATTTGCTTGAAAACGAGATTAAAATGCTAATATTTAACTTTGAACTACGTAAAAGTAATAAAAAAGTGTTTTTACTTCTCATTTTACCATTTCATTTGAACTTGGTCTGTTGGAGCTTTGGAGGTGCTTTTCCCCCTCGATTTTCATTAGTTGATTTCGGGAGATTCTGTGGACGATTCTCGGTGCCGTTTGGACCAGGTAGGAGCTAAACCTGAGCTCTTTCATTTCATGGTTTCCATTTTTCATTTTGAGCATGATTCCTTGCTTTTCTGAGCCCCTGGGTTTTGAGGGACTCGTTCTGCCATCAACGCACCCCCAGTGTATTGAAACCTGTGTTGAATGCTGGCTTGTTTGAAGGCAATCTGGCTTTCAACGCACCTACAACACTGTTGCAGGTGCGTTGGGCGCAAAAAGGGAACTTGAAGCACAATTTTTTGATGGAATTTTTGCCTGTTTCTCACCAAAATTAGGATCTAACTCCTCTCTTGTTTGTTTTTCAGAGATCTTTGGAGTAAGATGACTCTTACATGGCGAGAACATGAGCATGAAGAAGAGGACATGATTGCCCTACATGATCCAGTTACAGTGAATGCGCTGCGGAATTGTGGCTTGCTGAAGTTCTTCCGCATTTCTAGCATGAGACAGCAGATCAACTTACTGCAGTATTTGCTCGATGCTTGGGATCCTATCAATCAGGTTTTCTAGATTAGGGGCAAATATATCCCCTTGACTGCAGTAGACATCTATTTCTTGACTTGCTTGTCGAGGCGGGGTGCCCCCATCTCTTTGTCAGGTTCGGCCCGAGGAGGCGATTCTGTGAGAGATTATGTCCGCCGGTATTGCAGAGAAGGATCTCAGCCGAGTAAAGACGGCAAGATCATCATCCGTGATGTCACTGACAGGTCCCTTAGGCCTATCCTGTTTACTTTTGGTAGGATGGCCAGTAGTGTGTCTCTTCATGTAGCCAATCGATCCTATATGCAGCATGCCTTGGAATGCCTCCAACCGAAGGTATTCAACTGGTGCGACGCAGTACTTCTTGTGATGAAAGAATAGTTGACCAAGATAAAGAACGGGAGGTTGAAGAACTTTGGGTATGGTTCTATTTTGACTGCCTTTGCCTTGGAGAAGATACCACTGATGCAGCCGCAGTACATTGCACTCGATTTACCTTCTCCTACTGAACCACGTATGCAGAGATGGGTCGACCATATGTCTAGGCATGCTGGTCAGTCTCAGATTTCATTTTCTGATACCTTCTTCAGGTGGTTTGATCGTCAGGAGATGGTTTATTCCGAGTATCCATATGCTGGCATGGACTTCCGGGGTGATCCAGATTTAGTACTGCCGGATGGCGAGCAGTGGGGCGCCATTGGTAAAACCTCTGACCATATTGATGTTCACTGTTTTTTTTTTGTTTATAATGTCCTTGTGCTTTATTCTATCAAGACTTTAATCAAACTCATGTGTACATGCAGATTTTGGTCCTGTTCGTCCAGTAGTTCGCCTGAGAGTACCAGCTATTGCCCCAGTAGGAGAGGCCGTCGGAAGGGCTATTCTTCGCGACCTCGATGTGGCCGAGACTCTCACAGCTTTGTAGGAGTAGGTTGAGGGCCTCACTCTCGGTATACCAGATGTGAGGACTAACGAGCTACCTTTGCGGTTACAGCGGCATACTACTGGTGTGCCCAGACGATGGACTCGTCTCCTACGCATGATCTCACAGGCTGTGACTTGTTATCACGAGCATCATTAGACTAGGGTGCCCCCTAGAATTTTGAGTTTTGGGTCGCTTGACCGATTTTGTCTTGGTTACTAAACATTATGTGTAAACCATAAACAGCTATATATATTTTTGATTTTCAGTGTTTTATTTTGGTTGAGCTATATGATCCACATGTAAAACATTGATGATGTGTTTCTTTTTATAAATGTTGCAAATGTCTATCTAACACATAGTTTGCTAATGAGTCAGTTAATGTGTTTAAGTTTATGGAAATATGTTGGTATTGAATAAGATCAAATTGTCTTTCCAAAATCTTAACCCTTAGGAACATGCGATAAATAGTTGGGTTTCGGACGGAATATATACCATTGAGTTGTAGTATTACGAGTTGTGAGTCTAGCCTGACAATTAGTCGGCGTATACCATGAGTGATGGCATCAGAGAGAAGTTCTATCAATGCGCTATACTCAGCGATGTTATTCGTTGATCGACCAATACATACACCTCTGAAACTTACTAACTCGCCGCTTGGATCAAAAATGGCCCAAGTTGCGGAGGACAGGTTCCGCGAACTACGACTCGCTCCGTCGGCATATCCAACACATGGCTCCAATGGGTTTGACATCTGCAATAAATGTAAAAAGGTGGATTACTCGACCAAAACAAACACTTTAGCGAAAACAAAAATATAACAAAAGCATATTGGTTACTATTACGCATAGTAACGCTTGAGGTACAACCCATTACGAGGTTGCGCCAGTGGAATTCCGTCATAATCCATTAACTCGTAGGCTCCCTTTTGCTAACAACCGCTTAACAATATAGGGGCCCATCCATAAAGGCTTAAATTTACCTGCTCCCAATTTATCGGATTCTTGGTCGTAAAGCAAGACCAAGTCACCTTCTGAGAAGACACGGGGTTTGACATTTTTGTCGAACTGTGCCTTGACTCGTTTCTTATGGGCTTCGTTAGCCAAAGCGGCGTCACGACGGGTTTCATCCAATTGGATTAATTCCAAGAAACGAGCCTCTTCTTCTGAAGCTCCGGGGAGGAGATCAATTGCGAGTTTGAGAGACGAGATTTCACACTGCACTAGTAAGACTGCTTCCAAGCCATATACCAGTTGGAAGGGTGTGAACCCGGTCGCATTCCTTACCGATGTTCGGTAAGCCCACAAAGCTGAGTACAGGATTAGGTGCCATCTTCTTTTGTGAACTTCGATCATCCTTTGCAGCATGCGTTTCAGGACCTTGTTGATCGCTTCAACTTGCCCGTTGGCTTGCGGATAATATGGAGTAGAGCTGTTGTGAGACAACCCTAGTTTGGCAGCTAATTCGACCATCATGTGATTGCGAAAATGCGATCCATGATCTATGACTATAGCCTGTGGTACGCCGAATCTGGCGACTACATGATTGAAAAAGAAGAGGGTAGCTGTTTCACCAGTATTATCTAATGTAGGCATCGCCTCGGCCCATTTGGTAAAATAGTCAACAGCGACTATGATATACCCATGCCCCCCGGTCGAGGTGGGGTTACATGTCATGAAATCGATGCCCCATTTGGCGAATGGCCCAACAACAACTATTGGTTGTAGAGGTACGGGTGGTCTTGACAAGCATGGCAACTTCTGACTACGGTTATGCAATGTTTGAACATTGTTGGCCAGAAGTATCCTACTCGTAAATCTTTTTTTGTGCTGTAGCATATCCAGATTGATGCCCCCCACACGCGCCTGAATGACACTCATTCAGGACTTTTTCGGCCTCCTCATGGGTGAGGCACCTTCTCAGAACTGTATCAATACCACGACGGTAAAGTGTATCACCAACTATCATGTAGTCTTTTGCTTGGTATCGTATCTGTTCTTGTTCAGAGTGGGAGGTGTTTGGCCTAAATTTTTGGGTTTGGAGATAAATTATTATATCCCCATACCACTCATTGCTTGTAGATATCAGAAACAAACTTTCATCCACGATTGATTCTTCGGATGTTTCATCGTTGGACGACGATGGGAGATCGCATAATAATTCTGCGAAAACTAGAGCTTTCTTTGTCTTGGATTTTACAAATTCCAGATCCAACTCTTGAAGGATTGCTATCCATTTTGAATATTTGCCCCCCAGCAACTGTCGCGACAATATATAAGTCATGGGGTTGCAATCTGACAAAATGGTAGTTTTCCGAAAGAGGACATAGTGTCGAAATCTTTGTATCGCTTGAACAGCTGCAAGCACTAGTTTTTCAACATAAGAATATTTGCTTTCTGTATCATTTAAGTTTTTACTTAAATAATATATAGGATGTTCAATTCCATCGACTTCTTGAACTAAAACCATTGCGATGGTCGTATTTGCTGCAGCCAGATACAGGTTAAAATCTCTTTGATAATTAGGGGCGTACATTAATGATGCTTTCATTAGGGAATCTTTTAAAGCATCAAAGGAAGCTTGCGCAACCTGATCCCAGACGAAGGGTACCTCCTTTTTCAAGAGACGAGTATAACCTTTAGCAAGTTCAACGTAATTTGGAATGAACCTCCTCAGAAAGTTTGCTTTCCCTTGGAGTTTCTGAATCTAAAGCAAATTCAAAGGTGGAGGCAAATTTATGATTGCCTGGACCTTACACGGGTCGAGACAAATCCCATCCTTGGAGACTACAAAGCCAAGTAAATGACCAGAACTGACGCAAAATACACATTTGTGCGGATTGAGTCATATCTTGTACTGTCGGCAACGTAGAAATATCGCTCTTAAATGCTGCGGATGATCAGTCCACTTTCGCGAATGAGCCGGAAGGTCGTCAAGGTATGGTTGAACGATGTTTTTGATGTCATGGAAGGCATAATTCATTGCCCTCTGAAACGTCGCCCCTGCGTTATTTAAACCAAAGGGTAATTTTCGATATGCAAATGTGCCCCACGGACAAATGAATGCAGTCTTTGACTGGTCCTGTGGGAGGATATTTATTTGATTATACCCGGAGAATCCATCCATGAATGAAAAGATTTCGCATCCGGCGCATTCATCAATTATCTGGTCAATGAAGGGTGTAGATTAGTTGTATTTTGGACAAGCTTGGTTTACATCCCTATAATCGACGCACACTCTAATTGTCCCCTATTTTTTCATAACAGGGACAATATTCGATACCCAATCGGTTAGCGGAACCGGGTAGATGAAACCAGCATGGAGAAGTTTTTCAACTTCTGCCTTAATGGCAGTGGCTTTCTTGGGGTGCACCTGCCTTAGCCGTTGTCGTACTGGTTTGACATCTGGATACATCTTAATTTCGTGTTCAACGATACTCGAGTCGATGCCTGGAATTTCACTGTATGACCAAGCAAAGACATCTCTGAATTCGCGAAAAAGAGCGTTATATATTTCCAGTTCTGAAGGAGAACAACATTTGCCGACATAAATATTCTCTACAACATCTGTTTTGGTCGAGATATTTATGGCTATAGTCTCTTCAATGTTGGACAGGTTTCGCTCGGAATCCACCGTATTTACAGTATTTGATAGAAAATCAACTACTGAAGGATGGTAAAGGTCATTTTGAGTATCTTCTTCACAATCCGGAAGAAGAGAACGATGGTGGGAATCATTCCATGGTGCTCCTTCAATTACCATAGCTTGGAGAATTCCTTCGTCGGTGACATGCACTCGCGACCAAGGATCTGAAGGAGTACCATATTCTCTAGACCTATCTATCCAAATGCTTGATGAGCGTTGATTTGGGTTTGCCTCCCATGCTAGGAACATTGATTGCTATAATACTTCCATTGGGCTTGGGGGAAAAACCACTGCATGATCCATGTTGATATCGTTTTCTGAGATCTTTATAGAAGATATCATGTTGCAGGTTCCTATCGACACTACTTCTGCCAGATTGATTGGAGGTGGAAGAGCGAAAGTTCCCATTAGTATAGGATCTTTCAGTAGGCCTACTCTGATATTCTGAAGCGAATGGGGGCTTCCATGGATCATGGGAATGCTTCCTGTAACTTGAGAACCATTGGGGAGGAAGTTTTCTTGATCGACAATTGTAATTTCTCCTTGAAAGGGAAATGCAATCTTTCTAAAATAGGTCGACACAACAGCTGCCATGGCATATATCCATGGTCGTCCCAGTAGGATGTTGTAATCAAGATTCCCATCGATGACTTCAACATCTATTTCTACTGTTTTCCCTCCTAGTTCAACTTTCAAGTTATTTAGGATACCATATGGGGTATATGTCCTTCCGTCGAATGCTTTTAATGTCATCGCAGACCGCGACAAGGTTGGAGATCCTAAAGTTTTCCAGCAACTCATCGACATAATACATGTAGATGCCCCCTCATCAATAATTGTTCGATGAACAGTTTTGTTGAGGGCTTTCACTTGAACAAGGAAAGCTAGTTGAGCCGGTAACTGAGGATCGTATCCTTTGTGGTCGAAGGATACAAGATTGGAATCCTTTGGATCAATCCCACCAATGGCCGATAATAAAGGCTCCCTTTGGGATGGGCAATTTTGTAGTACTTCAAGAGTCGACATAGCGGATGGCGATTGGGCCAAATCTTCCACTATGTTATAATGCTGTGGCGCTCTAGCGCAGGGATTAAATGTCGAATTGTGTACTACTCCCTTCGGCGGTTTTATCGTCAATTCAGGGATGGTGGGTGGTACAACTTCTGTCGAAGTTGTTGTCGAACTACTTGGTTGATCTTTATCCTTGTTGTTCGACAGCTGCGGATTCCCATAATCTTTGTTCCTTGTCGATATCAAAGCATCATTCTGCTATTTTGAAATCGACAACATTAGCACTTGAGACGGGGAAGCATTTCCACTTTCAACCAGATTTGTTCCTGGATTTGGAAACGGATCAGTTAACACTGCTGAGGTTTTCGAACTCTTAAAGAATTTCTTAAGCTCAGCTTTGTGTGGACAATTCGTTGTCCGATGATCCTCATCGCATATCATGCATGGAAATTTTAGTTTCCTATTTCCAGGAGGGTTTGAAGAAGATTTTTCAGGTGATGATTCCTCCTGTTTATTCTTCTTCCCTTTGCCTTTCTTCTTGCTTCCTGGTTTCTTTGTTTCTTTGCCCTTATCTATCGATACGAAATTTACTTCCGAAGCAAGAAGTTCATCTTTTGCATTTTGACCTGAAATCTTACGGGCCTTTTTGGATGTAGCCTTTGTCAATTTCGTGTCTGTCGTGCCAATCACGCCATCGCCAGCATGAGAGTCATTGTTCGATTTAGGAGGAGGAGGAATTGAGAATTCCGGTCTAAGGGTGTCAGGTATTTTGTCGTAGAGCGTGCCGGACTGAGTGTAGATCAAGTCCAGATATTGTGCACGAGCGATAACTTGCTCTTCTGTTACGACTCCCCCCTTTGCCACATCTTTCGTGATGGAAGGCAGTAATGACTTGATAAACCATTCAGCTAGGAGCTGATCGGGAATGTACGTTTTTACCATCCTACGACGACGTCGCCACTCATGTATATGATCAGATATGTGAGTGGCCATCGTCTGTTTGAAGTTGGTAAGAAGCTCTGTTCCCGTTTCATATCTTATTGGTAATTGAAAATGGGTTAAAAAGGTTGTGGCTAAGGTACTAAAGTTGTCGAATGAAGCTCTAGGCAATTCAATGTACCATTTTGCCGCTGGACCCGTTAACGTCCTCTGAAAGAGGCGAAGACTTATCGAATCATCATTTAGGGTGTTTGATGAACACCATAGATGAAAGGTCATCACGTGATTCGATGGATCTTCACCCGGATTTCCATTAAATTTAGGAATATCTGATGGAAGTTTATGCGGAATCGCTGGCCACCAAGGGGCGTAAGCAATTGGATCGTTTGTTAACCTGTTTAAATCAGATAACTCTAAAGTTTCCACGAATGGTAACTGTTGATTCAGGTTAGGTGAAGCATACCTAGGATACGATGGAATCGCCTAAGCAGTTGGTCTTTGCATACCGGCATAATGCATTTGATGCTGGTATGTTTGATAAGGGTTGTGGACTTGACCATTGTAAAATGGTTGATTTTGACCGTTTTGAATGTATGGTTGTCCACTGTTCGCAAAGATTTGCTGCTCGGAACCTTGGTATACTTGTTGGAATTGCGGTTGTTGGTATTGCACCAGCCATGGTTGTGAAGCCATGTGTTGTTGCCCGATACTAACCGTTTGACCAAGGTGAGGGGTAATTGTACCCGTCTGGACCTGTGTCGTCCCACTGGTCGGCTATTCTGGTTGAGTCGCAGGGTCAAGGGGCTGTTGCATTACAACCTAAGAAACCTGAGGTTGGCATACAACAGGCATCGCTTGAACTTGCGACACCGTCACAATAGCTGGCGTAGTCGGGATGTTTGACATAGGTACGCACTGTTGCATCGAATACACAACTCTTGGTTGTTGAGGTAGTATAGGTACCCAACCACTTGAGGTAATTCTAGTATAACCTGAATATTGTTGTGAACTCTCGTATGGATATCCTCCCGGAGGGGATAACGAAAGGGCATACTGCCCCCCATACAGTGGCAATCCAAAACTCAAGGAAATTGTTTGCCCTTGGGGACCGGATTGCCCAAATTGACCTCCAAATGGATCAATTTGTCGAGACTCAACATAAGAGTTTCCGGATATTATTCCGGATGAACAAACAGGAACGGACCAGACTGTCGAAATAGCCCCTGAGTGGGCTCCTTCTAGCGGTTGAGAGCTAGTAGGGATAGATGGTATGTCGGCGAACATTGTCGGAGTGATAGCAGGGAGTTCTGTCGTCGCTGTGTCAGATGACACAGTCCTAGATGTTGACTATTGTTCAGACATTTGTAGTCTATCCAAAATATTACCTAGCGATTCTACAGGAGCTTCCGCTGGTGGTAGGCTAACTTCTGATGACGAAGGGTATAGAGTGATCCCTACTCCAAAGTACGTTGGAGTACTTGTTTGAGGATCTTCTACAATTTATTCTATTGCAATCAGACCAGGTGGAAGGGGAAGACTGTTAGGTCCGTAAAATATTTCTGGTGCCGAATAAGCAGCGGCAGATGTTTGAAGAGTAAGACTCTCCGAACCGGTTATAGATGGAACTGGTTCGGTAACACAAGTTTTTATTCTCAAACTAGGATCAGTATCACTGTCCTTCTGTGGCTGTTGAATTTCTTCTGTAGAGGCAGGGATTCCAGAAATGTTTGGAGTAACCGGAGTCTCTGATATCGTTGGAACACTTGTTCTAACTTTGATAGGAGATTTGGAACCGATTAAACGAGTTCGCTTTGTCCGTACTGGTTTCGATTCCGGAGACAAAGACAGTTGACTCGTAAGCCTCCGCGAATGACGGGGTTTCAATTGACTTTCTTCCATGATTGCGGATTACTCGATCAACTAAAATAAAGGGAAGGTATGTTTCCGAATTAAATGAATTTTAGACGCTTTTGACACAACTTGTTTTTTCAGTTTTTAAGAGTCGAGAAAAAACAAAAGATGACTCTAGTCTCCTTCGATTTTTAATGAGCCTGAAGTGACAAGTGCTCAGATGGACCTTTTCTGTTAAAGAGTCTGAAAAGGAACGAAAGGGACTGCTCTGGAGGTCTAGGTAGAGGGAGTACCAAACCAATCGCAAAACTGCAGAATACTTTTTACGGTACGGCAGTCAATCTTCCCGAATGCTGTGTTCGGTGCATTGCGATCAGTAGGGCGGCCGACACGGCTTCCTATGGATAAAGGATTTAAGCCTATAGGGGTCTCCCAATATATACTCGACGGTACGTGGGAGCACAAGTCCGTACTGGCACTTATCGTCTCAAAGTGGAGGAATCACCCAACCATCAATGAGGACAACAGTTACCAGGTTTTACGACGCCGGAATACGTCTCTAGCCTAGACCTCTAAATGTTGTGAGTTAAGTTCCAAAGCATTGTTAGGTTCATTGAATTTATTTTAAGTTGATTTTTCTTATGAAGTTTTCCTTTTGGGTTCACCACGAGATGTAGATGTAATTCCTAAAATGCAATCTAAAGATGATAAACAAATTTTTATCTCTTTTCAGCAATGAAAATCCTAGCTACTAGGGGAAAAGAAAGACACAATCTTTTTGCAAAGAGCAAAGAGCACACTGTAAATGCACTTTCCTAAATCAAGCCAAACAGACTGTCAATATGCAAATGCACATGCATGTGTTTTGTTTTTCACTTTCTTAATATTGATGCCTAAAAAGAAAGTTGATGTACAAATCTGAATTTGCTTTCAAGCGACAAACACAAACAAGCTTCTTTTCGAAATCAAAAGGTAGAGATGATTACGACAATTTATGATTTTGAAATAAATACTCGTTTCGACACTAGAAAGTCACAAATTCAAACCAAAGGCAAAAGTAAAAGCATAATCAACCATCAACAACAAATAAACTTTCTCCTATAATCAAAATCGACACTTGTGACCGATCTAAATCAAAGGACGACAGTACGACTATTATACTTTTGCAATGGAAAATTGTAAATGACTCAACAAACACATAAAAACATCTACAGTTCTTTTGTACAACTGAGGTGGAATATCAGTAAGGAAAAGGGGTCTGAAACAGTCATATACTGATCACAGGCTGCAAAAATCAAAGACAAAACTGGAGAAAATGAAGCAAAGAACATCAGCTGCACAGGGCTAGGGTGATCAGCACACCTGTTACACAAAGAAACTGCATTGCAGCGCAGGTAGCCCTCTCGGGAAGTGCGTTGAAATGCAGAACCTCTTCACAGAGTCTG
The DNA here is from genome assembly GCA_031772625.1 of Pinus tabuliformis. Lineage (NCBI taxonomy): Eukaryota > Viridiplantae > Streptophyta > Pinopsida > Pinales > Pinaceae > Pinus > Pinus tabuliformis. The sequence continues at coordinate 475,890,400 of CM062809.1, read as the reverse complement.
CGCTGGGGCAGAAACGAGAATTCTATTCGGGTTCTGGGTCATGGTTTGCAGTTTAATCTTTGGTTTTTGGCCAAGTAAAAGAAATCAGTAATGCACAATCAGAGGTAGATATAAGGGGGGTATAAGAGCTATCACAAGGGCAATCAGTTAGTCTATGAATCAGCTGTTCAAATCATAAACAGATCCAGTGAATGGATTGAAGCAGCAGATGTCTACTTTGCATTTGTTAATGACAAATGCAGTTCTATTGCTACTTATAAGTTTATGAAATAAACAACAAGAGAAACACAAACAAACTAATTAGACACGATCCCCAATGGAGTCGCCATTTTGTTATCACGAAAAGTGTCTATTTAGAACTGCTCTATCCCACTAAAGTGTGACAACTACCTTAGAGAAAAATAGAGAAAACTACTTTTGTATTCTTCTTTATGAACTATAAACAAAGAGGAATAGGATGAACCAACCTATGTCTTGCGCTAGTCCTTTGATCCAATCTCTCTCCTCTTTGACAGCTTCCAGCTACCTGCTCCCTTACTTGCCCAACTTCACCAAGTACCTGTAAGATCACAGAAGAAGGAAACTATACAAAGACATGGGTTTATACTCATAAATAACTTAGGATCAGATTTAAGTTAACCATAAAAATGTAACAAGCATCAATGAAACACAAGCATGGAGAAGAAACTCAAATAGTTTTATTGATATACAAGAAGATCCAGGAGGAGTTACAACCGATGATTCCTGACCCAGCATCAACCTCCCAGCAAAGAAGTCCCTTCTTCACCCCCAACAAAGCATAGATCACCCAATTCTCTGATATGTATCTCAAAACCAACAACGATTCCTTACAATGTGCAACATTCCAGCCTCTGGATCTCTGGGATGAGGGATCCATATATAGATGTATGCAAGGAGGATGAGTCAGCTCATGATTTGATTAGTGGCTTCTCTCTGTCAGTTCTTGTTTCCACTTGGAGACTGAAAGCCTCTTACTCATCCTTGGTCGAATTCAGTGAGGCAAGTGTCATTGGAGAAGATTCTGGAAGCTTCCATTGTCTCTCCACCTCGCGGAATGACACTGCCATTTGTCATTTCCCACTCAACGCACCCTGGTAGTGCATTTAGGTGCGTTGCAACGCACCTAGCTAGTGGACTTAGGTGCTATGAAATGCACTTGGCTAGTGGAGCAGCTAAAATGATCCTGATTTGACTTATTCTGAGCAGTTTCTGGTGGAGAACTTCTGGGAGAAGCTGTAATTTGTTGACCTTGTTCCTTTAGGAGTTAGAACAACACTTTTAGGGACTTAGGAGCCCTTGGTTTATGGACATTTCATAAAGAAGAATACAAAAGTAGTTTTCTCTGTTTGTTTCTAAGGTAGCTGTCACACCTTAGTGGGATAGAGCAGTTCTAAATAGACACTTTTCCCGATAACAAAATGGCGACTCCGATGACAAGGATGGCTAGTGAAATCACTCTTTGCAGCTGTTCCTCAAAATGGGTAAACAATCAAATGGAGGTGAATGATCGACCAATGGAAAAGTGGAGGTGACGGTGCAAACACGACCAAGGCTTTAATGGCTGAAATGTTACATTCACGGTGGTTATTTACCAGGGGATAGTTCATTTTTTAACGAGCTTAAATGCGGGTGGAAACATTTGCTCGGTCTGGGTTTATTTTTTAACGAGCTTGAACCTCGCGGTAAACATTGCTTGATTAATCCAGTCATATGATAAGAATATCTCATATAAAAACGGCAACTTTTCGAGTGTTACCTCTAACCCTTTAAACTCGTAGGATTGGTCATTTCCTAACTTGCATAACATCGGTAAGGAATGCGACCGGGTTCACACCCTTCCAACTGGTATATGGCCTGGAAGTAGTCTTACCAGTCCAGTGTGAAATCTCGTCTCTCAAACTCGCAATTGATCTCCTCCCCGAAACTTCAGAAGAAGAGGCTCGTTTCTTGGAATTAATTCAATTGGATGAAACCCATCATGACGCCGCTTTGGCTAACGAAGCCCATAAGAAACGAGTCAAGGCGCAGTTCGACAAAAATGTCAAACCCCGTGTCTTCTCAGAAGGTGACTTGGTCTTGCTTTACGACCAAGAATCCGATAAATTGGGAGCAGGTAAATTTAAGTCTTTATGGATGGGCCCCTATATTATTAAGCGAGTGTTAGCAAAGGGAGCCTACGAGTTAATGGATTATGATGGAATTCCACTGGCGCAAACTCGTAATGGGTTGTACCTCAAGCGTTACTATGCGTAATAGTAACCAATATGATTTTGTTATATTTTTGTTTTCGCTAAAGTGTTTGTTTTGGTCGAGTAATCTACCTTTTTACATTTATTGCAGATGTCAAACCCATTGGATCCATGTGTTGGATATGCCGACGGAGCGAGTCGTAGTTCGCGGAACCTGTCCTCCGCAGCTTGGGCCATTTTTGATCCAAGCGGAGAGTTAGTAAGTTTCAGAGGTGTATGTATTGGTCGATCAACGAATAACATCATTGAGTATAGCGCATTGATAGAACTTCTCTTTAATGCCATCACTCATGGTATACACCGACTAATTGTCAGGCTAGACTCACAACTCGTAATACTACAACTCAATGGTATATATCCCATCCGAAACCCAGCTATTTATCACATGTTCCTAAGGGTTAAGATTTTGGAAAGACAATTTGATCTTATTCAATACCAACATATTTCCAGAAACTTAAACACATTAACCGACTCATTAGCAAACTATGTGCTAGATAGACATTTGCAACATTTATAAAAAGAAACACATCATCAATGTTTTACATGTGGATCATATAGCTCAACCAAAATAAAACCCCGAAAATAAAAAATATATATAGCTGTTTATGGTTTACACATAATGTTCTGTAACCAAGACAAAATCGGTTAAGCGACCCAAAACTCAAAATGCTAGGGGGCACCCTAGTCTAATGATTCTCGTGATAGCAAGTCACAGCCTGTGCGATCATGCGTAGGAGACGAGTCCATCGTCTGGGCACACCAGTAGTATGCCGCTGTAACCGCAAAGGTAGCTCGTCAGTCCTCACATCTGGTATACCGAGAGTGAGGCTCTCAACCTGCTCCTGCAAAGTTGTGAGAGTCTCGGCCACATCGAGGTCGCGAAGAATAGCCCTTCCGACGGCCTCTCCTGCTGGGGCAACAGCTGGTACTCTCAGGTGAACTACTGGACGAACAGGACCAACATCTGCATGTACACATGAGTTTGATTAAAGCCTTGATAGAATAAAGCACAAGGACATTATAAACAAAAAAAAAAAACAGTAAACAGCAATATGGTCAGAGGTTTTACCAATGGCGCCCCACTGCTCGCCATCCGACAGTACTAAATCTGGATCACCCCGGAAGTCCATGCCAGCATATGGATACTCGAAATAAACCATCTCCTGACGATCAAACCACCTGAAGAAGGTATTAGAAAATGAAATCTGAGACTGACCAACATGCCTAGACATATGGTCGACCCATCTTTGCATACGTGGTTCAGTAGGAGAAGGTAAATCGAGTGCAATGTACTGCGGCTACATCAGTGGTATCTTCTCCAAGGCAAAGGCGGTCAAAATATAACCATATCCAAAGTTATTCAACCTCCCATTCTTTATCTTGGTCAACTGTTCTTTCATCACAAGAAGTACTGCGTCGCACCAGTTGAACACCTTCGGTTGGAGGCATTCCAAGTCATACTGCATATAGGATCGATTGGCTACATGAAGAGATGCACTACCGGCCATCCTACCAAAAGTAAACAGGATAGTCCTAAGGGACCTGTCAGTGACATCACGGATGATGATCTTGCCGTCTTTACTCGGCTGAGATCCTTCTCTGCAATACCGGCGGACATAATCTCTCACAGAATCGCCTCCTCGGGCCGAACCTGACAAAGAGATGGGGGCACCCCGCCTCGACAAGCCAGTCAAGAAATAGATGTCTACTGCAGTCAAGGGGATAGATTTGCCCCTAATCTGGAAAACCTGATTGATAGGATCCCAAGCATCGAGCAAATACTGCAGTAAGTTGATCTGCTGTCTCATGCTAGAAATGCAGAAGAACTTCAGCAAGCCACAATTCCGCAGCGCGTTCACTGTAACTGGATCATGTAGGGCAATCATGTCCTCTTCTTCATGCTCACGTTCTCGCCATGTAAGAGTCATCTTACTCCAAAGATCTCTGAAAAACAAACAAGAGAGGAGTTAGATCCTGATTTTGGTGAGAAACAGGCAAGATTTCCATCAAAAAATTGTGCTTCAAGTTCCCTTTTCACGCCCAACGCACTGGCAACAGTGTTCTAGGTGCATTGAAAGCCAGATTGCCTTCAAACAGGCCAGCATTCAACGCAGGTTTCGATACACTGGGGATGCGTTGATGGCAGAACGAGTCCCTCAAACCCCAGGGGCTCAGAAAAGCAGGGAATCAGGCTCAAAATGAAAAATGGAAACCATGAAATGAAAGAGCTCAGGTTTAGCTCCTACCTGGTCCAGACGGCGCCGAGAATCGTCCACAGAATCTCCTGAAATCAACTGATGAAAATCGAGGGGGAAAAGCACCTCCAAAGCTCCAACAGACCAAGTTCAAATGAAATGGTAAAATGAGAGGTAAAAACACTTTTTAATTACTTTTACATAGTTGAAAGTAAAATATTAGCGTTTTAATCTCGTTTTCAAGCAAATATTGTTCATTTCTGACTAGTTTGATGAAGCAGTTGAAAATACAGTACGATCTTTGGAAGGACAAAGCTATTTATGGTAAAAAATCAAAACAAGACCATATGATCGAGCAGTGTTTACCGCGAGGTTCAAGCTCGTTAAAAAATAAACCCGGACCGAGAAAATGTTTCCACCCGCGTTTAAGCTCGTTAAAAAATGAACTATCCCCTGGTAAATAACCACCGTGAATGTAACATTTCAGCCATTAAAGCCTTGGTCGTGTTTGCACCGTCACCTCCACTTTTCCATTGGCCGATCATTCACCTCCATTTGATTGTTTACCCATTTTGAGGAACAGCTGCGAAGAGTGATTTCACTAACCATCCTTGTGACACTGCCGTGATTGGAAAATTCCAAACCTTGCCTGGAATCAGCTGCTACCCATTTTATCACTCGTTCCTCAAAAGACGAGTCTTCTTTAAGCTCTTTTCTAACTCGTAAAATATGAAAAGATTGTCGAGTTCTGGCCTTCCAGCTCGTTAAAGCGACGGGAAGTGCTATCCCTCCTCTAGATTTTAATCTTTTTGGACCTGAGGGATTATTGCACAAAACGATCGAGCGCTTGTTTTGTTTGGCTCGTTAAAGCGATCGAAAATTCATCCCTTCTGTATTGTTTTATACTTTTTCAGACTTAAGGGATTAGATGACGAAAAAGGAATTTTGGAGTTACCTTTTCATACCTTTTCAGACTCTCTAAAAATGAAAAGGACCGAGTTATCTTTGTCGTTAAACTCGTTAAAAAGGTTAATACAAACTTGTCTTTAGACGAGAACGAGTTTCACTATCGCTAGGCTCGTTAAAACATAGCGATGGGTTTGCCCGAAGAGAAAATTATAGAACAAGCATATGTTGTCCTCCTCAAGCTTGACAAAAATAAAGAGGTACTGGTCAGCAATGACTGGGGAAAAAATTGGGAAGAAAACTCAAAGAATCTTTATTGGTAGCAAGTCGCTCCTGAACATGACACTTCCACTCCGTGCCCGAGTCGGGTTGGGTTGTTTCATTCACCGGTCACATCGCCATGGTCTCGCCATACCATCCACATTTGGGGTTAATGCTACCAATCCATCACATAAGTGTCACCGACATGTTCAAGAGAAGTCATCCAGAAAGGCCACCTGTATCCTGCCCACTACCATACATTATACTCCACTCTTTCATGATCGCCACCCTGAACCATATATCATCATATCGTTTTCACCTCCATCAAAATCATTTGCTCCGTTCCGTGTCATTGATGTGGGATTCATTAAGGCCCTCCTATGATGGATCACTTCTTGTCGACATCAGCTCATTATCCAGGAAGTTGATCTAGGAACACCCCATTCAGTACTTTGAAGCTTGCATGCCTCAATGGCAAGTTTCTCACTTCCGGCGACAGGTTTACATCAATGACCTTCGACCGAAAGATTTTGCATGGTGTTCGACGCCAAGTCCTTTATTCACACCATGTGAATTGTACTGCAGTACCTTGAGGGTCATTATCATTATCAGTGATTCCTCTCGCGCTTGTTAAAAGTTTACATCATTGACTGGTAATCAAGCGATGTATTTCCATGTTCGACTTCAAAACATTTCTCACATGGATCGACTTGTACTTCGAGTGAAGATCGGGCGAGATTGAAGACCCCAGATCTAGTTTCATCCATCTGGGCTGCGATATATATTCAGGAAAATAAAGACATTGAAATGTACAACATTGCAGCACAGATAATCATCCTACCAAAAGGATGATGGCTCTATCAGAATCATCGGTCTACCATCAGACGATTGTCTGTCCTATGTACATGAAAATGAATTTATAAAGCTGAGCATGGGAATGCCCGCCTCAGCTAGATCATGAAAACAGTATGAGGATAATGTATTGTATTGTATCTTATTACAAGTCTCCTCCCAGCATTGAAAGAACTTCGGATCCTCCTAATAAATCATTTCACCCGATAAACGGCCTCATACTTTAGGGGGCAACTATTATAGACATTTTTGTGCCTTACAGCTCTAAGCATGAAATCTCCATAAACCAAGGGCTCCTAAGTCCCTAAAAGTGTTATTCTAACTCCTAAAGGAACAAGGTCAACAAATTACAGCTTCTCCGAGAAGTTCTCCACCAGAAACTGCTCAGAATAAGTCAAATCAGGATCATTTCAGCTGCTCCACTAGCCAAGTGCGTTGCATAGCACCTAAGTCCACTAGCTAGGTGCGTTGCAACACACCTAAATGCACTACTAGGGTGCGTTGAGCGGGAAATGACAAATGGCAGTGTCATTCTGCGAGGTGGAGAGACAATGGAAGCTTCCAGAATCTTCTCCAATGACACTTGCCTCACTGAATTCGACCAAGGATGAGTAAGAGGCTTTCAGTCTCCAAGTGGAAGCAAGAACTGACAGAGAGAAGCCACTAATCAAATCATGAGCTGACTCGTCCTCCTTGCATACATCTATATATGGATCCCTCATCCCAGAGATCCAGAGGCTGGAATGTTGCATATTGTAAGGAATTGCTGTTGGTTTTGAGATACATATTAGAGAATTGGGTGATCTATGCTTTGTTGGGGGTGAAGAAGGGACTTCTTTGCTGGGAGGTTGATGCTGGGTCAGGAATCATCGATTGTAACTCCTCCTAGATCTTCTTGTATATCAATAAAACTATTTGAGTTTCTTCTCCATGCTTGTGTTTCATTGATGCTTGTTACATTTGTATGGTTAACTTAAATCTGATCCTAAGTTATTTATGAGTATAAACCCATGTCTTTGTATAGTTTCCTTCTTCTGTGATCTTACAGGTACTTGGTGAAGCTGGGCAAGTAAGGGAGCAGGTAGCTAGAAGCTGTCAAAGAGGAGAGAGATTGGATCAAAGGACTAGCGCAAGACATAGGTTGGTTCATCCTATTCCTCTTTGTTTATAGTTCATAAAGAAGAATACAAAAGTAGTTTTCTCTGTTTGTTTCTAAGGTAGCTGTCACACCTTAGTGGGATAGAGCATTTCTAAATAGACACTTTTCCCGATAACACCTTAGTAGCTAGGATTTTCATTGCAAAAAGAAGATTAAACGATTGGTTATCATCTTAGATTGCATTTTAGGAATTGTATATCTACACCACGCGATGAACCTGAAAGGAAAATTTCTTATGGAAGATCAACTGTAAAATAAATTTAATGAATCTAAAAATGCTTTGGAACCTAACACACAACATTTAGAAGTCTAGGCTAGAGATGTATTCTGGCATCGTAAAGCCTGGTAACTGTTGTTTTCGTTGTTGGTTGGGTTATTCCTCCACTTTGAGACAATAAGTGCCAGTATGGACTTGTGCTCCCACGTACCGTCGAGTATATATTGGGAGACCACAATAGGCTTTATCCTTTATCCATAGGAAGCTGTGTCTGCCACCCTATCGATCGCAATGCACTAAACAAAGCATTCGGGAAGATTGACTGCCGTACCGTAAAAAGTATTCTGAAGTTTTGCGATTGGTTTGGTAATCCCTCTATCTAGATTTCCAGAGTAGTCTCTTTCATTCCTTTTTAGACTCCTTAAAGGAAAAGGTCCATCTGAGCACTTGTCACTTCAAGCTCATTAAAAATCGAAGGCGATTAGAGTCATCTTTTGTTTTTTCTTGACTCTTAAAAATTAAAAAAATAAGTTGTGTCAAAGCGTCTAAAATTTATTTTAATCAGAATAAACATCACCTTTCCTACGTTGGTCTTAGGTTGATAAAAATGGAGTCCACCAACCCAGGATTTTCCCTTGGAGGAAATCCTAGTCCTTTCTCCTCTTGGGGAGATGTTGGTGCACCCCATATGGCCACATTGTCGCTTCCAGGATTGATAATCGGCTTGCCCGTATGGCTCTTCTCTACCTCTGTCATTCAGAACACCATGATTCCTGAACAATCAAGTCAGAAACTAAATGATACCAAAGTTACCCCCCAACCTTCTACTTCGTCCAATTCTCCCTCTCCTCCTTCCTCTTCGCTTGATGAAGCTGGTAAAGCCAAAAATCAAGTAACTGAGAAGAAGAAGGAGAAGAAGAAGAAAGAGAAGAAGAAGAAGGAGCTAAAGGCGAAAAGGGGCAACCAGGCATTGTCTAGCAAAAATCCACACATGGCACCGTCCAGGCCTAAATCACCATGTGTCATTTGCAAAGGAGACCACTATCATCGAGATTGTCCTTGCATCCCTCGGATCTTAAGGGACTGGTCTCCTCGTTTGCACAATCCGGTGTCATCAACCTCTAACGATCATGTTGAGAATACACCGTCAACTAGTGAAAGTGAAGCCCCTGGACAAAAAGTAAAATGTAAATTTCCTTGTAAACTGTGTGAAGGCGATCATGCCGTCCACCGTTGTCCCTTCTTAGATGAGGCTAAAAGAGTTTTGGACGACCATCCGGTTTCACCGTTACGACTTCCTCCTGGATATAAGAAGCTCTTGCCGAGTCCGTCACTAGTTGAAAATCCGGCTGACACGCCATTGTGGTCGACCGAAGCGTCTATCATTGAAGATGAACCCTTTGAATCCACACCAGACGAAAGTCAAAAGTTCGAGGCGGCAGTTGACCCGATCTTGCCTTTAGAAGGTTCATCTTCAGATGATACAATCACTGGAGAGAACAAGAATGACACCGTTCAATTCTCTTCGTAAGCACAGACTTCGATGAACCTGGGGGCAGTCTACCCGTTCCTTTACCGTATGAAGGAATTTCGTCAGAGTCGTATCCGGCCGTTTATTCGGTCCCACCTCCAAGCAACCTAGTTGTTTCCTTCGATTGGAATCTACTAGGTAGATCCTGTTTACCGGCTAGTGTACCATTTCGAATCATTGCTCAAATATATAGAATGGTTATGGCTGGTACCATCATAGATGAGGGGGCTTCTGTGAGTATCCTTTCCTCAACTGCTTGGAAAGTGCTTGGTTCGCCATCGCTTTTGCCTGAAATGAGAAATCTAACAGGCTTTGACAAAGGAACCAGTTGACCGTTAGGGATCCTTCCCAATGTGCCGATAATATTGAGAAGAAAAACTGTTCACATAAACGTAATGGTAGTCCAAGGACCCCTAGATTATAATCTACTCCTTAGACGCGACTATATTTATTGCATGGGAGCCATTGTCTCCTCACTCTTTAGAGTAATGTGTTTTCCGCATGAAGGAAGAGTGGTCAAGCTCGTAGACCAGCTTTCATTCCCCGGTTCACACATAGCAAATAGTCAAATACCATCCCTGAATGGTCTTTTCATGCAAGGAATGTCTCATCAATCCCCAGTCCATCCACCTGATGAGCATGAGTGATTCGGAGGACATGACTGAAACCTAGGGGGCATGCACCCTGGTCTGTTTCGACAGGAAAACCTTGGGTATAGGGTAGGTTTCTGCGAAGGATATATGACTGGTTTATGAGATTAGACTGGAATAAGATTCCTTCGTCAAAGTTATGTGAGTGGAGCCAGTTGCACCACTCACCTTTGTTTATTTCGGTAGACATCGCCGAGGAAGTGTTTTGTCCGCAGTGCGGATAGAACAATCTTTGGTAACTTGGAAATTTTTTGCTATACCTGGGGGCATGCAAACCTTTTGGTGTGCAAGTGAAGAGCGACCATTTATTTTTTAAATTTGTAGGTCCTCCAACCCTTTAAACTCGTAGATTGGTCGTTTCCTAACTTGCATAAAGAAAGGATGTGGGGAAAAGCTTTGAAAAAATGCCACTTTAAATGAGACATCCTTATTATACGACTGGATCGAGCAGTTTTAACGCGGAATTCAAGCTCGTTAAAAAATAAACATAAGCAATGAGCAAACGTTCCCCCAGAGTTTAAGCTCATTAAAAAATGAACCAATTTCCAATAAATAACCATCGTGAATGTATTATCATCAACCTTTGAAGCCTTGGTCGTGTTCTCATCATCACCTCCACTCTGTATTGGCCGATCATTCACCTCCGTTTGATTGTTTACCCTTTTTGAGGAAAAGCTGTGAAGAGTGATCCTGTTAGCCATCCTTGTGACACTTCCATGATTGGAAAATTCCAAACCTTACCTGGAATTAGCTGCTACCCGAATTTATCACTCGTTCCTCGAAAAATGAGTCTCCTTTAAGCTCTTTTCATCTGACTCGTAAAATATGAAAAGATAGCCGAGCAATTGTCCTCTCTAGCTCATTAAAGTGATCGAAAGTGCTATCCCTCCTTTAGATTTTAATCTTTTTGGACGTGAGGGATTATTACACAAAAAGATTGAGCGCTTGTTTTGTTCGGCTCGTTAAAATTACCGAAAATTCATCCCTTTTGTATTATTTTATACTTTTTTGGACTTAAGGGATTATATGATGAAAAAGGATTGTTGGAGCTTTCTTTATGTCCCTTTTCAGACTCTCTAAAATTGAAAAGGACCGAGTTATCTTTGTCGTTAAACTCGTTAAAACCGAATAGCGAAAAACTTGTCCATACAGACAAGAATGAGTTTCACTATCGCTAGGCTCGTTAAAACATAGCAATGGGTTTGCCCGAAGGGAAAATTATAGAACAAGCATATGTTATCCTCCTGAAGCTTGACAAAAATAAAGAGGTACTGGTCAGCAATGACTAGGGAAAATTTGGGAAGAAAACTTGAAGAAACTTTATTGGTAGCAAGTCACTCTTGAACATGACACTTTCACTCCGCATCCGAGTCGGGTTGGGTTGTTCCGTTCACTGGTCATATCACCATTGGTCCATCACACCATCCATATTTGGGGTTAACGCTACCAATCCATCATGTCAGTGTCGCCGATATGTTCAAGAGAAGTCGCTCAGAGAATTCACCTGTGTCTCATCCACTGCAATACATTTACTCTCCATTCTTTCATGACCACCACCTTGAACCTTATGTCATCAAACCATTTTCACCTCCATTAAAATCATTTTCTCTGTTCCGTGTCATTGATGTGGGATTCACTAAGGCCCTCCTATGACAGATCACTTCTTGTCGACATCAGTTCATTATCCAGGAAGTCGATCTAGGAACAACCCTTTCAGTACTTTGAAGCTTGCATGCCTCAATGGCAAGTTTCTCACTTCTGGCGACAGGTTTACATTAATGGCCTTCGACTGAAAGATTTTGTGTGGTGTTCGATGCCAAGTCCCTTATTCACACCACGTGAATTGTACTGTAGTACCTTGAGGGTCATCATCATTATCGGTGATTCCTCTCGCGCCTGTTAACAACTTACATCATTGGCTAGTAATCAAGTGATGTCTTTCCATGTTCGACTCCAAAACATCTCTCACATGGATCAACTTGTACTTTGAGTGAAGATCAAATGAGATTGAAGACCCCGGATCTAGTTTCATCCATCCGGGCTGCGATATATATTTAGGAAAATAAAGACATCAAATGTACATCATTGCTGCACAGGTAATCATCCAATCCAAGGGATGATGGCTCTACCAGAATCATCAGTCTGCACACAGAAGATTGTTTGTCTTATGTACATGAAAATGAATTTATAAAGTTGAGCATGGGAATGCCCACCTCAGCTAGATCATGAAAATGTTATGAAGATAATGTGTTGTATTGTATCTTATTACAGGTCACCTTCCAGCTCGGAAAAAACTTCAAATCCTCATGATAAAGCATTTCACCCGACATCAAAAGATTAACGACCTCATGCTTTAGGGGGAAATTGTTATAGACATTTTTGGGCACTGCAACCCCAATCATAATTGTCCATAAACTAAGGGCTCTTAAGTCCCTAAAAGTGTTGTTCCAACCCCTAAAAGAACAAGGTCAGCTGATTACATCATCTCCCAGAAGTTCTCCATGAAAAACTACTCAGAACTGGTCAAAACTGGACCATCTCACCTGCTCCATGGTCAAAGTGCGTTGCATCCCACCTAAATGCACATAGGAGGTGTGATGCATATTGAAAAGCCCTTCTATGGGGTGCGATGGGCAAGAGTGGACAAATGGCAGGGTCAATCTACAAGGTGGAGGATCATGGAATCTTCTAGAAACTTCTCCTGTGACACTTGCCTCTCTGCATTCGCCCAGGGATGAGTAAGAGATCATCAATCTCCAAGTGGAATAAAGAACTATTAGAGAGAGGACACTAATCAAATCTCAGAAGCTGACTCACCCCCCTTGCAAACATCTATATATGGATCCCTCATCCCAGAGATCCAGAGGCTGGAATTTTGTATCTTGTAAGGAAGTGCTGCTGGTTTCTTGGTGCAACATCATAGTGTTGGGTGATCTAAGCTTTTCATCAGGTGAAGAAGGGATTTCTTGCTAAGAGGATGACGCTGGGTCAGAACAATTGGTTGTAATCCTCTTTGTTATTCTTGATTATTAATAAATCTATTCAAGTTTTCCTCCACATTCTTGTATGATTGATGATATATGCATTTGTGTGGTCAATATATATCTGGTCCTATATTGTTTATGATAGTAGATCTCTGTTCTTGGATAGTATTATGCTGCTTTGATTCCACTCGTGCTCTTTGAAGCTGGGTAGACGAGGAAGCGAGTGGCAAAGATCTATCAGAAGGGAGAGGAATCAAGCAAGGAACCAAGCGCAAGACAGAGGTTGGTCTCCTTTATTCCCCTCTTATCTACTTCTCATAAAGGAAAAGGAAGGTGGTTTTAGTTTGTTTGTTTCTAAGGTAGCTACCAGCCTTAGTGGGACTAGCATTTCTACATAGACACTAGATTTCCCGATAACAGAATGGTTGATGAATGCATAGGATAACAAGTTTCATTGAAACTACCTTGATTTCATTGAATCTTCTTGATAATTCTTTGATGAAGTTCAAAATTTCATGATCAGATATGCATTCATGACCTATAGATTATATGTTTACAATTTATTTGACGAAATGTGTATCATGTGTTAGGCATGTCTTGGTCAATATCTTGCTTCAGTATTGGTTGTTTAGATTTGTTATCACCTGAGATTTGACTCTGGAAGTTCTAGGCATTTCTGGGCAGTGACTTGTAGGCCATCCCTAAAAACATGGCACATATCTCATAATTGTTGGCATAGAAAAGATAGACTTCAGTCATAACTGCATGCAAGAAGGCTTATGGGTATGTTTGGAACCTTCCAACTACATGCATAGTGTGTCAAGAGTGAAATTGTGTGGTAAAGATGGTGAAAAAAATTTCTAACTCAAGTATTGATCACTAGGGGTGGTTTTCATACTCTTGAGTGATCTGGTCTCCCTGATGCATGGAAGTAAGAGTTTTGGTTAGTATGCCCCACTTCTATAAATTGAATTTGGAGGTCAAGTCATGTAACTCTTAGATCATGTTTACCATGGAGAGATTGTAAAAATGAGTAAATGTGGGAGGTGGTGTTACAATACCCATTCAATACGGGGCTTTAGATATTGACACTACTCTTGTTAAAAGCTCAATGGATAAATCCGCTTCTTTGTGGGGAGGTAATCCAAGGATCACCTCTAGAAATACGTCTTCATATTGTTTAAAATTGGGTGATCAAATGAGTTACTACCACCATTATTCTCAAAAGTGTTTATCACTTGAACAAAAAATAACTCACATCATTTCCATCAACACCTCTAACTTGCATCGATGTGACCAAATGAACTAATGTGGGTTTTCTTTTTCCTTACAATATTATTCTTTCAGCCTTCTTGTTATGGCCTTCGATTGATTTCTCAAAGAAATTGATGTTGGTTCCATGCATGGCCAACCAATCAATTCCAAGTAATGCATCGTATGCTCCCAATGGAAATAAATTGAATTTGATTGTCATATTCATGTCTTTTAGCACTAAGGGGAACAATATAATGATATATTCCACTATTCTTTTGGTTCTTGTGGTTTGTTGAACCAACCATGATTCCTCATGTGAATCTTTAATCAAACTACACCTTTCCACAATTTCCATATTGATAAAACTAAAATTTAAACCAGGTTCAATCAAAATTAAGAAAGCTTTGTTCATAGAGGATAACTTCCATTTCAATAATTGATGGTTAGTGATTGGCTTGTCGATTATCTATTGGTGCATAGATTCTTGGCATGTTTTAAACCACATCCCAAACTATCTCGTGTTCCTAAACATTGTACAAACTTGAGCCATTATTCTTACATTGTGGGAAATCCTTCCTTAGGTGATTCTCCCCATTATTCCAACACTTAAAAGCGTCCTCCCCCATAGCATATGCCCTCTTCTCTGGAAATTTGAGTAGATTGACCTTTTATTAGTAGCTTGGAACTTTTGTTAGGTTTATCTTCTGCTTGCAGTGGTAAAACTTCTTATCCTTACCTTTAGACGTTGTCTCACAATTCTGTGCCTCTTTCATTTGAATTTAAGACTTTCTTTTACTTTCCAATTGGTCCTATACTTAGGCCTCCATCTAAACTACTCATAAAAATGCTTTAATTTTATGATTTCATCTTCAAGATTTTGAGGTTCATCAAACTCAATTTAGTATTTAAAATATTGTGGCAATCCACTAATAAATATTTGAACCTTTTCCTTTTCCTCCTTGAGGTAGGGAACATAGCATAGTAGCTCTAAGAATTTGGTAATATACTCATCATTAGATATTTTCCGCATTTTGAGATCATAGAACTCCTTGGCATTACTATCAAAGTGTCTTTAAAACATGTACTTTTTTGTGAAATATCTCTCAAACTCCTTTCACGACAACTCTTCTTCCCTATTATCCTTCATATTCTTCAAATCCTCCCACTAGATATCGACTTTACCCTTCAAGTTGAAAGTAGCCACCTTTTCATTCATGTTCTCAAAGTAGTTATGGACTTTGAAGAATTTCTTCATTTCAAGCAAAAATTTTCAACGTCTTCCGCTTTCCTTACATCACCATCAAATGTAGGAGGCTTTGCCTTCTTGAATTCCTCTACAACATGCTACTTCTCCCTCCTTCTCGTATGATGGTAATGTTTCTTGTGATCAACACTGAATTTCCGCTCATTAGTGCTTGTCCTTCATTTTGGAGTACTCAATGTGGTACCTCCCTTTACTCTATCTTCACTTGCTAATCAATGCCTCTTCCTAGTTCTACTCCCATATGATTCATCATTCATTTATTATTTTTTTATTTGTTCTGATGAGCTTTTCTTGATCATATGGATATCTCCCAACTCATTCTACTTTTGTCTCATAGATATGAGAGACTCTGCAATATGACTGCATTTACCTTAGATTGCCTCTCTTATGCACTGACAAGATTTTCATTATCAACTTTGTAACTCCTTATTTTATCCCTTAAACTTCTCAAAGTATCCATCCATTTAGGAGAGTCTACCTCTTTTCTTTTCCCAATGGATTATTTCTCTTCATGTCCATGTTGACTTGTCAATACTATACTAAATGATTCTACTACTCATTCCTTTTAGGCTTTAGTGTCTTCTTATATGTTTTCATACACATATAATTGTTAGTATATCAATATATCATATATATATATATATATATATATATATTCATTATTACCATGGAAATCTTGACATAAACACATGGTTATTAGTATTTGAAACATCAATTTGCACAGGTTAGTTCTCATGACATAGTTGTTGGAACTTTGACTAAACTAAGGGGGGGGTGAATCAATTTAATGTATTATTGGAAATCAAATTTTAGTGTTCTTTTAATTTTAACATTTATCTGAACTATCTCAAGTCCCAGTAGCAAAACCCATTGATAATGGGCCTCGTCAGCAAGGTGACCTAGGATCAAACCTCACGGGGGGTGGTTGTGCCTTGTGCTAGGGGGAGGAAACATGCCAAAAAATCTAGTTATCGTAGGGCTAGTGTGTCCCAGGCCAAGTGCGATCCTCGAATGACCTTGACATATTAGATGCCCCTGGGTCATGGCTCTTCAAGCCATAGATCAAGCTTGTAGCCTCACAGAAAACTTGAGAATAAATAAATAAAAACATTTATCTAAACTATTAAATGAGCATCATAACACCATATAAATATCATATCTAATAAACATAATGACATTCCATGACAACATAAAATAAACACATAAAAAATTCACCCGTGGACACCAGATATAAGTAGAAACCCATAAAGGGAAAAAACCATGTTTTTTTTGTTGTTGTGATGCAAATCCAAGCTCCTAATTACTCTATTACATTAGTTTTTGGAGGCTACAAAATCTCTTCTATTTTGCAAGATATAACTTGCTAGGAATATCCTACTCCCTCTTACATTAATTTTCTACAACTTACAACCTACAAGAGTCTCCTACCTCAATTTGTTCTACAAGCTACAACTTGAAAGGAGACTTCCCTGATACATGAATGAAACAATGTGTTGGTTTACCTAGTATTTAGTTCAACATACCTTCATCTCTATCTCTGCCATTTCTTCTCCTCAAATTTACTTCACATATGCTATTATCTCTTTGCCAATTTGTGCCAGGTAACTCATGAACAAGGGTTCACAACTCAACTCTTCCACATACTCTCTAACATTTCATCCTTCCAAAATTACATATTTTATAAACAAACTTTGTTGGCTATTAGTATTCCATGTGGGAATATGAAGTGAAAAGTCTTATCTCTTTGCATTCTAAGGTTGTCTCTTCATTTCCAAACTCTTTTAATATTTTGAATATTAAAAAAAATGACCTTAAATTATTTTAAAAAAAATAGTAACATAGACTAATATTAAGGGTTACAAAATCCAAACTCCAAATGCCTCTGCAACATTTTTTCTATGAGACTTCAATTAGACACCCCAATTACAACCTCCTGCATCATAACCTTTGAGCATCACAACCTTTGAGCAAGCATTCATGATCAAACAACATACCTTTGTTCTACAACCTTATCATTGTGGCTGCAACATACTCCTATTGAAATCATTAGCTCAACATCATTTTCCATTTCCTTACATCACAACTTTTTCATGTCATCTACATTTCATTGTCAAGTTATTGTCACTTCTTGATTGGAGCAATTCACACTTCTTATGCATTCACATTGCAACATAGCTTGCTACTCTACTAGCATAACAACCAATTAAACAATAAATGCAAACAACATAAGAGCTCCAGTCAAGTACTTCAACACCCTTTGCAACATAATTTGTTTCTCCTTTTCCATCAATGAATACTATGCCAACAATTATAGATATCATTATACAATCCAAGTTTTAATGCCATAACAACATGTAGTAGAAATTATGTCTAATAATTTATCAATGCTTTACTCCCTAGTATACCATACCAAAACCTTAATCTTTCTTACAAAGGTATAACACTAGACCTACTACTCCACTAACTCTGATGTTATTAATAAAAAAAATTCTAATTTTATTTCCAAAGGCCTAAAGTTGAAACTTTAGCATTGGTGATCTGTAATAGAGCTCTAATACTTTTTCCTAAGGGTCAAAATGTTGAAACCTTGACTTGATACCACTCTTTAATGACTGATCCCATCCCCTTGGACTCTACAAGGCCCATGATAGGTGTTACAAGTTATATTTGACTCGACCTCCATATTACTTGACCTCCATAGTCCAGTCATGCAAATGAGGACACAAAATTTCTCTTTTTTCCAACTACTTCAAAAATTAAAAAGAAATAACATCAACATGTCAAGCTCATTAAGACCTTTTTGAAAATATAAACTTTACCCTAATATGAATTACATATCGAAATTTATGACCATTCTAAGTTTAGCCCATTAAGCCCTGACACTTCATTAGTGTTCGCCGCATGGTGCCCGCATAAAAACTCACGTGGTGTCCATGTGGTCACTCCCCCACTTCTAGAAATTCCCATGTGGAAGGGTTGAAATACATCTAGGTATTAACATAATTGGATTCGGTCATCATCACCACAACCAATGATAACCTTTACTGACACCCAACTACTGACCCCAAACCTAGCCAACTCTTGACGTGGTAAGTTCCTGACTTGAGCTCAACCCTGGCCAACTTAGGTCCAAACTTTGTTGAACACTAATTTTGGGATGAATCACTAACCACCGACCTTAATGACTCTTGACTCAAGCTCGATGACCTCTTTTTCACGAAGTTTTTAGATTTAACCAGTTCACAAAAATATGTCAAGGAATGTAGACTTGTGTTTTCACACTTTTATTGCATCTTCAATAACTTTCCTCAATTTCTATGAGTTCATAGATCATAGATCCAAACGTCCAAACCCCATTTGGCATGTATTAGACATGAAGAATTCAATCTTCCACACATATCCATCAACCTTACTTGCTAAGACGCACATGGAATCCTCATTCTCCAATTTCACTAAATTATCATGAAAGTATTAGGCCATTTCATTTAAATATTAACATACATGAATATCATACTCATGGACATAGACCCATGAGCTTAATCCATGAGAACACATAGAAGCTTAGCCACCTATATCCACCAAATAA
Organism: Pinus tabuliformis; assembly: GCA_031772625.1. NCBI lineage: Eukaryota > Viridiplantae > Streptophyta > Pinopsida > Pinales > Pinaceae > Pinus > Pinus tabuliformis. The sequence goes on along the minus strand of CM062809.1, from coordinate 475,871,271 downwards.
TCAGGAAGTCAAATACAATGAACATGGACGTGTTTCCCTTAGGTGTTCTCAACAATTCTCCATTGTTACACCATAGGGATTTTAACTCAATAAACATCAACACCAGGGTTCTTTACAAGCACAAGGAGTCACAAATCAATTCTAGGAGATGAGTTTCATTTTTGCATGGAAACGTTTATCAGTTGGATAAGTTACTGTAGAAGCATAAAAATCACCTCTCCAAGCAGTTCATTAGTGATTACAAGAAAAAATATTGTTAGCCCTAAGGATACACATGGTAGTTCATCAAACCCAAAAATGCTTATGTTTCACTCTCTTGGCTAGTAAGTTCATCAATCCAACAAGCTTCCCAATGGGTTCATTAGTCCTTAAGCAAGCCACTTTTAGTGGGTTCAACTGCATTAAGGCAAGCCATTGTTTTGTCATTCCAATCTTAGAAGCCCTCTTAGGTTTCTTTAACTATGCTACCACTAGAGTGAAATATTTCCTTTCGAATTCTCTCTGCATATTTGTTCCTCCCTTCACGAGGGATTTGCCCCCCTCGAAGACTGACTCTAACACCCCCTATGAATTAGTGAATGCATAAATGAAAAAAATATTGAATGAATCCCCCCATGCCTCACTTTTTTTGGAAGTTTTTCTTCATAAATTTGATCCACTACAATAGTTGCAATTATATACCGGTTACATGGACTTTCCCTTGACCAAGGCAACCTATCTGTTAGCGTAGTCCATTACAAATTAAATTATGTCCTCTTTCCATTGCATATTCTTTGAAAGAGGTATGGTTCTCATCTTTTCTTTCTCTAACTAAAGTTGATGTACATTCAAATCATTTAAAGCTCACCAGTCAGTTTCCCATGACTTTCATTGATAACCAACTTCCTCCAACTTCCCAAGCAATCTTTCTCCTCAAATTCTGAAATTCATGTCCCAATATCTCAACTAGTTTTAAATTTAACAAAAATGGCTACAATTTTTACAATAGGGAAATCTTCTAGGGGTTATCACATTAATAAATAATGTTACTTTCACATATGCTCATTTTTCATATAGGTTCCCTCACTTTAACAAAGTCATTTAGATGTAACCTAGAAATGGATCTTGCCAACATTTCATACCAAAGTTTATTTAATATTGATGAATGCATCCTTGGTGTTGGGTGATTGTGCAAAAGTGTACTAACAAAAATGATAGTAGAAAATGGGAGGGTGAAGTGAGAAAAGATGTGATGTTGTGGATTTCATACCCAAGGAAGGAGGTGGATATATGAGATTTGATGGAAGAATCAATGGGGTGAGCGATCTGCAAGGATGGGGTGAAAGAGATGCAATAGGCTAGAGGGAGGGAGTGAGCATTCCATTGGAGTACTTCCCTTCTTTTAAAGGAGAAAAGGTGGTAACTGGTGTATGGATTAGGGGCCACATGCTTAAGGTATAGAAGAGAAAAATAATGGGTTCACTTGGGGGATGATTACTTTCTTACTGACCCTCGTAATGATGCAAGACATGGAGAATAAAATGGGGGGATAAGAAAAGTGGCATAGGAGGTGGTTTTAAAGAATTGGATGGAATTGAAGACAAGTGTGGGTAGAGGGATCAATATCTCCAAATTGATTATTTTGATCGATAACAAAAAATCGCATTGCCCCCTTATAACTACAACTACTACTACATTATAAGAAGAGAAAATAATAAAACTATATTTTTAAATTACATATAAAATCTAAATCATATTAAAATCATGCTCCAACAGGGCAGAGGGATCAATGTCTCCAAATTGATTATTTTGATCGATAACCAAAAATCGCATTGCCCCCTTAACTACAACAACTACTACATTATAATAAGAGAAAATAATAAAATGATATTTTTAAATTACATATAAAATCTAAATCATATTAAAATCATGCTCCAACATATAATTATCTTTGTGTCTCTTCTAAAGGAAGAAACACTTGCGAGATCATAAAAATGGACCCTATTAATAATAATACAGTAAGAAACATAACAATATCTTAATGGTGATGTTAAAAACTATCCCTTCTTTACATATAATTAATGGCTACCTAGTAATAATAAATGGAGTGACCTCGTGGTGATATTTTTGGTAGAAGTTATTATAGATATAGGGGTTGAGAGATATATTGAGTAAAAAATAATATGTTTTCTCTTATATATGGCGTGGGGAGAGGGAGCACATTAGGGAAAACTTCCTACCACATCATTGCCTTAGTGATATGATAAGTTCTCAACTTGCTTAATGCAATTTTGATCATTGTAGAAGAAAGAATGCAGTGGAGGAAGTACTCACAATTGCCATAACTATAGATAGTGACCGACTCTCTTAATAATCAAATGAGAATTTTTCACAACATTCTTAACATTAACAAAAAAACTATTTTGACATTAATATGAAGCATTCATATTATGTAAATTATAATAATAAATTTCAATTACACTTCCCACCTATGCACTTCCCACCTATGCAAACACAGATACATTTTACTTAGATGTTGTCTAAACATGTTAGGTTTTAGAGTTTTGACTTGAATAGTAATATTTTTCCTAAACAATTTAAATGATAAAATATACTAAAAGACCTTCCAAAACATAGAATAAATAGACTACAACTTTTAACTATTATCAATATAAAAAAAAGTTTTGAAATGTTTGAGTATAAATATAAAAAAATAATGAAAATATTATTATTAAAAATCATGATTAAAAGTTTAAAAAATAAGTCAAAAATATTTAATTAACATCATAGTTATACCCTATAAATTAAAATAATTTTATGATTATAAATATTTGATTAATAAAATGACCATTACGTAAATGATTATAGAAATAAAATTATATTTTTTATTAATAATTTAATTATTGTAAAATTGGTTTAAGTGTACTATTTAATAAAAATAAATAAATATAAAAATAAAAATAAAAATAAAAAACAGGAAGGAAGAGGGTGTAAGGGGTTCATTTAATAATAATAAAATAATTACGCCATAGGGCATTTCCCTCTGAAATCAATTTCTCAAATTGCCAGTGTTAGATCAGATGTTAGACAATTAAAATTGTTTATGCCCTTGCATTAATAGTTAGTTAAGAAAGGAAAACAGTTAGGGCAAAATAAATACAACCTTCGAAACAACAGTCTAGTAAGAGATCTAGTACTTGATCCATTCGTGATTGATTCGAGAGGTAGCCTTTATTGTGCAGCAGGCCAGGACCGGTTCCCTTTAGCTGCCAAATGCATAGAACAAAGAACTTACATACGAGTCTTCTAGATGCATTTCGAAGAATTCCTTGGTGATTCCCATAATGCTTTTCATGACCTTTAATACTGAGTAGATTGTGACTCGGTCTCAATGCCTTCTTCAAGCTCTGCCCGTCTCCGGATTCATCCAGTCGGCCTTTCCATTTGCCTGGGGACAAATATTTTTGTTTTATTATAATTAGTTATGTAAACTAAATCTTTAAAAACTGGCAGAGAAAAGCATCCTCAAATGTTTCTTAACTAGGTTTATTTTGTAATGAGACTTAAGAAATCGTTTTGATAAACCTCAGGGAAGAAGGTTACAACTTCCAACTTCTAGAGGTTCAAAAGTTTGCCTAATCTCTGTTTTTGTTGTTCAAAAACCTTTCTATCTTTTGAAAAGCGTATCGATGGAAATTCAAGTAATCATCCAAGGCACAGATCCAAACTGGGTAGGCACTTAATCTCTGAGATATAACTATTAGATTTGAAGCCTATCTTCAAGATCCATTGGGTTGGATACAATGGGCTAAATAATGGTAAGCTCGCATTCATAAGACATTATCCATAAAAGTAGAGGGGGTTTCGCTTGCAAGGTTGATTGTAGAGAAGCATTCCTATAGTTCTTCATACCAAGAAGTTAATCTACCAGATCCTTTTAATTCGAATTCACTTATGTGCTTGAAAATGGTAGTGTCTTTGCATGGTTGATAGCAGAGAAACATTGTTGTGGTTGTTCATATGAAGAAGCTCCAACTCTATTTGATCGCAAGAAACATTGCTCTGGTTGTTCATATGAAGAAGCTCTAACTCTGTTTTATCGCAGATGGATAGAAAGTTATTGTTGCTAAATAAACTCTAATCAGAATTAATAGTATTGATAAATACCCAATTCCATATAAATGTACATTAAGATACAAAACAAAACTTAACTGCTTTTTTGATATCTCCCTGCAATCAATTCTAATATACTCAAACCTTTAACAAGTCTTCTAGTAAGGTCTTCCTCCAAATACTAGGAGTTATCAAGTGTTTTAACCTTCAATGTATAGTTTCCCCAAGAAGGTTACATGGATCATGTGTGCTAACCTGGGCTGTCATGATTCTAAAACCATAAGCTGGAAACATGAAAATCCTGAGAATTAGAGTTTAATATGAATTATCGTCTTCACTTCCACATCCTACAATGGAACCACTAATAATGCCCTAATTTGATGATACAACCATAAGCTGGAAACATGAAAATCCTGAGAATCATTTGATTTCATGGATATGTCAAAATGAGTTCAAAATTTTTCATTACTACCTACCAATCCTAGCTAGATTAGACCTTAGGAAATCTCCTCTTAGGTAAACACTGCTTTGAATCCTTCCATTCACGCCCAAGCCCACCATCAAGCAGAATCCTTATTTTAACAGAGCTACTATGGATAGGCTTCCATTCAAAGTTATGAAGATATTCGTAAAGTCTGTCTATGACTGGCAATTTTGTTTGCATTTGGATATGTTTTTCCATCTAGTTAAAATTCTTAACCCCTGAAAGTCATACTAAAGCTAAATTTTGGATAGTAGTCTTATGACTTTGTTTCGGTGCAGGTAATGCAATACCTTGAGAACCTGCCTAACAACCTCAGCCAAATAGTGTTATGGGACTTTTGAATGGCAACATGTGGCCTGAAATAGCTAATATGAAGTAATATGACTTTTCTAATTTACTAAAGATTTTCTAAAGCACATTCCTAACTTTTGAGAGACACTTTGTGTAATTGTTAACATTGAGTGGGAAGAAACCAAGTTATATTTCCTTGGAATATTGTTTGTAAACCTATAATCAACAATACCTCTGTTTCTTGAATATTTGAATGATACAAATTTTGCCCTACTGTCTTCTCTATCTTTAAACAACAGCAATAGACTCATAATCTAATTCATTCAACTATGGAAGAAATAATTAACTGATTTTTTCATATCTCCTTGCAATCAATTCTAATATATTCAAACGTTTAACAAGTCTTCTAGCAAGGTCTTCCTCCAAGGAAAATTTTAAGGATGGAATTTTTTCTTGAAGTTTAATAACATTGGCGAATCTCACTAATCCCTAATATGCAAACTATAAAATGTTTATTGATATTTGTAAAATTATTCAAATTTATAATGATTTTATATATAGTCCCTATATAATGTTGGCGATTTTTAAGGTAAAATAATTTTATATTCTAAAATTTGGGTGAATCTTGTTTTACAAAATTGGAAATTGGAGAATCATTTTTGTGAAAAAATCATGGAAAATTAGCCCACTTGGCAAACATTAGCCCCTAAAATTTTCCATGTCTTCCTCCAAATCTTAGGAGTTCTCAAGTGTTTCAACCTTCAATGTATAGGTCCCCCAAACGAAGGTTACATGGATCATGTGTGCTGACTTGGACTAACATGATTCTATTGCGGATGCGGTAGCTGTCTTGAAATTACGATTAGGTAATTGCCACATTAATTGTTTTAGTTAAATATATGTATATGGAAACACCATAGAAGTTAAAGATCAAAATGTCTTGCTTTTAGGTTCTTATTATTTCTATTGTCTATAGACTATTAGACAAAGAATAAAGTATTAACCTATCAATATAATTTTAATTTTAGATTTCTAGGTAAATAAATGTCATATTTCATATTTTTCCATTTCAAATAGTTTCTAAAGAATGAAAGGTATGTTAAGCTTCACAATCAGAAAATACATCATATAATCAAAACAAATTTGTTAATTAAAATCCATATATTAACCGATTAAAGTGTCAATGGTAAATGGAAAAATAAGGAAAATAACAAAAAATGGAGCCTATCCGGAACGCTGCATGAATCCAAAACCATAAGCTACAAACATGAAAATCCTCTTAGGTAAGGAAGTCTCTTCTTAGCCTTAAAGTGAGAGGCAAGGTCACTGAGGTGACAGTGGGTGGCTTGCCTGCAGTTATGGGGAAGTATGAGTGAGTATCTAACTGTTGTTTATCTTATAACTTTTACACCTAAAAACAAAGAATTGACATAGTCTAACTTGTTAGTCAATTTACTTGGTCTCATCTCCCATAGAGAGAGGAGATGAGGATAGGTCTACAATAGTGACTATGTAAATGAGCTACTAAAATGTCAATGGTAAATGGAAAGATAATGAATATAACAAAAAATGGAGCCTATCCAGAACGTTGCATGAATCCAAAACCAATACTACCTATCGTTTATAGTAAGACAAACGTATATAAAGTAGGATATTAGCAAGGCTTGTAGCAACTGTGTCATTTCTCATGCAGCCTATGTTAGGAAAGAAGCCAAGAGTTTTCACACAAGCACTCCATCTTACATTAAGGACGAAATTGAGTCAAATATGGAAGAAATAATGCAAGAAAAATCTTTGAATGATACAAATTCCTCCCTACTGTCTTCTTTATCTTTAAACAGCTAGGAAAGTAGCCAAGAGTTTTCACACAAGCACTCCATCTTACATTAAGGACGCCCTTGAGGACAAGCCTGGCAACCTCAGCCAAATAGTGTTCTAGGACTTTTGAAATGAAACATGTGCTCTGAAATAGCTAATATGCAATAATATGACTTTGCTAATCTACTAAATATTTTCCAAAGCACATGCCTAACTTTTGAGAGACACTTTGTGTAATTGTTAACATTGAGTCGGAAGAAACCAAGTTATATTTCCTTGGAATATTGTTTGTAAACCTATAATCAACAATACCTCTGTTTCTAAAATCTTTGAATGATACAAATTCTGCCCTACTATCTTCTCTATCTTTAAACAGCAGCAATAGACTGATGATCTAATTCAGTCAACTATGGAAGAAATAACTAACTGCTTTTTTCATATCTCCCTGCAATCAATTCTAATATATTCAAACCTTTAACAAGTCTTCTAGCAAAGTCTTCCTCCAAATCTTAGGAGTTCTCAAGTGTTTCAACCTTCAATGTATAGGTCCCCCAAAATGAAGGTTACATGGATCGTGTGTGCTGACATGGACTGACATGATTCTATTGCGGATGCAGTAGTTGTTTCTAAATTATGATTAGGTAATTGCCACTTTAATTGTTTTAGTTAAATACATGTATATGGAAACACCATAGAAGTTAAAATTCTCAACCCCTGAAAGTCACACTAAAGCTAAATTTATGATAGTAGTCTGTCACAAGCTGATAAAGAAGCAATGCGTTGAGTGAACCTCATTGCACAAATTATATGAAAGACACATGCAGTGAGCTGTTAAAATGTCAATGGTAAATGGAAAGATAAGGAAAATAACAAAAAATGGAGCCTATCCAGAACGCTGCATGAATCCAAAACCATCAGCTGGAAACATGAAAATCCTGAGAATCAGAGTTTAATCTGAATTATCATCTTCACTTCCACATCCTACAATGGAACCACTGATAATGCCCTAATTTGATGATACATAAAATGACCTATTAGGTCTCATTGCATAACCATGGTTTTGTATTATGATACTTCAAATGACCTATTAGGTTTTATTCTACAACAATGCTATTGTATAATGATACATGAAATGACCTAACAACTTACAATTATAGCTTAACCATATGACATTGTGAAACAATGAACTTATTTATGAGATATCAAATCTTTCGAGGTGCAAACAACTCCTCATGTTTTTCCCTAAAAAAATATAGATAGTTAAGATAAATCTAAACTAAAGTTTTAAATTAAAAGAAAGTAAAACATTATCATTAACTAAAACATAACTTAATAATATATATAAATAATGTTAATTATATTAAAAAAAAACTTTATCTCTAATATTATTAAAAAATATAAACCCATCTTACCTTACTTTATAGTCTTCTTGTCATATTATTATAGTATAGTTGGTTGTGGATGTATTATATTATACTGATATCATAACCTTCTTTATAAATAGAATTTAAATTTTAATCTGTAAAAAATATTATTTTCATTTTTAAATTTGAAATAGAAATAAAAAATAAATTTTATTTTTTAAAGTTTATTATCATATAAAAATATATTTTCATTTAGAAATTTTGATTTAATCCCTAAACAACCTTCTAAATATATATATAAATATTCGATAAACAACCTTCTAAATATACATATATAGATTCGATAAAGAACCTTCTAAATATAGATATAAAGATTCGATTTTATTGGACATAGTGTATAACACTGCTAAGTCCACTTTGCATGAAGCATTGCTTTGGCTTCTTCATCATAAATTCAAAGTTTAGAATATTTTCCATTGCTCTAAATTTTTCTATGCTTTTCTTCTTAGGACCACATACCCAAAAAATCATAATTCATATTTATATGACATATTCATGTGCCAATTTTTTAATTAATCATTTTAATAAAAAATTAAAAAAACATAACTACTTTCGATATAGATTTTAATATTTAATCCATAACTATTATTAAAAATATTCTAATAATTATTAATAATGAAATTAAAATTTAAAAATTTTATTTCAAAATAAACGCAAATATTGATATAAATAATAAACATTAGGGAAAAATTAAAATAATATTATTTAACACTATTCTAGCAAATATGATAATTATTTAGAATAGTTACTTTACTTTTTTATTTAATAAATATTAAAAAAATGTCGAAGCTTGTGATAATTTCAGGTAAAAATAAATCTTATAACAATTTGATTATATAAACTGTTCATATTTTTATATATTTATCGATATTTTGATATTAATATATAATTACTTAAATAATTAAGTCTAGATATTTTATTTATTTATTTAAATTTTAATTAATATTATACATTATAATTTTGATTAAAATTTGTTTTCAAAATTAAAAAAAAAAAAAATAGTAATTCACCTTTATATATTTGAAAACCATTCTTAATTATTATAACAAAATTATCAACTCACTGGGGAATAATCACTATGAATAAATAGGTGTTACTCGTCAAATGCTTTTAAATATTATGCTGTGAGCAGGTTTCTTGACTCCCACCATATGATTTTCCAACCAACACCTTAATATTTATATAAAATGGATAAAGTTTGGAAATACATTGTTTTGATATTTTCAAGTATAAAGTAGGTGATGTCTCTAATGATGGATAAAGGTTACGTTTAAAAAAATATTAATATAATTTCTCTAAAACCAATTTATTCCTTGTGAATTGCAAATATGAAAATCTGTATTTTAAAATGAAAAATATTATAAATAATTAAAAAAAAACAGATAACCGCACCAACAAAAAAACTTAAGGCAACAGCAATAAAAAATATATTTCAAGGACTTCAGGTAAAAAAGCGACCACTCACCACTCAGAGAGAGACATCGGTACAAAGTAAGCCTGAAACAATTTGTCCTCCTGTAAAGTTCTAAACCATATATAAACTCGGAAAAAGATAGTCCTGTAGTGCAGTGACGGTGCCAAAACCATGTATATTACCCTCTGAGATATTTACCCTATTTGTTGGATCTTTTAAAGTTTATCTCTCACATTCTATTTCAATACAAATAATATATTAGTTGGCTAGGCAGAAATTCTCAATTTTTGTGGCATGGACTCTAATCCACTTGTAATTTTATACCTATCATACCTGAATTTATTTCTAATTTCCAAAAACTTTCCTAACTTAAAAGAGGGATAAAAGTATTTATCTCAATGGGAGAAATATATTGTTTTAATGCATTTTTATAGAAAGTGTTGGAAGTGTGAGTTGTACCTAATTGGAGTCATTAATTAGGTGAGAGGTGTTCTATAGCCGAATATGACAATAATATTATAAAAAATTATGTAATATAATATAATATTATGTTGACTGGTTAAATTATTTAAAATTAAAATAAAAATAAAATTATAAAATAAAATTATATATAAATTTGATTTATTTATTCGATAAAAATTCTGAATTTTTGTGGCATGGAATCGAATCCACTTGTACTTTATACCTATCATACCTGAATTTATTTCTAATCTCCAAAAACTTTTATAACTTAAAAGGGTGAGTATTTCAATCACAGTATAAGGAAGGTTAAAGTTTTTAGTGTACAGTTTTTTATGTTTGGTCTAGATGGACTTTTATGTAATCTAGAACGTTATTAGAGTTAATGATGTTCTTAAATTTAATAGGAGAAATGTATTGTTTTAGTATGTTAATGTTTCAATTAATTTTTTCCCAAATGAAATGTATTGTTTTAGTATGTTAATGTTTTAATTATTTTTTTCCAAAATATGATGTTTTTATATAAGTATGTTTTGTATTCATGTAAGTTTCATTATTATCTTAGTGGGAGAAATGTATTGTTTCAATGCATTCTTATAGAGAGTGTTATAAGTGTGACCTAGTTAGGGTCATTAATCATGTGAGAGGTGCTCTATAGCAAAATATGAAAATGATATTATAAAAAGTTATGTAATATAATGTAATGATATGTTGGCTGGTCAAATAATGTAAAATTAAAATAAAATTAAAACTAAAAAATAATAGTTGCAGGAGAGACCCTCTACAGGCGAGTATGGGGTAGATCTCATGTAAATGTAAATGTAAAAGCAAACACAAATTTACAGCCCAATATGGGGTAGATCTCATGTAAACATGTAAACCTAAACATTTAACATGTAATGTTTAACATTTAACATTTTTAATTTAATGTCTACCCTATTTAAAAATCAATCTAATTATTATTATGTATAAACACAATATAAATTTAAAATATAAATACCTTTATGAACACTCAAAAAATAGGTATAATAAATAAATTGGAGGTATGATAAATAAATAAAAATATAAATGAACTAAAGGTATGGTAAATAAATAAAACCTCTTTTTATATTTACTCCATAAACATCTGTATATTTTCTAAAACTCAAAAAAGAGGTTGTATTTAGGTGAAGCCTAAGGGCTAAACACCATTTTAATACCAGAATAAATACCATGGGCCAAATACCATATTTATAAAAAAAAGGTATGGTTAATAAATAAAAATATAAATAAACCAGATGTATGATAACTAAATAAAACATTTTTTTATGTTTACTTCATAATCCACTTTATATTTACGAACACTCAAAAAAGAGGTTTTATTTACGTGAAGCCTATGGGCCAAATTATTATTAATATTATGAAAAAAAAACATTATTAACCCTAATATTAATATTAATAAAAATAAAGATAGCACATCATATTGACCCATGGTATTGAGAACCGATGGTATTGACCCATGGTATTCCCGTGGAATGTAGCCTATTTAAAAGGGGAAATTAAACCAGCATAGATCCATCTTTACTATGGACCTCCTAAGCGCTCAAATGGATCAAATATCTTGATTTACAAATTAGCATAGAGTGAAAAAATTTGATCCCTCTTGGCCCTTGGTAGATCCGAAATAAAGATGGTTCTTTATATATAAATTTTATTTAGTCATTAGATAAATTTAACATGTTGGTTTACAAGTCCATAGTAGTACATAGCGCATAATATTTGTTAGGATGAAACAGCATAATATTTATTATAATGAAACATATTTAAAAACTTGAAAAAATCTATCATTATAAAATCACTTTGATCTATTTAACCTAGAATATTATTAGACTTGTCTGGGCTGACTCAGCTACCAAACCTTTGGATCTAGAGGATGCACATGTTCAAGCACCAGGTCATGTAAGGTACAGATGCGACATTTACTCAGCGCTGAAGGATAACGCGACGTGCAATCTGCGCATGAAAGCAGCGGCCAGTGATTTTGGTCCGTTTTTTATTTGCTATTCATTGTAAAAATCTCCATGAGGGAGTTGGGAGATCTGCGTAGATGCGTAGTCGCGTCTCCATGAGGGATTGGGGAAATCTGCGTAGATGCGTAGACGCGTGAAGAAATTTGATGCAAATAACAGGAGCCCCCGATTGCTGGATTTTTGTGTTGATGCCGATGAAAATTGGACGTGAAGAGCTGGTGGTTGTGAGGGATTGAGCCTGCAATGTCAATCCAACACCAATGTGCGCAGGGAGGGTAGTCTGTGCCGGGAGGGTTTTGAGCAGTGTAAGAAGAATGCGAAGAAAGATATGAGGTGGCAGATTAGATTGGGATCACAGTTATTAAGGGTTGAAGTTACCTGGATCGCAGATTTAGAATCTGACGGTAAGGAGAGAGCTAAGTTGTTTGATTTTTTTTATTGGTTTTCAGATTAAAAAATATTTAGAAATCTGCAATTTGATATATGAATGATTTCTTCGTGTATTTGTTTTAAAGTTTTCAAAATATTTCAAAAATTTCAGATAAATTTTTGCCTATATCAATTTTTATAATATTCAGTGAAACAGCCATTCACTTAAAAATGCACAATAATATCAAAATCTGCCATTCATATAAGAATGTCCCTTCCCTTATTATTCTACGGATATTAAGTGGTTTCTTTCAGAAGAAACAGTTTGCAATTTGCAGAGATCTAGCGGATTATTAAGTGGTCGCTTTCAGAAGAATCAGTGTGCAATTTGCAGAGATCAAGCGCGGTAATAAACGGAGAAATTTGATTCCATTGGCTTTGACATTCTTCTTTTGATTTGCGTGGTGCAGGAACACAGCAGAACATCGGAGTCCGATATTCTTCTTCTTTTTCTTGTGCATTATGTACCCACGAATCCTGACATTTTTCTGAATCGCTCAGCGAGAGGTGCCGAAGGAAGTGTACCTGGACTGAATCTCTCTTTCACTGGCAGAATGCAGCGTATTTTTATTTTACCATCTATTAGGTTTATTACCTAGAGAAAATCTAACATTCTCATTCGTGAATACCGGCATTTATTATCAAATAAATAGTTAGATTTACTATTATCAAATAGTAAATGTTAGATTTGTTCTAAGTAAACAAATACCGGATTAAATTGCTGAGAATGTTAGATTTGCTCCCGGTAATAAACATTTCTAAACGCAAAAATCAAGAACGCAGGATGCTGCTGGTTCAAGAGAAATTCAATCCATGTAACAGGAAACACGTCCGCTTCGGCACCTCTGATCGTTGCTGAGAGGACGTTGAAGTCGACCGCTGACGTTGGTGATTCAGAAGGTAGTGTGGATTCGTGGGTGGATAACGCACTCCTATGTCCAAGGAACACAAGTTGCCTCCGGTGGTGTTCTCAGCCCTTATTTTCCATATAAGCTACTAACCTATCACTGGGAATGTTACAATCATCACCTTCCAAATTACAAAAGCATTTCACCATTTTTTGATTGGAGACCTATTCCAACCTCTCATGAAGTCAAGCTTTGCATATTTTTGAACCATTACTTGACACCACAGACCGTTACCTATTATTAATATCCAAACACATTTAGTTTCTAATCTTTGTTAAAAACATGAACATTCAGCTGGTTGGTTATGCTCTTGGTGTTATAGTGGCAGCTATGAGGTTTGATCCTGGGTCTCCCATAGATTAGACCTGGCAGTTATCGATTCACCATGTGGTTAAAAAAAACATGAACATTCTTTAAACTTTAAACCTTCGCCACCAAAATCTTTGTGAGTTGCAATGTGATGCCATTTCATCAAAGCAATAATTTTTTCCTGATTTTTCCTAAACCAAAAAAAATGCTTCCACATATCCTTTCCGGCCTTATCTTTTGTCAAAATGATTAACTAAGACGGGAATGCATCAAACCCTTGTGCTTAACTACCTGTATTTGATATCCTTTTCCAAAAGAGAAAAGGCATCCCATCATATTTTGGAGTTGTTTATTGTAATTTTAGACATATTTTTGTAGAATTTTCCAGGGTTAAAATTTTAGTCAAATTAATTTTTTATAATAAAATATAGCTATTTCCATATTATGAAGTGCTATGTAATTTGCAAGATTGAACATACAAATCTTTTGTGGAATTAAACCATAAAAAATTATGTACTTTTGGGTTATACACGTTCACGTTGGTGACAATAATCATCTTCCATTTTTTTTTCCATTTTTGACTAACTTTTAGTAATGTAGGAGTTCATTATCCAAATTATCTAAAATCCACAAATTTGCTAAGAAACCAAATACTCTACATAATTAGCTTTACTACGTCCCAAAACAAATCTAACATTTCACCCCGTTCATGTCTTCTACGTTTATGTTGCTTTTTGGATTTATGTAAGAATAAGATTTCAAAAGTGTAAATAAGTATTTTAAAAGGGAAAGTTGGACGTTAAATCAATTATCTCTCTCCACTTTACACAAGGTACTTTATTTTTATTTTGATCTAATGTTGCAATAAGATGGCAAGGTACTTCATTTAAAGAATCACATCATACATTACAAGAAAATACTTTATCAAAATTCTTGGAAAGGCATTAGAAAGTCTCATTAATAAAAAGATAACATACCAATTTACACTCATCCAAAAAGAACTATATTGTTCTTATCAATGCAATAGCATGTCATATATAAAAGATGGATGGCTAATTGTATTTTCAAAATATATTACTATTGGAAAAAATATCTAAAAAATAATGACATCACTCTTTTAATCACCCAGGGATGCCTCATCCATTTTTTACCTCAAATAAAAATTCGTTTTAAATCAAATAAAAAACCCAGCGAGAACCTTTTTAAATGAAATAAAAAATCCCATTCTACCTCAAATAAAAGTCAAATTATACAAGATTGAGAGAATGATGAACATCAAAAGCATTCCTGCACAGATTGAAATGATTATGTGAAATAAACCTCGCAACATGATTGAGAGAAAGATGACCATCAAAAGCAAGATTGAAATGATTATCTGAAATAAATCTCGCAACACAATTGCAAAAATAACCTACAAACTATGTCTCCATGCTACTGCAACACAGTTGCAAAAATAATATACAAAATAAGTGTCTCCAAGCTACTAAAAGTCAGGATGGGTGGCTCTCAATCTTCTTTTCTTACTCTAAATAATTTGATTCAACGATTGATAACGCGGGTGAGATTTGGCTCTACAAATAAAATAACTATTTTATTGGCCAACTTTATTGAACCCATAATAATTGACAGTAAATTTAATAAATAGTGAAATAATTGGTGTTAGAAAAAGTATTCGTGTTTTCACAACACATCGTGGCTGCTAAAGAAAAATGTAAAATACATCGTGTCACTAAAGCAAAATGTAAAGTTGCATTAGAGAATTATAAGAGACCATTTGTGACTTCACAACCCATCACATAAAGGTTAGAAATTTGTTTTTTCCTCCGATTCCAATCTCGAGCTATAGATTCTTAAATTCTTGGAACATTATAGATTCTTAAAGTTTTGGAATATTCAAACAATGATATCAAATGGATGAAAATAGTGACGTGAATTCAACTATTTAAAATCTTACAGTCAATTTTATCTTGAGATAAGTTGTATTTCTATCCAATTTTATCTTGAGATAAGTTGTATTTCTACCCGATCTATCTTAATATCGGATCTATCAAGTTTCGAGAGAGGTCAAATCTCTCAAGGTGAAAACCTATTTTTTGAGTGCAAAACTTGTGGAAAGGTTTGCACCTCGAGAGATTTGATCCCTCGGAGCTGGTGTTAAGATGGATCTAGACTGGTTTCAATAGTGTGCGGTCATATAAAATTTGATAAACATTTAATTATTTTGATCATTTTAAATATGAAAAATATGTCTAAGAATAATTTGGTCAATTTAATTTAAAATTTTCTTAGTTATCTTAGTTTGTTGAAATGAGAGAGACTATGAAAAATGATGAAATAAAAATTTTGAGTGCAAAATGTCAATGTAACAATTTTGATTGATAGAAAATGTGAATAATAAGAATATAGTCAATTACGAACAATGTTCATTATGATTAGTCTGAAACTATTTTATTCTACTATTTTTTTTGTCACACCTATTAGTTTTTCCATTTTCTCATACCGATCATATGAAAAGAGTACTTGGAATCATAGACCATTCTTCCATTTTTTCATACTGATCATATGAAAAGAGTACTTGGAATCGTAGACCATTCAAATATTTAACTCGAGCTATTGTATTAAAAAACATACCTTATCTCTGTTGCTCTCCAATATTAATAGTAGTTTTCTCTCATTGTGACTTATGGAGTGTTAAACCCCAAATAATTTTCAATAGTAGTTATTTTCTATTACTGGGTCTGAATACAAAGTAATTAAAAATGTTGAATGATGGAAAATGTGAAACATAAGAATGTAGCCAATTATAAATAGTTTATAGGTTCAAGAAGCAAACATTTTATTTACGATGAAAATTCAAGTATTGTATTTATGGTTAAATTACTGTAACACATAAGTCAATGCACATCATGAATATTTTTTATGTGCTTACACCGAAAGAGTGTGTATATTTTGGGGTGAGGAGGAGAGACAAGGGAAGATAGAGATATAGATGGGGAGAGAGGGAAGAAGAGAGACTTGAAGATAGGGAGGGAGGAAGAGATATAGATATATAGAGAGAAATGTTATGGAGAGAGAGAGAGGGAGGGAGAAAGATATACATAGATATGGAGAGAGTGTGTGTATGTTTAGGGGGTGAGATAGAGAAGGAGAGACAATGGGAGATAGAGATATAGATGGAGAAGGAAAAAAAGTGCTTACACTGAAATCAATGCACACTATTAATTTAATTACTTTGAAATTAATGTACATCATACATCTAGTTGCATCAAATTAGAAATCAATATCTACAGTAAAATCATTGCATCTAGTGCAAACAATCAAATAGGATTAGAAATCAACATCTATATTGAAATCAATGCATCTAGTGTAAGCAATCAAATAGGATTACAAATCAATATCTACACTGAAACCAATGCATCTAATGCAAGCAATCAAATATGAATTGAAATCAACATCTATGTTGAAACCAATGTATCTAGTGTAGGCAATCAAATAGGCTTACAAATCAATAAATGCTGAAACCAATGCATCTATTGCAAGCAATCAAATATGAATTGAAATCAACATTTATGTTGAAATCAATGCATCTAGTGTAAGGTATTAAATAGGCTTAGAAATCGACATCTACACCGAAATCAATGCATCTAGTGCAAGCGATCAAATAGGATTAGAAATCATTATCTACACTGAAATCAATGCATTAGTGCAAGTAATCAAATAGGATTAGAAATCAATATCTACACTAATCCTATTTGATTACTTGCACTAATGCATGAACCACACTGGTTGGTTCTAAACGCGTCAGCCTAAATCTACCAATGTGATTTCTCCTGAAATTGTTTCCAAATTACATCTATTTTAGTGAAAATAAAAAATATTCATGACTTCTATGTTTTTATTTGTCTCTGTTGTTAATTAATGTTGTCATTGATGTCAATATGGCATTGGTCGAGATGGAAAATATTCTTGATATGCCTAATGAATATCATGAAACCCTAGAATGAGATTATAAGGTTGAAGACAATAGATGCCTAGTTCCATATGATGATGTGGTAACTCTTGTTTGATAAGAATGTCATCAATTAATATGTCAAGTCACTAATGAAGAAGTCTTAAGAAGTGCCAAGTGCCAAGTATTTAGAAGCCCTTGATGACATATGGAGGACTACATTTGATGATGTCATATTCTTGGTGGATGACCACAATTGATGATGACACTTGATGAGTTCTTGATAACGTGGTTGGAGATCATTTGATGGTTGGAAGATTATTTTGGAGTTCTCCTAATGATGTTGCACTGTGACTACAGTAGTATACGGTGACATCGTTCATGTGTCATGTTACATGGATGTTGCACTCCTACATAATGACTTTATGATCCTATGATTGCATTGATAACAATGAAGAAGCCATGTTGTCCCAAACATTCCTCATGCTGTCCCAAACTTTTTATGCATAAAATTTAAGTATAGTCACAAAAAAATATTTTGGACACCTTGGAGGCATCCTTTCAAAATGGATCGTAGACCATCTTAAAGAGGATATTTTCCTCTTTCTAACGAGCCTTTATTTGCCCCGAAACTCCCAATAGTTTATGAGATATTGAATTTTTAAGTTAAGGAAATATTCCTAGCATTGAGCTGACCTACACTCAGTCATACAAGTTGGCCTCACTTCAAATAGACGTGTCCCTTCAGTTATAGACAAAATCTCTATAAATAGATGTCTAAACACTTCATTTTTATCACCAATTCAAGTTAGAATTGAGAGATACGAAGGATAGAATAAGACAGAAGGCCAAGGAGAACAAGGACACTATTATTTAGGACAAAAAAAGATAATTTTGTTTGGGCATAAAACCTTGGTCGAACCTACCATAATTTTCGTGATCAAAGCTGTCGTAGTTGTCGTGGTAGAAGTTGTTGTAGATGTCATAGTCGAAGCTATCGTAGTTGTCGTGGTCGACACTATTGTAGTTGTCATGGTCAAACAACTGCCATAGTTTCTGTGGTAGAAGCTGCCATATTTGTTGTAGTCGAAGCTCTCATAGTTGTCGTGGTCAAAACTACCATAGTTTTCATGGTCGAAGCTTCCGTAGTTGTTGTGGTCGAAGCTGCCACAGTTGTCGTGGTTGAAGCTGCCATAGTTGTTGTTGTTGAAATTGTCGTAGTTGCCATGGTCGAAGTTGTCATAATTGTCATGGTCAAAGTGTTGATTTATAGGGATTGGACAAATAAAGCTTATTGAGGTCTTCTCTTGAGAACATAATAGGGAAGAGTTGGAGAACTTTGTGAAGCAACATATTGAAGACTTGTGGAGATCATTGAAGACCATGATGCATTGAAGCCATTATGAGGTGACCTTGAAGCTGCCGCAGTTGCGTGGTCGAAGCTACCATAGTTGTCGTGGTTGAAGTTGTTGTAGTTTCCGTGGTCAAACTTGTCATAATTGTCATGGTCGAAGTGTTGATTTATTGGGATTGGACAAATAGAGCTTATTGAAGTCTTCTCTTGAGAACATAACAGGGAAGAGTTGGAGAACTTTGTGAAGCAACATATTGAAGATTTGTGGAGATCATTGAAGACCATGATGCATGTCTTTTGGGTTTAATTTCGTATTTACTTCCTATTTGTAACAACTCTGTTTTCATTTTGTTGGATATACTTGAGAGAAGTAATACATGAAGAATTTACACTTCAAAAGCTTATGTTCTTAAATATTTTTAATATAAGGCTGGAGTGCAAAACATGGACTTCTAGAAGGGCAGCTCCGGTATGAGGTTTGAGGGACTATTATGCTCAACTTTTAACTATAGGCATTTTTGGTCAAACATAGGTAAAAACCAAGTCAAAATGAAAAATTTAGTGTTGGAACTACGTTGTATAGTCTCTGGTATGGCCCGGGAAATGCCGGGCATGAAATGTGTTTCCAACATGTGGGATGTTTCAAGGATGTACAACACACGTTTCTAGAAATAAGCCTAGTATGGTCCCGTACTGGAAGTTTGTTGGAACACAGGTGGGAGGACATGATCCACTGCTTCGTCTGTGCAAACCAACCATCAACAAAAAAAAATAACAGGCTTTTCCAGCTAAAAGTAGCTTCAACTACAACAAAGGCCTTGATCTAGACAAATAGACTTATGATTCCTTTCCAAAAATGTATGAGTCTTCATAGAGTTTGGTGAGGCAATACTGTGTGAGGGAACATCTGACCAAGATTACCAAGTGCAGTGCAAAGATTACAATATTTTTTTTTTACTTGTTACGCCTGTCCTAAGTCTAATGAACTAGAATCAGTTACGCCTGTCCTGAGTCTGATGAACTAGAATCATTTACTGTGCTGTCTATATCATCTTCAGAAAGAGAATCTGCAAATCTAGGTCAGTGAAAGTACATAAACATTAAAAATAAAACCATACAATACTTGCTTATTTCTTCTCATCTATCGACTCATAATAGCGACATTAGCATTCTGTGAGAAATCATTCCATAAAAGTCTATAATTGAATCTCTTTCCTGCTTTATTTCTTCTTGCAAACTTTCTATATTGTGCTTGCTAATGCCAGGTTTCAGTTTGAAATCAGTTTTGCCTGCAGCAACACTTTTATTGTGCTATATCCACCTTTAAAGTCAAACTCTACATGCTTCTCCTGAATATATGTAAGCAAAATAATGAATTAGCAAAGATCTATTTTAATGTTCTCTCATACCCAATATTGAAAAAACTACCTGCCAAAGTGGGCATTTGAAAATTCGATCGCGAATGCCCAGAACCCGCAGCCTTCCGATCGCAAGCCTGCAAGTAGTATAGTGACGGTGCCGTGCCACTCTGGGTTCCAGACAGCCGAAACAAAATAAATGAAGGGGGAAACTAAGCCTATTACCATCTGAAATATAAACCCTATTTGTTCGATGGTTTCAAGTCTCAGATTTATAGAACAACTCAATCCAAACAAAATAAATGAAGGGGGGAAACTATGCCTATTACCATCTGAAATATAAACCCTATTTGTTCGATGGTTTCAAGTCTCAGATTTATAGAACAACTCAATCCAATCAAAATAAATGAAGGGGGAAACTATGCCTATTACCATCTGAAATATAAACCCTATTTGTTCGATGGTTTCAAGTCTCAGATTTACAGAACAACTCAGTCAAAACAAAAATATGTGCATTATGATCCAAACACAGAGCAAAGGGTTATAAAAATGCACACCAAAAACATAACCCATCTGATAAGATAGAAATAAATCGACCCAAGAGCTCGACCACAGTTTCTCTTTCTCCATAATCTTCTATGACAACAACTGGTTTCATAATCAGAAACTCGCTCTTTTTATCATGTGCTCTATTAAAGAAATGGGGAAGCAGATGGAATAATCCATTCTATAAAATTTTAAGCTGCTTTGCAGTAGTTTTACCTTTAATTTTTCATTAATAATTCACTGAAAATGTGGAAACAAAAGTAAGATCAGACTCTGCCCAACAGCTGTAGATCAGAAGAGGTTTAGAAGGAATATGCAGATGGTGGTCTCCGCTTTACCGAATGCCATTTGGGATTGTGTGTGCAGGAAGACAACAGAGCACTGGAGGAGACATTGTTCTACTATCCACTTAAGTGGACTGAATCTCTGTTTCCACCGGCAGAATATGGCCTGTCTTTACTCTGCCGGTAGAAAGAGATAACAGGAAGCAAGAATGCACCTCTGCAGCTCCTCAGAAGAAGCATGCGGAAGAAATAGAAGAAGACCCTGGTCCTCTGTTGTCCTTAGGCACCACACAAACCATAATGGAATCAAATTTCTCCCACACCACTGGAGCTTTGCAAACTGGTCACTGATTCTTTTGAATACTGGCAGCGTCATAACTCATCTTCTTAATATTCTTCTCACACTGGACACTGATTATTCTGAATACAGGCAGCATGGAAACTCATCTCTTTCTCCATATTCTTCTCACATTGTCCAGTAAACCCGTGGCTCAAATTCGTCGAGCATGGACACCGCGGGCTTAATCCTTCAAAATGACAAACTATTCACATCGGCCCACCTATCTCTGAAAACCTTTACATAGATATGTGCAATGAAGTACGAAATCAAAAGCATCTCATAAGTATCTCATATTTATAGTAACAGGATAGCTCATTTCAAGTGGGTCTAAATTACATTTTCTTAATTGGAAATCAACAAAAATACACTGAAACACTAATTTGTTGGACAAATCTATTTAAAATGTTTAATTTGGTAACAATATCTCAAAGTACAGGGATAGGTTATTACAAATTGGGGAGAACATGGTCCAACTCCCACATTTTATTGGAAAACAAGAAAATATATTGGAATAATAATTCCTTAAAATAATATATTTCTATGTTCAAAATATGCTCAAAAGGAGATTGATGTCTTCCATTTAGTAACAGTGTCCCATCTTTATGGTGATGGAAAAAAGTGGGTCCAACTCACACATTTTATTGGAAAACAACATAATACATTGGAAACAACATAATACATTGGAAGAATAGATTTCTATCTTAAAATTTTGCTTAAAATGAAATTGATGTGTTTTATTTAGTAATAATATCACATATTTATAGTGATGGGATAGCTTATTGCGAAGAACGTGGGTCCAACAACAATTTTTATCAAAAAAAAAAAAAACAAAACAAAACAAAACAAAAAAAGCATTGAGATAGAAATTGGTGAGAAGAATACATTTCTATGTTCAAAAATTGTTTGAAAAGGTATTGATGGATCCAATTCACTTTTTATTGGAAAAAAACTAAATAATTGGAGCACTAATTATCAAAAGAGTACAATTCTATGTTCAGAAATTGTTTTAAAAGGGACTAATGAGTTCCATTTAGTAATAGTATCCCATATTTATAATAACATATAGGTTATTATAAGTTGGGAAAAACTTATTGGAAAATGATTAAAATACATTAGAAAACTAATTCATGGGAAGAAATAAATTGGTTAAAAAGAGATTGATGTGTTCCACTCACGAATAGTATCCCATGTCTATAGTAATGGGATGTGGGTCCAACTCACTTTTTATTGGAAAACAATAATAATACATTAGAACACTAATTCCGTGGAAGAAAAAAATTGCATAAAAACAGATTGATGTTTTCAACTTACCAATAGTATCTCATATCTATAGTAAACGTATCACTGATTACGAGTTGCGAAGAACGTGGGCGGAACTCACACTTTTTCTTGGAAAGCAACATAAATACATTGGAATACTAATTCATCGGAAAACTGGATTTAAATTTTCAAAAATCTGTTAATACAAGTGAGTTGATGATGCCACCTACCATTTTCTTGGAAAACAACAAAAATACATTGGAATACTAATTCATGGGAAAACTAAATTTAAATTTTCGAAGCTTTATTATTACAAGTGAGTTGATGATGACACCTACCTCACAACGCCACATTGAAGAAATGCATTTCTTCACATTATCTCTAACAACATAGAGAACCACGCCACTAAATCCTCTGGCCTTTTTTATGATGTGGTTGAAATGATTCATTGTTTTCACTTTTAGAATTTTTTAGAGATTGTAAATAAATTAATGTATGATATGTATGAAAGTAAGTGAGTTACTCCACAAATTGTGAAAGTTTCTATAAACACTATTCGTTATGTTAAAATATAATTGGCTTACAAAAACATTGAAGTAGAAAGTGAGATAGACCTTTGCTTGCAAGTCTGCGGTCAAAACTGGTGAGCCATTCCATTTGGCCCATTACCAATTTACAATTAAATTTTACACATCCTCGTACCACCAAATGTGAAAAATTTAATTCCAAATTATTAATGCCCCATGTTCTGCCTCCACGTAGGATTACCAACTAATTTTCACTACAAATACAATTAAATTTTACACATCCTCATACCACCAAATGTGAAAAATTTAATTCCAAATTCTTAATGCCCCATGTTCTGCCTCCACGTAGGATTACCAACTAATTTTCACTGCAAACCTCTAAATATTACAATGACTATAAAATATCATATATGTTATAAAATTTGATCGAGAAAAAATTAAAATTAATATAATTATTATACTTTAATTCCTTTTAATAATTTATTTCATTTTTATTTTATATAGAAATTAGTTAGCAAAATCTTGTCATCTTTCATGCAAAACCTTAGATCAGGTAAATGTGTGTAGGATGCTCATGTGGGTCTTTTCTAAACACACTTTATAGAGCATATAAGAATAATTCATACTATCTAGTTTGGTTTTGTTATCTTAGTTTCACTTTATAGTTTTAAGTTCAACATTGTAATTTTTTATTATTCAAAAACATTTAGGGCATTGATAGTTGGATTGTCAGCACTAATTTGGAAATATTGAATAATAACACTAATAGTCATACTACCAATGCTAGTTTTTAAAATTGTCGAAAAAAAGTGTTGACAACAAGATTATCAACGACAATTGTAAAATTGATTTATTTTTATGTCAAAATCAAAGTGAAGACAACTCACATGTCAGCAAAGGAGCAAAGACATGATGAAGAGAGCACTGGATAAATGAATGGTGACATGTTGTTTCATGACTTCACATTGGAATATTTTCGCCACTAGAGGGTAATCGTCATGGTAAACTAGTGGTGTAATTACTCATTTTTATGTGTGATTGATTGATTTCTACATCTAATCTCAAATTTTTCTCGGCAGTGGAAGTAATTATATTGTGCAAAGTTAGAAGTCGTATAGGGCTAATCCATTGTATTGTGTTATCTGCCAAGGTGAAAAGTTTGTTATCCTTCATTTTCATGATTGAATGCCACTTTCGTTTCCATTTCTTGCATTTTT
The DNA here is from genome assembly GCA_031772625.1 of Pinus tabuliformis. Taxonomy (NCBI): domain Eukaryota; kingdom Viridiplantae; phylum Streptophyta; class Pinopsida; order Pinales; family Pinaceae; genus Pinus; species Pinus tabuliformis. Next base: position 475,846,799 of record CM062809.1, on the reverse strand, counting down.
GGATGGTGGAAGTTATGAGAAAAAGTGGAAAATTGCACATAGGGAACCCAAGGGGCCTAACCTCCTCCAAGTGTGTCCATAGGTTCGAGAGCATTTTCAGGAGCCTAGATTGGACAAATTATTTTATTGGTGTAGGGGTTATCATGATGTTGTTACTCGAGCTTTTGCTGAAGGATTTTATGGCCAGGGGATCACTGTTGGGGGTGTTTATTTTCTTTTCATAGAGGAAGTGGTTGCATAGGCTACATGCCTCCTTGTTGATGGAGAACGCTAGTTTAAAAGCCACATCTTAGCTAGAACTAATATTCCTCTCTTCTTAAAGGATGAATATAAGGACAAACCATGGCGTTTGGAGCTACAAAGATCTTGGTTGAAGGATGAATGGCACCTGCTACTGAGGATTACACAGTCATATTTCACTTGTGAAGCACGACTCAATAGAGTAAATATGTATCATTTATGTTTCCTCGCTCACATAGGTGGACAGGTCAGGATGAATGCCCCTTTCATTTTACTGATGAGTCTTAAGAAGATGTCTACAAGAGTTAGGGAAAAAACGGATTCTTCATCCCACTTTATTTATCACAAAGGCTTAATTAAATTATTAATTGAAAATCATTTAAGAAAAATCAACAGAACATGGGAGAATTTTCTCTTTTGGGGGTGTTTTGTAGATCTTGTCTCACAACTACCTAAGGCCGCTGACAAAAAGAAAGGAATAAAGAAAATTGTTGAACAACCCTAGACCTTAGAGTTGGGGACTTCATCTATCCAAACCAAAATCCAAAAGAGAATATGATGACAAAACGTCCCCCTCCTCTAGTTCCTGAATTGGAAGGGGTTTATACGAGAAGAGGTGGGAGACTTAGATAAAAGAAGAACTTGTCCCCTCACCATATGCCTTCTCCTGCAAAGGCTAAAGCCACTAAGCTAATAGAGAAAATAGAGGTTTAAGCTACAGAACTTGAGACAGAGAAAGAATAAAGTGATAGGGAGCCTACCTTTGCTGAGATTTTTGGAGGAAGAAGGCCACATATTATACCGTTGAAAAAACTTAGGCTAAAATTCTAGCTTAAACAAAATATTAGGTTGGAAGAGAAATTTATTGAGGTAGATGATAAACTTGAAAAATATTTGATCATAATCAAAGAAAATCCTGCAAGTTCTACGAGACCTAGGGGTAAAAATGAGAAGCCTAATCTAGAGGCCAAGAAAACTAGGAAAGCGAGACAAAGTGAGGTTGATATCTTATTAGAGGCATCTTGCAGACTCAACTAAAAATATTCAGAGTAGAGTTTTGTTTTTCCAAGAATTTTTTAGGGAATTTTGATGGTGCGCTGACAGTTAACCTATCAGGATTTTTTCTGCTTCAATTTTGGTGAGAGTTGATATTTACATTATTAGCATGAATTTTGAGATAAAACTAATAGTTAATCCGTTAGAAATTCCAATTTTTTCTCCTGAGTTGAAGTGTGCTAGTTATTCCGTCAGCGCTAGGAGGGGACTACTTTTTTAATGTAACAAGAAGAATTTTGGAATGAATACAACCCTGAAGGAAGGATTTACTTGCTAGATGGCCCTTTTTGTGGATCAAGACCAAATATTAAGGAAGAATTTAGCACATCAAGCATGATGATGAAACACATTTTTTCAGAAAATTTGGGCAGAATATCAGTAGTCGGTTTTGACCCTTAGCTTCAACCATGTCTCCAGCAACAACATGATCTTTAGATACGTAATATTATTGTTTTTGTTTCATCATTGAACAATACAATATTTGTAGTTTTAATTAGAGACATAGTTATCTATTTTTGGACCTTGTAATCAAAGTTTTTTTAAACTTGGTTATGGTTTTGTAAGTACTCTATAAAGATTATGATTTTGTAATAAGAAAGGTTTGGGAAATTTTTTAAGGAGAATATTGTGTGTTATTCTTGATCAATCTATTGACATATGCAGTGTTACATATACATTCTTGCGGAGATTCATATGTGTATAACTTCCTGTTTCTCTTTCCTCATGGTGTTTAGTTTCTCTTTATGCTACATCTCTTGATTATTGATTTTTCAATATTTTGGATAAAGCGTTATGAACTAGAATTCCTTATGAATTCTTTGATTTATGTTATTTGAATACTTTGCATGTTTTCTACTTAAATACCTATAACCTAATTATTATTTCCCTATTGCTCTATTTATTTTTTGTATTTTGTCTCCATATATTGATGGTATCTTGTACACGAAGTTATATCCTATCTTTCCTCTATTATGGGTTGTTTATGTATCCTATGGTTATCTTATATACTAGACTCCATGCCCAATGATCCTTATTCTCTTCTTTCCAAACCAAATTCATATTTTACATGTAGAATATGACCACTGAGCTTAATGACCTACTACTAAAGTGACCATCACTGGTAGAGTTTTAAGGAGAGATCCCTCTCCAAGCTGAAGGGTCGACTTTCAATCCAAAGTGGTTAAAGTTTACCTTAGTTTCTTCCCTCTACAACTTGGGTTTTTTCTAAGTGATAACAATTTTTAATGCCCCTAAACTAAATTTATAATGTGTCCTTGAATGACTTTAGGAAGTGAGTTTTAACTCACCTATAAAATCAAACTAGGACTAAAATGACTGAACCATCAATTTAATTGGACTCATGGCATTAGGATAAAATATGAGACACCACCCTCTTATGATTCCACTAGATGATTTTTTTTTTTTTTTGATGATATATAAAGCTAATGTTTTTGTTGATAAGGGCTAATGCAATTTTTGCATAAATGTATTTATTTCACAAAAACATGACTCGGTTGATTGTGGGTCATTTTCTCATGTGGGCCTTAGCCAAATGCACGTCTCGAAGCTTACAAAAATCATTTATACTACTTTTTTTCCTTTTTATACCCCTTAACAAAATTCACATTGTGTCCTTTAATGGATTTAGGTAGTGGATTAGAAGACACCATATTACTCTAACCATGAATTCGATGGCTAAAAAATTGATTGCATTGGACTCTTGACACTAGGATACAACTACAAACACCCCTTTCCCATGATTGAATTTGCTAAAACTTGATCTAATAATTATATTAAGAGCTAGGTTGTTTCCCTTAGTAAGGATCAATGAATTTTTTCACAAAGGGTTTTATATTCCAAAACCACAAGTTCAGATATTATGAGTAGCATGATCACATGTGGCCTTGTTAAGCACACTTTCTAGACCTTTAAAAACTAATTCATACAAATGCAATTTTTGCATAAAGAGGTCCATTTTAAAAACCTTTAGCTTGGGTGATTGTGGGTAGTGCGTTCATGTGGTCCTTAATCAAACACACTTTCTAGAGCCCATGGAGCTCATTTATGTTTATGAGATTGGTTTTAGAATCCTTCGACCAAATTCATAATGTGTCCCTAAATGGCCAACTATTGAAATTAATATCCCATAGATGTTGATAAAAGCACCATGAAAATATTTTTTTGAAAAAAATCACATTTTAATAAAAAAAATTATAATACATAAATATATAAAAAAAATATAATTATATAAATATTTAATTTCAAATTGTAATATATATCTATCGGGACCAAGAGCACCAAGGCACACCTATTGGCATGTGGGCGAGTGACACAAGGTTCAAAAGCATGCCAACAAAGCCCTCTTAGATACCTACATTCAACACTTGCAAGCAAGTGAAGTCTCACCAAAGGTATACTAATCTGGTTCAAAGTAACCCACCCTAACTAGTGCAATTTCCATATGTCACAGACATACGCATTAAATGAAAATATAATCATACAACCTTACTACATACATTGAATAATCCAAACATCTACAATGGGTATTGTTAAAGTATAATATATGGTTAAACCTACAAAGTAAACATCATATGGGCATTCGTTGTGTGAGTGCAAGACCAAATTTAACGCATCATATGTCCATTTATTTATTTAGTGACACAATGATTTACAATACCTAAATTACCCACCCAAAATCTTCATCAAAAACCCTGCAAAATGTCTATAATTCATTCATTGATCCCAACAGTGGTACAAAACAAATGAGTGATAGTAATGTGGAACTGAAATAAAATTTATGTGTATTTAATATTTGTATTAATCATCAACAATACAAGTTATACACTAGCTTCATATACCCGAAGGCGGGAACTCAAACTATGACCATTAATGTTACACTTATGGGCAATGCCATGAAAATTAACATAGTGGATATTTATAGTAAAATAGTATGGTAACATACCCACAATATATACATCAACAAGTCTAATAACATTGAATTATCATGTAACAATAGAATAAAAAGAAAAAGCCTCTGCCATAGACGACAATCACTTATATAGATTTTGACTTTAGCATCCTATTTAAGGGAATCTCTAGCCAACTCACCTTGATGAGTTGTCCTTGCATGTATAGAGCATATGTCTTTCGCTGGACCATACCGAGTCAAACCACCACCACCTCGTATGCCTAACCAACCTCGTACCCTGAGCCACTCTATCATGGTTTTACACCAATTGAAGGGAGGGCCTCTACAGTCCTTGCCACAAAATTTTCAAACATTTCTATAGCCTTGTGTGTGATTATATTTATTGCCTTTATTGATCCAATAATGTTTTTGTTAGTTTCAATAGGCATAGGAATATTTTGGAATAGGTGTTCATTCTTAACAATAATTTTGTGCACCATGGCTTTTTCTGTAGCGAGATCATCTATGACATGCATGGCTTCATCCTATAGTTTTTTCACTCTCTAACCTAGCTATCACTACTCCACTCTCCATTCAATAATATTTTTTCCCAACGTCACAATTTTGATCATTGCATCTCCACATTCTGATAAGGATAGAGATATTGATTGCTACATATGGTTTCATTCTATTTCTTTGTAATTTGAATTCTAGTACCAATACCATTGAGCTCAACATTATCTTGCAATATATTCCATAATTCTATGGCATCCACACATAATTTTGTGCACTCATTCTCAATCTCTCATGCACTCTAAAATGTTTTGAAGGTTGTGTGAACCTTTTCTCTTCTTTCAACTTCTTTTGCCTAAGTAGTAGCTTAATCTACAATTATAGGTCTTCCACCTATTCCTTTAAGATGTGAACAACCTCTTCAATATTTGACAATTTCTTTCATTTTGGAGCATCAATTTCCATGGGGACACCTAATATTTCGCTATATGCTACTTCGTCAGCTCGTCACAATGTCCCTTCTATTTCCTTAACCTATTATTGTACTTCTTCTAACTGTATGTCTACTACTTGCAGAGCCTCCTACTAATTAGTGATCTAGACCAAGTCCGTCGAGGTTTCTTGTAACCAAAACTGTACCTTCTAGTAAATAAAATATTGTAAATAATGTAAAACATGCATTGGTGATTAAGAAATGACTAGTTCTACTCAAGGTACCAATTTAGCTTGTTTTTGGAAATCATTGTTCAAAGTGTACTATGACTAAAGGGATGACCAAGGTGTGACATTTCACTAGAGTTGAGGATGACTACGATGGTTCAGGTAAGATATTTGGTACAAGAGTTTCATTGATTTCCTTTGCTGTAGTTTTTGGCTCAATTGGTTAGGTATAGGATTAGCCACCCTTAATTCCTCAATAATTAGAGACAATTGTTCTAGTTGATTTTTCATCCAATATTGTAATTCCCATCGAATTCATAGTGCTCAATATCTGCATTGTTGCCATGAGAGGGTTAGCTAATTCCAACATAGTAGAGAAAATATTGACAAGGATACTACAGTTGGAAGAGGACCAATTTATGGCAAGGTTCCACCAAAATTTGCAAAAGGCTAGTGAAAAGGCTTGGCATGATTTCCATATTAAGCAAAATAAATTCCAAGTTGGTGACCTTGTCTTAATATACAACAATAAATTTTTGAAACACCTTGGAAAATTTCAGATACATTGGTTGGGTTCAAATACTATTATGTATGTCGTAGATCCAGGTGTTTTGCAGTTGGAGAAATTAAACAAGGATCCCATTTATGGACTTTTCAATGGGATCTTCCTAAAATTGTATAGAGATAGTTTCCCCACCTTCCAAAATTGATCTATATATATAAAAATGAAACATAATCTTTGTTTTTGTAACCTTATTTGTGTATGTAGGAAGGAGTTGTGAAGAAGATAATGTAGAGAATGTTGTGACCATGGGAAATAGTGCAACAAGCTTGGCAGAGTAAAAATTTACTGTCGTAGTGAAGGATAGGTACTCTAAGAATCAAGAACAAAACGTAGTCAGGGAAACAAACATTTGGATCATAAGTGCAAAGTATTGATGATAACTTGAAAAGTGGACTATAATTTGTAGTTGGTGACCACCACAAGAACTAAAAAAGTTTAGAAAAAGGCATCGATAAATTTGTGTGCCACCCATGTCGGTCAAACACTATGGGGACTATATTAAAGTCTATACTAAACTTAAGGTAATATCTGTTCTAAATCAACGACTATGTCATAAGGAATGTTCGCATGACTTCCACTATGGCCAAAACCACAAACAATGTTCTTTCCTAGAATGCCTTCTCATATGAAGATCGACAAAGTTATGAAAAGATAAGGCCACAATCACAAAATTTATCGTGGATGAAAAGGTGTGTTAGGAACATAAATAGAAACCTACTTCAAAAGTTCTGAATGTTGAATAACCTTAGACGATTTTGCTATGAAAATGAAAGATTCCCCCAAATGAATAGTTTAATTCCAGGCATTAAAGTTCAAAATTATAATAGGTACACACTTATTTAAAGTAGTTCAAAATTGTAATAGATACCCACTTATTTATATTTACTTCGATTGGCCTCTGAATAAGGTTATATACTTGAGTTTGTACACCTTGTCCTTATAATTTCCTTGGAATTATGGGTTAACTGTACAATAATTTAATGTGGCATATAAATCTACACTGGCGCAAACATTATCTATACCATTGTTTAAATTTATAATGAAAATGGCACTTGCAATTCATTCCACAAATGCTAAGAAATATGTACTATATTGATCTTGGAATATCTATTGAAAACGAAGGTCGACATATAAATCTACACTGACACGAACCTTATCTATACCATTGTTTAAATCTATAATGAAATTGGAACTTGCAATTCATTACACAAATGTTGAGAAATACGTACTATATCGATCTTTGAATATCTATTGAAAATGCAGGTCTCAAGGACACAGAGGAAGCTCATGTGTAGCTATGATTCATTTTATTTTATTAATATTATGTATATGGAATGGTAATTCTTCAAAAAAAACAAAGGCATGTGAGTAGATACTCCACTCATAGGACATCATAGGGGACAATTGAACATTATTTCTCCATAAGCATGAATGGAGCGCCAAATGGAAACATTGAACGTTCCACAATTCTTCCAAAAAAATATTCAATATTAGTTAGATTTATATTCAAATAATAAATTCTTATACTCGCTAATATTATCTATCCGCTCATTTAAAAGAAGAAAATAATCAAATACCCATTTGATAGGAGCTAATTCCAATTAAATTTCATACCCATTTGATAAGAGTTGATTCCAATTATTATATATCTCTGAATACTTAAAATTGTCTCTTGCCCTCACCATATTAATAAAAAAATAATTTTCTTAATGTAATAAAATTGTTAAAATTTAAAATAAGCTTTTAAATTCTATAGATAGAAACTTCCTTGCTGAGGGTAAAAGACTTACTTTTTCTTAATATTAAAGACTTAATTTTTCTTCATATTCTATTTTATTTTTTCTTCTCTGGTAACAAGTTATATTTTCAATTAGGTTTCCTTCTATTGAGCTAAAAATAATTCTTGTAATTAGTCCTCAATCTCCATGTAAGTTATTCATATAGAAATTATCTGCAATACTCCTTTATATTTCCTTTGGAGTAATAGCCATTCAATGTATTTACAACTGAAGAAAATAAAAAATGAGAGCTCATGCTATTAAGAAAGCTTATTGAAACTCTTAGAAACAATGTATATCTATTTTTTATGTCCTTTTTTGTCATCGTAGTTGTTTCTAGTATTGGTAAACACAAGTGCTAGTGTGTCTCTAACATTTTCATTCAGGAACAACTCTAATGCCCTTGACATGTTCTATAATGAATGTACGAATCATTTATAAGTTTTTTTTCAATATGGGCTTATACAAGTTATCTACTAACTCTTCTGCAAAGTCTTGTTTAGTTATTCCTTGCAAATGAGAGCAGTAATGATGGTGGCCTTCTGCATGGAACACAAATGGTAGTGTTAAATAAAATTTTGATGATTGATATAATATCACATTGCCTCCACCTAACTGACATTGGCATATGAACCATTATTTGACCTAAGAGTCCTCAAAACTATTAGCAAAGGCTTCAACATTAGAGAGATCGTGAATTGTAGCTAGTGTAAGAGTAGTGGGAAATGTGGCCTTTGCAGCCTTGTGACTTTTCCATAAAAGAAATAGATCCATAGTGAATGCCATGAAGACTAGAAAGATCAATATATCTTTAAATTATCTCTCAACTATTTCCCTCATTCCATATCCACTTGTAAGAAGTTATGGAAAATAACATGATAGTATAAATACATACCTATCTTGTTATGTCAATGTGGGGGCATTATTTTTCTGTGGAATGTGAAACACACTCAAACAAGAGTAAGCCAGGAATTAGAAGAACTATAACCATGTTATCGACACCAAATGATGTTATATATAATTAATAGAAACATGTTGCTAGGTACAGAAATATGTGGCAAATCACTGATCTATGAAAACTTGATGACCAAAAAGTGACACAACTACGTCAAATGGACTATGTGTCTTGTCTGAATGAATCATGTTTGAAAAAGAAACATTGCAAAAATTAACATAGTTGAAAAAGAGCATAAATAACACCACATAATTCTAGACATGTGATCTTATTAACATTTGGAAATCTAAATTTCATTTTAGTCTAAAATTTATATGGTTTGATCTAACCATATTCAACCATAGAAGAAAATTTCAAAATATAATACATGCAAATACAATGCCTAAAGCACAAATAAAATACAACTTAAAATCTCAAAAACTCTGTAAGCAAGTGAACAAGGGCTACTTCCCCTTGATCATCCTCATCTTTCTTAGCTTCTTGAGATGAGGTTCCCATGAAGCCACCATGAGACAACCACTACTAGATTGTAGCATCTGTGAGAATAAAAAAAAAGATAAATTCAAATAAATAGAAACCTACTTCAAAAGTTCTCTGTTGAATAAACTTAGACGAAGCTACTATGAAAATGAAAGATTCCCCAAAATGAATAGTTTAATTCCAGACATTAAAGTTCAAAATTATAATAGTTACACACTTATTTCCAGTAGTTCAACATTATAATAGTTACCCACTTATTTACAGTTACTTTGCTTGGCCTCTTAATAATGTTATATACTTGAGTTTGTACACCTTGTTCTTACAATTTCCTTGGAATTATGGGTTAAGTGTACAATAATTTAATGTGACATATAAATCTACACTAGCATAAACATTATCTCTACCATTGTTTAAATTTATAATGAAAATGGCATCTGCAATTCATTCCACAAATGCTAAGAAATATGTATTATATTGATCTTGGAATATCTATTGCAAATGAAGGTTGACATATAAATCTACATTGACATGAACCTTATCTATACCATTGTTTAGATTTATAATGAAAATGGAACTTGAAATTCATTCCACAAATGCTGAGAAATATGTACTATATTGAACTTGGAATATCTATTGAAAATGAAGGTCTCACGAACTCGGAGGAAGCTCATGTGTAGCTATGATTCATTTTATTTTATCAGTATTATCTTATGGAATGGTGATCCTTCAGAAAAAATTGAGGAATGCGAGTGGACACTCCACTCATGGGACATCATAAGGAACAATTAAGCAGGAATGGAGGACGTTCCACAATTCTTGCAAAAAAAAAATCAATATTAATTAAAATTATAAATGCTTATACTCACTAATATTATCTATCCACCCAATTAAAAGAAGAAGAAAAAAAATATCGTACCCATTTGATAAGAGTCGATTCCAATTATTATCAATATATATCTGAATACCTAAATATGTTGCTTCCGCTCACCAAATTTATAAAAAAAAAATTAATTTTCTTTTAATATAATAAAATTGTTAAAATTTAAAATAAGCTTTTAAATTCTATAGATAAAAACTTCCTTGAATAGGGTAAAAGACATATTTTTCTTAATATTAAAGACTTAATTTTTCTTCATATTCTATTTTATTCCTTGCTTCTCTCATAAGAAGTTGTATTTTCAATTAGGTTTCATTCTACTGAGCTAAAAATAATTCTTCAAATTAGTCCTCGATCTCCTTGTAAGTTGTTCATATAGAAATTATCTGCAATACTCCTTTACATTTCCTTTTGAGTAATAATCATTCGATTTCTTTTCCGGGTTTAATTTCCTACTTATTTTGTGTTTTTAACAAGATCCCCTTTCGTTTTGTTGGATATGGTTGAAAAGTTATAATTTCCATTGGGCTCCCTTCTGCGAAGATGAAATAGATTTTCTGATTTTTCCTAAAAAACCACGCAACCAGTTGATCCAGGTGGCTCCAAAGAGACACACAGGACAAAGATGGCTCAAAAATCAAAGTGTTTTGATTATGCTAGAAACAGGTTCATGTTAAGTATCTCGTCATGGTGATCGTGGAGGTGTGAACGGTTCGTCAAATCGAGTTCGTATGCGAAAGATAGAGCTCTTCAAGGTTTGATATGACAAGGGAAAAGAGGGGCCCATAGTGTGCCACATGGCATCCTAGTAGGCGGGTGGGACCCACATGTCAACCCATCAAGCATTGACACTTGGCATTTTTTTTTCAATGGTCTCCTAAACCTGCATAAGAGAAAAAAATCATTTTTATGGAAAATGGTTAGTAAATAACCATATAACAAAATTTGTTTTTAAAGTATAGTTATGAATATAACTATATGAAAAAAATAATTATTATAAGGTCAATGGGCCACAACCTCCCGCCGGCCCAAATCACAATCACAACCAAAAAAAAATGTCAAATATGGTTTTGGGATCGGTGGCCATAACCCTCGCCAACCCTTCTCCACAACCTAAAATAGATTTTCTGATTTTTCCTACATAACCACGCAACCAGTTGATCCAAGTGCCTCTAGAGAGACTGTTATGAAACCAGCTCAAGAAAAGATAGAAAAGAAAGATCAACGCCTTAGAATTCAGCCTCTTCGAGGGGGCAACCTCCTTTACATTACATAAATGAACAATTCATGGATGATACAAATGAAAATACCTCCTTTCTATATATAGGAGTCTAAGGGGTTATAACATAATCAGAGCCGACATAACAATAATAATGTAAGGGCACAATAATAACAATAGTGGGCTTCTATGGGGCACAATAGTAACAATATGGGCACTACATGGGTGCATCAATATAATAAGTGGGTTATAGTAATAACAATAAGGGGTTACACTAGTAGTATAGGGGCCTAACATGCCCCTCTCCTTCAAAAAGCGTTGTCCTCAACGCTTGAGTAGTTCATGATGCTTCTGTATAAAATTCTTGTCCTCCCATGTGGAATATTCAGCGGGTAAGTTCTTCCACTTGATGAGATACTCTAAAATTGATCGATTTCGTAGCTGTCGTGTTCTTGTTTCTATGACTGCTCCAGGTTCCAATATGATTTTTCCTTCCTCTTCAATTTCTGGAAATATTGCTTGAATTGGGATCTTTTGCAACTTTTGAATAAGTGGCCATACTTCTTCGTCCTTCTTCCATTCATCCCTTGCTTCGTTTATCCAATCTGGTTGGATAATATAAATAGCACAAAACAATGCTTCCACATCCTCATCCTTGAAGAGTCTTCCCATTCGGTAAGGTCGCCATTTTTTAAGTGCATGTAGTATTGCCAACATTTCCTTCTCATAAATAGCTTGCTTGAGATGTAGCAGTAAAAATACCCAATCACCTACATCAAAACATTTTTCACTACGATGTTGATCTACCTGTTGTTTCGTTTGATTTTGCACCGAAGTGGCGTTATCCTTTAAAAGTTAGAGAACTTGTTGTTGATGCTCGATGTGATCTTTCTCTGCTTGAACCTTTTTCTTCTTGATATGTCCTTCTATCTTTTGAGGAGTGGTAATTTCTTCCAGTCCTTTACAAGATATGGTCGGATTCATTTCTTGATGCTCAATGTGATCTTTCACTTCTTGAACATTTTTCTTCTTGATGGGTCCTTCTATCTTGATAGTTTGAGGAGTGGTAATTTCGTCCATTGAATTACAAGATATGGTTGGATTCATTTCTTCTTTCTCGATGTGATCTTTCACTTCTTGCACCTTTTTCTTCTTGATATGTCCTGTTATCTTGAGAGTTTGAGGAGTGGTAATTCTTGCCAATGCTTTACAAGATATGGTCTGATTCATTTCTTCTTTCTCTGGGGTGGTGTCTTGGCGTATATCCTCTTCTTTTGATGTTTCTTGATCCTTTTCTTCCTCCTCTTCATATTCTATGTAAAATAATTTCTTCTTATCACACCTATGACCTTTAGTGCATTTGCTATCACAATTGTAACAAAGCCCTTTTTCTCTTTTTTCTTCTAATTGTTGTGGTGTAACCCTTGTAGGTTGTGGAAGGCTGGGAGAAACAACACTTCCATCTTTATAGTTGTGAGGGGTATGCTTCCTGGTTTCTATAATTTTGCTTTCCATTATGTCACAAAGCCCTTTTACTCTTTCCAATTGTTGTGGTGTTTCTCTAAAGAAGGTGTTGCTCTTTGTATCCTCATAATGTGCTATCATTTCCTCCGTGAAAATTGACCACATAACAAGTTTTTTACGAGAACAAATCCCTTCATACCATAAAAATTGATCTGGTTCTAAATATGAAGATGCAATACATACCTTTTGTAACAGTTGTACACCATGTAGATCAAAATATTGCTCCATCTGAAGTATCCAATTTAGTGGATCCTTGCCATGAAACTTCCTCATCTTGCTTTTTCTTGATTTTAGGAGCTCAACCTTGAAACGATTGTAACTCTTTACTTTCAAATTATCTAGTGCTCAATTTGTGATATGTAGTATCCCTCTATGTCCTCTTTCCAATGCCAAAGTCTGACCCAAATTGGATTCTCCAAGGAAGAGTTATACGAAATCTCCCACAGTGACTTGATTATAGACTAGTTCAGTAGAGCGAACTTGTACGACATACCATGAGTCACTGTTTCAACCTTTGGATCTGAAAACCACCCACAAGAAACTACAGTCCGTGCTCTTTCTGTACCTTCTTACGAAACTTCAATCCGATCCCAGAGAGAAAGTTATGACGATTTTCCCCAGGTCACCTGTTTTGAATGTAATTCAGGAGTCTGCAAAAAGACCAACTTCCTTAGATTATATCTCCGCATATATCGTGCGAAAAACTCTGAAATTCGGACCCAAGGTTCAGCCCGATTTCTTCTCAAATGGGTTTTTTTTGCGACTTCTGAAACGTCACAGGAAAAACGTTATAGCGAAAATGCCACGATGACCTATTTGGAGCAGCGAAACCCTAGAATCCAAAGCTCTGATACCAAATGTTATGAAACCAGCTCAAGAAAAGATAGAAAAGAAAGATCAACGCCTTAGAATTCAGCCTCTTCGAGGGGGAAACCTCCTTTACATTACATAAATGAACAATTCTTGGATGATACAAATGAAAATACCTCCTTTCTATATATAGGAGTCTAAGGGGTTATAACATAATCAGAGCCGACATAACAATAATAATGTAAGGGCACAATAATAACAATAGTGGGCTTCTATGGGGCACAATAGTAACAATATGGGCACTACATGGGTGCATCAATATAATAATTGGGTTATAGTAATAACAATAAGGGGTTACACTAGTAGTATAGGGACCTAACAGAGACACACCAGACAAAGATGGCTCAAAAATCAAAGCTGTGTTTGTATTATGCTCGAAATAGGTTCATGTTAAGTATCTCATCGTTTTGATCGCGGAGGTGTGAACGGTTCATCAAATGAGCTCGTATGCGAAAGATAGAGCTCTTCAAAGTTTGATATGACAGGGGAAAAGAGGGGTCGACAGTTTGCCACATGGCATCCCAGTAGGCAGGTGGGACCCACATGGCAGCCCATCAAGAATTGACACTTGGCGTTTTTTTCATTGATCTCCTAAATCTGCATAAGAGAAAAAAATCACTTTTATGGAAATGGTTAGTAAATAACCATATAACAAAATTTGTTTTAAAATCTAGTTATTAATATAACTATACGAAAACAATAATTATTATAAGGCCAATGGGCCACAACCTCCCGCCAACCCAAACCACAATCACAACCAAAAAAAATGTCAAATATGGTTTCGGGATTGGCGGCCATAACCCCCGCCTAACCCTTCTCCACAACTTATGTATATATATATATATATATATATATATATATATATATATATTGGGGCGGGTGGGCCACCAGTGATGGACCCGGCCGACACCCTATCACCCCAACCCAATATATATGCTGCCAATTGCAATGCGCCGACATCGCGCCGATCACCAATATGAATATCTGCGAAGCCACCATATATCGTGCCGATTATTACGTCAACCACCATGCCAATCGTCAATTAGGAATTCCAATCGTTGATTAGGAATGCCGCCGATATAGCTATCGACGAAACCATGTAAATCACATTGATAACGTCGCTAGCACCCATGTTAAGCACTGATTTCCAAGGTCGGTCACCGATTTTAATGCGTCGATAATGTAGTAATGGCGAGGTTTAAGGGTCAAGCCACCCAATGCAGACCCAAACCCCATTAATGTATCATTTCAGGTTTTAAAATAAACAGTGATATATTAATTCAGGAGGGGCAGGGTTTAATCGCCTGACCTCCTCCCTATTAACTAGCGATTTTTACTAATCCTCCTAGCCAATCACCTTGGTAAATCTAACGAAGTCCTTCTTTATAAACGTAAAGTTTTTACCTTTGCATAGAGTTCGAGGAGGTAGAATACACACACGCTTTCCGAGGAAGTTAATTAATATTTTAATGCAGGAACCATGAATTTTACAGGAGGGAAAAATTTTCTCTTTGTCAAAAATTGACAAATTTTATATGGATTTTACACCTCTCGTTGCCACGAACGCAATTGTGTTGCTCGTTTCTTCATATGAATTCTGCATTTTTTGGTCCTTTCCAGAATGCATGTGGAACCATGATTTGAGCAAAAACAGGGAGTGGAACCA
Source organism: Pinus tabuliformis (assembly GCA_031772625.1). NCBI lineage: Eukaryota > Viridiplantae > Streptophyta > Pinopsida > Pinales > Pinaceae > Pinus > Pinus tabuliformis. The sequence continues at coordinate 475,831,488 of CM062809.1, read as the reverse complement.
TGAGCCATGAAATTTTCCCAAGGAGGTAAAATTTTGACATTTCAGAATATAGTCAAGTTTATACTTGTTTTTCATGGTTTTTTATAGGGATCACAATGGCGAGATCAGATTCGCCATCTGAGTTACAGATTTGGATTCCATCCATGGAGCAAAATCTTTGAGGAATCCCGGGGAATCTAAAAGATTTCTTGAGCCCAAAATTCTCAACTTCTCAGAATTCAAATTTTGGATAGTCGATTCAACACTACTCGACGCCACAAATCTGAAGGTGTCTTCAGATTTCTTATTCTATCATTTCTTCTTCTAGCCACTTTTCTAAGTGCCAACACAGATGTCCACATTCATGTGTGAGAAGCGATCTTCATACGATCGATACCTCGAGATCAATGGTCTGAGCAGCTTCAACAATGTGACATCCACTTCTTCTAATGGCCCTTGGTTGTGAGGTATATGATGTGTTCATGTACTTCTTCTTTCTACATTATACTGCACAGATCCTTGCTTGATGTTGATGCAGGATCTTGTTTATTACATGTTGTCATGATTCCTTTCTTGATTTGATGCGGACTTTTCTATGTGATGTACTTGTTGTCATAACTCTTCATCTTATGTTTTGACATCCCTTGTTGTATGTTGTTGGAATACTCTTGTTGTCCTCATGTATGTTTTTTCTTACATCCCTTTCGTGCCATGTTGGTGGGATGTTCATCATGCATGCTTTTTTATCATATTGATAGGAGTCTTTTGATTGAGAGTTCTAGTTGTGGAACATCTCTTAGAGCCATTCCCGCGTGAGGGCATTTTTCCTTATATGATCGCGACATCATCTCTTGTGTACATCACCATTATTGGCAGCACTTAATATAGCAGCCTACACCATCTTGACACCGGAGCCTAGAGACGTAGTCCCTCCTGGACAAACTCCGTTATTAATGCTTATGTTTTCATGTGCTGATGATTGTTATGTTCCTCTTCTTTTCCACATGCAGATGTATTAATTAATGTTCTCTTAAAAAGAAATTTTAACACATCACGAAAGTAAAAGGTCTTGGAAGGGACCTTCTTCACAATCGAACCTCGATCACCAATTAATCTAAAATTCTCTGCAACACTCCTTTACATGTCTTTTGGGTTTAATTTTGTATTTACTTCCTATTTGTTAGAATACTTTGTTTCATTTTGTTGGATGTACTTGAGAGAAGTAATACATGAAGAATTTACAGCTCAAAAGCTTATGTTGTTAAATATTTTTAATATAAGGCTGGAGTGCATAATAGGGACTTCCCGAAGGTCAACTTTGGTATGAGGTCTGAGGGAGTATTAAGCTCAACTTTTAATTGCAGGTATTTTTGGTCAAACATAGGTAAAAACCAAGTCAAAATGAAAAATTTAATGTTGGAACTGCGTTGTACAATCACTGGTATGGCTCGGGAAATGCATTTCTAGCCAATGAAATGTGTTTCCAACATGTGGGATGTGCTTGTGCAACTAAAAACATGTTTCAAGGATGTAAAACACACGTTTTTGGAAATGAGCCTGGTATGGCCCCGTACTATATGTTTCTTGGAATATAGGTGGGAGGACATGATCCACTATTTTGTCTATGCAAACCAACCATAAAAAAAAATTAACACATGCATGAAACAAAAAAATAATAGGTTCTTCCAGCTAAAAGTATCTTCGACTACAATAAAGGCCTTGATCTAGACAAATAGACTTAAGATTCCTTTCAAAAATGTATGAGGTTTTTAGATTAAAATTTTCTTTTGGTTTCTTTGCTTGTTGTGCCTGTCCTGAGTCTAATGAGCTAGAATTATTTAATGTGTTGTCTATATCATCTTTAGAAGGAGAATCTTCAAACATGGGCCAGTGAAAGTACATAAACATTAAAAAGTAAAATCGTACAATGCTTGCTTATTTATGCTCATCTATCATGTAATACAACAAAATTTATTAGGATAAATTTTAAAAATCTATTAACTCATAATAGCAACATCAGCATTCTGTGAGAAATCATTCTGTAAAAGTTGTTGGGTGTGGAGCCTGATTATCTTCTATAGTACCGGCATATTGGACCCCAATTCGTAAAATAATTGCTGCCGTGGGGGGTCCAGGGGGGGGTGGCAGCGACTTTTGGGAGCCCCCCCTGGCGGGGGGTTTCGGGGGCAGCGCCCCCGAAGCTAAAAACAACTGTAAAATTGCCTTGTAAAAGTATAGTAATTTCTAGTCAATCTGGGTCGTTCATTAGGCGGATGATCTGACGGTAGAACTTATGTTTAGTTTAGGGTTTTTTGCCCTAGAAGGCAACCCCTCTCTTTATATGAGGGCATTGTATTTGAGGCTGTGAGATAGATGTGTATTCGGTGAGCGAGAAACATAGAGGTGAGACTGTGAGAGAAAACAGAGGATATTACAGCGGTTTTGCTGTAGGTTGTATCTCTTCATTTTGCTGGATAATAGAAAGGAAGGACTGGCTGTTCGGGGTGGACATAGCCCAAACTGGGTGAACCACGTATATCTGTGTCTTTCTTGTTTTGTGCATTTTCTGTGTTTATATTTCTGCAATATTTTATGTGTTCCATTGCTCCGTAATATATAATTTTCTAACAACTGGTATCAGAGCCGAAGGTCTATTTGGCTGATAAACTCACAGGAAAGAAGGGTTCCTGGTTCGAGTGGGAGCAATGGCGGAAGATGGTAAGTTTAGGGTCGAGAAATTTAACGGCCAAAACTTCTCGCTGTGGAAGATGCAGATGGAAGATTATCTGTATCAGAAAGATTTATACCTACCATTGGGCAGAAAAACAAAGATGCCGACGGGTATGAAAGACGAAGAATGGAACCTTCTCGATAGAAAGGCACTCGGAACAATACGGCTGTGCCTTGCTGCGTCAGTCGCTTTCAACATTTCGAAGGAAACCACGACAGCAGGTTTGATGGAGGCATTGTCGAAACTATATGAAAAACCCTCGGCCTCGAACAAGGTATTTCTTATGAAACGGTTATTTAATATGAAGATGTCGGAAGGTGGATCTGTTGCAGACCATCTAAATGATTTTAATACAGTTACAAGTCAGTTAAGTTCTGTAGGGGTAAACTTTGATGATGAAATTAGAGCTCTATTATTCTTATGCTTGTTACCAGAAAGCTGGAATGGTTTGGTAATGGCCATCAATAACTCTGTTTCTGGATCTAGTACTTTAAAGTTTGATGATGTTGTCGGTGCTATCCTTAGCGAGGAAATGCAACGGAAAAGCTCCGGTGAGACATCGGGAAATGCTTTGAGTGCAGAGTCTAGAGGAAGAAAAATGGAAAGAGGAAAGAGCTCAGGATATCGCAGTAAATCAAGGAAAGGCAGATCCAAGTCCAGATCGGGGATAGTGTGCTGGAAATGTGGAAAGAAAGGACACCTAAAGAAAGACTGTAGATCTCGGAAGGGAAAAGAAGGAGATGCGTAGCAAGAAAACAATCATGAAGCAAATGTGACAGGTGAGGTGTTACAAGATGCTTTGATTCTTTCTTTCGAAAATATTACTGATTCCTGGGTGGTAGATTCAGGGGCTTCATTCCATGCCACACCTGATAAGAAATACTTTCATGACTATGTTCAAGGAGATTTTGGACAAGTTCGTCTAGGTGATGATAAACCCTGTAAAATCATTGGAATGGGTAAGGTTCTTGTAAAACAGCAGAATGGAAACCAATGGCTACTAAAGGAGGTAAGGCATGTTCCAGATCTAAAGAAAAATTTGATTTCAACAGGGCAGTTAGGCAGTGAAGGTTGTGTGACAACTTTCACAGATAAAGCTTGGAAGGTCACTAAAGGAGCCCTGGTAATAGAAAAAGGTGAAAAGGTTGGTACATTGTATTTATGCAATGGTATTTCTAACTCTGTTAATGCTTTAACTTCCAAAGGAGCAGATGCAGCATTATGGCATCATAGGCTCGAACACATGAGTGAAAAAGGGATGAAGATTCTTCACTCAAGGAATTTGTTGCCAGGTTTGAAGAATGTTGATTTGGATCTGTGAGAACTGCATTTATGGAAAACAAAAGAGAGTCAGATTTCTCAGAGTTGGGAAAGAAAAGAAGAACGAAAAATTAGAGCTTGTGCATACAGACGTATGGGGACCTGCTCAGGTATCATCTCTCGGTGGCTCTCGTTATTATGTTACTTTTATTGATGATGCAACTAGAAAAATTTGGATTTATTGTATTAAGAATAAATCTGATGTATTTGATACTTTCAAGAAATGGAAAGCTTTGGTTGAGATTGAGACAGGAAAGAAATTGAAGTGTCTTAGATCAGACAATGGAGGTGAATATTGCAGCAAAGAGTTTGATAGGTACTGTTCAGAGCATGGAATTCGCAGAGAGAAGACAGTTCCAAGAACACCACAAGAAAATGGTGTGTCAGAAAGGATGAATAGAACAATCATGGAGCGTGCAAGGTGCATGAGATTGCATGCAGGATTGCCTTTACAGTTTTGGGCAGATGCTGTAGATACTGCTGTTTATTTAATAAACAGAGGACCTTCAAGTTCCTTGGATGGTGGTGTTCCAGAGGAAGCATGGACAGGGAAAAAGGTAAACTACTCTATTTTAAAACCTTTTGGTTGTGAGGCCTTTGTCCATATTGATAAAGAAAATAGAACAAAGCTTGAGGCAAAGTCAAAGAAATGTACCTTTATTGGATATGGTGTTAATGATTTTGGTTATCGCTTATATGATTATGAAAATCACAAAATCATTAGGAGCAGAGATGTAATATTCAATGAAAAGGTCTTGTATAAGAATCAGTTGCAGGAAAAGAAACAAGAAAAAGAAAACAAGGAATACGCAGTTCTTGATGAAATTACTGAAAAAGTAAAGGTGCCTGAAAATAATAATAATCAACAACCACAACAACAGCAACCATCACAACAACAACAGGCACCCCAAACACCTGAAAGTGGTGTTAGAAGATCTACCAGGGCAAGTAGACCTCCTGAACGATACTCTCCTTCATTATATTATTTATTGTTGACTGATTCCGGTGAACCTGAATGTTATGAAGAAGCAATGCAGGTTGAAAGCAAGAAGAAGTGGGAGGTAGCCATGGAAGAAGAGATGGACTCCTTAATGCATAACCAGACTTGGGATTTAGTCAGGTTGCCTGCAGGAAAAACTACATTGAAGAATAAATGGGTTTACAGGCTAAAGGAAGAAGATGGAGGAAAGCAAGGGTACAAAGCTAGACTTGTGGTGAAGGGGTTTGCACAGAAGAAAGGTATTGATTTTGATGAAATATTTTCTCCTGTTGTTAAAATGACTTCAATCAGAACTATTTTAAGTCTTGTAGCAGCTGAGGATTTGCATCTTGAGCAGTTAGATGTAAAGACAGCCTTTCTCCATGGGGATTTGGAGGAAGAGATATATATGCAGCAGCCACAAGGATATGAGGTGAAAGGGAAGGAGAAACTTGTGTGCAGGTTGAAGAAGAGCTTGTATGGTTTAAAACAGGCTCCAAGGCAGTGGTATCTAAAATTTGACAAGTTTATGTCTGAACAAGGTTATACTAGATGTCACTCTGATCATTGTGTTTATCTGAAAAAGCAAAATGATGGCAGCTATATTATATTGTTATTGCATGTAGATGACATGCTTGTTGCAGGATCTAACATGCAGGAAATAAATGTGCTCAAAAGAAAATTGGCAAATTCATTTGCAATGAAGGATTTGGGTGCTGCAAAACAAATCCTTGGTATGAGAATAACTATAGACAGGAAAAATAGAAAATTAACATTGTCTCAGAATGAGTACATACAAAAGGTGTTGAAAAGATTTAACATGCAAAATGCAAAACCAGTTAGTACACCTTTTGCTAGCCATTTCAAACTTAGCAAAGAAATGTGCCCTAAGACCCAAGAAGACATGGATTATATGTCTAAAGTTCCATATGCATCAGCAGTTGGAAGTTTAATGTATGCAATGGTCTGCACAAGGCCTGATATTGCACATGCAGTGGGAGTTGTAAGCAGGTACATGAACAATCCAGGAAAGGAACATTGGATGGCAGTGAAATGGATTCTCAGATATTTGAGAGGTACCACAAATCAAGCATTATGCTTTGGTGGTTCAAACATATCCCTACAAGGATATGTTGATGCAGATATGGCAGGTGACAGAGATAATAGGAGGAGCACTACATGATATGTATTTACTGTCAGAGGAACAGCTGTCAGTTGGGTTTCAAAAATCCAAAGTGTTGTTGCACTCTCAACAACAGAAGCAGAGTATGTTGCTGCTACAGAGGCTAGTAAAGAAATGATTTGGTTACAAAGGTTTATGGGTGAATTGGGTAAGGAGCATGATATGGGCACGTTATACAGTGATAGTCAAAGTGCATTCATTCATCATTCCAAGCATACAGCTCAAGTACATTTCATACGATCATTGGAAGATGGAGAGTTGAAGCTGGAAAAGATACACACTAGCCAGAACCCTGCAGATATGCTAACAAAAGTTGTAACCAGGGAGAAACTGAGAATATGCTCAGTTTCAGTTGGTCTTCAAGGATGACGATGAAGATGAGAAACAGCCAGGTCCAAAGAGGAGTCATTGTCCAGCAAATGGAGCAGCGGTGGAGTTGCTACAATCAATCTCCAAGTGGGAGATTGTTGGGTGTGGAGCCTGATTATCTTCTATAGTACCAGCATATTGGACCCCAGTTCAAAGCCGCCCGTAAAATAATTGCTGCCGTGGGGGGTCCAGGGGGGGGCGGCAGCGACTTTTGGGAGCCCCCCCCTGGCGGGGGGTTTCGGGGGCAGCGCCCCCGAAGCTAAAAACAGCTGTAAAATTGCCTTGTAAAAGTATAGTAATTTCTAGTCAATCTGGGCCGTTCATTAGGCGGATGATCTGACGGTAGAACTTATGTTTAGTTTAGGGTTTTTTGCCCTAGAAGGCAACCCCTCTCTTTATATGAGGGCATTGTATTTGAGGCTGTGAGATAGATGTGTATTCGGTGAGCGAGAAACATAGAGGTGAGACTGTGAGAGAAAACAGAGGATATTACAGCGGTTTTGCTGTAGGTTGTATCTCTTCATTTTGCTGGATAATAGAAAGGAAGGACTGGCTGTTCGGGGTGGACGTAGCCCAAACTGGGTGAACCACGTATATCTGTGTCTTTCTTGTTTTGTGTGTTTTCTGTGTTTATATTTCTGCAATATTTTATGTGTTCCATTGCTCCGTAATATATAATTTTCTAACAAAAGTCTATACCTAAATGCCTTTCCTATTTTCCTTGTAGAAATACCGTATTGGTGTCGGCTTTATTTCTTCTTCTAAACTTTCTATATTGTGCTTGCTAATGTGAGGTTTTGGCTACTGAGAATACTGTAACTGATCCAGATTGAAATCAGTTTTAGGATTTAGTGCTCCACCACATTCCTTTGAATGAGGTTTTTCCGTAGCAACACTTTTATTATGTTACATCCACCTTTAAAGTCAAACTCTGTATGCTTCTCGTAAATATATGTAAGAAAAATGATGAATTCAACAAAGATCTATTTTAATATTCTCTCAAACCCAATATTGAAAAAACTACCTACTAAAGTGGGCATTTGAGAATTCGATCACGAATGCCCAAAACCTATAACCTTTCGACCGCAAGCCTACAAGTAGTACAACGACGATGTCGTTCCACTCAGGGTTCCAGATAGCCGAAACAAAATAAATTAAGGGGGAAACTATGCCTATTACCATCTGAAATATAAACCCTATTTGTTCGATGGCTTCAAGTCTCAAATTTGTAGAACAACTCAATAGAAACAAAATAAAAGAAAGGGGGAAACTATGCCTATTACCATATGAAATATAAACCCTATTTGTTCAATGGTTTCAAGTCTCAGATTTACAGAACAACTCAATTGAATCAAAATAAATGAAGGGGGGAAATTATGCCTATTACCAACTGAAATATAAACCCTATTTGTTCGATGGTTTCAAGTCTCATATTTACAGAACAACTCAATCAAAACAACAATATGTGCATTATGATCCAAACATAGAGCAAAGGGTTATAAAAATGCACACCAAAACATGACCCATCAGATAAGATAGAAATAAAGGGTTATAAAAATGAACAACAAAAACATAACCCATCCGATAAGATAGAAATAAATGTGGAAATAATAATCCCAACCACCGCCTTAAACACACTGACAAACACCACGCTTGCCTAGTCAACTATTGCACTGTTGCGATTTTGTTTGTAGGTGAAAGGACTGAAGTCATAACAGAAGTGCAATGCTGACCATTTCACAACACAGTAGAGAGGTTAAGGCATTTAATAAATTTTGGTAAATAGATATAGGATGACATTTACTCCATGCCTGTTGCCCACACTCCACAACACCGACAAGTTCAGAAAACCAATTATTATGTAAAATCACTGATGTTGTGTATTAATTATTTGCTCTGTCATGTATTAATGTAAAATTTGTATGTTGAGATAAATATGGATGTAAAAGTGATTTGTAATTTTTGGAAAGTTAGAGAGTGAGAGTTTGTGAGGTAGTGAGAAGAAAATCGTGGAGGAAATATTGGTGGGCACGTGAAAACCAGTTTTACGGAGTTTTACAAGAGTTTACTCCACAAACCTAATGATGCATAAATCACAGTAATTTTGTAATGCTTTTCACTTGGAGTTGCAACCTCCATTTATCACATGAATGTATTTCCTTATGTTTTGATATATAATAGAAAGTGTGGCATCTTACTTTATGGTACTAATCTTTCATAAGTAGATTTTCCACAACCTCTTTTGTTTTACTCTGTTTTATTGTGAATGAGTTTTGTATTTTATTAAGCCCCTGTGTAGTTGTGATTTCCTTGCCGTAACTAAAGTTGACTAGACTCCTCTCCTTTTCCCTAGTAAAATTTTTCTAACATGGTATCAGAGTGGGTTAAAATTTGTTAGTATAAAAACAAGAGTTTTTACTAGCAATTAAAAATTGTTTTGAGGGCAAAATTTTTTAGTGTATTTAGCACTAGGTAGAAAGTTTTTTTCACTCAGAAATGGCAACATCAAGCACAAGCTTGACTAATCCTTATATACCTCAATTTAATGGAAAAATTTGTGATTATTGGGCTATTACAATGAAGGCCCTGTTTTCATCTCAAGACATTTGGGATTTGGTTGAGAATGGTTTTCAAGAACCAGCAGGTGCAACAACATACAATTCCTTATCTCAAGAAGAAAGAGATTTGTTGAGGGACAATAGGAAGAATGATGCAAAATCCCTCTTCTACATTTTTCAAGCAATTCATGAAAGTGTTTTCCCAAGGGTTGTAGCAACAACAAAGTCCAAGCAAGCATGGGACACCCTCCAGACAACATATCAAGGCATCGCAAAAGTCAAGACAACAAAATTACAAATGCTGAGAAGAGATTTTGAAACACTTTGTATGAAAGAGTCTAAGAATGTAGACTCGTTTTTTACACATGTAATTGGGTTGGTTACTCAAATTAGGTCTCATGGTGAGACACTTGAAGGAAGGAGAATAGTTGAGAAAGTTTTGAGAAGCCTGCCAACAAGGTTTGATGCCATTGTTGTGGCCATAGAAGAGACAAAGGATGTCTCACAGTTCTGAGTGGATGAGATTCATGCGTCATTGATTTCTCATGAACATACTCTGAATAGAGCAACAAGCTCCTCATTGGAGCATGCCTTCAAGACACAAGTTTTTGTTCGTCAAGGTCAAGGCAGAGCAAGATCATATACTAGAGGAAGAGAAAGAAGCCCACACAGAGGTGGAAGAAGAAGCCTTTCAACCTCAAGTGGAAGAGGAAGCAATCAAAATTCATGTCAAGGCCCAAGCCAAAATCAAGCACAAGGTCATATGTATGATAAATCTCAAGTCCAATGTCATTGCTATAAGAAGTATGGTCATTATGCAAATGAATTAGGAAGAAGCAATACGACATTACAAGAGGAAGAGAAAGAAGTCCACACAGAGGTGGAAGAAGTAGCCTTTCAAACTCAAGTGGAAGAGGCGGCAATCAAAATCCAAGTCAAGGCCCAAGCCAAAATCAAGCACAAGGTCAAAGGTATGATAAATCTCAAGTCCAATGTCATTACTGTAAGAAGTATGGTCATTATGCAAATGAATGTAGGAAGAAGCAATACAACATTAGTAAAAAACCAAGTGTAAATTTCACAAAAGAAAATTAGAACCATGATAACATGTTTTTAGCTTGTAATGTAGCATAATAAAAACAAAGTGATATATGGTATCTAGATTCAAGGTGTAGCAACCACAACTCAGGGAACATGGAAATATTTTCCAATCTAGATGAAAGTGTTCAATATGAAGTGACATTAAGGATTGATAGAAAAGTATCTGTCATGGCCAAAGGAAGAGTTAATATCCTAACAAAGAAGGGGCAAAAGAAGTACATCTCAGATGTTTACTTTGTCCCCGGTCTGAAGCATAACATCATAAGCATTGGGCAGCTCATGCAAAAGGGCTACAATATATTCTTAAAAAATGATGAGTGCACACTTTTGGATAGCCCTCTAAGCAGACAATTGATTGCAAAGGTTCATATGACAAACAATAGAATGTTTCCCTTAAAGATAAGATCATATTTGAAGGAAGAAGGTGCACAAGCACAACTATCAATGAACTCACAAGAGGATGGAAATAAAGATGCAACTGTTACTCAAGTGAACTGTCAAAAAGAAGTCAAAGATGAAAATTGGTTATGGCATTTGAGATTTGGACATCTCAATTTTGGGGGTTTGAATTTGTTGCATAGAAAAGGCATGGTGAAGGGATTCCAACTCATAGAAAAACTGGAAAGCCTATGTGAAGGATGTATCTTGGGAAAGCAACATAGAGAGACATTTCCAGTAGGATTTTCCACTCATATTTATGTAGACCAATGCAGACACCATCAATTGGTGGCAACCAATATTTATTGACCTTCATAGATGACTACACAAAGAAGACATGGGTTTATCTCCTCAAACAGAAAAGTGAAGTGTTTGAGCGCTTTCACCAATACAAATATCTTGTTGAGAATCAAAGTGGACACTACATCAAATTCCTTGGGATTGATAGAGGTGGTGAATACATCTCAAATGATTTCCTACGCTTTTGTAGGGAACATGGAATTCACAAACAATTTACAACAAGATATACACTTCAGCAAAATGGTGTGGAAGAAAGGGAGAATAGGACCATTATGGAAATGGCAAGGAATATGTTCAAGGCAAAGCATTTGCCAAATGATTATTGGGTTGAAGCTATCGCATGTGCATCATATATCTTGAATAAATGTCCAACCAAAACCATCCAGAATGTAGTTCTTAAAGAGGTATGGAGTGGAAGAAAGCATAGTGTCACTCACATGAGAGTGTTTGGATGTGTGGCATATGCACATGTCCCGGATGAGTTGAGGAAGAGGTTGGACAACAAGTGACAAAAATGTATATTTGTTGGATACAACGATGAATCCAAAGCATACACACTCTACAATCCATTAACCAAGAAGGTCATAACCAATAGAAATGTGCAGTTCATAGAAGAGGAAGCATGGGATGGAAGTTTAGAGAAGACAGTCAATGTCAAAGCATGTATACCACATGAGGATAAAAAGGATTTGACAGGAACAAGTAATTCCTCAACAGTGACTCCCTCTACTACTATTCAAGCACAACAAAGCACAAAACAAGCAGCACCATCAACAAATAATAGGACAATGTCACGCAGTCAAGCAAGTTCTTCTCCAAGCACGTCACAAAGCGCAACACCAAGTGACATGTCAAGCCCATCTTTAGCAAGAACAAAAAGACCAAAATTCAGAAATTTAAATGAAATTTATGAGAAAGATGATGTTGAAAGAAATGCTGGTATAAATTCATTATTTTTTTTGTTTTGTCATGTGGATGACCCAATCCATTTTGAAGATGCAGGGAAAGAAGAAAAACGGGTCGTGGCAATGGAAGAAGAAATAGAAGTAATAGAAAATAATGACACATGGGAGTTAGTAGACTTGCCACAAGGAAAACAAGTCATTGGAGTGAAGTGGGTCTATAAGACCAAGAGCAATGTCGACGATAAGATTGAAAGGCATAAATAAAGGCTAGTTGTCAAAGGATACAAGGAGCAGCATGGAAGAGATTATTCACAGACGTTTGCGCCAGTCGCAAGGATGGAGATAGTGCATACAATTGTGGTGATTTATGTGCAACATAAATGGAAAGTGTATCAAATGGACGTAAAATCAACGTTCTTGAATGGAGTGCTGAAAGAGGAAGTGTATGTTGTGCAACCGCCTAGTTATGAGGTAGAAGGAAAAGAAGACAAAGTGTATCGGTTGAGAAAAGCTCTTTATGGGCTGAAGCAAGCACCGCGTGCATGGTACAACAGAATAGATGCCTACTTGTTGGACAATGGTTTCAAAATATGTGATAGAGATCCTACCCTCTACATCAAAGAGAGAGATGGTAAGATTCTTATTGTCATCTTATATGTAAATGATTTGATTTCTACAAGCAGTGATGATATCCTCGTCACTGATTTCAAAAAAGTCATGAAGAGTGAATTTGAAATGACTAACGTTAGGTTGTTAAGGTATTTTTTTTGCATAGAAGTAAAGAAAACGAAAGATTGCATTTTTATCTCTCAAGCAAAGTATGTAGTAGACATTTTGGAGAGGTTTAAGATGCAGAACAACAACCCCGCACCATCTCCAATTGTCATGGGGTTGAAGTTGAGCAAAGACGAATGCAATAAAAATTTCAATCCAACATTATACAAAAGAATGATAGGCAGCTTGATGTATGTGACCGCCACTAGGCCAGATATAATGTATGTAGTGAGTTTGGTGTCGAGGTTCATGGAGACACCCAAGGAGACACATTGGCAAGCAACGAAAAAGATTCTAAGGTATGTCAATGGGACAAAACAATATGGCACTATGTACACCGCAAAAAATGATTTCAGGGTGGTTGGTTACACTGACAATGATTGGGTAGGAAGTGTCGATGAAAAAAAGAGCACGTCAGGATATGTTTTTCATTTGTGTTCCAGATCCATTTCATGGGCTTCCAAAAAGAAGCCAATAGTGTCACTATCAATAGCAGAAGTTGAATATGTCGTTGCAAAAACAACAATGTGTCAAACAGTTTGGATGAGAAAGATGTTCAGGGATCTTTTCCATGACCAAGAGGGAACGACAACTATTTTCTGCAACGACACATCAGCAATTGCATTATCAAAGAACTCTGTTTTTCAAAAGAGGACCAAGCATATTGATACTAAATATCATTTTATTAGAGAGTTGACTAACAATGATGAAATTGTGTTGCAGCACTGCAGGTCACAGGAACAGTTTGCTGATATTTTCACAAAGCCACTCGCACGTGAAAGTTTTGTTTATCTCAGAGATAGTTTGGGAATTGTCAATGGCGGAAGTTGTGATTAAGAGGGAATTTTGGAAATAATAATCCCAACCATTGCCTTAAACAAACTGACAAACACCATATTTCCCTAGTCAACTACTGCAATGTTGCGATTTTGTTTGTAGATGAAAAGACTAAAATGATAGCAAAAAACACCATGCTTCCCTAGTCAACTACTGCAATGTTGCGATTTTGTTTGCAGATGAAAAGACTAAAATGATAGCAAAAGTACAACGCTGACCATTCTGCAACACAACAGAGAGTTTAAGGCATTCAATGAATTTTGGTAAATAGATATGGGAAGACATTTACTCCAGGTGTGTTGCCAACACTCCACAACACCTGCAAATTTAGAAAACCAATTACTATGTAAAATGGCCCATGATGCCTATTAATTAATTATTTGCTTTGTCATTTATTAATGTCCAATTTCTATGTTGAGATAAATATGGATGTAAAAGTCATTTGTAATATTGGGCAAGTTTAGAAATTGAGATAAATATGGATGTAAAAGTCATTTGTAATATTGGGCAAGTTTGTAGTATTTTTCACTTGGAGCTGCAGTGTCTATTTATCACCTGAATGTATTTTCTTATATTTTGATATATAATAGAAAGTATGGCTTGTTGCGTAATAGTATTAATCTCTAACAAATAGATTTACTACATCCTTTTTAGTTTTACTCTATTTTGCCGTGAATGAGTTTTATATTTTACTAAGCCCCCGTGTAGTTACGATTACCTTGTCCCAACTAAAATTGACTTAGCCACAACCAAATTCTGAGTCCATAATCTTCTACGACAACTAGTTTCATAAACAGAAACTCGCCCTTTTTATCATGTGTTCTATTAAAGAAATGGGTGTGTTCTATTAAAGAAATGGGAAAGCAGATGGAATAATTCTTTCTATAAAATTTTAAGCTGCTTTGCAATAATTTTACCTCTAATTTTTCATTAATAACTCATTGAAAATGCCGAAACAAAAGTAAGATCTTCGGTTTCTTCGATTTCTTTGTATGCCGCTGACTGCAGATTAGAATCTGCGCCCAACAACTGTAGATCAGAAGAGGTTTCGAAAGAACATGCAGATAGTGGTCTCCTTTTACCCGATGCCATTTGGGAGTGGGTGGTGCAGGAAGACAGCAGATCACTAGAGGAGATATTTTTCTACTATCCACTTTAATTTTTAGCGGTCAGAAGTACCGAAATGAGCGTGCTTTCAGTAAAGTGGTATGAATCTCTGTTTCCACCAGTAGAATCTGGCGTTTTTTTACTCTGCACCTCTGGCAGCTCCTCAGAAGAAGAATGCCGAAGAAGAAGAAGAATGCCAGGCCCTGGTGCTCTGTTGTCCTCGCGCACCCGACAAACCATAATGTTAGAAAAAAGAAAAAGAATGTCAAAGCCAATGGAATCAAATTCCTCCCACGCCACTGGAACTTTGCAAACTGGTCACTGATTCTTCTGAATACAGGCAGCGTCATAACTCATCTCTTTCTTAGTATTCTTCTCACACTGAGACACTGATTAATCAAATTCCTCCCACGCCACTGGAACTTTGCAAACTGGTCACTGATTCTTCTGAATACCGGCAGCGTCATAACTCATCTCTTTCTTAGTATTCTTCTCACACTGAGACACTGATTATTCTGAATAGAGGCAGCGTGGAAACTCATCTCTTTCTTCATATTCTTCTCACACTCTCAGATTCGTCGAGCATGGACACCGCAGGCTTAATCCTTCAAAATGACAAACTATTCACATCGGCCCACCTATCTCTGCAAACCTTTACATAGATCTTTGCAATGAATACCAAATCAGAAGTATCTCATATTTATCGTAATAGGATAGGTCATTTCAAATGCGTCTAATTTATACTTTTATTGGAAATCAACAAAAATACAGCGAAACACTAATCTGTTGGACAAATACATTTTTCTACTTAAAATTTATTTAAAATGTTCAATTTGGTAATAATATCTCAAAGTACCTGGACAGGTTATTACAAATTGGGAAGAACATTGATCTAAGTGACACATTTTATTGGAAAACAACACAATACATTGGAAGAATCTATTTCTATGTTAAAAATTTGATTAAAAAGAAATTGATGTGTTCCATTTAGTAATAATATCACATATTTATAGTAATGGGATAACTTATTGTGAAGAACGTGGGTCAAACCACAATTTTTATTGGAAAACAACAAAAATACATTTAGACAAATTCTCTAGAAGAATCCCATATTTATGGTAATGGGAAGAACGTGGGTCCAACCACAATTTATATCAGAGAACAACAAAAATACATTGAGACACTCATTGGTGAGAAGAATACATTTCTATGTTCAAAAATTGTTTGAAAGAGTATTGATGTGTTCTATTGGTTAATAGTAACGTGGATCCAACTCACTTTTTATTGGAAAAGAACTAAATATAGTGGAACACTAATTATCAAAAGAGTACAATTCTATGTCTAGAAATTGTTTAAAAAGGGACTGATGTGTTCCATTTAGTAATAGTATCCCGTATTTATAATAGCAGATAGGTTATTGCAATTTGAGAAAAACTTATTGGAAAACAATTAAAATACATTGGAACACTAATTCATGGGAATAAAAAAATTGCTTAAAAATAGATTGATGTGTTCCACTCACCAATAGTATACCATATTTATAGTAATGGGACATCGGTCCAATTCACACTTTTTATTGGAAAACAATAAAAATACATTAGAACACTAATTCAATGCAAGAAAAAAATTGCATAGAAAGAGATTGATGCTTTCAACTCACCAATAGTATCCCATATTTATAATAATCCGATAGTTTATTACAAGTTGGAAAGAACGTGGGTCCAACTCACATTTTTTCTTGGAAAACAACAAAAATACATTGGAATACTAATTCACTAGAAAACTAATTTTAAATTTTCAAAGAAAAATTATTACAAGTGAGTTGATGATGACACCTACCATTTTTTTGGAAAACAACAAAAATACATTGGAATACTAATTCATCGGAAAACTAAATTTAAATTTTCAAAACTTTGTTATTACAAATGAGGTGATGATGACACCTACCTTACAACGCCTCACGCCTATTAGAAAGAGGACACTCTAAAAATATGTGTTAAAACAACAATCCATTGAAGAAATACATTTCTTCACATTATCTCTAACAACATAGAGAACCACTCCACTAAAGCCTCGGGCTTTCTTATGATGTGGTTGAAATAATTCATTGTTTTCGCTTTTAGAATTTTTCAGAGATTGTAAATCAATGAACGTATGATATGTATGAAAGTGAGTTATTCCACAAATTCTGAAAGTTGCTACATAGACTATTCGTTATGTTAAAATATAATTGGCTTACAAAAACATTGAAGTAGAAAGTGAGAGATAGACCTTCACTTGCAAGTCTGCAGTCAAAACTAGTGAGGCATTCCATTTGGCTCATTACCAATTTACAATTAAATTTTCCACATTCCCATACCACCGAAATGTGTTCCAAATTGATATTGCCCCATGTTCTACTCCATGTAGGATGACCAGCTAATTTTGGTTGCAAACTTGTAAATATTACAATGATTATAAAATCTCATATATATTATAAAATTTGATTAAAAAAACAAAAATTAATATAATTATTATACTTTAATTCCTTTTGATAATTTATTTCATTTTTATTTTATATAGAAATTAGTTAACATTATATTTATAGAACAAAACCATGGATCGGGTAAATGTGTGTAGGATGTTCATGTGGGCCTTTTCTAAACGCACTTTATAAAGCATATACAAATAATTCATACTACCTCGTTTCGTTTTGTTATTTTAGCTTCACTTCATCGTTTTAAGTTCAACGTTGTAATTTTTTATTATTCAAAAACATTTAGAACACTGAGAATTGGATTGTCAGCGCAAATTTGGAAATATTAATGGTGTTGAATTATAAGTGTTAATTTTTAAAATTGTGGAAAGAAAGCGTTGATAACAAGATTATCAACGACAATTGTAAAACTGATTTCCTTTTATATCAAAATCAAAGTCACAGCAATTCACATGTCAGAAGAGTAGCAGAGCCATGATAAGGAGAGCACTAGATAAATGAATGGTGACATGTTGTTTCATGACTTTACATCGGAATATTTTCGCCACTAGAGGGTAATCATCATGCTAAACTAGTGGTGTAATTAATCATTTTTACGTGAGATTGAGTGATTGTTACTTTTAGTTTCAAATGTTTCTCGACGGTGGAAGTAATTATAGTGTGCAAAGTTAAAAGTCATACAGGGTTAACTAACCCATTGTATAGTGTTATCTACCAAGGTGAAAAGTTTGTTATCCTTCTTTTTGATAATTGAATGCCACCTTCGTTTTCGTTGCCCACGTTTCTGGATGGTGGAAGTTATGAGGAAAAAAAAGAAATTTGCACAACGGAAACCCAAGGGACGTAACCTACTCGAAGTGTATCCATAGGTTCGAGAGCATTCCGGGAGCATGGATGGGACAAATTATTTTCTTGGTGTATGGGTTATCATGATGTTGTTGCTTGAGCTTTTGCTAAAGGATTTGATGGTTAGGGGGTCACTGTTGGGGGTTTCTTTTCTTTTCATAGAGGAAGTGGTTGCATAGGCTACATGCCTCTTGTTGATAGAGAACAAGGAGGCATCTTAGCTGGAATTAACATTCATCTCTAACATTCATCTCTTCTTAAAGGCTGAATATAAAAACCAACTATGGCATTTGGAGCTATAAAGATTTTGGTTGAAGGATGAATGGCACCTGCTCCTGAGGATTACACAGTCATATTTCAGTTCTGAAGGACAACTCAATAGAATGAACATGTATCATTTATGTTTCCTCGCTCACATTGCTAGAAAGGTCGATATGAATGCCCCTTTATTTTTACTAATGAGTCTTAAGTAGATGTCCAAAGTGGTCGTTTGACAATTCGATCGCAAATGCCTAGAACATCGAAGTAGAAAGTGCGAGATAGATCTTCACTTGCAAGTCTGCCGTCAAAATTAGTGAGCCATTCCATTTGGCTCATTACCAATTCACAATTAATTTTTCCACATCCCCATACCACCTAAATGTGACAAATTTAATTCCAAATTAGTAATGCGTCATATTCTACCTCCATGTAGGATGACCATCTAATTTTGGATGCAAGCCTGTAAGTATCTCATATTTATAGTAACAGGATAGGTCATTACAAGTAGGGAATAAAGTGGGTCAATTCACGCTTTTTTTTGAAAATCAACAAAAAAGTAATTTATGGGATAAATATATTTCTCTATTTAAAATGTTTAATTTGGTAACAATATCTCAATACAGAGATAGGTTATTACAAATTGGGAAGAACATGGGTCCAATTCACACATTTTATTTGAAAACAACAAAATACATTGGAACACTAATTCATCGAAATAATATATTTCTATGTTCAAAATATACTTAAAAAGAGACTCATGTGTTCCATTTAGTAACAGTATCCCATATTTATGGTAATGGGAAGAACGTGGTCCAACTCACACATTTTATTGGAAAACAAAAAAATACATTGGAAGAATATATTTCTATGTTAAAAAATTGTTTAAAAAGAAATTGATGTGCTCCACTCATGAATAGTATCGCATATTTATAGTAATGGAACGTGGGTCCAACTCACACTTTTTATTGGAAAACAATAAAAATACATTGGAGCTCTAATTCATTTGAAGATAAAAATTGCATAAAAGGAGATTGATGTGTTCAACTCACCAATAGTATCTCATATTTATAGTAATGGGATAACTTATTGCGAGTTGGAACGTGGGTCCAACTCACACTTTTTATTGGAAAACAATAAAAATACATTGGAGCTCTAATTCATTTGAAGATAAAAATTGCATAAAAGGAGATTGATGTGTTCAACTCACCAATAGTATCTCATATTTATAGTAATGGGATAACTTATTGCGAGTTGGGAAGAACGTAGGTCCAACTCACACTTTTTCTTGGAAAACAATAAAAAATACACTGGAATACTAAATTTAAATTTTCAAAAATTTATTATTACAAGTGAGTTGATGATGGCACCTACCATTTTCTTGGAAAACAACAAAAATACATTGGAATACTAATTCATTCGAAAACTAAATTTAAATTTCCAAAAATTTGTTATTACAAGTGAGTTGATCATGACAGCTACCATTTTCTTGGAAAATGACAAAAATACATTGGAATACTAATTCATTGGAAAACTAAATTTAGATTTTCAAAACTTTGTTATTACAAGTGAGTTGATGATGGCACCTACCTTACAACCCCTTAAGCCTATTAGAAAAAGAACACTCTAAAAAAATGTGTTAAAACAATAATACATTGAAGAAATACATTTATTCACATTATCTCTAACAACATAGAGAACCACTCCACTAAAGCCTTTGGCCTTTCTTATGATGTGGTTGAAATAATTCATTATTTTAGCTTTTAGAATCTTTTAGAGATTGTAAATAATAAATGTGTGATATGTATGAAAGTAAGTGAGCTACTCCACAAATTATGAAAGTTGCTACATAGACTATTAGTTATGCTAAAATATAATTGGGTTACAAAAACATTGAAGTAGAAAGTGCGAGATAGATCTTCACTTGCAAGTTTGTGGTCAAAACTAGTGAGCCATTCCATTTGGCTCATTACCAATTTACAATTAAATTTTCCACATCCCCATACCACCGAAAAGTGACAAATTTAATTCCAAATATGTAATGCCCCATGTTCTACCTCCATGTAGGATGACCTACTAATTTTGGATGCAAACCTCTAAATATTACAATGATTATAAAATCTCATATATATTATAAAATTTGATTGAGAAAAAAATAAAATTATTATACTTTAATTCCTTTTAATAATTTATTTCATTTTTATTTTATATAGAAACTAGTTAACATTATATTTATAGAGCAAAATCTTGTCATTTTTCATGCAAAACCTTGGATCGGGTAAATGTGTGTAGGATGCTCATGTGGGTCTTTACTAAACACACTTTATAGAGCATATAAGAATATTTCATACTACCTAGTTTGGTTTTGTTATCTTAGTTTCACTTCATAGTTTTAAGTTCATCATTGTAATTTTTTATTATTCAAAAATATTTAGGGCGCTGACAATCCAATTTGGAAATATTGAATAATGATGTTGATAGTCGTATTATCAGTGCTAGTTTTTAAAATTGTGGAATAAAAGCATTGCCACCAAGATTATCAATGAAAATTGTAAAATTGATTTATTTTTACGTCAAAATCAAAGTCATGATAGATCACATGTCAGCAAAGGAGCAGACACATCATAAAGTGAGAACTAGATAGATGAATGGTAACATGTTGTTTCATTACTTCACATTGGAATATTTTTGCCACTGGAGGGTAATCGTCATGGTAAACTAGTGGTGTAATTAATCATTTTTATGTGTGATTGATTGATTTTTACATCTAATCTCAAATGTTTCTCGACAATGGAAGTAATTATATTATGCAAAGTTAAAATTCATATAGGGTTAGTCCATTGTATTGTGTTATCCACCAAGGTGAAAATTTTGTTATCCTACATTTTCGTGATTGAATGCCACTTTCGTTTCCATTGCCCGTGTTTCTAGATGGTGGAAGTTATGAGAAAAAGTGGAAAATTGCACGGGGGGAACCCAAGAGACCTAACTTCCTCGAAGTGTATCCATAGGTTTGAGAGAATTTTCGGGAGCTTGGATGGACAAATTATTTTCTTGGTGCAGCGGTTATCATGATGTCATTGCTCGAGCTTTTGCTGAAGGATTTTGATGGCTAGGGGATCATTGCTGGGGGCATTTCTTTTCTTTTCATAGAGGAAGTGGTTGCATAGGATACATGCCTCCTTGTTGATGGAGAACAATAGTTTAAAAGCCACATCTTAGTTGGAATTGACATTCATTTCTTGTTAAAGGATGAATATAAGGACAAACCGTGGCATTTGGAGCTACAAAGATCTTCATTGAAGGATGAATGACACCTGCTATTAAGGATTACACAACCTTATTTCACTTGTGAAGGATGTCCCAATAGAGTAAATATGTATCATTTATGTTTCCTCGCACACATTGTTGGACATGTCAGGATGAATGCCCCTTTCCTTTTACTGATGAGCCTTAAGCAGATGTCTACAAGAGTTAGGGAAAAAACGGATTCTTCATCCCACTTTATTTATCATAGAGGCTTAATTAAATTATTAATTGAAAATCATTTAGGAAAAATCAACTGAAGATGGGAGCATTTTCTCTTTTGGGGGGGTTTTTAGATCCTGTCTCACAACAACCTAAGGCCACTTACAAAAAGAAAGGAAACAAGAAAATTGTTGAACAACCTCATACCTTAAAGCAAGGGACTTCATCTACCCAAACCAGAAGCGAGAACAGAAATATGATGACAAAACTCCCCCTTCTCTAGTTCCTGAATTGGAAAGGGTTTATACGAGAAGAGGTGGGAGACTTAGAGAAAAGAAGAACTTGTCCCCTCTCCATGTGCCTTTCCTATAAAGGCTAAAGCCACTAAGCTAATAGATAAAATAGAGGTTGAATCTACTGAACCTCAAACAAAGAAAGAAGAAATTGATAGGAAGCCTACTTTCGTTGAGATTTTTGGAGGAAGAAGGCCACATACTAGACCGTTGAACAAACTTAGGCTAAAATTCTAGCTTAAACCAAAACTTAGGATAAAATTTAAATTCATTGAGGTAGATGATGCACCTGAAAAAGATTTGACCATAAACAAAGAAAACTTTGCAAGTTCTATGAGACCTAGGGGTCAAAATAAGAAGCCTGCTTCAGAGGATAAAAAAACTAGGAAAGGGAGACAAAGTGAGGTTGATATCTTATTAGAGGCATATTGCAGACTCAACTAAACATATTCATAGTAGAGTTTTGTTTTGCCAAGAATTTTTGGTGGCATTTTGATGGGGTGTTGACAGTTAACGCATCAACATTTTTTCTAGTTCAATTTTGGTGAGAGTTGATAGTTACATTATTAGTGCAAATTTTGAGATAACGCTAATAATTAATTCATTAACAATTCCAATTTTTTCTCTTGAGTTGAAGTGTTCCAGTTAATCCTTCACTGCTAGGGGAGAACTATTTTTGAATGTAATAAGAAGAATTTTGGAATGAATACAACCTTGAAGGAAGGTGTTACTTGCTAGATGACCCCTTTTGTGGATCAAGACCAAATATTAGGGAAGAAATTGGCACATCAAGCATGATGATGAAACAAAACTTTTCAAAAAATTTGGGCTAAATATCAATAGTTGGTTTTGACCCTTAGCTTCAGCCATGTCTCCAACAACAACATGATCTTCAGATACATAATATTATTGTTTTTATTTCATGATTGAACAATACAATGTGTGGAGTTTTAATTAGAGACACACTTATCTATTTTTGGACCCTGTAATTAAAGTTTTTTTAAACTTGGTTATGGTTTTGTAGGTACTCTATAAAGATTATGATTTTGTAATAAGAAAGGTTTGGGAAACTTTTGAAGAAGAATATTGTGTGTTATTCTTGATCAATATATTGACATATGCAGTGTTACATATACAGTCTTAGTATTTAGTTTCTCTTTATGTTACATCTCTTGATCATTGATTCTTCAATATTTTGGATAAATCATTATGAAATATAATTCCTTATGAATTCTTTGATTTATGTTATTTGAACACTTTCCATGTTTCTACTTAAATACTTATAACATAATACTTATTTCTCTATTTCTCTATTTATTTTTTGTATTCTGTCTCCATATACTGATGGTATCTTATATACGAAATTATATCCTATATTTCCTCTATTATGGGTTGTTTATGTATCCGATGGTTAACATCTTATATACCAGACTCCATGCCCAATGGTCCTTATTCTCTTTTTTCCAAACCAAATTCATATTTTACAAGTAAAATATGGCCACTGAGCTTAATGACCTACTGCTAAAGTGACCATGAGTGGCAGAGTTTTAAGGAGAGATTCCTCTCCAAGTTGAAGGACTAGCTTTCAATCCGAAGTGGATAGAGGTTAACTTAGTTTCTTCCCTCTACAACCTGGGCTTTTTCTAAGTGATAAGAATTTTTAATGCCCCTAAACTAAATTCATAATGTGTCCTTGAAAGACTTTGGGAAGTGAGTTTTAACTCATAAACTCAAACTAGGATTAAAATGAGTGAACCACCAATTTAATTAGACTCATCGCACTAGGATACAATATGAGGCACCACCCTCTTATGATTCCACTAGACAAAAATTAATTTTTTTGATGATATTTGAGGCTAATGTTTTTGCTGATAAGGGCTAATGCAATTTTTTCATAAATGTATTTATTTCATAAAAACTTGACTTGGCTAATTGTGGGTCATTTTCTCATCGTGGCCCTAGCCAAATGCACTTCTCGGAGCTTACAGAAATCATTTATACTACTTGTTTTTCCTTTTATACCCCTGAACCAAATTCAAATTGTGTCCTTTAATGGCTTTAGGAAGTGAGTTAGAAGACACCACATTACTCTAACCATGAATTTGATGGATAAACAATTGATTACATTGGACTCTTGACACTAGGTTACACCTACAAACACCCCTATCCCATGATTGAATTTGCTAAAACTTGATCTATTAATTATATTAAGAGCTAGGTTTCTTCCCTAAGTAAGGACCAATGAATTTTTTCGCAAAGGGGTTTATATTCCAAAACCACAAGTTGGGATATTGTAAGTAGCATGATCACATGTGGCCTTGTTAAACACACTTTCTAGAACTTTAAAAACTAATTCATACAAATGCAATTTTTGCATAAAGAGGTCAATTTTAAAAACCTTTAGCTTGGGTGATTATGGGTAGTGCTTTCATGTGGTCCTTACTCAAACACACTTTATAGAGCCCATGGAACTCATTTATGTTTATGAGGTTGGTTTGAGAACCCTTGGACCAAATTCTTAATGTGTCCCTAAAAGGCAAACTATTGAAATTAATATCCCATAAATATTGATAAAAGCACCACGAAAATAATTTTTTTGAAAAAAATGGCATTTTAATAATATTTTTTATAAAACATAAATATATAAAAAAAATATAATTATATAAATATTTAATTTCAAATTGTAATATATATCTATCGGGACCAGGGGCACCAAGGCACACCTATTGGCATGTGGGCGTCTAACACAAGGTTCAGAAGCATGCCAACAAAACCCCCTTAGATACCGACATTCAACACTTGCAAGTAGATGAGGGCTCAACATAGGTATACTAATGGGTTTACAAAACCTTTAAAGGTGATGCAAAGAAGCATGGGAAATGGAAACAAATCTGGTTCAAAGTAACCCACCCCAACTAGTGCAATTTACATATGTCGCAAACATACGCATTAAATGAAAATATACTCATACAACCTTACTACATATATTGAATAATCCCAACATCTACAATGTGTATTGTTAAAGCATAATATATGGCTTAACCTAAAAGGTAAACATCCTACGGGCATTCGTTGCTCGAGTGCAAGACCAAATTTAATGCAAAATAATAGAAAATAGTCCATTTATTTATGTAGTGACACAATGATTTACAATACCTAAATTACCCACCCAAAAATCTTCATAAAAACCCCTAAAAAATGTCTATAATTCATTCATTGATCCCAACAATGGTACAAAACACATGAGTGACAATAATGTGGAACCTAAATAAAATTTATGTGTATTTCATATTTGTATTAAGCATCAGCAGTACAAGTTATACGCGAGCTTCACATACCCGAAGGCGGGAACTTAGACTATGACCATTAACGTCACACTTATGGGCAATGACATTACAATTAACATAGTGGATATTCATAGTAAAATAGTACGTAACATAGCCACAATATATTCATCAACAGGTCGAAGAACATAGAACTATCATCTAACAATAGAACAAAAATAAAAAGCCTTGCCATCGACAACAATCTCTTATATAGATTTTGACTTTAGCATCCTATGCAAGGGAATCTCTATCCAACTCACCTTGATGAGTTGTCTTTGCATGTGTAGAGCATAAGTCTTTCACTAAACCATACCTAGTCGAACCACCAACACTTCGTATGCCTAACCAACCTCGAACCCTGAGCCACTCTATCATGGTTTTACACCAATTGAAGGGAGTGCCTCTACAGTCCTTGCCACAAAATTTTCAAACATTTCTATAGCCTTGTGTGTGGCTATATTTATTGCCTTTACTAATCCAATAATGTTTATGTTAGTTTCCATAGGCATAGGAATATTTTGGAATAGGGGTTCATTCTTGATAATAATTTTGTGCACCATGGTTTTTGTTGCAGCAAGATCATCTATGAGATGCATGGCTTCATCCTATAGTTGTTCCACTCTGTAAGATAGCTGTCACTACTCCAGTCTCCATTCATTAATCTTTTTTCCCAACGTCAAAATTTTGACCATTGCATCTCCATATGCTGACAAGGATATAGATATCTTATTGCTACATATGGTTTCATTATATTTCTTTGTAGTTTGAATTATAGTACCAATGTCCTTGAGCTCAACATTATCTTGAAATATATTCCATAATTCTTATGTAAATATGTTGAAACATATCAACTCTTCCTTCTTTTGTAACAAAAGCCTATTTTTTTTAATACGTTCTAGGGGATTTGGATGAACATGAACCAACCATATGTAGTCTCTTTTATTATATAATATAAAGCGTATTTTTCTTCCAAAAAAAATATATGTTTGTCGTTGTCATCACATATTCTGTATCAGATTTTCCACTGCAACTTTTATTGATAAACTCCACCTCTTGATTACTATTCACGAAGGAGATAGGTGCCTAGATTCGGATGTCCATCATCATTATTTTGAAATAATGAAAGATTCTCAATCTTTCACTTCTTCTAGTAAGTCTTCGGAATCTATAAAATACTACTGGTGTTTGCCGATAAAACCAGTAAAAGTTTTACATCAAATATATAGAGAAAGATAACGACTATCAAAAACATTGAAGGAAATATTGAAATGACTATTTGGAAATAAACCTCGCAACATTCTTACACAATAATATAAAAACTTGTGTCTCCAAGCTATTGAAGCACTGAATGGAGGGGAGTCAACCTCCTTTTCCTACCATAAATAATTTGATCCAACAATGGATAACGAGAATGATTTTTTCCTACAAATAAAATAATTACCTAAGGATGTTGGCTAACTTTATTTATAGCCAACTTAATCAAACAATAAATAGAATTAAATTTAATAAACACTAAAATTACTATGGGAAAGAGTATTGATGTTTTCACAAAACATCGTGGTTGCTAATGAAAAATGTAGATTTGTGTCAAAAGATTAGAAGAGACCATTCGTGACTTTAGAACCATTTTGAAAGAAAACATGAATTTATTTGTATCTTTAAGTGGACCTTAATAATTAGAAATTTGTTTTTTTCTCCAATTCGAATGTCCAACTATAGATCCCTAAATTGTTTTGACCTTCAAAAATAGATATAAAATTGGTGAAAATAGAAACCCATAAATTCTTGGAACTTTCAAACAAGGATATAAAATTGGTGAAAATAGAGACGTGAACTAAACTACATTGGTATGCATCTAAAATATTAATCAGTCAATTTTTCCTTGAGCGTGGAATTTACTAGCCTCATAAGTTGTATTTCTTCCGACACAAAGTAGGATAAAGTAAAAAAGAAGAGTTGTGTTGCACTGTTACATTGACAATGGAAGAAAATTTAAGTTCACTTTTCTGATATGTCTTGTGCCATCTTTAAAGCTAAAATATATCTTCGAGAATAAATTTGACTTCAGTTATTTCTCTAGAGAAAATCAAAAATTCTATTTAAAAACAAACTATAGAATGTGAATATTTTTGTTTCTTCAGTGACTAATTCATGTTAGGGCATGATGGAATCGGATCACCAACCTCCTATTTTTGAGGCAAGTGTTATTTCATTAAGCGAACACCATTTAAAAAAGTGTTATCTCTATCACAAAAGATAAAAACTGATGAGCCAAAAAAATCATCATATTAGTGAAGAAAAATTATGTTACTTGTTCTTACATGAAAAATTTCATATAAAGGAAGTTGTCCAAACTACTTTCTCACAAAATATTTTGCATGTAGAAAATTTTTTTCCCAAGTAATCAAAGCAAGTGTCATGTAATAACTTAATTCATTACTTAGTAAAATCAAACAATATTATAAGGAAAATAGAAAAACATAAACCTTACATGAATGTAGCCAAAAAACCAAGGGATTAGTGCAATCACGAACACCGTATTCCCCAACCGATATGTCAAAACCAATTTCTGTCTCAAAAATTTCATTCAAACTATATTTTGCCAATGCTACCAAAAATATTAACAAGAAACACAACGAGAATCAGGAACATATGAAGAGACAAGGCTCAAGGATTTTAGGTGATAAGAAATGGGCTCCCATGTACAAATGTGGTGTCAACATGGTAACAGAGACAAAATGAAACAAGAAATGGGTCTCCTGGACAAGCTTCTAGTAACAGTCATTTTGCTACACCAATATTGAGAATCACCAATCAGAAGTAATTGAATTGAATTTTTCAACTGATTACACAAAATAAACCTGTTTAAACTAGCATTGAGATTAGGGGTGCATGGAAATAAAAATGAGATATAGGTCCCCTGGTGAGGCTTCTAGTAACACTGCATTTTGTTACACCAATATTAAGATTCGACAACTTATTATAATTAAATTTAAAATATAACAACAAAAGCATCTGTAAAAATTAAAATTTAATTTCAACAAACCCAGTTAGAGAACACACAGAAAAAATGTTCAAATTGATGAATCAATGAAAATGTGGAAATTGATTCCTAAAGGCCTGTCTTCCCCCTATCATATCGGTTAACGTTAATAGTTATGATTCTTCGCAGCCCATTCGCATACTCCATTTATGGAGTCCTCATTTGCAAGCAAGCTCACCAAATGACAGATGACACAACCTGTCACCTAACTCACGTAGCCATCGCAAAACATGAATTTGCGCGTTCGTCTATTTGAATTCCATTCGATCCAGTATCATTTTTAATTCCACTGCACCCTCACACTGAGCTGCTTGAAACCACCTGCAAATATCAGTTGAATATTCAATGCGAGAAGCATGACGGAAATTTTCAGGAATGTAGATGGATGGTCTAGTTAATAAATTTATGTTATGGTTAATATTTTAGGAATTGAAAATATCATTCTAATCAATGTTATCTTTCAAGAACTGCAAATATCGATCCAACATGTTTAAACTACATGTGCTAAGCATATTCACATTTAATTTGAAACATTTAAACTGTCCAAGTTGATCGGAATGAAAATATCAATCTAATGTTCAATGTGAATTGAGCTTAAACAACGTGACAAACATTTATACCAAGACATCACTTATATTTCAAGTTCAAAATAGGAAATGTCAAAACATATGTAGACTTTAGGTCTAGTTAATATGCATAATGTTTGTTTTTTTTTGTTTCTTTTGATGGTGCTAGTCATAACCCAATTTGTAAAACCCAAAATCATCCACATTACTAAAACCCAATTTATTCAGACTATTGTATAAAGGAAATTTTGTTATGGGTTTCACACAGCTAGCTGTTTCTTGTCTCTTAAGGTTCTGTTTCTTGTCTCTTAAGGTTAGGAGAGAACCAAAATTTATTCAAATTATTATATAAATGAATTTTTTTTTCTGGGTTGCACACCACTAGTTGTTTCTTGTCCGTCAAGTTTATGAGAGGACCAAAATTTATTCAAACTATTATATAAAGGAAATGTTTTTCTAGGTTGCACACCACTAGTTCTGCTACAAAATTTCGTGTTCAACCATTTGCGCAAACTCACTTCTTAACATTGGTTAAGCATTACGGCAACTCATTGTTTCATCGTTGTGGCGACTCGCTTTTTAACACTGGTTAACCATTGTTGTTGTCTCACCGTTGTACCAACTGATTGTGTCAGAAAATGGTAAATCAAGTCAAATGAGAAACAATCGTTACCCTTCCAGTGCAAGACCCTAAAGAAAATATCATATTTTCTAGAATGGATTTAGATTGCTCTGAAGTACATGTAAAACACATGGAGATTGATTGGATTGAAAAAATAGCTTCAACTAGAGTTGGAAACTTTATTAGAGGAGAGGAAATGAACCCAGATGCTCCATGTCATTTCACCTGGGTATAAAATAAACTCCTAGGCTCAAGGCATGTTGCTTCCTTGTAGAAGGAATGTGCATGAGAAAAGGAAGGATGTGATGCTCATATTTAGAGTTCCTTTTGTGAATATTTTGAAGTTATTGTGTAAGGGGTGAGATGTTCCATATTATCTCCCTCAAAATTGTGTGAGATGCTTGCATACAAGTCATTGAAATTTGTTAAGATTGTTGAGGTGATTGCACGTGCTTCCTCATATTTATCAGTGAATGGTGTTATTTCAGAGTATTTCATGGTATATTAGTTGTTGGTTGAATACTGGTTGGCATATCAGCTAATAAATTAGAAATGCAATATTATTTAGTTCTGGGTTATTTGCATTGGTGAAAGGTGCTTCTTGTCATTGTATGGTGTATATCAGAATTGTATCTTTTGCTAAAGTCTGATATTAAGGTTGTCCTGCTATTTGAAAAATGTTTGGGCATGAATACAGCAATATGTTTTCTAATGTGAAATAAAAAAGAAGAAACAACCACCTACAGCCATAAGACATTAAATTGTTTAACGAAAACTCTCACCGAGAACTTCAATAAAAACTCAGAGATTTAAGGGAAAAATTAAGGTGTTTCCAAAGGGAATCTTACATAAGAAAGGCCATAATTAGCTTAGAAATGAGAACATAAGAATCTATTTAAAAACAAATATGGGAAAGCGTGAGAAACATTACCTTCTATCACATTATATCAATTAATTGTTGTTCTGCATGTTGGTTTCATCTTCTTGTAGTTTCCATCAATGAGGTTTTTAACAAATACAAACAAAAAAGCACAAACACGATTTTGGTAGGATGGTCATCAGATAGCTATCGATACAAACTTGTATTTAGAAGCTGTAGTTTCCATCAGATGAGGTCGATACAAACTTGTATTTAGAAGCACCTACAAGTATTCTACAAGATGCACACTCTGCAGGGCTGGAAATATTTGCTGTTAATTTTGCCAAATTATAGCTATGACCCAGTAAGGGAATATCTTCAGTTTGTGGACAACAAGAATTTCACATTTAATGGCATCCTAACTGATTCCTTTGTAACAACATCAGAGGCTATAGGTATGAATTTCTTTCTACTTAACCTCCACCAATTTTTGAAATTCCTTATCCATGCCCACTTGGCCAAAGAGGTATTAGTTTATTTCTTTAAACTTGCAGACAATGCAAACATCAACCATCATAATAGTTATATCAGTGAAATATTTAGCAGCCTGTGTCCAAGCCTTTTTTTTATGGTGCCAATCCATTTCTACCATCAAAACAACGATTTAAACACTCTCACGGATTTCCCCAAAATTTTCTCACAAGATTTTTTTCCAGAAATTCATGGTGTGGACAAAATTTTGGGTCATGAGACAACACCCAAAAGTTTTGAATTGCAAATTCTGGGAACATCTAGGGTGGACAGCAGCAAATTCAAACAATTTATGTTTTGTACTGCAGATTCTGCGAACATCCAAGATGGACAACAACCAAGCTAAACAATTTATGTTTTGGATTGCAGATTCTGCTGCACACATGATTTGACTTCATTGATTGGAAACATTTAGCACACATGATTTGACTTCCTGGATATTGCCTCTTGTTGATGGTGATCTGGATAAGCATAGGAGTGTTCTCTCTATTTGGAACCCTCCACCCAATGCAATCCCTCTTTCAAGATGTGAGCAATAGCTTTGGAAAACACTAACAGTGAACTGCAATTGGAATCGCTGGATATAGCAATGTTTCTGAAAATGTAACAGGAAAAACCATTTTCTAGGGCTTCTTTAGTCAATCTTACTAATACCTGATATTTTGAAGTCCTTAGAATCCTTGATGGCATGACAAGGTTTGCCTTAAATGATTCATTCCTTCTTGTCATGCTATATCCTCATTTTCATGAGCATGCATGCATTATTAACTCTTTATGCCCAATGTCTTATCACTGATATTTGATTTTCTGTTATTTTTCAAGGATGTGCATTCAAACTTGAGGTAGCATAAAAATAATCACTTTCAATCAGGATATTTTGTCATATTAAAGTATTCTAACATGAATCTATTTTGTTTTTGTCACTATGTAGTGCTTCTAAGCTCATGGAATGGTGGAAAAGTGGACATTATGCATTGAAGTATCATGCCGCCCAAATCCAGGTCGAGCATCTTTAAAATTTGTCCTTCACAATGGGGCAAAAGATCATGTGATTTATAGAATATGGGAAGTGCAGGGAAAGACAACCAATAACAAAGCATACTACATTACACTTGTTGCGGGGTTAAAAGAGGCAAAACACAATGGGGTGAATAACATAACAGTGATGACAAACTCAGATTTAATCTGTAATCACATGGAAGGAATCTACAATGTTCGCGCTGACAATTTGAAGCCCCTCTATAGAGAGGCAAAAATCTGGAGTGCTCGTTTTAATTCTTTTATGATAAAGCACCTTGCGGAGATCCATAAAATGTCTACTGATCTAATGGTTGGAGCAATTTCAAGTGTAGATGCAGGTGCCAGAGATGATTCAGGATCATCGTCTATTCCACTGGCAAACATTGATCAGCATCAGTATAGGTCTCGACTATGTGTATACACCATGGTTGTCATTTTTCTTTAGATTCTCATACCGTGGTTCTTTTAGTAAAGAACTCGTTAATGTACTTTTTTTCGTTTTGTAATATCATTCACCTTAGATGTCCAATCATGTTATAACTGAATTCATGTGTCCAATTATGTACATTATATTTGAGTTGAACTAATTATTCTTAACCTACTAATGGTTCAGCTAAGATTATTGTAGCTTCGTTTGAATTTAATTTTAATTTCACGTTTCCGATGCTACCTCTTTAATACAGTGTTGATTTCCCCCTGGATGGATGCCATGGGAATAAATGAAAGTAACAAAATAGGGTTATTTACATCTGGTTTGTTGGTTTTCACAACATTTAAGAAGTATAAGTCATTTCTAATGCAAACCCTAGCTACATCCATATCTATATGATGACAAACCGAAAATAGTTGATGCGTGATCTAATGTGAGATGAAGAATTTCATACCATGAAACCCTCCTAAGAACATTGATGCATAATAATGACAAACTCTAACCTAGTATGAAGTGAATTTTCTTAGTACATGGTTTGCCCTAGAATGATGCAATGTACGCATATATCAATGAAGCCCTACATGCCCATGATGCCTTTGAAGATGCCATAATCTTAATAAATAAAGAACACAAGTGAAGAAACACTCATCTTTCAAAATTTCCTAAAAGATTAAAAATATGGAGTCCGTAAACTTTGTCAAAATCATAATGATAAATTCTGCTTCAAAAAGCTTAATCCCCCATTTTCTTGACATCTGTTTTTCTTGACATGTCCCTTGTTCGTCACACCCACACTAATATTCCAACTAGGACACCTTTCTTACAAGCACAAGAAATGCTCTAGAGTCTAGTGTCCCATGTTTCCAGCACCGGAACCAAAAACTAAGGCTTTGGAATTTGCAAGAATGACACCAACAATAACAACTAGAAAGTTAAAGCGTAATGCCTCATAATATTGGCCATCTCGTTACCACAGGTCTAACTCAACTAATGGCCATAACTCATCATCTAATCAAGAACACTCACTATTGACTTTACACTAGAATCAACGGTGATGTGCGACCATAAAAAGTATGCCATAAACCGTAACAGGGAAGTACATCATCACCATCCATATTCATCAAAGTGTAACGAAGAAAGATGTAAAAAATACTATGCTTA
Source organism: Pinus tabuliformis (assembly GCA_031772625.1). Lineage (NCBI taxonomy): Eukaryota > Viridiplantae > Streptophyta > Pinopsida > Pinales > Pinaceae > Pinus > Pinus tabuliformis. The sequence goes on along the minus strand of CM062809.1, from coordinate 475,798,008 downwards.
TTAACATATACACAGTAACTACAAGAATCCTGATGGAACAGAGTAGGTTATGAAACATTTAGAACAATGCTCCATTCAATATCCACACAATATGGCAAGAACCCTTCAATAGCATGCCAAAACTAAACAATGTTACCACTTGTAACAACCCAAAACTAGCAACAACCCTAAACTGTTCAGAGCTCAAGTACTTGTACACCATTACCTGCTCAATGGCAATTTAGGTAAAACATTCTGTTACCCTGATGTACATGCATCTTTCACATCCAAACTAGTAAGTAAAACAGAGTTGTTTCCAAAGAAACGTTACAATGAGTTCGAAGCTCTCTTAAAACTTCCAAGTTTAAAATGAATATCACTTTACATTTGACCAAGTCAAATAATATATCTAAAATGGGGATTAATAACTCACCAACCAAGTCAAATAATATATCTAAAAGGAGGATTACTCGTTGTACCATATAATTCATCTTTAGATCTTGTGTAATGCATAAAGAGGTGGAATACTATGTTATGGAGCCCATGTACTATTATCACAAGCATCACTTTCACTTATATCAAGGTGTCAAGGTTATTTCTATATTATATGTTAATTGGAGTCTAACAGTGAGCAGCTTGATTAAGTCATATATCCTAAAGCCTTATGAATAATTGTATAGCTATGCTTTTATAGAGATGTAAAATTGGTTGTGTGAATAGCCTAGAGATGGCCTGTGCTCATGGTTTTTTGGAGCCAAGGCTAGTTTACATATGACATCACTATGTTTCCACAATCATAACAGATTATATCAGTTCATTTACTAAATGAACTAAATTATGGTGCATCCAGAAACCAAATTAGTGTGGTATTAGAAATTTTATTCATTAGATTTGAAATCCAAAATGTTTCAGTGTAATGCCTTCTGGACCTATTTTCACAATCATAACAGATTAAATCAGTTCATTTACTAAATGAATTAAATTATGGTGCACCCAGAGACCAGATTAGTATGATATTAGAGCTTTTGTTCATTAGATTTAAATCCAGTGTAATGCCTTTAGGACCCTCTTTGGTATATGGGTTGTTATCTATGTAATGTCCATAATAATTGCAAATTTTACAATAATATTGTCTTTCCTCCTCTTCACTGATTGAAGAACAAGGATCCATTAAGCTACCAATATCCTCCATAGACAAGATAACCGCTTAGCCGTATGGCTAGTTACACAGATCAAACTTTACAAAAAAAAGTCGTTGAAAAACCATGGTGCTTTACAGGCCTTATCTTCCCAAGCATATACTAAAAGAATACAATTTTGTATAAATATAGTGAAATATGCTACAAATTACAATGACATTTGAAAAACTCCATCACTAACTCTGCTTTCCAAAGCAATGGGTGTCTCACTTGGAGGAGGCTCACAACACAAATAGCCATGGAACTGCTACTATAGCTCTGTTCCGAAGAATATATAGCTCTTGATACATAATATAGCAGAAAAGGTATAACAATAATCAGATCGTTCTGCAGGAAAGTGATCTAAGGTTAGACTAAACATCTGAAAAGAAATCTAATATATTCTTAGTGAACAGGACTTTATTAGTTATGACTTCCACCTGTTGCACCTTGTGACCATCCTATACGAACTAGCTGACTCCCTGATCAGAGAATCTGTGAGATGGCTTTCCAAACAAACTTGGAAAGACTGATTTTATTCACTTTCATGGACATCAAAAGACAACTATAACTGTAGGGAGATGATGATTCTGCCATAAAAAAATTAATAATCAGCTCAAGATTGCAGTCAATTGCCACGCAAATAGCTAGGTGATGCCTGGCGATTAAGTTCCTGGAAACATGAAGCACAAAACAATTTAGAGAACTGATATTGTAGCATGTACTCTTTGCTTGAGTTTAAGTGTTGTTTGAGAATTCTAGGGGGCAGCTGCAAACTTTCAAAATTTTGAGTGCATTCTTTAACTCAAAAATTCAAGAACAGAAAAAGCCCAAAGTAGAAAAATATCAAGGTCAAATGTCACAATTTGTAATGAGCTTGATTAGCATACCTATGAAAAATTCAGGTGTCCAGGTTGTGTATAGGTTGACTTCAAAATGGTTTCCCACAGTAAGCCAGTCTCTTTTGCTCTCACAAAATTCAATATCTTTCTAGCATAGCTCTTGAAATTAAATCCCTGCGGTCTCTAATACTATACAATGAGACCTTGTCTATTTAATAGAGCAGCTGATCATTTCATGCCAACGTCACTATGCAAGCAATCCTCAGAGGTGTTATGGCCAAGCATGAATAAATTTCTATTTTATAGGACTTATGGATATTTATCTCTTGGTTCCAAGAGAAGAGAAGCTAGTCCTTCAACAAATGCTTCAAGAAACTTTTGTTTCTTTAGACTTGATGGCAGACACTTGCTTACTAGTAAGCCATGTCTTTGATTGAAAAGATCACCCTCTATATTTGGAATAGTTTGTTAGGATGTAGTTGACCTTTTAAGGTTCTCACTTCAATTGGCCTTGAATGCATTGTTCAAAGTGATGCCTAATATATTTAAAAAAAATTATTATATAGAGACTATTATATTAGTTGTTTTTATATTCCCTGTAGGCTATATTTACATATAAATGGTATGCGTTGTTCTTGGTTTCAATGTCAATTATGCCTACATACATCTTGGATGTTGGGGGAAATAAATTGTGCCAACTTCCAAGAAAGCATTTTCTTATCAATTTAAATAAGCAATGATGTCTCCAAATAAAATGATTTGGCAACAATAGTCGACATTGCATTCAAGAGGCTTCACTTGACATTCAATAACACATGAATCTTGGGCTCCGTTGGAAGAATCCTTGACCTAAACATGAACAAGTTAACATTGTCGTAGTTGTGGACATGAAAGAGGTCACCCTTGGTGTCAAACACACAACAAGGGTAATAGTAGTAACCAAGACTAGAGGATCCATTTAATACACTTCAAACTTAGCAGCCCTTTCATCACAAATATCATATGTCTTTCATGCGATCATCCTAACTCCAATTGATAATGATTTCTAATTGAAAACCAAATATAAGTAATATAAATTTACACATGATCACATGAAAATGATGATAATATTCACATTGTGGCAGTCAAAATATATGCACATTGTGGTCTTCTAACAAAAGTCTTGGTGACTTATAAAGATGTAAATATGAAGAAGATTAATTATTTTTTAGTGTATTTATATATGTATCAAACAAATACCTATTAGATTGGTGCATCATATCATTTCAATCAACAATACATTGGATCTCATGCCAGGTGGGCTAGGCTAGGTTTTGTAATAAAAGCAAACATATTCAAAGTGGGCACAGACATTGCTACATATGAAGAGAAATCGCCTCTATTAAAAAATGACACACACAAATAAGTGAATGAGAGAGCACCTACATTGTATAAAATATCATACTTGGACAGTCACTTCTCTATTATTGGTAGAGCTTGTGAAGCATATACAAGAGAGTATTTGCAAGTGAAAATAAGGGTACGAATTGGAATCCAAACACAAATTAAAATTAGGTGACTCTTTGTTAGAAAATGAGTACCAGTTAAGCTATGGTTGAATAAGGGTGATTCAATGGTCATAGTGTACATGTCATCTCATGTAAAAAATTAAAAAATTAATAATCAACTCAAGATTGCAGTCGATTGCCACGCAAACTGCTAGGTGATGCCTGGCGATTAAGTTCCTGGAAACATGAAGCACAAAACAATTTAGAGAACTGATATTGTAGCATGTACTCTTTGCTTGAGTTTAAGTTTTGTTTGAGAATTTTAGGGGGTAGCTGCAAACTTTCAAAATTTTGAGTGCATTCTTTAACTCAAAAATTCAAGAACAGAAAAAGCCCAAAGCAGAAAAATATCAAGGTCAAATGTCACAATTTGGAATGAGCTTGATTAGCATACCTCTGAAAAACGCAGGTGTCCAGGTTGTGTATGGGTTGACTTCACAATGGTTTCCCACAGTAAGCTAGTCTCTTCTGCTCTCACAAAATTCAATATCTTTCCAGTATAGCTCTTTAAATTAAATCCCTGCGGTCTCTAATACTATACAATGAGACCCTGTCCGTTTAATAGAGCAGTTGATCATTTCATGCCAACATCACTATGCAAGCAATCCTCAGAGGTGTTTTGTTGCAACTATAAAACCAACTAGACCTACTGAAGAATAGCCCAAAAGTCATATTATGACGAAGCAAAGCAATAAAACCCCAAAATGAAACACTTTGAATACACTGACCAAAAGAAATGACAAAACCATAGCAAGAAACAGGTAATGGAAATTGTTTGATTCCTCCCCTGAAAGGAAGGCTACGAAGGATTTTAGTTGCAATAACAAACATGAAATCATAAATTGTCTTTCAAAGCAGCACTATCCAATCCTAGCATGGCTCAAACAATTTGCAAGGCGAGATCAGTTTCAACTGTCACTGAAATTTGGGCAGTTGGGTTATTGGCCATAACACCATTAGGATCATCTAGGTTGTTTTCATTCCAATAAATATTTTGGCACAGAAACCCAACTGACCAGAAAACTTACTTGGCATAACTGAACCACCAACCCCTCCCCATGATGATGGCAATGCTCTTCAACAGAATTAAATTGTAGTCAGAGAACACGGTGTTCTAAGCTAACTTAGAAGTTAGAACCACCATTCCCTATTTGATCTAATCCAAAATCTCCACATACACTAACAGTTTACAGTTCCAAGGCCATAAAAAATGCAGGGAAACTGAGCAAAAAGGGCAACTGCAAATGGGTAGAAATGGAAATGTAAACAGTAAGTCATCAAGCATGGATCCTTGGGCCTATTATCTGTAACTCCCAATGTTTAAGCAAGAAATATCATTATGGATGCCTGGGAAGTGATGGAAAATGGTCAAACTGAAAAAGAATTCAAAAGAAATATGGGGAAACTCACCTTGTGGTAACTGATAATGAGATGAACTGTGGTTTGAATAGCATTTGGAAGGCTTGTGAGGTTGTTAATATTTTTCTTTCCTAGAAGGATTAGTTTCTCAGATATGGCATGTCATTTCATGATCACCAGTTGTGGTGGTCCCCTCTTGTGAAGTTTGAGGGCAAGCTGCTCTTCGACTCTCCCTAGGTCATAACTTTAAGGTTTTTCAAGAAAGGCATTAACTGAACCAATGAATTATTTACCAGATGATAAAATCCCAACGTGTAGATTGCTAGCTCTAACACCCTTTGTTTGAGCCAAAATTTTTGGCCTCCTAGCCATTGCCAACCAAAAAATGGATAGGCTAGGAATTGGACTAAACTCTGTCTCCAAACAAAGTATTAGATGGTATACTATTTTGCAAGAAGAGAGAGAATTTTTTTAGTATGGTCATTTTAAATTAGAGGATGCCAATAAGTTTAGAAGGGAAGTAATGGCTGAAGGGGTTTAGATTCCTTCTTCACCATATGTGGACTGTCTCCTAATGGCAGAATTGGATCTCTCTAATTAAGATGGAAGAGACAATATACCTACTATGTGGCCATGGACGACCAAGGAAATTGTTGGATGACGAAATTTGGTGAAGCAAGAATACCTTTATAACTAAGCTGCATGATATGGGGAAATGGAAACCTGAATTTGAAACAGAAATGTGATGGAAATGTAACCCCTCAAATTAGTAAACAGTGAAATTTTCAGTTTTAACATTATGGTTTAGAATATAGATTCATGATTTAAAAGATACCTTTTTATTTCAGATCCAAAATTCTGGTCACGCAATTTTTACTCCAAAAGTAAGAAGCAATAAGATACTTTTTTCAGCCCCATTGAAATATATTTTAGGCGTGTTTCAGCCATGTTTTGGAGTTTTTGTACTGAAATGTGGATGGTATGCAGGGGGTACATTTCCTGCAACGTAGCTCTACAATAATTGTTTTTATCCTACTAGGTCCATCCTTCCTTCATGAGTCATGACACATTGGACTTGAAAGACATGGCATTGAGTATGCATAGATGGGTTCCAACTCCACAATTTTCAATCATTCCCAGACACCAAAGGACTGACTTTGAGCATGTCAATAATTTTCACCAATTTTCACTGAAATTCATTTTGTATTGAAGCAACATGCCAAAGTAACATCTACAATAATGAGCCAGCCTGATATATAAGAGTTCCAATTCTACCTTTATGTACAATACACTATACTGTTATCCAAAAAGGATGTATCAAGCTTATAGTAGCAAAAAGGCAAATAACCTTTTCCTGGAGTTTGTTAGAGTTCAGCCAACATTTACACTGAGATTTTATATTCTTTGAGTTCAACAAAAAGATTTCAATAGCTCAATACGATAACCATACAAAATTGAAATTAGATAATGTTGTACATATCTAGAAACATTTTCAACCCATCATGCACACAACATGTTCTTGGATTAGGAGAGCCCTTTATAGGGTTATGCCCATATTATATCCATGAATACTCATCAGCTCGAATATTTGTCATCTCGCCATTGATTGTTGGCACTTTGATTGTTCTCTTCACCTGCTATTTTCTGTATAGAGTACAAGTGGCGATACAATACGACTGGTTGTACAATACAGGACATCACCCTAGGGTGTGGAACCAAAATGTTATGGGTTGAGGTAGGCTGCCCAATGAATGAATTTGGTGCAATTGGTGGAAACAACCAGGGGGTTCGATGATCAAACGGGAGAGGTGGACGTGGTGAATCAAATGGAAAATGAATCAATGAACCCCCCATATTTGGATCCACATTATTCTCATGAAATAAATGAATTTGAAAACTTAAAGTATTATGAGATGTGGAATCTTCAGCTGTAACAAAAAAAAAAACACATTGTTATGAAATTGCATTGAAGGCAATGAAGATAATGATATTTTGAATTTCACATAAAATGATACATCAACTGATATTTCCATACCAGTATTTTGCAAAATAGAACCTTGTACCCTTCTAGATGTGTGGTCCAGATTGATTTCTTTTGTAGAAGAAATCTCCAATTGTTCATTCATGCTTCTTTTCCTTCCACAACACTGTCCAACCTTTAGAAACTGTAGTCCATCTTTTCTTGATTTCAACGTAGGAACACTTTGCCCCCCTTTTTTTGTTGGGCTCAAGAAAATATGTCGCCTCTTGGTAGTGACCTTAGATGGAGTTACAACATCAAATTTCTTATTATTGTACACTTGGCTTACATTTTTTACCAATTGATTTAGTGGATATGCCTGCTCCAAAGTTGTGGGTGTTATTTGTAATAAACCCCTCAATCTCTTATGAGTTGATGACATCACAAGTTTAATTTCCTCATCGATTGTTAGGGCGCTATCTGGCCTTACAATGGTTGAATCAGTGGAAGGAGAAGTTGGAAGGTTCATTTCAATTTTTGGGCTCATTACAAATGATTCATTTAAATCAAGTAAGTATCCAAATCTTTCTATAATAGACCTAGAGACATTAGGCAATTCATTGCCCCCCGAAACATTGCTAGTCACTGCCATCTCAACTTTTAAAATATGCTTACAAATATTGCCATTTAGGGCCCATTTGCAATTACAAAAGTTTAGGTTTAGCCCTTTATAGATGACATGATACCATGTATCATGAGTTGCCATAGTTTGGCTACGAACCAAATACTCACTTTCCTTGTTTCCATCAGCCATACAATCTTCATCTGGGATATTCTTTGCTTTGCACTTACTTAAATTTATTTGTTGCTCAATTTTTGAAGCTCGGACAAAACCAATGTTTTTTAGACGTTGCATGTGAATGTAATAAAACTCAACCTTTTTTAATAATAGGTGCAACAACCAATCCACCATTCTATGGGACACATTATTCTTCTCACAAAGGTACCTTTGCTTTAGATACCAGTGATAAGATTCGATAGCATTATTAGTATCCTGGTTAGAATGTGGGAAGTCCCTATATGCTTTTGCCCACATATCTGGAAAAAAACATATATTAGATGCGAAGAAACAATAGATAATGGTCAATTACAAAATAAACTGATAAAATGCAACTTTAAGAAACTTACATAATTTGTTGTTGTTTAACCAGTTGGTTGCAAAATAATCCAAAAATACAGTTTCTTCTTTGAATTCATCAAAGAAACTTTGAATTTCATGTTGCACAAATGCATCATCTTCACACGAATGCATGATTAATCCTAGAGCATGGAAGATACAGACTTTATTTTTCTTTCCCCTGACTTTGGTTCCAACATTTTTCAACCACGCTCTATGGACATGCCATACACACAATAATAGTGTACAGTTTGTGCAAGTCCTGAAATAATATAACATTATAAGAGAATATCCTTGAACATTATTGCTTTTTATCTCTTCTAAAATGAAAAACTGGTTCACCTTAATGCCTCGATTTCCGCTGTTGCATCATCTGTGATGACAGCTCGGACATGCCAATCTGGGTTTTCCTTTTTCCCATTTGCAAATAATTGTGACATCCATTTACAAATATCAGGAGTACCATTCCGTGATGATATTACCCATGCCACTGGAATCCCATTGTGATGATCATCAAAAGCCATTATGGTGTACAATTGATACTACATTACAATAAGAAAACAAGATTATAAGCATATAAGAGGACGACATTGAAATAAAGTTGAATAAATGAAGTTTTGGTAAATATGTTTACCCCATATTTGTTAGTGCTAAAAGTGGAGTCCATTGATAACATGTTGTTGTGTGAGTATTTCACCATCATTGAAAGCATCCACTTAGTTTGTATGCCTATAATGAAAGGGATGTTTTTAACAACATCTTGTTGTTGGAAGAAGAAAAAGCTCTCTGGGCACTCACTAACCCAACAATCCACACTCACTGGATCACTTTCATGCTTCACATACTCTAGCCTCTTGATATTATTGTACATGTTTGACACATCCTTTCTTGTCATGAAAGAATCTTGAGGTGCCCCTATGAACAACTCACCAGATCCATGCCTTAAATCAAAGATAAATTTTTCCCAGATCATCGTAGCATTAAAACCATCACAAACCAAATAATCAACAATAGTTCATATATGCTCTATTAAATGCGGCGCAAAATTGAATTTCTTGGGCATGTCATTTGCCTCATTTCCATGACAAACCACATTTTTGTCATCAATATGTCTGCATGCTGTATATATTAGAAAATCATCATTTGGTCTAAGAGCAAGTCGTCACATAATAAAGTGACACTGACAACCAACTTTGATGCTGCGACGTGGAAGACGTTTTTTAGTTGTAGATCCAAGTTCAGCTACATTGCTGGATTGTACATGATTTGGACCATAGGCACACCAATATCTGTGATCAAGAATTTACCAAAAATTAACTAAAATATTTATGCATGTTTGACATAGTGAACTTAAAATCAAAATTATATATATATATATATATATATCGAGAGAGAGAGAGAGACACACACACACACAACATATTCTAGATATGTTGAAGAATTTGTCCTCTTGATATCCTTCACATCTTTAATTCGTCGAGTTTTAGCAACAAATTGAGTAGGTGCACTTTCCCTCATTTGCTCTCCACTTATAAAATCCTCAAGTCGACAATATAGAATAATTGTGACTTGGTCTCCTGTTACTTCTGTCCATGTCAAATCTTCCGCTGAAAACTCTATCATTCCTTCTGGGTCCTCAACCTCCAACTCATTTATCAAGTCCCACTTCTTCATTCTTTAAATCCCTATACAAATGAGGGAACACGAATATTGACTAAACATATGAGCAACAGTTCATACTATAGATATTGAACACCACTTGAAATGTAATTTTTTGTAGTGTGTACAATTTACACTCAAGACCCCACCAGATATAAACACATTTAGAGCATAATTCCCTATCTCCCCTTCAATATTTCCTACCCATGCACAAAACAATATTATAGACTTTCAAATGCTTCATCTTGGTATAACATGCAAAATCTGTTGCAAAGAAAATCCAACAACTCCTTGATAAATATGGATCATGGCATGGGTTTATATTTTGAAGACCTAACCCTATTACTGAAACCTCTGTCTATGTATCTCAATTTAAAACAGAACCCTCAATCTCTTGGCTCCAAGTTGACTGCAAAGATTCCCCACCTCATTTTGCTTTATCCAAATCCCTGAAACAAGAACTTCTTGCACAGAAGCTACTTAGTAGATGTTGCACAAGCACTTTTCTGAGTTTTGAGTTTTACCAACATAACTGTTTGAACCCAAGGAGTAGCTGGCTGCATTCGCTAAAGTCCTATGAAAATGGGAAGTGTTTTTGTTCCCAAACCCATATCTGCTACCTTTTGAAGTGTATTGCTTATGAAGGTGTCAAAATAGCCCTAACTCCACAATATTAGTATGAAAAGTTAGTGCTGCTATAAGATGATGTTATAATGTCTGATTTCACAGTGGCTTTGACTGATTGCCATTTATCCCGCAGTTCCTGTAGTTCCATACCAGAGGGAAAAAGAATTAGCTCCTGCAACATCTCCATTTGTGGATATACTGAAAGGTATCCCTAGCTTGTGTTCATAAATTATTGTTCGAAAATGCCATTTTAAAATATACTTCTAGGCATACATGACAAGGTTTTCTAGACTGAAATATTACTGTAATGATGCATCTTTTATTATATGTTGTGTTAGTAGATATGATCAGAGCATCTCAGGAGTATTGAGAAGAAAACACTAGGATAAATATAGCCATGGGTATGAGTAGAAGAAATGCAGAGGCTGACTGACAGTTGCCTCCTGGATTTAGATTCTTCCCTATAGATGAAGAGCTGGTTGTGCATTACTTGTGCAAGAAGGAAGCCTCTCAGATGATCCTTGTTCCTATAATAGCAGAAGCGGATCTCTACAAATATGATCCATGGCAGCTTCCAGGTATATTTTTCATTTCTCCCCTCTAATCCTTGTACCCATATTTATAAACAGATTATAGGTGTGATCAGATGGATTTCAGGACTTAACGAAGAGCATGTTCTTTTCTTTTTTATGTTTACAGATAAGGCCCTATTTGGAGAGAAGGAATGGTATTTTTTCACTCCCAGGGATAGGAAGTACCGGAATGGATCAAGGCCCAATAGGGCTGCTGGTTCTGGATACTGGAAAGCTACAGGTGTTGATAAGCCCATTACTGCTAAAGGTGGAAAGAAGCGAGTGGGCATCAAGAAGGCTCTTGTCTTCTATGCTGGGAAAGCACCCAAAGGCACAAAGACGAATTGGATCATGCGCGAATACCATCTTCTTGATGTTAGAAGACTTGCAAGGAAGAAAGGCAGCTTAAGCGTAAGTTCTTTTGTCCTCTTTGTAAGGTCTTGAGTCGGTAGTTTTGGAAATACAGTTCACTGGGTCAATTTGGCTTCTGGTTGTTATGTTCCATGCTTTCCCCCTTCTGTTTCTTCCCCTGTTTGCTCATATGGGCATTAGCAATAAGGATATTTGGTGCTAAATGCTTGATTCCTCAATTACAGATATTGGTTCTGTATTAGATTGGAATAGAAATAAAAGACACGGGACTTAAATGATTGATTACTCAATTGAAGCTATTGTTAGTGGAATGTTTGGATTTGCGTTTTTTATGGGAAGAATTATTGTATTTTTTTCTATCAGTTCTCGAAGGCCCAAAGGCTGGGAATTGTTTTTCCCTGTCTTGGATTTGGCCATTTGAAAATAGTTAGAGAATGAAATATAAGTTAGGGACTGGATTCTATATTTTCTTGTCTTCTCTGTCATTTATTTTGTGTATACTAATTGAACATATTCTTCTTAATGTAGTTGGATGATTGGGTTCTCTGTATTACCATGCTCAGACTGGAGAATTTCTTGCAGGAACAGCCACAATCAACGTATAATTTCAGTATGGAAGGTCTATGTGTTGATTTGTTCTTGATTTTGGTTATTTGTCATGCCACATGATTCTTAATCTGTATGAAGTCTTCTCTGATTCTTAATCTGTATGGAGTCTTCTATAAATTTTGAATGGCGGACCTAAGATGCTTTTGACCAAGCTGGTTTTGGGTTTAGGATTTTTTCTTAAGCAAATACAGGTTTCTATATTCAGGCCGGACCCTTACTGTGTTATTGTGGACCCTAACTGTGTTATTATGGTCAATGCAGGAAAATATCCCCATTGAGGAGGTTTTTGTAAACCTTCGATGCAAACGGGAAGGTTTCACATCTAATGAAATATAGCAGCGGTTGGAGCTCTTTGGACCCAACAAGCTTGAAGAGAAAAAGGTAAGATTTCTTCCACAATGCTCCTCATTCCTTGGAATGATCTTTACCTGGTTCAAATACATTCATAATCTTCTTCCTCTGGTCTTTGGGATGTAGGAAAGGGCAATCATTTAAGATTTTGGAATAGAAACACTCCCTTAATAGTATGAAACAATGAACTAGTTTCTCACATCCTGTTTCTATTTCTAATTACTTTCTTTACAGGAAAGTAAATTCTTGAAATTTTTGGGCTTTATGTGGAATCCTTTATCATGGGTCATGGAAGCTGTAGCAGTGATGTCCATTGCTTTGGAAAATGGAGGAGTAAGTACATTTTAAACAGTAGTGTCAAACCAGTGCTCAATAGAGGGCAGTGTCTGTATGGCCACGCCAAAATCAGTGACATGGGTTATTAATAGATGCATTTTTAGATTTGCTTTTTTTAATACAACAGGTAATTAGTTCAAGACACTGCTCATGTTCTTTTCATTTTCATTGTATGATTTGCAGAACAAACCTCCTGATTGGCAAGATTTTGTTGGTATTATAGCACTTCTTTTGATCAACTCGACTATAAGTTTCACCGAAGAGAACAATGCAGGCAATGCAGCTGCATCACTAATGGCACAGTTGGCTCCAAAAGCAAAGGTCCTTGCCTGAGTCTACTGCTTTGCATTTATGTTTTTTTTCTTGTTTCTGACTCACTAGAGTTAAAACTTAGTGGCTTGGTGGTTATCGCTTGTGAATTTTAGTTGTTAACTCTGAGTTGTGCGTGTTTACAATGTCCTGAGCTTTTCAGGTTTTAAGGGATGGACGGTGGAGTGAAGAAGATGTTGCTTGTCTGGTTCCTGGTGACATAATTAGCATTAAACTTGGAGATATTGTTCCTGTGGATGCTCGGCTTCTTGAAGGAGACCCTTTAAAAGTTGACCAAGTTCTTCCTGTTATTCAAAATCATTCTTTTGTTTTTCCTTTTTCCAAACTACTGCATATTTCTTTGTTTAGAATGGTTTAGAATTGTCTATCTTGATCAATTTAAAAATATAGATTTCAATGTTGATGACCTTTGGGTGGCACTTCGTTTCCAAGAACAGCCACAATCAACGTATAATTTCAGTATGGAAGGTCTACAAAATCCCTTCCCTCAATTAGACCAAATAACTTTTCTTGATTTTAATCAAGATTACTTTACTGGCTTAACCACTTTAGACTACCTACCAAGGTTCAACTCAAATGACATACAATTCCAATGAGTTCATGGTCTTAGAGCAAGGCTTGCCGGTCCCTGGTTAAATGTTTTTTTATAAGAGTCTGCTTATACAGCTTATCCAGCTATAGTTATTTTCAAACCATGTTCTGAATCTCTCGTTTTAGCTTCAAAATCATGTACATCTTGATTCTTTGGAGACAACCTTTGACATAAAACAGGATTGGATGCCACAGATATTCAGTCTATCTTAGGTCCCATGCTATTTTTTAGCAAAAGTCCCACCTCTTTTTTAATCAGAAGTTCCACTCTTTCTGTCCGAACTACTTATTAATGGTTGTAACAATATGATATTTTTAATGTAATATAAGGCTGGAATTGAAGGATAGCAAGAATAACAAGCAAAGGATAGCAGATTATCTAAACTGAATAATTGGAATGTGAGAGCATGATTATCTAAACTACATAATTGTATTTTTACCTCGCGCCCGGGATTGCCTGCGAGGTGGGTGCAGAGGATGCACAGACATTTGCAGAGGATGCGCAGAGCAGGATCAAATGGGAGCGAATGTTTGAAAATGAAAATGGTTGCAACAACTTCTGATCCAACTGAGATTTGAGTCAAACCAGCATGGAGGGTTCTCAGTGACTGTATTTTTAACTCGCGCCCGGGATTGCCTGCGAGGTGGGTGCATAGGATGCGCAGATGGTTGCAGAGGATGCGCAGAGCAGCGTCGAACCGGGAGAGAATGTTCGAAATTGAAAATGGTCTTTTGGCGCGAGGGGAGGTCACCGTTTGAAAATGGGTCCCGGGGACAGCTCACGGATGGCGGGTCCTGCGTTCTCGGAAACGAAATTTAGTTCTTACCAGATTAACGATGTATGGAGGATGACCCCCCTCGACATCAATTCGACATCCATGCTAGAGCCGGCATCCATATGGGAATTTAATGCCCTATGGTAGGCTGGTTAGCTCTTGCCGAAGAAGACCCCGGTGCTCTGTTGTCCTCGGGCACCATGTAAACCATAATGGAATCAAATTTCACCCACACCACTGGAGCTTTGCAAACTGGTCACTGATTCTTCTGAATACTGGCACCGTCATAACTCATCTCTTTCTTAATATTCTTCTCACACTGGTCACTGGTTATTCTGAATACAGGCAGCATAGAAACTCATCTCTTTCTTCATATTCTTCTCACACTATCCAGTAAACTGGTGGTTCAAAGTCGTTGAGCATGGACACCACATGCTTAATCCTTCAAAATGAAAAACTATTCACATCGGCCCACCTATCTCTGAAAACCTTTACATAGATCTGTGCAATGAAATACAAAATCAAAAGTATCTCATATTTGTAGTAACAGGATAGCTCATTTCAAGTGGGTCTAATTTACATTTTTTTAATTGGAAATCAACAAAAATGCACTGAAACGCTAATTTATTGGAAAAATCTATTTAAAATTTATTTAAAATGTTTAATTTGGTAACAATATATCAAAGTACAGGGATAAGTTATTACAAATTGGGAAGAACATGGTCCAACTCCCACATTTTATTGGAAAACAACAAAACATATTGGAACAATAATTCCTTGAAATAATATATTTCTATGTTCAAAATATGCTCAAAAGGAGACAGATGTGTTCCATTTAGTAACAGTGTCCCATCTTTATGGTGATGGGAAAAACGTGGGTCCAACTCACATTTTATTGGAAAACAACATAATACATTGGAAGAATAGATTTCTATCTTAAAATTTTGCTTAAAAGGAAATTGATGTGTTCTATTTAGCAATAATATCACATATTTATAGTGATGGGATAACTTATTGCGAAGAACGTTGGTCCAACAACAATTTTTATTGGAAAACAACAAAAATACATTGAGGCACCAATTCGCGAGAAGAATCCCATATTTATGGTAATGGGAAGAACGTGGGTCCAACAATAATTTTTATCAGAAATCAAAAGAAAACATTGAGACACAAATTGGTGAGAAGAATATATTTCTATGTTCAAAAATTGTTTGAAAAGGTATTGATGTGTTCTATCGGGTAACGTGGATCCAATTCACTTTTTATTGGAAAAAAACCTAAATACATTGGAACACTAATTATCAAAAGAGTACAATTCTATGTTCGGAAATTGTTTTGAAAGGGACTAATGAGTTCCATTTAGTAAAAGTATGCCATATTTATAATAACATATAGGTTATTATACGCTGGGAAATATTTATTGGAAAATGATTAAAATACATTGGAACACTAATTCATGGGAAGAAATAAATTGCTTAAAAAGAGATTGATGCGTTCCACTTACAAATAGTATCTCATGTTTACAGTAATGGGATGTGGGTCCAACTCACATTTTTTATTGGAAAACAATAAGAATACATTAGAACACTAATTCAATGGAAGAAAAAAGTTGCATAAAAAGAGATTGATGTTTTCAACTCACCAATAGTATCCCATATTTATAGTAAACGTATCACTGATTACGAGTTGCGAAGAACATTGGTCGAACTGACACTTTTTCTTGGAAAACAACAAAAATACATTGGAATACTAATTCATCGGAAAACTAGATTTAAATTTTCAAAAATTTGTTATTACAAGTGAGTTGATGATGCCACCTACCATTTTCTTGGAAAACAACAAAAATACATTGGAATACTAATTCATGGGAAAACTAAATTTAAATTTTCAAAACTTTATTATTACAAGTGAGTTGATGATGACACCTACCTCACAACACCTCATTGTTAAAACAATAATACATTGAAGAAATACATTTCTTCACATTATCTCTAACAACATAGAGAACCACTCCACTAAATCCTGTGGCCTTTCTTATGATGTGGTTGAAATGATTCATTGTTTTTGCTTTTAGAAATTTTTAGAGATTGTAAATAAATTAATGTATGATATGTTGAAAGTAAGTGAGTTACTCAACAAATTTTGAAAGTTTCTACATAGACTATTCGTTATGTTAAAATATAATTTGCTTACAAAAACATTGAAGTAGATAGTGAGATAGACCTTCGCTAGCAAGTCTGCAGTCAAAACTAGTGAGCCATTCCATTTGGCTCATTACCAATTTACAATTGAATTTTACACATCCTCATACCACCCAAATGTGACAAATTTAATTCCAAATTAGTAATGCCCCATGTTCTACCTCCACGTCGGATGACCAACTAATTTTCGCTGCAAACCTCTAAATATTACAATGATTATAAAATATCAAATATATTATAAAATTTGATCAAGAAAAAAATAAAATTAATAAAATTATTATACTTTAATTCTTTTTAATAATTTATTTCATTTTTATTTTATATAGAAATTAGTTAGCATTATATTTATAAAGCAAAATCTTGTCATCTTTCATGCAAAACCTTGGATCGGGTAAATGTGTGTAGGATGCTCATGTGGGTCTTTTTTAAACACACTTTATAGAGCATATAAGAATAATTCATAATACTTAGTTTGGTTTTGTTATCTTAGTTTCACTTCATAGTTTTAAGTTCAACATTGTAATTTTTTATTGTTCAAAAACATTTAGGGTGTTGATAGTTGGATGGTCAGCGCTAATTTGGAAATATTGAATAATAACACTAATAGTCATACTACCAGTGCTAGTTTTTAAAATTATCGGAAAAAACATTGACAACAAGATTATCAATGACAATTGTAAAATTGATTTAATTTTATGTCAAAATCAAAGTCAAGACAACTCACATGTCAGCAAAGGAGCAAACACATGATAAAGAGAGCACTGGATAAATGAATGGTGACATGTTGTTTCATGACTTCACATTGGAATATTTTCGCCGCTGGATTTGGTTTGCTGCAACAACAGTACCCACCTAAGGTCACTATTATTTTATTGCATTCCTTTGAAATAAGTTGCAAACCATTCATTGTCATATATAATAAATTTTTTAATATGATTTCATTTCTTTAAAACAAGTTTCATATCATTCACTGTGTTCTACCAAATTGATCTCTCTGAGAAAAGAAAAGAAAATCAATGACGAGTGACAAGCGAGTTGTCGCAATTACCCTTGACCTCTAACAACCACTGCGAATAATAATGCTTCACAACAATGACTAGTGAGTTGCTGTAATGGTGACCCAGTGTCATAACGGAAACTAACTAGTCACCGTTGCGGCAGCTCTCTAGAACAACATCCCAGAGCAACATTTCTGAGATAAAATGCATATAATTTGTAATTTACAACTCTAAAAATAGTTTATAAATTTGAGACCAAAGAAACAATAAAATTACCTCTCCAACAAAAGAGAAATGCGCTCAACAACATTTGTGGAAACAATAGGAAACTCACCCTCTGAAAATAGTGGGCGGCCCAGATAAGTGTCGTAATAGCAACTCATTGGTCACCGTCGCGGCAACTCACTTCTCACCCTCCCAGCGAATACTAGAACAACATCTTGGAGCAAAAATTCTCAGGTAAAATGCATATTATTTGTAATTTATAGCTCTAGAGCTAAATTGTAAATTCTAGAGCTAAAAGATAGTAAATTTACCTCTACAAATGGTCACTTTGTCTCACTTTGCAGAAGAGAAATGCACTAGGTAGGATTATTGAAAGTAGTACAAAACGTTCTCTCTAAAAATAGTAGGCAACCCAGATAAGTGTCGTAGTGGCAACTCACTGGTCACTGTTGCATAAAATCACTTGTTGCGAAAACTCCTAGAACAACATCCTAGAGCAAAAATTCTCAGGAAAAATGCATATAATCTGTGATTTATAGCTCTAGAGCTAAATTCTAAATTCTAGAGCTAAACAAACAGTAAATTTTCCTATGCAAATTATCACCCTGTCTCTTTTGACAGAAGAGAAATGCACTCAACAGGATGCTAAAAATAGTAGGCAACTCTCCCTCTGAAAACAATAAGCAACAATAGGCCTTTGGGAAAATCTATGAAGTCCACCTGCAACTCTCCCCTATTTTCTCTCGCTCGACTGAACTCTCCCCGTTTCAGTGGAATGGTTGTACTCGTAGGTTTCCTCTCGACGGAATGGTTGCACTCTCCCGTGCTTCCTCTCAACAAAATGGTCACGCTCTCCCTTGTTTCTTCTTGAGGAAATGGTTGCATTCTCCCCTATTTTCTCTCCTCACTCGAGAGAATGAAAGGTTGTCTCCCTCTCCCCTGTTTTGAAATGAAATGAATGCAGAAAAATTTCTCTGTACGTGGCATTATCTGACTTGCCATGTGCGATTGGATTTGAGGATTTACAAACATTTACGGTCATTTAGTCCCCACCCTCCTCTAGTTAATAGGGGGTTAATTGTTGATGGATATTGGTGGATTTTCTTATTCAAATTTGAAATCCATTCGAAGTTGAAGTCGTCACTTCTATCCCTATGTATTCATATCGTACTTCACCATTGGCGTAGATAGGCTATTTGTGACTTCGGCCAGTGTGTGGCTGCATACCTTCGGTGAGCTGTCGTGTCATAGCTGGCGTGGAATTGGGTGTTGGACGACGAAACTTGAAAAAATCGTTAAATGGCAATGAGATTTGGACACAGATCTTAACGTTAATGTTTGTGACATTAACTGCTCGTTGTTAACGTTGGGACCGAGTGGCCGGAATGGCCTCACTTGTGGTGAGGGGTGCAAAAAAGCGTGTTTGGAGTAAAAGAAAAAGAAAAAAAAATCCCATGCCCATTTGATAAGAGTCGATTCCAATTATTATCGATATATCTCTGAAAACCTAAATATGCTGTTTCCCCTCGCAATATTTATAAAAAAATAATTTATTTTTCTTTTAATATAATAAAATTGTTAAAATTTAAAATAAGGTTTGGTATGAGGTTTGAGGTTTGAGGGACTATTAAGCTCAATTTTTAACTACAGGCATTTTTGGTCAAACATAGGTAAAAACCAAGTCAAAATGAGAAATTTAGTGTTGGAACTGCGTTGTACAATCGCTGGTATGGCCCGGGAAATGCATTTCCAGCAAATGAAATGTGTTTCCAACATGTGGGATGTTTCAAGGATGTACAACACACGTTTCTGGAAACGAGCCTGGCATGGTCCCGTACTGTAAGTTTCTTGGAACACAGGTGGGAGGACATGATCCACTGCTTCGTCTGTGCAAACCAACCATCAACAAAAAAAAATAACAGGCTTTTCCAGCTAAAAGTAGCTTCAACTACAACAAAGTCGTTGATCTAGACAAATAGAGTTTGGTGAGGCAATACTGTGTGAGGGAACATCTGGCCAAGATTACGAAGTGCGGCAATACTGTGTGAGGGAACATCTGGCCAAGATTACGAAGTGCAGTGCCAAGATTACAATTTTTTTTTTTACTTGTTACGCCTGTCCTGAATCTGATGAACTAGAATCATTTACTCTGCTGTCTATATCATCTTCAGAAGTAGAATCTGCAAATAAGTCAGTGAAAGTACATAGAGATTAAAAATAAAACCATACAATACTTGCTTATTTCTGCTCATCTATCAACTCATAATAGCGACATTAGCATTCTGTGAGAAATCATTCCGTAAAAGTCTATACTTGAATCTCTTTCCTGCTTTATTTCTTCTTCCAAACATTCTATATTGTGCTTGCTAATGCCAGGTTTCGGCTTGAAATCAGTTTTGCCGCAGCAACACTTTTATTGTGCTATATCCACCTTTAAAGTCAAACTCTACATGCTTCTCCTGAATATATGTAAGCAAAATAATGAAATAGCAAAGATCTATTTTAATGTTCTCTCATACCCAATAATGAAAAACTACCTGCAAAAGTGGGCATTTGAGAATTCGATCACGAATGCCCAGAACCCGCAGCCTTCCGACCGCAAGCCTGCAAGTAGTACAGTGACGGTGCCCTGCCACTCTGGGTTCCAGACAGCCGAAACAAAATAAATGAAGGGGGAAACTAAGCCTATTACCATCTGAAATATAAACCCTATTTGTTCGATGGTTTCAAGTCTCAGATTTACAGAACAACTCAATCCAAACAAAATAAATGAAGGGGGGAAACTATGCCTATTACTATCTGAAATATAAACCCTATTTGTTCGATGGTTTCCAAGTCTCAGATTTCCAGAACAACTCAATCCAATCAAAATAAATGAAGGGGGGAAACTATGCCTATTACCATCTGAAATATAAACCCAATTTGTTCGATGGTTTCAAGTCTCAGATTTACAGAACAACTCAATCAAAGCAACAATATGTGCATTATGATCCAAAAACAGAGCAAAGGGTTATAAAAATGCACACCAAAAGCATAACCCATCCGTTAAGATAGAAATACATTGACCCAACAGCTCGACCACAATTTCTCTTTCTGCATAATCTTCTACAACAACAACCAGTTTCATAACCGGAAATTCGCTCTTTTTATCATGTGTTCTATTAAAGAAATGGGGAAGCAGATGGAATAATCCATTCTATAATATTTAAAGCTGCTTTGCAATAGTTTTACCTTTAATTTTTCATTAATAATTCACTGAAAATGTGGAAACAAAAGTAAGATCAGAATCTGCGCCCAACAACTGTAGATCAGACGAGGTTTCGAAAGAATATGCAGATGGTGGTCTCCTCTTTACCGGATGCCATTTGGGATTGCGTGTGCAGGAAGACAGCAGAGCACTGGAGGAGACATTCTTCTACTATCCACTTAAGTGGACCGAATCTCTGTTTCCACCGGCTCCTCAGAAGAAGAATGCGGAAGAAATAGAAGAAGACCCCGGTGCTCTGTTGTCCTCGGGCACCACGCAAACCATAATGGAATCAAATTTCTCCCACGCCACTGGAGCTTTGCAAACTGGTCACTGATTCTTCTGAATACTGGCAGCGTCATAACTCATCTCTTTCTTAATATTCTTCTCACACTGGACACTGCTTATTCTGAATACAGGCAGCGTGGAAACTCATCTCTTTCTTCATATTCTTCTCACACTGTCCAGTGAACTGGTGGCTCAAAGTCGTCGAGCATGGACACCGCAGGCTTAATCCTTCAAAATGACAAACTATTCACATCGGCCCACCTATCTCTCTGAAAACCTTTACATAGATTTGTGCAATGAAATACAAAATCAAAAGTATCTCATAAGTATCTCATATTTATAGTAACAGGATAGCTCATTTCAAGTGGGTCTGATTTATATTTTTTTAATTGGAAATCAACCAAAATACACTGAAACCCTAATTTATTGGACAAATCTATTTAAAATTTATTTAAAATGTTTAATTTGGTAACAATATCTCAAAGTACAGCGATAGGATATTACAAATTGGGAAGAACATGGTCCAACTCCCACATTTTATTGGAAAACAACAAAATACATTGTAACAATAATTCCTTGAAATAATATATTTCTATGTTCAAAATATGCTTAAAAGGAGAATGATGTGTTCCATTTAGTAACAGTGTCTCATCTTTTAGTGATGGAAAAACGTGGGTCCAACTCACACATTTTATTGGAAAACAACATAATACATGAAGAATAGATTTTTATCCTAAAATTTTGCTTAAGAAGAAATTGATGTGTTCTATTTAGTAATAATATCACATATTTATAGTGATGGGATAACTTATTGCGAAGAACGTGGGTCCAACAACAATTTTTATTGGAAAACAACGAAAATACATTCAGAGACCAATTTGCGAGAAGAATCCCATATTTATGGTAATGGGAAGAACGTGGGTCCAACAATAATTTTTATCAAAAATCAAAAGAAAACATTGAGACACAAATTGGTGAGAAGAATATATTTCTATGTACAAAAATTGTTTGAAAAGGTATTGATGTGTTCTATCGGGTAACGTGGATCGAATTCACTTTTTATTGGAAAACGATTAAAATACATTGGAACACTAATTCATGGGAAGAAATAAATTGCTTAAAAAGAGATTGATGTGTTCCACTCACAAATAGTATCCCATGTTTATAGTAATGGGATGTGGGTCCATATCGAATAATGGAAAATGCGCAGAGGGAAAAGAGCTCTGAGAAGCGACTTTAGGGTTTCTGGACTTCCCTGCAACGGCAGGTCCTCAGGACAGAGGCCTCCAGGCTCAGAACGCGGTAGAGCAGACAACCAAAGCCCGAAGGTTTTGACAGGCGGGTTCAATGAACCCCCATCCGGGGGAAGGAGGGGCGCCTCCCTCAATAAACGACAACCAGCAAGGGAATCTTGAGGGTTCAGATAAAGAACAGGAGCATAATGATGGAAGCACAGACAAAAGTCAGCAGAAACAGACTGAACAAGCACAACAAGACAAGCCGAAAGTAAGCTCGTCCACATGCAAGCCAGTAGCTACACACAGACCAAAAGTGGAGCTACCTAGTCATCGTATCAATGCCAGAATCCAATACATGAGAGATCATGCTCTCATAGGCAAATTTATTGGAATATGGCCAAACGAGAAAGCGTTGAGAGCATGGATAAATGTCAAATGGCATCCAAAAGGACACATAACCCTGCATCTAGGGCCGAAGGGTTTTTTCACTGCAGTTTTTAACTGCTTGGAGGATAGGAACAGAGTTTTCGAAGGAGGGCCTTATTTCTTTAACTCTGCCGGGCTATTTCTCAGAGAATGGATTGAACGTTTCAACCCTGATAAGGAGGACCTGAGCTGGGCGCCGGTGTGGATCAGGCTGTATTCTTTACCATTGGAATACTGGGAAGAGGAGTCTCTCAAAGCAATCGGTAAGGTACTGGGCGACTTCGTCAAAGTGGCAGAAGATACAAAGACACAGAGATATACCTCATATGCACGGATCTGTGTCTACATGGATCTGAAACAACCTCTTCCTGATACGGTAAGTCTCTTTCATGAAGATGTGGAATGTATCCAGTTAATTGATTACGAGCATGTTCCCTTTAGGTGCAGGAAATGTCATGACCTAGGACACCTCTTCAGAGACTGCCCATTAAATAGCAAACCCTCGATTCAAACTGAACAGGAAAACCCATCGTCAGATGGTTTCACTAAGGTGACAAATCGTAGAAGAGGAAATAAAAAATCAGTAGTTACTACAAAGATACCTCCAGGGGATCAATCAAAGCCTTCTACTAGTAATAGCTTTGCAGTATTAGACAATGAAGATTTGCAAGATCCAGACAATTTAACCTACAATAAGAGAGAACCTACCCAGGAAAATGAAAAAATTGAAGGATCCCAATCGAAAGAAAGGGAAAAGGAGGTAGATCTAGAAGGCAATAAGCTCAAGACAGCTTCAAAAGCCTGGAGCCTCCCTGATATGGATATAGATGGTACAAACCCCAGTATAGAAAATGAGAAGGAAGGTGATGGTAACTCTCAAGAACCTCAAATCATGGAGGAGGATACGGAATCAATAGACATTGGCGAGCTAGATATCTTGGGACTAGAACAAGCATGTAAAACAGGGAACTTCGACAAAATACCTGATAGACAAGTGGACAACCTAGTGGCAGTCCTCAATAAAGCCCAGAAAAAATATTCACTAGGGGTTCAAATCGGCAGCCAATGGGACGGGAAATTCATCACCAAAGACAGTAAAAAAAGAGGACGGAAAACTACTTTAGAGAGAACCATCAAGATTGGAGAAGTATTGGTAGAATCAGGCAGATATGCTAAGCTAACCAAGTATTTCAATATCAACCCCAAGCCTTCCCAATGAAGTTGATCTCATGGAATATTAGAGGGCTTAATTGCCCAAGGAAAGGAAAACTATTAAAAAACATGTTAATGGAAGAAAAACCAGCAATTCTTTTTCTACAGGAAACAAAGTGCAATTCGACAGTTCTGGAAAAAATAGCAGCAAAAGCCTGGCCAGGGGGGACAGTAACAGCTGTTGATGCTCAGGGAGCTTCCGGAGGACTTGCAGTGCTCTGGGATGCAAGAATGATTCAACTAGCCAACATACATGCAAATAAAAATTTCATCCAAGCCATATTTCATATAATTGGAACCAACATCTATGGTCACATAACTAATGTGTATTTTCCTCAAGAAACCCAGCACAAGGCTGAAATTTTGGATGCTTTAACGAACCTTAATACAGAGAGGCAATACCCATTATGGATCTCTGGAGGAGATTATAACATGATCGCTTCAATGGAGGAAAAAAAGGGAGGGCGTTGCAGAATAAACAGGGAAGGATCTCTATTAAAAGACTTCATACAGAATAACTGGCTTATAGATATTCCTACAAATAATGGCCTCTACACTTGGAACAACAAAAGGGCAGCTCCAATGCAGATAGCATCGCGTCTGGATCGATTTCTAATCTCTGATAATGCAGTTCATGTAGGAGGAGAATTCACAGCTTCTATTCTTCCCTTCTCCGGTTCTGATCATTGGCCGATAGCCCTCCATTGGAATCGTCCTGGTTGCCATACAAGGCGTCCCTTTCGATTTGAGGCTTTTTGGCTATCTCACCCGGACTTCAATGAATTTGTCAGAGCATCTTGGCTAAAATGCAATCCGACGGATGGTACAAAAATGTCCATATTCCAAAGGAAGCTGAAATATCTCAAAGGGGAAATTAAAGGCTGGAATCACTCTGTCTTTGGCAACATTTTTAAAGCTAAGGAAATCCTTAATCAAGAAATGAAAGTTGTTCAGCAAAGAATGATATCTGAAGGACGCTCGGAAGAACTTAGCAAGAAAGAGCAGTCCCTAGAAACTCAATTCCTCGAGCGAGAGTCACAGGAGGAAACTCTCTGGAGGCAAAAATCGAGAGTTAGATGGCTGAAGGAGGGTGAGAAGAATACGAAATTCTTTCACAAATCTACAGTGCAAAGAAGAATGATTAATCAAATTTCTCGGGTCACCAATGAACAAGGAGGCAAAATTGAAACACATGAAGGAATAGAACAGGTGTTCCTCAATTATTTCAAGAAGATGAATCAAGAGCCGGACATAAACAGAACAGAAGCTATTGAAAAAATCATCAGACATATACCCAAATTAATTACTGAAGACCATAACACTCTCCTTCTCAAACCCATAAGCCTTCAGGAGGTTGACGATGCTGTGCATCAACTCAAAGCAGGGAAAGCTCCAGGACCCGATGGCTTTACTTCAAATTTTTTTCATCATTTTTGGGATCTGGTCAAATGGGAAGTGTGGCAGGTGGTGGAAGAATCGCGTACTCTAAGGTGGATGTATCCAGGTCTGAATGCAACATTCATAGCTTTAATCCCTAAAGAAGAGGAATCCTACACTCCGGATAAATATAGACCGATTGCTTTGTGCAACATTATATACAAGATTGTTTCCAAGGTGATAGCTTCCAGATTGAAGCCCCTGCTCCCCCTTATCATCTCTCCAGAACAAACTGGTTATGTAGAAGGAAGGCAGATTACGGACGGGATAATTCTAACCCACGAAATAATCCACTCTCTCAAGCACACAAAAAAACCAGGTATGTTGCTCAAAATTGATCTATCTAAGGCTTTTGATAGTATTAGTTGGGAATATATGCAAAAAATCCTTCAAGCCTTTGGTTTTGCCCCCTCTTGGATTAGATGGATCAGTAGTCTTATTTCCTCCTCGTTCTTTTCTATTCTCATTAATGGAATCCCATCACCCACTTTCCGTCCTTCTCGGGGAATTCGCCAAGGGGACCCTATTTCGCCCTTCCTGTTTGTCATCTTAGCTGAAGGATTAGGACGCAACATTAAAGAAGCTCTCCGTTCTCATCATCTCAAAGGTCTAGCCTTCCACCAAGCCCCTGCTTTTTCGCACCAGCAATTCGTCGATGATAACATGCTATTTGGTCATCCGTCAGTTCAAGAAGCTCGAGTTCTTAAATCTATTCTTGCAGACTTCTCGGAGGCTTCTGGAGCTCTCATTAACAAAGTTAAATCCCAGATCTTCTTCTTCAACACCTCACCCTCCACCCAAAGATCCATTGCCCGTATCCTTGGCTTCTCCATCGCTACCCTTCCGTCTAAATATTTGGGTGCTCCTTTATTTGCCACGGCTCTCAAGCATTCCTCATGGAACAATCTTTTAGAAAATCTGGAAGCCAGATTGTCCCTTTGGACTCATAGAGCGCTTAATATGGCAAGCAGGCTGGTACTAATCAAAGCAGTTCTTCAGACCATGCCTCTTTACCTTTTTTCCATATTAGCAGCGCCTAAATGGGTCCTCAAAGCTATCAAACAGCTTCAGCGAAATTTCCTATGGGGGAAATCGGGGCCAAACCGAAAATGGGCACTAGTCAAGTGGGAGAAAGCATGTCTTCCCAAAAAGGCAGGAGGCATTGGATTAAGAGACCCAGAACATAGTAATATGGTAATGGGGGCCAAAATCTGGTGGAAATGGCTCTCTAATCCCACTACACCTTGGGCCTCCCTTTGGACAGCGAAATATGCAAGCAACAAGTCCATGGAGGAGAGAGTTAGAATGTCAGAAGTCAGTAAAGGATCGGTTATTTGGAACTCAGCCATTCAACATAGAGATATAATTCAAAAGCACAGTTTTTGGGAGGTGAAGGATGGCCACACAGCTAGGTTCTGGGAAGACTCATGGCAGCAGCTCCCAAACCTCAGAGATACAATTCCGAGAATTGCTGATCAAGACATATATCAACATGAGAAGGTGAGCCAGTTTTGGGACTCACACAATGCCCAAGAACACAGAAAATGGAAAGAGGCCAGGCATATAATACCTCACAGCCCGGAGCAAACTCAACTCTCCCTCTCCTTAGAACTTCAAAAAAGGAAAATACTCACTTCGGCAGGCTTGGACACACTCAGATGGGGATATGAGGAAAAGGGCACTTTCACAACCAGGGAAGCTTATAAAATAATTATCAAAGAAAAGATAATCAAAGACCAATTATGGGACAAGATATGGAATCCATCCATATGGCCGAAGGTCTCAACTTTTCTATGGCTTATCTCTCACAACAGAATTCTCACATGGGACAATCTCAGGAAAAGGAATTTTGCTGGACCATCCATTTGTCCCAACTGCAAACAGGAAGAGGAATCAGCATTACACCTTATGCAAACCTGTCCACTGGGAAGGAAATTGTGGGAAAAAGTTACATTCCGCTGTCAGAAGGATGGAAGAGTGACTGGGGACATCAAAGGGACTCTTCGCACCTGGCCCCAAGAGCCATATAAAAGCAAACTCTTAAATACACTATGGCAACTCATACCGGGATTACTAATGTGGAATATTTGGAAGGAGAGAAATAGAAGGATATTTAAAGATCAAGCACAACTGATAGAGCAGATTTGGAATGGATTGCACCAGAACATTAAAGAAACTCTGTCCATTAAAGGATGGTCTAAAGAGGATTTCCCATCTCTCCCGCAGGAACAAGCCATATGGGACAACTGGCAGATTCAATTAAAACATCCGGTATCATCAAAGGATAATTCTTCAAAGCATCTAGAGTCTCCATCAAGCTGGACACCACCACCAATCAATGTATTTCAGCTTAACTTCGATGGAGCCTCGAAAGGGAATCCCGGAAAAACAGGATTTGGTGGAAGCATAAAAAACTACCAGGGAACTCCCCTAATAACTTTTGTTGGCTCAATTGGTTGGAACACCAATAATGCGGCGGAACTGGAAGGTCTATGGAGAGGACTAAATCTGGCGCAGGAACGAAGATTCTTTCCTCTTATAGTGGAAGGGGACTCTCAGATTATTATCAACATGGCCTCAAAGCTTATGCAGGGATCTCCGGTATATAAGGTTAGTAGCAGTTGGAGACTGGCCACTAGACTAGAGCTTCTCAAACAATGGCTTACTAATCACCAAGCAATTTCCTTTAAACATATTAGAAGGGAAGGGAATAAACTGGCTGACTTTCTTGCAAACTTAGGAGTGGAGAGTGGAAAGGAATTCTTTGAAGGCTCAATTTCCAGTATAGCATCAGAGAATCAACTCTCCACCTTCAAAACCATAGTAACCAGTGATATGCAATCGAAGGAGGTCTCACACCCAGATGCGGGTGCCTTAATGAGCTGTTAATGCTCATGCAAGCGACGCCGGCATCTGGCATCATTGCCAAGCAGGTTGGCGATTTCTGGCAGATCAATTTAATCACATTAATGAGGCATTGGGTTCACGGCATGCGGGGTAAGGTTTTCAAGATGGTGGGTACAAGCTCTGATTCAATTGTTCTGAACTCGACATTCTATCTGGCTCATTCAGGCAGAGACATTCTTGGACAACATTGTTCTCAGAATTTAGGCGCAGGGCAGAGCACTTGGAAGCCACCATGGCTCCATAGGCGCTCGCATCTCGCCAGCTTCAGGTATTTTGTCTTGATTCTTCTGGTACGCATCTGGTATGGTCAGTCTTTTTTCCTTTGGCCCATCTCTGTAATAGGTCTCGTTACGGTCTTTGTTGAAGTTGTCTGGGCAGGGTGTGGGGTTCAGTCCGTCAGTACTGGGATTTTTTTCGTGGTTCTGTTTACTCTCTGTGCGGAGTTTTCCCTGGGGGCCTTCAATTCAGAGCACTGCTCTTTCCTGTTTCCTTTAGACTGGGGTGGGTCGTCTTTCTTCCTCCATCAATCCTTTCGCCCTTTCAGTTTATTAATCCTCTCTGCAATGGCCCGACGTCGTGGAATTTCCCGGAGGGGTAGTAGTTCAGGAGCTCGTGGAGGTGTTAGGGGTAGGGGTGGACCTGGACCGCGTTGCATTTCCCCGCTAGCTTCTGTCTCGCCGGCCTCACCGTCTTCAGACCACTCTGGTCCGTCCCTTAATAGTTCTTTCCACTCTTCACGCTTCAAATTTAAAAGTAAGCTAAACAAGCCAATTATCTCCGCTATCATTACAGTCATCTTCTCAGAGGAAGAAGATGAGCTCACAGGCTCTGATGAACACTCCAAGGACAGGTCTCTCTCTCATAATTCTAGTGACTCTCAAGGAAGCATGGCGGGTGACGTCCTCAATAATCCAGGGGCGCAGCAGGCTGAAGGTCATCAAGAGGATTCGCGCCATCAGCAAGCCTCTTCTCATGAAGATATCATTGCTTGTGCACCGGCGCAATTCTCAGGCAGTGTACTGCATCTTGTGACTCCTCCAGGCTGCAACAATATGGAAGTAGAAGACAATGTGATGGTCGAATGGGTTAGCTCGCCTTGCAAAGCTAATGAAGAAGATACAGACTTGCCACCTCAGGCATAACTCACTCTGTCTCAGCAAGTCATCTCAGGACTGCGGTTCTTTTTTTGATGTATTTCTCAGTGGGTATGATTTCTGGTATTTTCAGTATGGTTTTTCTCATCTTCCAGCTCATGAGTCTGGCTTTCCAGCTTTTTGTAATAGCTGCATAGAAATGCATTTTGTAATAGGGTGGCGGGAAACAAAGTATAGATCCTATCTAGCTCTATTGAGTTTTGGGCTTTTGGTTTTCATCTATGTACACAGACGGCTAAGAGCTGACTGCAACAGTTTTTTTGACAGAGGGCAGGCTACAGCCCCCTCAGAGGTTCAAACCTCTCTGTAAATATTTTTTAATCTTTTTTATACATAATAGAATAGTCTTTACTCAGAAAAAAAAAAAAGGGATGTGGGTCCAACTCACACTTTTTATTGGAAAACAATAATAATACATTAGAACACTAATTCAATGAAAGAAACAAATTGCATAAAAAGAGATTGATGTTTTCAATTCACCAATAGTATCCCATATTTATAGTAAACGTATCACTGATTACGAGTTGCGAAGAATGTGGGTCGAACTCACACTTTTTCTTGGAAAACAACAAAAATACATTGGAATACTAATTCATCGGAATACTAGATTTAAATTTTCAAAAATTTGTTATTCCAAGTGAGTTGATGATGCCACCTACCATTTTCTTGGAAAACAACAAAAATACATTGGAATACTAATTCATGGGAAAACTAAATTTAAATTTTCAAAACTTTATTATTACAAGTGATTTGATGATGACACCTACCTCACAATGCCTCATTGTTAAAACAATAATACATTGAAGAAATACATTTCTTCACATTATCTCTAACAACATAGAGAACCACTCCACTAAATCTTGTGGCCTTTCTTATGATGTGGTTGAAATGATTCATTGTTTTCGCTTTTAGAATTTTTTTAGAGATTGTAAATAAATTAATGTATGATGTGTATGAAAGTAAGTGAGTTACTCAACAAATTCTGAAAGTTTTTACATAGACTATTCGTTATGTTAAAATATAATTTTCTTACAAAAACATTGAAGTAGAAAGTGAGATAGACCTTCGCTTGCAAGTCTGCAGTCAAAACTAGTGAGCCATTCCATTTGGCTCATTACCAATTTACAATTAAATTTTACACATCCTCATACCACCCAAATGTGGCAAAGTTAATTCCAAATTAGTAATGCCCCATGTTCTACCTCCACGTAGGATGACCAACTAATTTTAGCTGCAAACCTCTAAATATTACAATGATTATAAAATGTCATATATGTTATAAAATTTGATTGAGGAAAAAATAAAATTATTATACTTTAATTCCTTTTAACAATCTATTTCATTTTTATTTTATATAGAAATTAGTTAACATTATATTTATAGAGCAAAATCTTGTCATATTTCATGCAAAACTTTGGATCGTGTAACTGTGTGTAGGATGCTCATGTGGGTGTTTTCTAAACACACTTTATAAAGCATATAGGAATAATTCATACTACTTAGTTTGGTTTTGTTATCTTAGTTTCACTTCATAGTTTTAGGTTCAACATTGTAATTTTTTATTATTCAAAAACATTTAGGGCGTTGATAGTTGGATTGTCGGCGCTAATTCGGAAATATTGAATAATAACACTAATAGTCATACTATCAGTGCTAGTTTTTAAAATTGTCGAAAAGAAGCGTTGACAACAAGATTATGAATGACAATTGTAAAATTGATTTATTTTTATGTCAAAATCAAAGTCAAGACAACTCACATGTCAGCAAAGGAGCAAACACATGATAAAGAGAGCACTGGATAAATGAATGGTGACATGTTGTTTCATGACTTCACATTGGAATATTTTTGCTGCTAGATTTGGTTTGCTGCAACATGAGTACCAACCGAAGGTCACTATTATTTTATTGCATTCCTTTGAAATAAGTTGCAAACCATTCATTGTCATATATAATATTTTTTTTAATATTATTTAATTTCTTTAAAACAAGTTTCATATCATTCACTACCCTCTATCTAATTGATCTCTCTGAGAAAAAAAAAGAAAATCAATGACAAGTGACAAGCGAGTTGCCGCAATTACCCTTGACCTCTAACAACCACTACTAATAATAATGCTCCACAACAATGACTAGTGAGTTATTGTAATGGTGACCTAGATAAGTGTCATAGTGGAAACTAACTGGTCACCGTTGTGGCAGCTCTCTGGAACAACATCCCAGAGCAACATTTCTGAGGTAAAATGCATATAACTTGTGATTTACAACTCTAAAGATAATTTGTAAATTTGATACCAAAGAAACAGTAAAATTACCTCTCCAAATGGTCACCCTGTCTCACTTGGTAGAAGAGAAATGTGCTTGACAACATTGCTGGAAACAATAGGAAACTCGCCCTCTGAAAATAGTGGGCGACCCAGATAAGTGTCGTAATAGAAACTCATTGGTCACCATCACGACAACTCACTTCTCACCCTTGCGGCGAATACTAGAACAACATCTTGGAGCATAAATTCTTAGGTAAAATGCATATAATTTGTAACTTGTAGCTCTAGAGCTAAATTGTAAATTCTAGAGCTAAAATATAGTAAATTTACCTCTACAAATGGTCACCTTGTCTCACTTGGCAGAAGAGAAATGCACTCAGTGGGATTATTGAAAGTAGTACGAAACATTACCTCTAAAAACAATAGGCAACCCAAATAAGTGTCGTAGTGGCAACTTACTGGTCACTGTTGTAGAAAATCACTTGTTGTTGTTGCGAACACTCTTAGAACAACATCCTGGAGCAAATATTCTCAGGAAAAATGCATATAATTTGTAATTTATAGCTCTAGAGGTAATCTGTAAATTCTAGAGCTAAACAAACAATAATTTTCCTATGCAAATCGTCACCCTGTCTCTCTTGGCAGACGAGAAACTCACTCAACAGGATGCTAAAAATAGTAGGCAACTCTCCCTCTGAAAACAATAGGCAACAATAGGCCTTTGGGAAAAACTACGAAGTCCACCTGCAACTCTCCCCTGTTTTTCTCTCGTTCGACGGAACTCTACCCCATTTCAATGGAATGGTTGTACTCATATGTTTCCTCTCGATCGAATGGTTGCACTCTCCCCTTCTTCCTCTCAACAAAATGGTCGCACTCTCCCTTGTTTCTTCTTGAGGAAATGGTTGCACTCTCCCCCGTTTTCTCTCCTCACTCGATAGAATGAAAGGTTGTCTCCCTCTCCCCTGTTTTGAAATGAAATGAATGCAGAAAAATTTGACTATACGTGGAATTATCTAGCCTTCCACGTGCGATTGGATTTGAGGATTTACAAACATTTACGGTCATTTAATCCCCACCCTCCTCTAGTTAATGGGGTTAATTGTTGATGGATATTGGTGGATTTTCTTATTCAAATTTGAAATCCATTCGAAATTGAAGTCGTCACTCCTATCCCTCTATATACATATCGTACTTCACCATTGGTGCAGATAGGCTACTTGTGACTTCGGCGAGTGTGTGGTTGCGTACCTTCGGTGAGCTGTCGTGTCATAGTTGGCATTGAATTGGGTGTTTCACGATGAAACTTGAAAAATCATTAAATGGCAATGACATTTGGACACAGATATGTCGATGACTATAGATAAGAATTTGTGCCCAACAACTGTAGATCATAGGAAGCTTTAGAAGAAGCTGCAGGTGGTGTTCTACTCTTTATCGAATGCCATTTGGGATTGCGTGGTGTGGGAAGACAACAAAGAACTGGAGGAGACATTCTTCTAATATCCACTTAAACTTCTAGTTGCTAGAGGTGTTGAAGTGGGTGTGCATCCTGTTAAGTGGATTGAATCTCTCTTTCCACCAACAGAATCTGGCGTTTTTCACTTTTCCGGTCCAAAGAGATAATAGGAAGCAAGAATTCACCTTTGGAATCTCCTAAGAAGAAGAATGTGGAAGAAATATAAGAAGAAGAATGCCAAACTCTGGTGCTCTACTATCCTTGTTCTCCACACAAACCATAATGTTAGAAAAAAGAAGAAGAATGTCCAAGCCAATGGAATCAAATTCCTTCCATGCTACTGGAGCTTTGCAAATTGGGCACTGTTTCTTTTGAATACAGGCAGTGTGATAACTTATCTCTTTTTTCATATTCTTCTCACACTCTCAACAAACATTCAATTCTACTCTCATATACTACTAGAAAATGTTATTCATAAACATTCATTTCTATGGGCCCTCCAGTAAGAATTTCGAACATCTTTTATTGGAAACCAACAAAAATATATTGAAACACTAATTCATCTTTCCATGTTCAAACTTTACTTAAAATGTTGAATTTGCTAACAATATCTTAAAGTACGGGGACAGTCTATTACAAATTGGGAAGAACATGGGTCCAACTCACACATTTTATTGGAAAACAACAAAATACATTGGAACACTAATTCATCCAAATAATAGATTTCTATGTTCAAAATTTTCTTAAAAAGAGACTAATGTGTTCCATTTAGTAATAGTATCTTGTATTTATAGCCATGGGATAGCTTGTTACAATATGGGAAGAACGTGGGTCCAACTCACACATTTTATTGGAAAACAACAAAATATATTGCGACAATAATTCATCAAAATAATAAATTCATATGTTCAAAAAATCCTTGAAAGGAAATTGATGTGTTCCATTTAATAATAGTATCACATATTTATAGTAATGGGATAGCTTATTAGAAGTTGCAAAAAACGTGGGTCAAACTGACAATTTTTATCAAAAAAACATAAAAATTACATTGAGACACTAATTCATCATAAAATACATTTCTGTGTTCAAAAATTGTTTGAAAGGGTATTGATGTGTTCAATTGGGTAATAGTAACGTGGGTCCAACTCACACTTTTTATTGAAAACAAAATACATTGGAACACTAATTATTGAAAGGATACATTTCTATATTTACAAATTACTTAAGAAGGGAGTGATGTGTTCCATTTAATAATAGTATCTCATATTTACAGTAACGAATAGGTTATTACAAGTTGGAAAAACATGGGTCTAACTCATACTTTTATTGGAAAACAATAAAAATACATTGGAACACTAATTCATCAAAAGAAAAAACATTGCTTAAAAAGAGATTGATGTGTTCCATTCAGCAATAGTATCCCATATTTATAGTAATGGTATAGCTTATTACTAGTTGGGAAGAACATGGGTCCAACTCACATTTTTCATTAGAAAACAACAAAAATAAATTCAAACAATAATTCATCGGAAGAACAAATTTCTACGTTAAAAAAATGGCTTATTATAACTGAGATGATGATGACTCTTACCTTACAACACTTCATTCCTATTAGAAAAGAACACTTTAAAATAATGTGCTAAAACAATAATACATTGAAGAAACATTTATTCACATTATCTCTAACAACATAGAGAACCACTCCACTAAAGCCTTTGGCCTTTCTTATGATGTGATTGAAATAATTAATTGTTTTTGCTTTTAGAAACTTTTGAAGATTGAAAATAAATTCATGTATGATATGTGTGAAAGTAAGTGAGTTACTCCAAGAATTTTGAAAGTTTCTATGTATGCTATTCTTTATGTTAAAATATAACTAGCAATTGCACTAAATGTTGCAAAGGAAATGTCGTAAGGCCATAGCATATAACATTAATTTATGATTCTTTGATAACTATTGAAAGACAAAGAAATATCAAGAAAGAGACAAGACATGAAGCTCAAAGCACGAAGAAGAGGAAACTTCCACCCAGGTATCAAATGCAAGTGCTATTATTGTGGAAAACCTGGTCATTATGAGAAGGATTGTAGAAATGAAGTATGGATTTTCTAATGCAAAGTGTGAAGAGAAGAGAGATCTTAAACTCTTTATTATTTCACTATTGACCAAACATATGCTCAAGGAGATACTAAATAGACCACATGACACTAAAAAAATGAGTGGTTTGCCTAAAGAAGAAACCATATCCAACAAATATTAAAGCATCATTCCAAGATTAATTATAGTGGAAAGTTGTATCACCAAAATAGGCTACATAGTTATTTACCAATATATTTATAACTCGAAAACTGACTTCTATACCAATATATCTATCACTCAACAAGAGACTTCTACAGGAGCATGATGAGTGCTACCATAAAGAGACATGATAGAAGCAAGCTAGGCTGCCATTTTATTTGTGGGGTCCTTCACTGTAACCACAAAGAAGTCATCCATTTTTCCACTTCTTAACACAAAACAAGGAAAATCATTATTGATCCCTTCCGGTTAGTTCATAATTTGATCAAGTGTGGGAGGAAAAGCATGATCCCAATGTGAACAATCCTTTAGATCCGATAGCATAGGTTATTTTGATTAGAACTCCAAAGAATCATCATTGATCATGTGATCAAATTCTACAGCCTTTTACATAGGCTTAACACTCAAAATTGAGTACATTAGTACAGATGCTTCAATTAAATCTAAAGGACGAGTTGACACCTCACAATCATTCCCTTTTGATACATGAGAAATCCATGCCTATTGTACAATATCAGGAAGCGTATTTACAACTGAAACAAATAAAAAATGAGAGCTCATGCTATTAAGAAAGCTTATTGAAGCCCTTAGAAGCAATGTATATCTATTTTTTTATGTCTTTTTTGATGATCATGGTTGTTTCTAGTAGTGGTAAACATGAGTGCTAGTGTGTCTCTAACATTTTCATTCAGGAACGACTATAATGCCCTTGACATGTTCTATAATGAGTATATGAATAATTTATAAGCCTTCTTTCAATATGGGCTTATACAAGTTATCTACTAACTCTTTTTCAAAGTATTCTTTAGTTGTTCCTTGCAAATGAGAGCAATGATGATGGAGGTCGTCTTGATGCAACACAAATGGTAGTGGTAAATAAATTTTCTTATTATTGATATAATCACATTTCCTTCACCTGAATGACATTGGCATATCAACCATTATTTGACCTAAGACTCCTCAAAACTATTAGCAGATCCTTCAACATTACAGAGATAGTGAATTGTAGCTAGAGTACGAGTAGTGGAAAATGTGGCCTTTACATCCTTGTGACTTTTCCATAAAAGAAATAGATCCATAGTGAATGCCATGAAGACTAGAAAGATCAATATAACTTTAGATTATCTCTCACCTATTTCCCTCATTCCATATCCATTGATAAGAAGTTCTCGAAAATAACATAATAGTATAAATACATACCTAGCTTGTTATCTCAATCTAGGGGCATTATTCTTTTGTGGAATGTGAAGCACATTCAAACTCGAGTAAACTAGGAGTTAGAAGAGCTATAACCATGTTATTGACACCAAATGATGTTATGTATAATTAATAGAAATGTGTTGCTAAGTTCAGAATTGTGTGTCAAATAATTGATCGATGAAAACTATGATAACCAAAAAAGTGACACAACTATGTCAAATGGACTAAATGTCCTATCTGAACGGATCATGCTTCAAAAAGAAACATTGCAAAAGTTAGCGTAGTTGAAAAAGAGCATAAACAACTATCAAATCCAATCATATAGAGAACACCAGAGAATTCTAGACACGTGATCTTATTATCAGTCGGAAATCTAAATTTCATTTTAGCCTAAAATCTATATGATTTGATCTAACCATATTCAACCATAGAAGCAAATTTCATAATATAATACATGTGAAGACAATGCCTAAAGCACAAACAAAATACAACTTAAAATATCAAAAACTCTGTAAGCAAGAGACCATGAGCTACTTCCCCTTAATCCGCCTCCTCTTTCTTAGCTTCTTGAGATGAGGTTCCCATGAGGCCACCATGAGACAACGACTACCAGATTGTAGCATTTGAGAGAGAAAAAAGATAAATTCAAATAAATAGAAACCTACTTCAAAAGTTATCAACCTTTAATAACCTTAGACGAAGTTGCTATGAAAAAGAAAGATTCCCCAAAATGAATAGTTTAATTCCAAGCATTAAAGTTCAACATTATAATAGTTACACACTTATCTACAGTGGTTCAACATTATAATAATTACCCACTTAATTACAGTTAGTTTGCTTGACCTCTGAATAATGTTATATACTTGAGTTTCTACACCTTGTTCTTACAATTTCCTTGGGTTAAGTGTACAATAATTTAATGTGACATATAAATCTACACTTGCATAAACATTATCCATACCATTGTTTAAATTTATAATGAAAATGGTACTTGCAATTCATTTCACAAATGTTGAGAAATATGTACTATATTGATCTTGGAATATCTATTGAAAATGGAGGTCGACTTATAAATCTACATTGACATGAACCTTATCTATACCATTGTTTAAATTTATAATGAAAATGGAACTTGAAATTCATTCCACAAATGCTGAGAAATATGTACTATATTGAACTTCGAATATCAATTGAAAATGAAGGTCTCACAGACCCAAAGGAAGCTCATGTGTAGCTATGATTCATTCTATTTTATTAATACTATCTATATGGAATGGTAATGCTTCCGAAAAAACTGAGGAATGTGAGTGGACACTCCACTCATGGGAAATCATAAGGAACAATTAAACATCAATTGTCCATAAGAAGAAATGGAGTGTCCAGTAGAAACATTGAACATTCCACAATTCTTCCAAAAATATATTCAATATTAATTCAAATTATAAATACTTATACTCACTAATATTATCTATCAACTCATTTAAAAGAAAAAGAAAAAAAAATCCCATGCCCATTTGATAAGAGTCGATTCTAATTAAATGTCGTACCCATTCGATAAGAGTCGATTCCTATTATTATCAATATTTCTCTGAAAACCTAAATATGTTGCTTCCCCTCACCATATTTATAAAAAAATAATTTATTTTTCTTCTAATATAATAAAATTGTTAAAATTTAAAATAAGCTTTTAAATTGTATAGATAAAAACTTCCTTGACCATGGTAAAAGACTTATTTTTCTTAATATTAAAGACTTAATTTTTCTTCGTATTTTATTTTAGTTTTTTCTTCTCCCTTAACAAATTATATTTTCAACGAGGTTTCCTTCTATTGAGGAAAATAATTCTTGAGATTAGTCGTCAATCTCCATGTAAGTTGTTCATATAGAAATTCTCTGCAATACTCGTTTACAATTCCTTCAGAGTAATACTCATTCGATTTCTTTTCTGGGTTTGATTTCCTACTTAGTTTGTGTTTCTAACAAGACTCGCTTTCGTTTTGTTGGATATGGTTGAAAAAATTATAATTTCCATTGGGTTCCCTTCTGCGAAGTTGACAATAAATTTTCTGATTTTCTTGAATGACCACGCAACCAGTGAATCTAAAATTCTCTGCAACACTCCTTTGCATGTCTTTTGGGTTTAATTTCATATTTACTTCCTATTTGTAACAACTCTATTTTCATTTTGTTGGTTATACTTGAGAGAAGTAATACACGAAGAATTTACACTTCAAAAGCGTATGTTCTTAAATATTTTTAATATAAGGCTGGAGTGCATAATAGGGACTTCCAGAAGGGCAGCTTTGGTATGAGGTTTGAGGGACTATTAAGCTAAAATTTTAACTACAGGCATTTTTGGTCAAACATAGGTAAAAACCAAGTCAAAAAGAAAAATTTAGTGTTGGAACTGTGTTGTACAGTCGCTGGTATGGCCCAGGAAAAGCCATTCCAGCGAATTAAATGTGTTTCCAACATGTGGGATGTTTCAAGGATGTACAACACACGTTTCTAGAAATAAGCCTGGTATGGTCCCCTAATGGAAGTTTCTTGGAACACGGGTGGGAGGACATGATCCACTACCTCGTCTGTGCAAACCAACCATCAACAAAAAAAATAACAGGCTTTTCTAGGTAAAAGTAGCTTCAACTACAACAAAGGCCTTGATCTAGACAAATAGATTTCTGATTCCTTTCCAAAAATGTATGAGGCTTCATAGAGTTTGGTGAGGCAATACTGTGTGAGGGAACATCTGGCCAAGATTATCAAGTGCAGTGCCAATATTACAATTTTTTTTTTTACTTGTTACGCCTGTCTTGAGTCTGATGAACTAGAATCAATTACGTCTGTCCTAAGTCTGATGAACTAGAATCATTTATTGTGTTCTCTATATCATCTTCAGAAAGAGAATCTGCAAATCTAGGTCAATGAAGGTACATAGACATTAAAAATAAAACCATACAATACTTGCTTATTTCTACTCATCTATCAACTCATAATAGCGACATTAGCATTCTGTGAGAAATCATTCCATAAAAGTCTATACCTGAATCTCTTTCATGCTTTATTTCTTCTTCCAAACATTCTATATTGTGCATGCTAATGCCAGGTTTCGGCTTGAAATCAGTTTTGCCGCAACAACACTTTTATTATGCTATATCCACCTTTAAATTCAAACTCTACATGCTTCTCCTGAATATATGTAAGCAAAATAATGAAATAGCAAAGATCTATTTTAATGTTCTCTCATACCCAATAATGAATAAACTACCTGCCAAAGTGGGCATTTGAGAATTCGATCGCGAATGCCCAGAACCCGCAACCTTCTGACGCAAGCCTGCAAGTAGTACAGTGACGGTGTTGTGCCACTCTGGGTTCCAAACATCCGAAAAAAAATAAATGAAGGGGGAAACTAAGCCTATTACCATCTGAAATATAAACCCTATTTGTTCAATGGTTTCAAGTCTCAAATTTACAGAACAACTCAATCCAAACAAAATAAATGAAGGGGGGAAACTATGCCTATTACCATCTGAAATATAAACCCTATTTGTTTTATGGTTTCTAATTCTCAGATTTCTAGAACAACTCTGTCCAACCAAAATATATGAAGGGGGGAGACTATGCCTATTACCATCTGAAATATAAACGCTATTTGTTCGATGGTTTGAAGTCTCAGATTTATAGAACATATCAATCAAAACAACAATATGTGCATTATGATCTGTTGGGACTTTTATGGTAAATTCCAAAACAAAATAATGAACAAAGAACAATTCTCTGTTTTTAACACACAGGATCTTTAACACAGGGAAGCTTAAAATTGTTTGCTGAAGAAGAACAGAGTTATACCCACACATAAAAACTTTGTATTCATTAACCAGAATGTCGTTACAAAAGGATCTTCCTCTTTCAAAGGGATTACAACCATAGACTTCTTCAAATGCTGTTCCAAAACAAAAGTAATTACTCTGTCTTTTCTGGAAATTTTACACTACTGTGTGTAAAAATTTCTTTTACATTTACTGTTGTAAATAAAAAAAATCTCTTACATTTGCTCATTGATTCTCTTGCATTTCGTATGCAACCACAAAAAAAATTCACACTAGCGCTGTTGCGCATTCCCATTACATATGTTCAGCAACAAAACAAATTACATTACATTCATTGCTGCGAATTTTCTTCTATTTTCACTCCTACGCTGCTGCATATATTTTCATTACATATTCACCAATAAAAAACTTACATTACCCTTTTCACTTCTATGTGAAAGATTTCTTCATTCGCACTGACGTGTGCTTCCCTTTTTTGTTGTTCTCTCCACAAAACAATCCAAAAAAATATTCTACATATTACGCATTACATTGCATATATTTTTTAACAATAAAAAAAATATGCCCATACCTTTCTTTTAATCGTGCCATACTCCCGTACAAAATGAACTGAAGTCTTTTACCTATATTTACGAACCTCAATTAATTTTACTTATTGTTTTACTGGCGGTCAAAGACTTTCACTTCACGCAATATTCATTTGCTACAGGCCTGAACGCAGCTTTGGTTTCAATCAACGGTGGACAACGTTGAATTCAATCGGAAGGATATCGCTTGCTCAAACCAAACAAACGTTACGCCCCGATGAAAAACCACTTTGGCAAAACTGTTGTGCATGTGTCAAGGTTGGGTTTTATCATTGTTGTTCAGAGGAAAACCACCATTGCGAGAAAGGCGGTACGATGGAAACAGGTGGTTTTCTAGAGTAATGAATGCGGCAGGTGAAATTACAATTTCAACTCTCCCCTTTAATTTCAACTGCTGGGTTATCAGTCATACCCAAACACTTCCTAAAAAATTCAAAACTTTTCTGGCCCAATGGCTTGGTCAGAATATCAGCAACCTGCTCCTGAATTTTGCAGTGGACTAAAACAATTTCACCACTGTTTATCAATTCCCTGATGTAATGAAACTTTGTGTCAATGTGTTTCGTTCTCTTATGAAACACAACATTCTTGGATAATAAAATATCTGAGCTATTGTCACAAAAAATCACAGTTCATTTTACTTGCTCTTGGCATAAACTCCTTAGCATCCTTCTCATCCAAACTACTTGACATCCTGCTGCTGTAGCTGCCACATATTCTGCCTCTGCTGTAGACAATGCTACAACAGGCTATTTTTTTGAAGCCCATGAAATAGCTCCTGAACCCATGTGAAAAACATAATCAGATGTGCTTTTCCGATCATCTACACTTCCAGCCCAATCACTATCAGTGTATCCAACTAAATCTAAACATTCTGAAGTAGTATAACCTTTTAGTACCTTTAACATACCTTAGAATCCTTTTTGCTGCTTGCCTATGTGCCTCTTTTGGCCTCTCCATGAATCTGGAAATTAAACTAACAACGTGCATTATATCCGGCCTAGTTGTAGTCAAATACATGAGGCTGTCAACTATGCTCTTGTACAAACTAGGGTCAAAATCCTTGCTACTGTCCTCTTTGCTGAGTTTTAATCCCATCACTGTGGGAGTGATTGATGCCTTTCTCTCCTACATATTAAATCTTTCCAACACTTCATTAACATATTTCCCTTGTGAGATAAAATTCCCATTTCCATTCTGTTCTACTTCTATTCCTAAGAAGTATCTCAGCAAACCCATGTCATTCATTTCAAATTCTTCTTCATGACTGTTTTGAACTTTTCAATAAGATAATCATAATTACCTGTGAAAATAACATCATCAACATATAACAAAACAATTAGTAATTTACCATCATTTTCTTCGATGTAGAGGGTGGGTTCTCCCTCACATTTTTGAAATCCATTTTCCAGTAGATAGGAATCTATCCTACTGTACCACGCTCTTGGTGCTTGCTTCAACCCATAAAGATCTTTATTTAATCTGCACACTTTGTGCTCTTGGCCTTTCCTTTCATAGCCTAGAGGTTGTTCAATGTAGACCTCTTCCTTTAACACTCCATTTAGGATTGCTGACTTCACATCCACTTGGTAAACTTTCCACTTGTTTTGTGCTGCTATGCACAGCATTGCTCTCACTGTTTCCATTCTAGCAACCGGTTCAAAAGTTTCCTCATAGTCTCTCCCATACTGTTGCTTATATCCTTTGACAACAAGTCTTGCCTTGTGTCTTTCTATTTTGCCTTCAGCATTACTCTTGGTCTTGTAGACTCATTTAACTCCAATGGACTCCTTTCCTTTTGGTAGTTCAACCAAATACCATGTCTTGTTTCTTTCTATGGCATTGATTTCCTCGTCCATAGCTTCTATCCATTTCTTATCCTTAATTGCCTCTTATAAATGGACAGGGTCATCAACATGACAATATAAAGCAAACAAAGAGTTCATAAGTTCATTTGTTGCCTCTTGTTCATAAATGTCACTTAAATTTATGGACTTCTTACCTCTTTCATTTGGTGTACAAGTGCTTGAAGAAGAACTTGAATTTCCTCCTTGTGGTGTGCTTGGAGAAGCACTTTTATTTCTCCTCAAGGGTGTCCCTTGCTGTCCTTGTGTTGTTGCTACTGTTTGGGGATGTATTTCAGCCATCTCCTCATCATTTTCATCATGTGACAAATAGGTTTTAACATTCACTGTTTTCTCTATGCTTCCATCCCAAGCTTCCTCCTCAATGAACTGAACATCTCTACTCACAATGAGCTTCTTGGTGGATGGGTTATACAACCTATAAGCTTTGGATTCCTCACTATATCCAATGAAAATACATTTCTCCCCTTTACTGTCTAGCTTCTTCCTTAGCTAATCTGGAATGTGTTCATAAGCCACACATCCAAAAACTTTCATGTGGGTGACTCCTTGCTTTCTCCCACTCCATGCTTCTTTCGGCACTCTGTTCATCACTGCTTTTGTAGGGCATCTATTCAAAATGTACACTACACAGTGTACAACTTTAGCCCAATAATCATTTAGCAAATGCTTTTCCTTTAACATACTCCTCGCCATATCCATGATTGTCCTATTCTTCCTTTCAGCAACACCACTTTTTTGCGGGGTGTACCTAGTTTTAAACTGCTTATGAATTCCATTTCTCTACAAAAACATAGAAATTCCTTGGAGATATACTCACCTCCTCTATCAGTTCTTAGAACTTTGATATGTAGCCCGCTTTGGTTTTCTACCAGTGCCTTGAAATTGCAGAATCTTTCAAATACTTCACTTTTGTTCTTCAAGAAATAAACCCAAGTTTTTCTTGTAAAATCATCAATGAATGTTAATATGCAGTGGCTGCCTACAAGTGATGGAGTTTGCATCGGTCCACATAAATCTGAGTGAACAATTTCTAAGGGTGCTTTTTCCCTTATGCTCTTCCCTGATGGAAAACTTTCTCTGTGTTGTTTCCCCAAGATGCAACCTTCACAAAGACTATCTGGTTTCTCTATCAATGGTAATCCTCTTACCATTCCTTTTCTACTCAACAAGTTAAGACCTCCAAAGTTGAGATGTCCAAATCTCAAGTGCCACAACCAATTTTCATCTTTTGGTTCGCTTTGGAAAGCCTATTGTGTCACTGCTGCAATTACTTCTTTATTTTTCAAATCTTCCTTCATTCTGAGAGGGAACATCCTATTCCTTGTCATCTTCACTTCAGCAATACATTGTTTGCTGGGTGCTCTATCCATGATGGTGCATACATCATTCACAAAGAAAACATTGTAACCCTTTTGAACAAGTTGTCAAATACTTAAGAGGTTACATTTCATTCCAGGAACATAATAAACATCTACTATGGTTTCCTTTTCACCTTTCTTTGTGAAACCTTTTACTTCTCCTTTTCCCATAACAAAAACTTTATTATCAGTCCCTAGTGTGACCTGTGACTTCACATTCTGATCTAACATAGAAAATAGGGCTATGTTTCCTGTCATATGGTTGCTGCAACCAGAGTCTAGAAACCATACATCTTCACTC
The DNA here is from genome assembly GCA_031772625.1 of Pinus tabuliformis. Taxonomy (NCBI): domain Eukaryota; kingdom Viridiplantae; phylum Streptophyta; class Pinopsida; order Pinales; family Pinaceae; genus Pinus; species Pinus tabuliformis. The sequence continues at coordinate 475,753,244 of CM062809.1, read as the reverse complement.
TTTTCTTCAGCCATATTACAAGCTAAAAAAAAAATATTTTGGCTGATATTTTCTCTAGTGAAATTTGCACTAGCTCTATTACTCATATCATGCTGCTTCTTCCTACATTCATTTGCATAATGCCCATATTTTTTATAGTAGTAACATTGGACATTGGATTTTTCATACCTTTTTCCTTGAGGATGTTGTTGTCCACTTTGTTGGCTACTGCCTTAGCCTTGGTTCTGATTTGGATTGCTGCCTCTTCCTTGAGCATTCGTTGGACTGTTTCTTCCACCTATGTTTTGGCTTTTGCCTCTTCCTGTCTTGTTTCCTCTGCCTTGACCTCTTCCTCTTCCAAAGGACATCTGGGTCTTGAAGGCATGTTCTAGAGATGAGTTTTCATTCCTACTCAATCTCTGCTCATGTGTTATCAGTGATGCATGTAGTTCATCAACTGTGAAGTTTGTGAGATCCTTTGTCTCTTCTATGGTGGTGACAATCACATCGAACTTTGAGGGTAGGACCCTCAACAGTTTCTCCACAATCCTCCTTTCTTCAAGAATCTCTCCATGAGACCTTATCTGTGTGACCAGACCAATCACATGTGTGAAGAATTAGTCAATATTGTCTGACTCCTTAATGCATAAATTCTCAAAATCTCTTCTCAGCAACTGTAGTTTTGTTGTTTTCACTTTTTCCATGCCTTGATAGGCTATCTTGAGAGTTTTCCATGCTTCTTTGGATGTCTTGGCTGCTGCTATCCATGGAAACACACTCTCATGCACTACTTGATACAAAAATATGAGGGCTTTTGAATCCTTCTTCTTATAGCTCTTCAACAGATCTTTCTCTGCCTGAGTTAACCTATTAAACTCATTTTCATCTACTAGCTCTTCAAATCCATCCTAAAAAAATTCCCATAGATCTTGGGAAGCAAGCAAAGCCTTCATGGCTATTGCCCAATAGTCATAGTTTTTTCCATTAAACTATGGGAGCTGAGTATTAAAGATACCCATGCTAGTGCCGGTGCTGGAGCCAGCCATTCTTACACTCTTAAAAATACTTGTCTGTGTATTAAAAATCACTGAATGTCTTCAACACAAAAAAAATCTTGAGAAATACCTTGGATTTTTGACTGAGTCTTCACTCCGTTAGAGAATCTGTTGCAGTAAGGAAACCCTTCCTTCAGCTTCTTTGACACCTTCAAAGAGCCTGGACAAGCTCTGATACCATTGTTGGGAATTTTCTGCTAAATTCCAAAACAAAATAATGAACGGAGAACAATGCTTTGTTTTTAACACACCGGATCTTTAACACAGGGAAGCTTAAAATTGTTTACTGAAGAAGAACAAAGTTATACCCACACATAAAAACTTTGTATTCATTAACTAGAATGCTTTTACAAAAGGATCTTCCTCTTTCAGAGGGATTACAACCATAGACTGCTTCAAATGCAGTTCCAAAACAAAAGGAATTACTCTGTCTTTTCTGAAAATTTTACACTACTGTGTGTAAAAATTTCTTTTACATTTACTGTTGTAAATAAAAAAATCTCTTACATTTGCTCGCTGATTCTCTTGCATCTCATATGCAACCACAAAAAAATTCACACTAGCGCTGCAGCGCATTCCCATTACATATGTTCAACAACAAAACACATTACCTTACATTCACTGCTGCGAATTTTCTTTTATTTTCACTCCTACGCTGCTGCATATATTTTCATTACATATTCACCAATAAAAAACTTAGATTACCCTTTTCACTGCTGTGTGAAAGATTTCTTCATTCGCACTGATGCGTGCTTCCCCTTTTTGTTGTTCTCTCCACAAAACAATCCAAAAAAACATTCTACGTATTACGCATTACATTGCATATATTTTTTAACAATAAAAAAATATGCCCATACCTTTCTTTTAATCGTGCTATACTCCCGTACAAAATGAACTAAAGTCTTTTACCTATATTTACAAACCTCAATTAATTTTACTTATTGTTTTACTGGCGGTCAAAGACTTTCACTTCACACAATAGTTATCTTCTGCAGGCCTGAACGCAGCTTTGGTTTCAATCAACGGTGGACAGCATTGAATTCAATCGGACGGATATCGCTTTCTCAAACCAAACGAACGTTACACCCCGATGAAAACCACTTTGGAAAAACTACTGTGCATGTGTCAGCACTGGGTTTTATCGCCGTCGTTCGGAGGAAAACCACCATTGCAAGAAAGGTGGTGCAATGGAAACAGGTGGTTTTCTGGAGTAATGAATGTAGCAGGTGAAATTACAGTTTCAAAATGATCCAAACATAGAGAAAAGGGTTATAAAAATGCACACCAAAAACATAACCCATCCAATAAGATAGAAATAAATTGACCCAACAGCTCGACCACAATTTCTCTTTCTCCATAATCTTCTACGACAACAACTAGTTTCATAATCGGAAATTCGCTCTTTTTATCATGTGTTCTACTAAAGAAATGGGGAAGCAAATGGAATAATCCATTCTATAAAATTCTAAGTTGCTTTGAAATAGTTTTAACTTTAATTTTTTATTAATAATTCACTAAAAATGTGGAAACAAAAGTAAGATCAGAATCTGCGCCCAACAACTGTAGATCAGACGAGGTTTCGAAAGAATATGCAGATGGTGGTCTCCTCTTTACCGGATGCCATTTGGGATTGCGTGTGCATGAAGACAGCAGAGCACTGGAGGAGACATTCTTCTACTATCCACTTAAGTGGACTGAATCTCTGTTTCCACCGACAGAATATGGCGTGTTTTTACTCTGCCGGAACAAAGAGATAACAGGAAGCAAGAATGCACCTCTACAGCTCCTTAGAAGAAGAATGCAGAAGAAATAGAAGAATACCCTGGTGCTATGTTGTCCTCGGGCACCACACAAACAATAATGGAATAAAATTTCTCCCACGCCACTGGAGCTTTGAAAACTGGTCACTGATTCTTCTGAATACTGGCAGCGTCATAACTCATCTCTTTCTAAATATTCTTCTCACACTGGACACTGGTTATTCTGAATACAGACAACGTGGAAACTCAACTCTTTCTTCATATTCTTCTCACACTGTCTAGTAAACTCGTGGCTTAAAGTCGTCGAGCATGGAAACTGCAGGCTTAATCCTTCAAAATGACAAACTATTCACATCGGCCCACCTATCTTTGAAAACCTTTACATAGATCTGTGCAATGAAATACAAAATCAAAAGTATCTCATAAGTATCTCATATTTATAGTAGCATGATAACTCATTTCAAGTAGGTCTAATTTACATTTTTTTAATTGGAAATCAACAAAAATACACTGAAACGCTAATTTATTGGACAAATCTATTTAAAATTTATTTTAAACGTTTAATTTCGTAACAATATCTCAAAGTACAGGGATAGGTTATTACAAATTGGGAAGAACATGGTCCAACTCCCACATTTTATTGGAAAACAACAAAACACATTGGAACAATAATTCCTTGAAATAATATATTTCTATGTTCAAAATATGCTCAAAAGGAGAATGATGTGTTCCACTTAGTAACAGTGTCCCATCTTTAGGGTCATGGGAAAAATGTGGGTCCAACTCACAGATTTTATTGGAAAACAACATAATAGATTGGAAGAATAGTTTTCTATCTTAAAATTTTGCTTAAGAAGAAATTGATGTGTTCTATTTAGTAATAATATCACATATTTATAGTGATGGGATAACTTATTGCGAAGAACGTGGGTCCAACAACAATTTTTATTGGAAAACAACAAAAATACATTGAGACACCAATTCGCGAGAAGAATCCCATATTTATGGTAATGGGAAGAACGTGGGTCCAACAAATTTTTTTATCAGAAATCAAAAGAAAACATTGAGACACAAATTGGTGAGAAGAATATATTTCTATGTTCAAAAATTGTTTGAAAAGGTATTGATGTGTTCTATCGGGTAACGTGGATCCAATTCACTTTTTATTGGAAAAAAACTAAATACATTGGAACACTAATTATCAAAAGAGTACAATTCTATGTTCGGAAATTGTTTTGAAAGGGACTAATGAGTTCCATTTAGTAATAGTATGCCATATTTATAATAACATATAGGTTATTACAAGTTGGGAAAAATTTATTGGAAAATGATTAAAATACATTGGAACACTAATTCATGGGAACAAATAAATTGCTTAAAAAGAGGTTGATGTGTTCCTCTCACAAATAGTATCCCATGTTTACAGTAATGGGATGTGGGTCCAACTCACACTTTTCATTGGAAAACAATAATAATACATTAGAAAACTAATTCAATGGAAGAAAATAATTGCATAAAAAGAGATTGATGTTTTCAACTCACCAATAGTATCCCATATTTATAGTAAACGTATCACCGATTACGAGTTGCGAAAAACGTGGGTCGAACTCACACTTTTTCTTGGAAAACAACAAAAATACATTGGAATACAAATTCATGGGAAAACTAAATTTAAATTTTCAAAACTTTATTATTACAAGTGAGTTGATGATGACACCTACCTCACAATGCCTCATTGTTAAAACAATAATACATTGAAGAAATACATTTCTTCACATTATCTCTAACAACATAGAGAACCACTCCACTAAATCCTATGGCCTTTCTTATGATGTGGTTGAAATGATTCATTGTTTTCCCTTTTAGAATTTTTTAGAGATTGTAAATAAATTAATGTATGATATGTATGAAAGTAAGTGAGTTAACCAACAAATTCTAAAAGTTTCTACATAGACTATTTGTTATGTTAAAATATAATTTGCTTGCAAAAACATTGAAGTAGAAAGTGAGATAGACCTTCGCTTGCAAGTCTGTGGTCAAAACTAGTGAGCCATTCCATTTGGCTCATTACCAATTTAAAATTAAATTTTACACATCCTCATACCACCCAAATGTGACAAATTTAATTCCAAATTAGTAATGCCCCATGTTCTACCTCCACGTAGGATGACCAACTAATTTTGGCTGCAAACCTCTAAATATTACAATGATTATAAAATCTCATATATGTTATAAATTTGATCGAGAAATAAATAAAATAAATAAAATTATTTTAATTTAATTCCTTTTAATAATTTATTTCATTTTTATTTTATATAGAAATTAGTTAACATTATATTTATAGAGCAAAATCTTGTCATCTTTCATGCAAAACCTTGGATCGGGTAAATGTGTGTAGGATGCTCATGTGGGTCTTTTCTAAACACACTTTATAGAGTATATAAGAATAATTCATACTACTAAGTTTGGTTTTGTTATCTTAGTTTCACTTCATAGTTTTAAGTTAAACATTGTAATTTTTTATTATTCAAAAACATTTAGGGCATTGATAGTTGGATTGTCAGCACTAATTTGGAAATATTGAATAATAACACTAATAGTCTTACTACCAGTGCTAGTTTTTAAAATTGTCAAAAAAAAACGTTGACAACAAGATTATCAATGACAATTGTAAAATTGATTTATTTTTATGTCAAAATCAAAGTCAAGACAACTCACATGTCAGCAACGGAGAAAACACATGATAAAGAGAGCACTGGATAAATGAATGGTGACATGTTGTTTCATGACTTTACATTGGAATATTTTTGTCGCTTGGTGGGCTCCAGTGTTGCAGCAATAATGCTGCAACTCCTCGGACTCCCGTCTTTACTTTTATCAACCTGATAGTTTGTAACAAGCTTGGAAGCGATGGTGCTGTATGCACAAGTACTAGCTCTTGCCGCAGCTCTCACTTGGTCAGCTGGCACAAGTCTGCTAGGGGCTTAAGCCAACTTCTATGAGCTCTTAGAAGAAGCTTTTTAACTGATGGATGAAAGCTAACTCAAAGGAAGCTAATCTACTTGCGGAAAGAAACTGAAAGCCAAAAAGTAACGCAAACCCTAGCAAACCCTAGCAAACCCTAATTCTACCAGCTGGTCCTGCTGATGCAAAGGAGAGAATGCAAACCACTGGAAGGGATGCCATTACTTATATGAAGGTAAAATACATGTGTCTAAACTACCTCTACCTGAAGAAAATATATTTTTGTATTTTTGAATAAGTTATGAGAATTATCATGCATGTGCTTTTAACTGTTTGTGACTGTGCAGAGGTGGATTGGCGAGAGGAAATGCTTGGAAGAGGTCGGGAAGGTTGAGAGAGGGCCTAAGGGGTCCCTAACACCCTTACAGAGAGTTTCACAGAGTTTGGCTATCAAGAAACCTCATTTGTGAGCTTCTACAGGAAGTCTGCAGGGGTTTTACAGGATGTTTCTTGAATTTCTACAGGATGTTCAGAAATTTCTACAGGATGTCTTAAAATTGGATTTTTGATGGTGGGTGAGTGAGGGAAGATGCATGAATGGATATGGAGGTAGGATAGGGGTCTGAAGTGGCCCAGGGACTGGTGGATGGAGTGGTGAGAAGGTGTAGATAGCTAAGTTGGCTCAAAGAAGGCTTAAACAATGATGTACAAAAACTAGGGTTATGTGAGAAAATGTGGCAAATGTGAGGTAAGGATTCTAAGTAGAGGGTGGAGTGGATGGTGTTGATGGAGAATAAGCAGATGAAGGAGTGGTACAGGTGCTTTGCAAGTCGTTTTTCCAATCTGAACCAACAAAGACTTGTAAATTCAAAGACCTAGTTTCGTTGACCTAATTTGCTAGCTGTTAGTAAAGAGAATGAACAGAAGTGTGACCTACAATGAAACCATGTATTTTAACTCATGCAACTAAGCAAACGAAAGTCTGAACTTGTAACCAGCTTTTACACATGAAGATCAAACACTAGTGATTGCATGGCAAAGCAAAATCAGTGTTTTAGTGGGCAACAAAGTCATCCTAGTCACAGCTCCTGATCCCACTGAGGGAGAGGTGAAACCACAGATGTTTGTTGGCCCTTTTCTTGAAGCTTTTTCTGTTAGCAACCGATCTACTAAATCTGAGCATGAAAATTTATTTTACTCATCAAAAACAGCCTAAATAACAAAACAAGATTTAAATCTAAATAGCAGATTTTATTCGAAGAATGCAGCAAAGACACATGAAAGTAAACAAAGGAGGTATTGGGCACTTGAGATGGGCCCAAACCCAAGATCTACAGCCTCCTAAGAGAGATTTAGAGCTGGTGCAAAGCTGGATTCACCTTTATTGATGAAAAGAAATGTTACATTCCAAAAACTGTCCACAAGGAGAACTTGAAAATGTGCTGAAAGCAAAGCTAATCTACTGCCTAAAAATCGAACTACAAAATGACTACAAAATGAATACAAAATGACTAACTACTGGCTAACCAAAATTAGGCCCTAAGCCTTCTTATTTATACAAATTGAGGACCCCAACAGTCCTCCTAAACTTTAGGGACTCGGCTGCCCAAAACTTGTAGTTAACAGGAATCCTACTTGACTTGCTTGGCTGCCCTTGTGATAATCGATTTGGTGGCCCTTGAACTCTGAGCTGATGGTGGAGAATTCGATGTAAGGGCCCATAAATGAAGGGGACACCTTCCTAAAAATCCTCTCCCTTTTTCTCCCACGAATTTGGCCGCCAAGTGCTCATTAAGACCTTTGATTTTGTCTCCAAATTGACCAAAAGGACTACACAAAGCACACATTAGACTTGTTGGCATAATGACTAACCCAACTCAATCTATTAGCATAAATATAATCAAAAACATGAAATAAAATAATGAGAATGGTGGATTAAGTCGAATTAGGAGGTTGAATGAGCCCATATAATTATCCATTTTTGGGGCTCATCATCACCCCCCTACTGAAGGTGTTGCTCATCCTCTGAGCAACCAATCTATCTCCTCATCTTTGATGGCCTTGGTGGCCTCCTTGTCAAGCCAAGCTTCTGAAGTGATGTCCTCTTCTCGGTCATGAAACCATGCTTTTCTCTCTGCTTCTTCCCACTGCCTGCTCCTTTTCCTAAAGAATTCTCAGCTTTGGTATGATTGTGCAAGTATATTCAATCAGATGGTGGAAATGGTGGTGAAAGGAGATGAAACTAGTGGATGATGGAAGAAAAGAGTGGCTGCATGCCTCCTCAATAGACTTCAAGCTTCAAATCCCTCTCCATAGTCGATTCTGGCCTGCCCAAAGGCTCTACAGGATGTTTTTGGTAGAAACGCAGAACTTCCTGTAGAAAGTCCTGTAGCTTCATGTAGAAGGTTGAACCATGACTAGATTGTGTCCGAACCCTGAAAAAAATGAGTGTTCATGGAGGGGATGGATGTGAGGATGCCTGGGAACTTGGTAGGGACCCTTTTGCTTGTGTTGGGAGACCCCCTTTCCGCATTGTGTTCCTGCAACCTGCAACAATTTCCAGGGATTAAACTTGTTTTTTCTCTCTGTTTCTTCCTTCTTCTTCTTTCTTGCTTTTCCTGTGGCTTCCCCTGTGATGGTTTTCCCTAGGTTTTCTCTCCCTTAGCTTCCTTACCCTTATTTTTCTTCTCTGCCTCAATATCTTGCTTCCTCATGCTCTGTTTTGGCTTTCTTCTCATCTTGCTTAGTTTTTGCCTTCTCTGCTTTAGTCTTTTTCTTTTCTATTCTGGATCTTCCTTCTCACCTTCTGTTTTGATTTCCTCCTTGGTTTCAAGTCCTTCTTTCTCCATTTTGGTCTTTTCCTCTTTTTCTATTCCTCCTCATCTTCTCCTGCCATATTTCTAAAAATCTCCCTGTCATGATGTGTGGTGACTGCTGGAAATGTTCAGGTGAGGAGGGAGGAAACAAACTTTCAAAACTGGAAATAGAGAAATGGCTGAGGTTTGTATTTCTGGAGTCAGGAATTTCTCATGTTCTTCTTTTTCACAACATCAATTTGCAATTTTTCCTTGAACTGTTTCCAACTTGAATTTGCTTCTCGGTTTTTTTTTTTGAGAATTATATAAATATCATATGTAGAGAAGTTTCCTGAGCCTACCTTGTCTGGAGCTTGAAATTTGCCAAAAATCCTACGTTTTCTTTCTGTATGGTTGTTTTCTGCATTTCCTGTAGACGACTTCCTATAGAAATGCCTGTAGAGCGCCCCTGCACCTCTGAGCGAGCCTGATACGCAGCAGAATCTCGAAGACAGGTAGAAAAACTCAGTGGAGGACTATAGGTTAACCGATTGTGCACACTTCAGTTGAGGATGTGGAAAGTGCACATGAACAACAGTTCATGAGTTTCAACTAAGCCGTCTTTAATTGTTGCGTGATTTGTGGTGAGGTGGAAAAAACATGTGCATTGGCTTTTTTGAACTGCAGTGATGTTATGAACTGCATGTCTTCTTCTATCTGTTAATCATCTGATGTCTTGTGCACTGCAGTTCAACACGTCCACCACTGCCTTTGTTTTTCAACTTCCACGTGAATGACTATACACGCATGCTGCGTGATTTTCGCCTGGAGGAGTGAAATCGAATATGGCTAGCTTCCTGGATGAACCCCCCATCTCATTCGTTCATGCAATGCTTAGATTAGATTCATGCAATAGAGGAACAAGTTTCAGTCACGTACTTGAAGTCAAATGGTTGTTGTGAGGTGCTTTTTGCTGTTGCATGCATTTGTTTTGGTGGTTGCATGATGGCTCATTTGTGCTATAAGCTCTTTGTTGTCTGATGTGTGGTTATTTTGCTTGTGCAAGTATCCTCTAGCTGGATCTAAGTTGCAGGAGTTCGTTTCCACGTTCAGATCTGCACCCTCAAGCTGCTACTGCTGAATTTTCACCAGACTGAAACTTCTTTTCACCATTGCTCACAAACAATAGATCGGATCAATCTGAAACTTGTTGAGCATGTTCCTATCATCATTATGCACCTCCCATAGCAAAATTGCTGAAGATTGCAAGAAAAATGGAAAATGGCTGAAGATTTCAGAGATCAATTTCTCGGAAACCGTGCACTGGAATCGGCTGAAACTGCTTGGGTAGGCTACTATCACCCATGTGCATCTCCCCATGAAATAGGTTTTTCAAATGGATGCATGGTTTTCAAGTTAGGGCAAAAACAAATTATGTTCTATGTATTTTTTCTTCAAAGCATTCTGCAAGTTTTTGCATGGTGAAAAAGAATGAGTTTGGCTGTGATGCAGGCATGGAGATGATGGAGGAGGAGTTTGAAAATTGTAGAAGGACTTCTGAACCCTTGAGGAAGCTACCATGTTCGCCAAACTACTTTTTTCAATCCATTTTTAACTTCTTGTAATTTCTACAGGAACTTCCTATAGAAAACACAGTTTTGAGGAAAGAAGCACAATGACATGGAAAAAATGATGGAAAAGGGTGAGGGATGGAAGAATGGATGTGTGCAGGCCTCATGGACATATTCCCAGCCTTCAGGTCATCTTCGGAGATCAATTTTACTTTTTTTGTAAGCTTCCTGTAGAAGACACAGAACTTCCTGTAGAAAACACAGTTTTCATAAAAGAAGCACAATGAGGTGAAAAAAATGATGGAGAAAGGTGAGGGATGGACACATAGGTGCTTGCAGGCCTAACCAACAGATTCCCACCATCAGATTCCCTTTAAAATTGAATTTGGTTTGTCCAAAGGTTCTACAGGATGTTTCCTGTAGAAATACAGAACTTCCTGTAGAAGGCACAAAAATTCCTTTGTCTTTGCTTTGAGTGATCCTCCTGACCTGCAATGTCCTTCTTACAACCTGCAATTATCCAATGGAAATTAGGTTTATTTTTATTTTTATTTTTCTCTTTTCTTTTGAAAAACAACTAGGGCGCCTCATGGAGGTTTTCACCCTAATTGCCTGCCCTGGGCACCTCCAAGGAAGGTTTTCACCTAGGGATCTTATTTCCTTTTTATTTTCTATTCTTTCCAACCCATTGACTACCTCATGGAGGTTTTCAATCAATGAGCCAATCTAAGGTGCTTCCGAGGAGGTTTTCACCTTAGATTTTTATTTTCTTCTTATTTTCATTTTTTCTCTTTTTTTTCTTTTTTCCTACCCTACCCTACTTGAAAAACAAAATCATTTTCAAGTATAAGAATACTTCCAATGGAGCCATGTGCACATCAAGATTAGAGACAAGATGATGTGAAGGCTCGAAATGCATGCTTTGACAGGTATCCAGATTTCAGAGACCAAATGATCTGACTTTGAAGGGATCAAACATAGTTGAGGAAGATAGTACCGCTACAACTTAGTGACCGTCTGAAACCATATCTCAATATAGCTCTGATATCCTTGGTCCTTTTGCTGATCTGGATCATTCTTCATGTCACCTTCTATCATGACTTTCTCATCTTCCTCTTTTTGTTGATCTTTCTCTTGAATACATGGAAGATTTGATGGTAACCATGAGGGAGCTTTCTTGATCTCTGATTCTGATCTCTTCTCTTCATCAAGAGCAGCCCATGGTTCTTTGATCCTTTCTTTTGAATCTTCTTTTGCCTTTGGTCCTTCAATGTTGTCAATATAATCTCTGTTTTGCAATACTCTTCTTGAGCTATGGTGAAGATCATCGAGCTCAAGAGGAGTCATTTGGACATGTTGTGCCTTAGCATTGTAATTGGATTGAGCTACTCCATTGTATGGTTTTGGGAATGGTGGTACGGGTAGCTGAGTGGGGATGTATATTTGGGATGGATGTGGATGGGGTTGTGGTTGGGTAGGCATTTGAGGTTGCCTTGGTGGAGCAAGAGGCGATGGTTGTGGATGAGCAGGTGGTGGAGGAAAAGAAGCGGAAGGAGTGTTTTATTGGGGCCTCCATCCCGGTTGAGGTGCATTCCACTAAGGCTATGGCTGGACATGTGAGTGAAACGAATGAGCAGCTAGTTGGGCATAATATGGATCTATGAAGGAACAAGGAGGAGGTGTGAACCAGGAAGGGTGAGCAGGGGGACCCCAAGAAGGCATGAAAGTGGCTTGATAGGGGTCATAATAGGTCTCAGATGTCCCTTGCAGTTCCTGCTGATAAGATCTAGGTTCATGTGGCCTCCTTTGGTTCATATAATAGAGTGATTCAGTGGCTCCTTTTGCCCTCTGATATGCAGCTTTGATTCCAGGCAAGGAAGGGCCTTGATTCGTAGGATGGTATTCTTCACAAATGAAACACACTTCTAGGGAGTGCATTGGACATTTGTCCCTAGGATGCTTTCTTTTGCACCTGGGAAAAAAGATGGCCAAAGCCCTCTTGGCTTCCTCTTGCTTCTTTTGGATCCACAGGGTATCCAATTGCATGGCAAGAAACTGCCTCATATCACTCTTGAAACCTTCCAGCTGATTTGCAAATTCGTCTTTGGACAAGGTACTGCTCCCAACATTTCTGCTTGTAGCCATTTTCTCTAGAGGAATGTTTTCTTCTTCTTCTCCCCTAGAGGTTCTTTAAATATGCCTTGATGTCCACCCAGGGGTTCTTCTTAGTCACAACCATTGAATAAGAGAAAAGGTTCGCTGTGTGAAGCAATGGGGGGTGTTGTGAAAATATTTTTCTGACTTATCTCTACTCCTACCAGTCATGAAAGGAAATCTTTTTTTTTGGTTGATTTTTGTATTTTTCTTCTTGTACCTGCAAAAACTAAAATAGATTGAACTGCAACTAACTATCTTTCGGAAATGAAAATGTGAAATTGAAACGAAAGCAGGAAACGACTAATCTATTTTGCTCAACTGAAATTGCAGGAATGAAATGCCAATCTACGCTCGCAGAATTGAAATTTCGAATTGAAATGCTAATCTATGAAAGCGGGAAATGCTAATCTACTTTTTCATAGACGAAATTAATGGAAATGAAATAAACTACTTAGCAGAAGATTGTAGTGGAAAATAGAAGAAAAGCGGCAATCACCAATACTCTGACGCTTCCCCGGCAACGGCGCCAAAAAGATGGTGGGCTCTAGTATTGCAGCAATAATGCTGCAACTCCTGGGACTCCCATCTTTACTTTTATCAACCCGGTAGTTCGTAACAAATTTGGAAGCGATGATGCTGTATGCACAAGTACTAGCTCTTGCCGCAACTGTCACTTGGTAAGCTGGCACAAGTCCGCTAGGGGCTTAAGCCAACTTCTATGAGCTCTTAGAAGAAGATTTTTAACTGATGGATGAAAGCTAACTCAAAGGAAGCTAATCTACTTGCGGAAAGAAACTGAAAGCCAAAAAGTAACGCAAACCCTAGCAAGCCTTAATTCTACCAGCTAGTCCTACTGATGCAAAGGAGAGAATACAAAATACTGGAAGGGATGCCATTACTTCTATGAAGGTAAAATACATGTTTCTAGACTACCTCTACTTGAAGAAAATATCTTTTTGTATTTTTGAATAAGTTATTAGAATTATCATGCATGTTCTTTTAACTGTTTGTGACTGTGCAGAGGTGGATTGGCGAGTGGAAATGCTTGGAAGAGGTCGGGAAGGTTCAGAGAGGGCCTAATTGGTCCCTAACACACTTCCAAAGAGTTTCATAGAGTTTGGCTATCAAGAAACCTCATTCGTGAGCTTCTACAGGAAGTCTGCAAGGGTTCTACAGGATGTTTCAGGAATTTCTACAGGATGTTCAGAAATTTCTACAGGATGTTTTAAAATTGGATTTTGGAGGATGGGTCAGTGAGGGAAGATGCATGAATGGATATGGAGGTAGCATAGGGGTCTGAAGTGGCCCAAGGACTAGTGGATGGAGTGGTGAGAAGGTGTAGATAGCTAAGTTGGCTCAAAGAAGGCTTAAACAATGATGTACAAAAACTAGGGTTATGTGAGCAAATGTGGCAAACGTGAGGTAAGGATTCTAAGTAGAGGGTGGAGTGGATGGTTCTGATGGAGAATAAATAGATGAAGGAGTGGTACAGGTGCTCTGCAAGTCATTTTTCCAATCTGAACCAACAAAGACTTGTAAATTCAAAGACCTAGTTTCGTTGACCTAATTTGCTAGCTGTTAGTAAAGAGAATGAATAGAAGTGTGACCTGCAATGAAACCATGTATTTTAACTCATGCAACTAAGCAAACAAAAGTATGAACTTGTAACCAACTTCTACACATGAAGATCAAACACTAGCGATTGCATGGCAAAGCAAGATCAGTGTTTTAGTGGGAAGCAAAGTCATCCTAGTCACAGCTCCTGATCCCATTGAGGGAGAGCTGAAACCACAGATGTTTGTTGGCCCTTTTCTTGAAGCTTTTTCTGTTAGAAACCGATCAACTAAATCTGAGCATGAAAAATTATTTTACTCTTCAAAAACAACCTAAATAACAAAACAAGATTTAAATCTAAATAAAAATTTTATTCTAAGAATGCAACAAAGAGACATGAAAGTAAACAAAGGAGGTACTGGGCACTTGAGATGGGCCCAGCCCCAAGAGCTACAACCTCCTAAGAGAGATTTAGAGTTGGTACAAAGCTGGATTCATCTTTATTGATGAAAAGAAATGTTACATTCCAAAAACTATCCACAAGGAGAACTTGAAAATGTGCTGAAAGCAAAGCTAATCTACTGCCTAAAAATCGAACTACAAAATGACTACAAAATGAATACAAAATGACTAACTACTGGCTAACCAAAATGAGGCCCTAAGCCTTCTTATTTATACAAATTGACGACCCCAACAGTCCTCCTAAACTTTAGGGACTCGGCTGCCCAAAACTTGTAGTTAACAGCAGTCCTACTTGACTTGTTTGGCTGCCCTTGTGATAATCGATTTGGTGGCCCTTAAACTCTGATCTGATGGTGGAGAATTCGAGGTAAAGGCCCATAAATGAAGGGGACACCTTCCTAAAATTCCTCTCCCTTGTTCTCCCACGAATTTGGCTGCCAAGTGCTCATTAAGACCTTTGATTTTGTCTCCAAATTGACCAAAAAGACTACACAAAGCACACATTAGACTTGTTGGCATAATGACTAACCCAATTCACTCTATTAGCATAAATATAATAAAAAAAATGCAATAAAATAATGAGAATGGTGGATTAATTCGAATTAGGAGGTTGAATGAGCCCATATAATTATCCATTTTTGGGGCTCATCACCGCTAGATTTGGTTTGTTGCAACATGAGTACCAACCTAAGGTCACTATTATTTTATTGCATTGCTTTGAAATAATTTGCAAACCATTCATTGTCATATATAATATTTTTTTTAATATTATTTAATTTCTTTAAAACAAGTTTCATATCATTCACTACCATCTATCTAATTGATCTCTCTGAGAAAAGAAAAGAAAATCAATGACAAGTGACAAGCGAGTTGCCGCAATTACCCTTGACCTCTAACAACCACTACTACTAATAATGCTCCAGAGCAATGACTAATGAGTTGCTGTAATAGTGACCTAGATAAGTGTCATAGTGGAAACTAACTGTTCACCGTTGTAGCAGCTCTCTAGAACAACATTCGATAACAAAGAAACAGTAAAATTACCTCTCCAAATGGTCACCTTGTCTCACTTGGTAGAAGAGAAATGCGCTCGACAACATTGCTGGAAACAATAGGAAACTCACCCTCTGAAAATAGTGGGTGACCCAGATAAGTGTCGTAATAGCAACTCATTGGTCACCATCGCGGCAACTCACTTCTCACCGTTTCGACGAATACTAGAACAACATCTTGGAGCAAAAATTCTCATGTAAAATGCATATAATTTGTAATTTATAGCTCTAGAGCTAAATTGTAAATTCTAGAGCTAAAATATTGTAAATTTACCTCTACAAATGGTCACCTTGTCTCACTTGGCAGAAGAGAAATGCACTCAGTAGGATTATTGAAAGTAGTACGAAACATTACCTCTAAAAATAGTAGGCAACCGAGATAAGTGTCGTAGTGGAAACTTACTGGTCACTGTTGCAAAAAATCACCTGTCGTTGTTGCGAAAACTCCTAGAACAACATCGTGGAGAAAATATTCTCAAGAAAAATGCATATAATTTGTAATTTATAGCTCTAGAGCTACTTTATAAATTCTAGAGCTAAACAAACAGTAAATTTTCCTATGCAAATCATCACCCTGTCTCTCTTGCGAGACGAGAAATGCACTCAACAGGATGCTAAAAATAGTAGGAAACTCTCCCTTTGAAAAAAATAGGCAACAATAGGCCTTTGGGAAAATCTATGAAGTCCACCTGCAACTCTCCCCTGTTTTTCTCTCGCTCGATGGAACTCTCCCCCGTTTCAATGGAATGGTTGTACTCGTAGGTTTCCTCTCGATGGAATGGTTGCACTCTCCCCTACTTCCTCTCAACAAAATGGTCGCTCTCTCCCTTGTTTCTTCTCGAGGAAATGGTTGCACTCTCCCCTGTTTTCTCTCCTCACTCGACAGAATGAAAGTTTGTCTCCCTCTCCCTTGTTTTGAAATGAAATGAATGCAGAAAAATTTGATTGTACGTGGCATTATCTGATCTGCCACGTGCAATTGGATTTGAGGATTTAAAAACATTTGCGGTCATTTAATCCCCACCCTCCTTTAGTTAATGGGGTTAATTATTGATGGATATTGGTGGATTTTCTTATTCAAATTTGAAATCCATTCGAAATTGAAGTCGTCACTCCTATCCCTCTGTATACATATCGTACTTCACCATTGGTGCAGATAGGCTACTTGTGACTTTGGCGAGTGTGTGGTTGCGTACCTTCAGTGAGCTGTCGTGTCATAGCTGGCGTGGAATTGGGTGTTGCACGATGAAACTTAAAAAAATCATTAAATGGAAATGACATTTGGACACAGATATGTCGGTGACTATAGATAGGAATTTGTGCCCAACAAGTGTAGATCATAGGAAGCTTTTGAAGAAGTTGTAGGTGGTGTTCTACTCTTTACCGAATGCCATTTGGGATTGCGTGGTGCGGGAAGACAACAAGGAACTGGAGGAGACATTCTTCTAATATCCACTTAAACTTCTAGCTAATAGAGGTGCTGAAGTAGGTGTGCATCCTGTTAAGTGGATTGGATCTCTCTTTCCACCAACAGAATCTGGCGTTTTTTACTTTTCCAGTCCAAAGAGATAATAGGAAGCAAGAATTCACCTTTGGAATCTCATAAGAAGAAGAATGTGGAAGAAATATAAGAAGAATGCCAAACTCTGGTGCTCTATTATCCTTGTTCTCCACACAAACCATAATGTTAGAAAAAGAAGAAGAATGTCGAAGCCAATGGAATCAAATTCCAACCATGCCACTCGAGCTTTGCAAATTTGGCACTGATTCTTTGAATACAGGCAGTGTGATAACTTATCTCTTTTTTCATATTCTTCTCACACTCTCAACAAACATTCAACTCTACTCTCATATACTACGAGAAAATGTTATTCATAAACATTCATTTCTATGAGCCCTCTAGTAAGAATTTTGAACATCTTTTATTGGAAACCAACAAAAATATATTGAAACACTAATTCATCTTTCCATGTTCAAACTTTACTTAAAATGTTGAATTTGCTAACAATATCTAAAATTACGGGGATAGTCTATTACAAATTGGGAAGAACATGGGTCCAACTCACACATTTTATTGTTTGAAAGGCTACTTATGTGTTCAATTGGGTAATAGTAACATAGGTCCAACTCACACTTTTTATTGGAAAAAAAATACATTGGAACACTAATTATTGAAAGGATACATTTCTATAGTTACAAATTACTTAAAAAGGGAGTGATGTGTTCCATTTAATAATAGTATCTAATATTTACAGTAACGAATAGGTTATTACAAGTTAGCAAAGCGTGGGTCTAACTCATACTTTTATTGGAAAACAATAAAAATACATTGGAAGACTAATTCATTAGAAGAAAAAAAATTGCTTAAAAAAGATTGATGTGTTCCCTTCACTAATAGTATCCCATATTTATAGTAATGGTATATCTTATTACTAATTGGGAAGAACATGGGTCCAACTCACATTTTCATTAGAAAACAACAGAAATAAATTCGAACAATAATTCATCGGAAGAACAAATTTCTACGTTAAAAAATGGCTTATTATAACTAAGATGATGATGACTCTTACCTTACAACACTTCATGCCTATTAGAAAAGAAAACTTTAAAATAATGTGTTAAAACAATAATACATTGAAGAAACATTTATTCACATTATCTCTAACAACATAGAGAACCACTCCACTAAAGCCTTTGGCCTTTCTTATGATGTGGTTGAAATAATTAATTGTTTTTGCTTTTAAAAACGTTTGAAGATTCAAAATAAATTCATGTATGATATGTGTGAAAGTAAGTGAGTTACTCCAAAAATTTTGAAAGTTTCTACGTATGCTATTCTTTATGTTAAAACATAACTAGCAATTGCACTAAATGTTGCAAAGGAAATGTCGTAAGTCCATAGCATATAACATTAATTTAGGATTCTTTGATAACTATTGAAAGACAAAGAAATATCAAGAAAGAGACAAGACATGAAGCCAAAGAGATCACAACTTCAAAGCATGAAGAAGAGGAAACTTCCACCCAGGTATCAAACACAAGTGCTATTATTGTGGAAAACCTGGTCATTATGAGAAGGATTGTAGAAATGAAGTATGGATTTTCTAATGCAAAGTGTGAAGAGAAGAGAGATCTTAAACTCTTTATTGCTTCACTATTGACCAAACATATGCTCAAGGAGATGTTAAATAGACCACATGACACCAAAAAAATGAGTGGTTTGCCTAACTGAATGAAAATAAAATTCATCAATAAAGAATTACTTCAAGAGATAAGAAGACATGGTGAAAGGCAAAGGAACAAATCTAATGAAAGCGCCTAATGGAGGTGTTGAAGATATGGAGTATATACGTAGTGGGCCTAAACAAGAAACCATATCCAACAAATATTAAAGCATCATTCCAAGATTAATTATAGTGGAAAGTTGTATCACCAAAATAGGCTACATAATTATTTACCAATATATTTATAACTCGACAACTAACTTCTATACCAATATATCTATCACTCAACAAGAGACTTCTACAGGAGCATGATGAGTGCTACCATAAAGAGACATGATAGAAGCAAGCTAGGCTGCCATTTTATTTGTGGGGTCCTTCACTGTAGCTTCAAAGAAGTCTTCCATTTTTCCACTTCTTAACACAAAACAAGGAAAATCATTATTGATCCCCTCCGGTTAGTTCATAATTTGACCAAGTGTGGGAGGAAAAGCATGATCCCAATGTGAACAATCCTTTAGATCCGATAGCATAGGTTATTTTAATTAGAACTCCAAAGAATCATCATTGATCATGTGATCAAATTCTCCAGCCTTTTACATAGGCTCAACACTCAAAATTGAGTACATTAGTACAGATGCTTCAATTAAATCTGAAGGATGAGTTGACACCTCACAATCATTCCCTTTTGATACATGATAAATCCATGCATATTGTACAATATCAGGAAGTGTATTTACAACTGAAACAAATAAAAAATGAGAGCTCATGCTATTAAGAAAGCTTATTGAAGCCCTTAGAAACAATGTATATCTATTTTTTATGTCTTTTTTGGTGATCATGGTTGTTTCTAGTATTGGTAAACACGAGTGCTAGTGTGTCTCTAACATTTTCATTCAGGAACGACTCCAACGCCCTTGACATGTTCTATAATGAGTATATGAATCCTTTATAAGCCTTCTTTCAATATGGGCTCATACAAGTTATCTACTAACTCTTTTGCAAAGTATTCTTTAATTGTTCCTTGCAAATGAGAGCAATGATGATGGAGGTCATCCGGATGCAACACAAATGGTAGCGGTAAATAAATTTTCTTATTATTGATATAGTCACATTTCCTTCACCTGAATGACATTGGCATATGAACCATTATTTGACCTAAGACTCCTAAAAACTATTAGCAGATCCTTCAACATTACAAAGATCGTGAATTGTAGCTAGTGTACGAGTAGTGGAAAGTGTGGCATTTACATCCTTGTGACTTTTCCATAAAAGAAATAGATCCATAGTGAATGCCATGAAGACTAGAAAGATCAAGATAAATTTATATTATCTCTCAACTATTTCCCTCATTCCATATCCATTGATAAGAAGTTTTGGAAAATAACATAATAGTATAAATACATACCTAGCTTGTTATCTCAGTCTCGGGGCATTATTTTTTTGTGGAATGTGAAGCACATTCAAACCTAAGTAAACCAGGAGTTAGAAGAGCTATAACCATGTTATTGACACCAGATGATGTTATGTATAATTAATAGAAATGTGTTGCTAAGTTCAGAATTGTGTGTCAAATAATTGATCGATGAAAACTGTGATAACCAAAAAAGTGAAACAAATATGTCAAATGGACTAAATGTCCTATCTGAATGGATCATGTTTCAAAAAGAAACAATGCAAAAGTTAGAATAGTTGAAAAAGAGCATAAAAAACTATCAAATCCAATCATATAGAGAACACCAGAGAATTCTACACACGTGATCTTATTTTCAGTTGGAAATCTAAATTTCATTTTAGCCTAAAATCTATATGATTTGATCTAACCATATTCAACCATAGAAGCAAATTTCATAATATAATACATGTGAAGACAATGCCTAAAGCACAAATAAAATACAACTTAAAATATCAAAAACTCTGTAAGAAGAGACCAGGAGCTAATTCCCCTTAATCCGCCTCCTCTTTCTTAGCTTCTTGAGATGAGGTTCCCATGAGGCCACCATGAGACAACAACTACTAGATTGTAGCATCTGAGACAGAAAAAAAAAATTTTCAAATAAATAGAAACCTACTTCAAAATTTATCAACCTTTAATAACCTTAGACGAAGTTGCTATGAAAAAGAAAGATTCCCCAAAATGAATAGTTTAATTCCAAGCATTAAAGTTCAACATTATAATAGTTACACACTTATCTACAGTGGTTCAACATTATAATAATTACCCACTTATTTACAGTTAGTTTTCTTGACCTCTGAATAATGTTATATACTTGAGTTTGTACACCTTGTTCTTACAATTTCCTTGGAATTACGGGTTAAGTGTACAATAATTTAATGTGACATATAAATCTACACTGGCATAAACATTATCCATACCATTGTTTAAATTGATAATGAAAATGGTACTTGCAATTCATTTCACAAATGTTCAGAAATATGTACTATATTGATCTTGGAATATCTATTGAAAATGAAGGTCGACATATAAATCTACATTGACACGAACCTTATCTATACCATTGTTTAAATTTATAATGAAAATGGAACTTCAAATTCATTCCACAAATGCTGAGAGATATGTACTATATTGAACTTGGAATATCAATTGAAAATGAAGGTCTGAGAGACCCAAAGGAAGCTCATGTGTAGCTATGATTCATTCTATTTTATTAATATTATCTATATGGAATGGTAATGCTTCCAAAAAAACTGAGGAATGTGAGTGGACACTCCACTCATAGGACATCATAAGGACATGATCCACTGCTTCGTCTGAGGACATGATCCACTGCTTCGTCTATGCAAACCAACCATCAACAAAAAGAAATAACAGGATTTTCCAGCTAAAAGTAGCTTCAACTACAACAAAGGCTTTGATCTAGACAAATAGACTTATGATTCCTTTCCAAAAATGTATGAGGCTTCATAGAGTTTGGTGAGGCAATACTGTGTGAGGGAACATCTGGCCAAGATTACCAAGTGCAGTGCCAAGATTACAAATTTTTTTTTTCCTTGTTACGCCTGTCCTGAGTCTGATGAACTAGAATCATTTATTGTGCTGTCTATATCATCTTCAGAAAGAGAATCTGCAAATCTAGGCCAGTGAAAGTACATAAACATTAAAAATAAAACCATACAATACTTGCTTATTTCTACGCATCTATCAACTCATAATAGCAACATTAGCATTCTGTGAGAAATCATTCCATAAAAGTCTATACTTGAATCTCTTTCCTGCTTTATTTCTTCTTCCATACTTTCTATATTGTGCTCGCTAATGCCAGGTTTCGGCTTGAAATCAGTTTTGTCGCAGCAACACTTTTATTGTGCTATATCCACCTTTAAAGTCAAACTCTACATGCTTCTCCTGAACATATGTAAGCAAAATAATGAATTAACAAAGATCTATTTTAATGTTCTCTCATACCGAATATTGAAAAAACTACCTGCCAAAGTTGGCATTTGAGAATTCGATCATGAATGCCCAGAACCCGCAGCCTTCCGACCGCAAGCCTGCAAGTAGTACAGTGACGGTGCCGTGCCACTCTGGGTTCTAGACAGCCGAAAGAAAATAAATGAAGGGGGAAACTAAGCCTATTACCATCTGAAATATAAACCCTTTTGTTCGATGGTTTCAAGTCTCATATTTACAGAACAACTCAATCCAAACAAAATAAATGAAGGGGGAAACTATGCCTATTACCATCTGAAATATAAACCCTATTTGTTCGATGGTTTCAAGTCTCAGATTTACAGAACAACTCAATCCAAACAAAATAAATGAAGGGGGAAACTAAGCCTATTACCATCTGAAATATAAACCCTATTTGTTCGATGGTTTCAAGTCTCATATTTACAGAACAACTCAATCCAAACAAAATAAATGAAGGGGGAAACTATTCCTATTACCATCTGAAATATAAACCCTATTTGTTCGATGGTTTCAAGTCTCAGATTTACAGAACAACTCAATCCAAACAAAATAAATGAAGGGGGAAACTATGCCTATTACCATCTGAAATAGAAACCCTATTTGTTCGATGGTTTCAAGTCTCAGATTTACAGAACAACTCAATCCAAACAAAATAAATGAAGGGGGAAACTATGCCTATTACCATCTGAAATATAAACCCTATTTGTTCGATGGTTTCAAGTCTCAGATTTACAGAACAACTCAATCCAAACAAAATAAATGAAGGGGGAAACTATGCCTATTACCATCTGAAATATAAACCCTATTTGTTCGATGGTTTCAAGTCTCAGATTTACAGAACAACTCAATCTAATCAAAATAAATGAAGGGGGGAAACTATGCCTATTACCATCTGAAATATAAACCCTATTTGTTCGATGGTTTCAAGTCTCAGATTTACAGAACAACTTAAATAAAACAACAATATGTGCATTATGATCCAAACACAGAGCAAAGGGTTATAAAAATGCACACCAAAAACATAACCCATCCGATAAGATAGAAATAATTGACCCAACAGCTCGACCACAATTTCTCTTTCTCCATAATCTTCTACGACAACAACTAGTTTCATAACCGGAAACTCGCTCTTTTTATCATGTGTTCTATTAAATGTTGAAATAATAATTTCAACTGAAGCTTTATTTTATTTGCGATGCGATCTATCGCATATCGCAAATCGCAACTCACCTTGTCACCCACCGATATGTGTTGTGTTTTCTGGCAATTGCGATGGTGTGATGCGATCCCATCGCATATCGCAGATCGCATCATATGTGTGTGCCCCAATTTTGTGTTCCGACCAAATGGGATTCTGCGATGCGATTTAAATGAAGTCAATGGGTGAAGTATAGGCCAGCATTAAATGAAATTTTACGTGAAGTAAAAGTTTTTTGTTACTTACTGCCAGTAAATGTCAGTAAAACAGTAAATGCTATTTACTGTGGGTTGGTAAGTTTTGGTGAAGTTTTTAATTTTATTTCAGTGGGAGTATGGGCACAAGTAAAAGCTAGTATGGGCACAAGTAAAGGCTGGTAAAAACATTTAATTCTTTTCTACGGAAGCATGGCGAGTGAAAACGTGAAGTAATTTCCTTTTGGTTGTCATATATATGTAATGTTCTTTTTTGTTGTGTAGAAGAGAGAAGAGGAATGGTAATGCACAGCAGTGCGATATATTGTAACCCACGCAGCAGCGTGAAGAAAATCTATGTAATTTCCACACAACAGTGAAAGAAATTTTTCTGTAGTTGAAGTCTATTTTTACAGCAATGAATGTAGAAGAGATTCTTACACACAGCAGTGTAAAATCTCAGGAGAAGACAGAGTAATTTTTTTTGTTAAATGTTCTTGGTGAATCCCTCTGAGAGAGAGGAAGAAATTTGTAACCGCAGTTGCTTTTATTAATAAATAGAAATTTGTGGTGTGTGTGAAAACTTTGTCTGCTGCAAATATTTTTTTTGGTTTCTGCTGTGTTAAAGATCTTGTGGAGGTAACAGAGCATTGTTCTCTGTGAGTTGTTCTAGTTTGTTTGTTTTTGGGATTTTGACAGAAAAATCCCCAACAGTGGTATCAGAGCTTGTCTAGGCTCTTTGAAAGGGTTCAAAGAAGCTGAAGGAAGGATTCTTATTGCAGCAACTTCTCCAGCAGTGTGAAGACTCAGGCAAAAGTATCCAAGGTATTTCTCAAGTTTTTTTTTGTGTGTTGCTGTTGAAGACAGTCTGTTATTTTAAATACACAGTGAAGTATTTTGAAGCATAGTCAAGTAGTGCAAGAATGGCTGGTACCAGCACCAGTAATAGCATGGGTATGCAGCTCCCATTATTTGATGGTAAAAACTATGACTATTGGGCAATAACAATGAAACCCTTGTTTGCTTCCCAAGAGCCACAAGAAGAAGGACTCAAAAGCCCTCTTCTTCTTGTATCAAGCAGTGCATGGAAGCGTGTTTCCAAGGTTAGCAGCAGCTAAGACATCCAAAGAAGCATGGAAAACTCTTAAAACAGCCTATCAAGGCATGGAGAGAGTGAAGACAGCAAAACTACAATTGTTGAGGAAAGATTTTGAGAATCTGAGCATGAAGGAGTCGGATAATATTGACTCATTCTTCACACATGTGATTGGCCTGGTCACAAAAATAAGATCTCATGGAGAGATACTTGAAGAAAGGAGGATTGTGGAGAAACTATTGAGGTGTCTACCCTCAAGGTTCCATGTGATTGTCACCACCATAGAAGAGACAAAGGATCTCTCAAATTTTTCAGTTGATGAGCTTCATGCATCACTGATCACACATGAGCAGAGGTTGAGTAGAAATGAAAACTCATCTCTAGAGCAAGCCTTCAAGACCCAGATGTCTTCTGGAAGAGGAAGAGGTCAAGGCAGAGGAAACAAGAGAGGAAGAGGCAGAAGCCAGAACAGAGGTGGAAGGAACAGTCCAGCAAATGCTCAAGGAAGAGGCAGCAATCCAAATCAGAACCAAGGTCAAGGCAGCAGCCAACAAGGAGGACAACATCATGCTCAAGGACAAAGGTATGAAAAATCCAATGTCCAATGTTATTACTGTAAAAAATATGGGCATTATGCCAGTGAATGTAGGAAGAAGCAGCATGATGTGAATAATGGATCTAGTGCAAATATTACTAGAGAAAATGTCAGCCAAGACAATGTATTGTTAGCTTGTAACATGTCTGAAACAAATAGTGAAGATATATGGTTTCTAGACTCTGGTTGCAGCAACCATATGACAGGAAACTTAGCTCTGTTTTCTGCTTTAAATCAAAGTGTGAAGTCACAAGTCACACTTGGGACTGATAGCATAATTTCTGTTATGGGTAAAGGAGAAGTTAAAATATTTACAAAGCAAGGAGAAAGGAAAACCATAGCAGATGTCTACTATGTCCCCGGAATGAGATGTAATCTCTTGAGTATTGGACAGCTTGTCCAAAAAGGTTACAATGTTTTCTTTGAGAATGATGTATGCACCATCATGGATATTCCACCCAGCAAGCGATGCATTGCTGAAGTGAGGATGACGAGGAACAGAATGTTCCCTCTCAGAATAAGGGCAGATTTGAAAAACAAAGATGCAATGGCAGCAGTTACCCAAGAGGCTCTCCAAAGTGTGCCAAAGGATGAAAATTGGTTGTGGCACTTGAGATTTGGACATCTCAACTTTGGAGGTCTTAACTTGTTGAGCAGAAAAGGAATGGTAAGAGGATTACCATTGATAGAGAAACCAGACAACCTTTGTGAAGGCTGCATATTGGGAAAACAACATAGAGAAAGTTTTCCATCAGGGAAAAGCATAAGGGCAAAAGCACCCTTAGAAATAGTCCACTCAGATTTATGTGGACCAATGCAAACCCCATCTTTAGCAGGCAGCCAATATTTTCTAACATTCATTGATGATTTTACAAGAAAAACTTGGGTCTATTTCTTGAAGAACAAAAGTGAAGTGTTTGAAAAATTCTGAAATTTCAAAGCACTTGTGGAAAATCAAAGTGGGCTGCGCATTAAAGTTTTGAGAACAGACAGAGGAGGTGAGTATATCTCCAAAGAATTTTTATGTTTTTGCAGGGAAAATGGAATTCACAAGTAGTTTACAGCAAGGTACACTCCGCAGCAAAATGGAGTTGCTAAAAGGAAGAACAGGACCATTATGGATATGGCAAGGAGCATGTTGAAGGCAAAGCATTTGCCAAATGATTATTGGGCTGAAGTCGTAAATTGTGCTGTATATATCTTGAATAGGTGTCCTACAAAAGCTGTAATGAACAAAGTGCCGGAAGAAGCATGGAGTGGGAGAAAGCAAGGAGTCACCCACATGAAAATTTTTGGATGTGTGGCCTATGCACACATTCCCGATCAGCTAAGGAGGAAGTTGGACAACAAAGGGGAGAAATGCATCTTCATTGGATACAGTGAGGAATCCAAAGCTTACAGGCTGTATATCCCATCTACCAAGCAATTCTTTGTGAGCAGAGATGTTCAGTTCATTGAGGAGGAAGCTTGGGATGGAAGCATAGAGAAAACAGTGAATGTTAAAAACTGTTTGTCTCATGATGAAGATGATGAAGAGATGGCTGAAATACATCCCCAAACAGCAGCGCCAACACAAGGATAGCAAGGAACACCATTGAGGAGAAATGAGAGTGCTTCTCCAAGCACACCACAAGGAGGAAATTCAAGTGCATCTTCAAGCACTTGCACACCAAGTGAAAGAGGTAAGAAATTCAGAAACTTAAGTGACATTTATAATGAAGGAATGAATTCCTTATTTGCCTTGTATTGTCATGTTGAGGATCCTATTCATTTCGAGGATGCAATTAAAGATAAGAAATGGATAGAAGCTATGGATGAGGAGATGAATGCCATAGAAAGAAACAAGACATGGGATTTGGTTGAGCTACCAAAAGGTAAAGAAGTCATTGGAGTTAAATGGGTCTATAAGACCAAGAGCAATGCTCAAGGCAAGATAGAAAGGCACAAGGCAAGACTTGTTGTCAAGGGATACAAGCAGCAGTATGGGAGAGATTATGAGGAAACTTTCGCACCGGTTGCAAGAATGGAAACCGTGAGAGCAGTGCTGTCCATAGCAGCACAAAACAAATGGAAAGTTTACCAAATGGATGTGAAGTCGACATTCCTAAATGGAGTGTTAAAGGAGGAGGTTTACATTAAGCAACCTCTAGGCTATGAGAAGAAAGGCCAAGAGCACAAAGTGTGCAGATTGAAGAAGGCTCTTTATGGGCTGAAGCAAGCGCCAAGAGCATGGTACAGCAAGATAGATTCATATCTATTGGAGAAAGAATTTGAGAAGTGTGAGGGAGAACCCCCAGTCTACATCAAAAAAAAGGATGGCAAGATTTTAATTATTGTCTTGTATGTTGATGATGTTATTTTTACAGGTAATGATGACTACCTCATTGAAAATTTTAAATCAGTCATTAAAGAGGAATTTGAGATGACTGACATGGGTTTGCTGAGATACTTCTTAGGCATAGAAGTAGATCAAAATGAAAATGGAATTTTTATCTCTCAAGCAAGATATGTAAATGATGTGTTGAGGAGATTTAATATGCAAGAATGCAAAGCAGCAAACACTCCTACGGTAATGGGATTAAAACTCAGCAAAGAGGACAGCAGCAAGGATTTTGATCCTAGCTTGTACAAGAGCATAGTTGGTAGCCTTATGTATTTAACTGCAACTAGGCCTGACATAATGTTTGTTGTTAGCTTGATTTCTAGATTCATGGAGAGGCCAAAAGAGGCACATTGGCAGGCAGCAAAAGGAATTCTGAGGTATGTCAAAGGTACAAAAAGATTTGGCATTTTGTATACTTTTTCAGAAAGTTCAGATTTAGTTGGCTACACCGATAGCGATTGGGCTGGAAGTGTGGATGATCGGAAAAGCACTTCCGGTTATGTTTTTCACATGGGTTCAGGAGCAATTTCATGGGCTTCCAAGAAACAGCCAATCGTGGCGTTGTCTACAGCAGAAGCAGAGTACGTGGCAGCTACATCAGCAGCATGTCAAGCAGTGTGGATGAGGAGAACATTGAAGAGCTTAGGCCAAGAGCAGGCAAAAGCAACAATGATTTTCTGTGACAATAGCTCAGCTATTGCGTTGTCCAAGAATTCGGTGTTTCACAAACGAACGAAACACATTGATACAAGGTTTCACTACATCAGAGAATTGGTGAACAATGGAGAAATTGTTCTACAACATTGCAGGACTCAGGAACAGGTAGCAGACATCCTGACAAAGCCACTGGATCAGAAGAGCTTTGAATTTTTGATGAAGCGTCTGGGTATGATTGAAAACCCAGCAGTTGAAATTAAAGGGGAGTGTTGAAATAATAATTTCAATTGAAGCTTTATTTTATTTGCGATATGATCTATTGCATATCGCAAATCGCAACTCACCTTGTCACCCACCGATATGTGTTGTGTTTTCTGGCGATTGCGATGGTGTGATGCGATCCGATCGCATATCGCAGATCGCATCATATGTGTGTGCCCCAATTTTGTGTTCCAACCAAATGGGATTCTGCGATGCGATTTAAATGAAGTCAATGGGTGAAGTATAGGCCAGCATTAAATGAAATTTTACGTGAAGTAAAAGTTTTTTGTTACTTACTGCCAGTAAATGTCAGTAAAACAGTAAATGCTATTTACTGTGGGTTGGTAAGTTTTGGTGAAGTTTTTAATTTTATTTCAGCGGGAGTATGGGCACAAGTAAAAGCTAGTATGGGCACAAGTAAAGGCTGGTAAAAACATTTAATTCTTTTCTACGGAAGCATGGCGAGTGAAAACGTGAAGTAATTTCCTTTTGGTTGTCATATATATGTAATGTTCTTTTTTGTTGTGTAGAAGAGAGAAGAGGAATGGTAATGCACAGCAGTGCGTAGTAATGAAATTG
The DNA here is from genome assembly GCA_031772625.1 of Pinus tabuliformis. Taxonomy (NCBI): domain Eukaryota; kingdom Viridiplantae; phylum Streptophyta; class Pinopsida; order Pinales; family Pinaceae; genus Pinus; species Pinus tabuliformis. The sequence continues at coordinate 475,724,278 of CM062809.1, read as the reverse complement.
AAGAGTGAGGCACAGCAGTGCGATATATTGTAACCCACGCAGCAGCGTGAAGAAAATCTGTGTAATTTCCACACAGCAGTGAAAGAAATTTTTCTGTAGTTGAAGTCTGTTTTTACAGCAGTGAATGTAGAAGAGATTCTTACACACAGCAGTGTAAAATCTCAGGAGAAGACAGAGTAATTTTTTTTGTTAAATGTTCTTGGTGAATCCCTCTGAGAGAGAGGAAGAAATTTGTAACCGTAGTTGCTTTTATTAATAAATAGAAATTTGTGGTGTGTGTGAAAACTCTGTCTGCTGCAAATAATTTTTTTTGGTTTCCGCTGTGTTAAAGATCCTGTGGAGGTAACAGAGCATTGTTCTCTGTGAGCTGTTCTAGTTTGTTTGTTTTTGGGATTTTGAGAGAAAAATCCCCAACATTAAAGAAATGGGGAAGCAGATGGAATAATCCATTCTATAAAATTTTAAGCTGCTTTGCAATAGTTTTACCTTTAATTTTTCATTAATAATTCACTGAAAATGTGGAAACAAAAGTAAGATCAGAATCTGCGCCCAACAATTGTAGATCAGAAGAGGTTTCCAAAGAATATGCAGATGGTGGTCTCCTTTTTACCGGATGCCATTTGGGATTGCGTGTGCAGGAAGACAGCAGAGCACCGGAGGAGACATTCTTCTACTATCCACTTAAGTGGACTGAATCTCTGTTTCCACCGGCAGAATATGGCGTGTTTTTACTCTGCCGGTACAAAGAGAAAACAGGAAGCAAGAATGCACCTCTGCAACTCCTCAGAAGAAGAATGCGGAAGAAATAGAAGAAGGCCCCGGTGATCTGTTGTCCTCGGGCACCACGCGAACCATAATGCAATCAAATTTCTCCCACGCCACTGGAGCTTTGCAAACTGGTCACTGATTCTTCTGAATACTGCAGCATCATAGCTCATCTCTTTCTTAATATTCTTCTCACACTGGACACTGATTATTTTGAATACAGGCAGCCTGGAAACTCATCTCTTTCTTCATATTCTTCTCACACTGTCCAGTAAACTCGTGGCTCAAAGTCGTCGAGCATGGACAACGCAGGCTTAATCCTTCAAAATGACAAACTATTCACATCGGCCCACCTATCTCTGAAAACCTTTACAGAGATCTGTGCAATGAAATACAAAATCAAAAGTATCTCATATTTATCCTAACAGGATAGCTCATTTCAAGTGGGTCTAATTTACATTTTTTTAATTGGAAATCAACAAAAATACACTGAAACACTAATTTATTGGACAAATCTATTTAAAATGTTTAATTTGTTAACAATATCTCGAAGTACAGGGATAGGTTATTACAAATTGGGAAGAACATGGCCCAACTCTCACATTTTATTGAAAACAACAAAATACATGGGAACAATAATTCCTTGAAATAATTTATTTCTATGTTCAAAATATGCTCAAAAGGAGACTGATGTGTTCCATGGGAACAATAAGTCCTTGAAATAATTTATTTCTATGTTCAAAATATGCTCAAAAGGAGAGTGATGTGTTCCATTTAGTAACAGTCTCCCATCTTTATGGTGATGGGAAAAATGTGGATCCAACTCACTCATTTTATTGGAAAACAACATAATACATTGGAAGAATAGATTTCTATCTTAAAATTTTGCTTAAAAAAAAATTCATGTGTTCTATTTAGTAATAATATCACATATTTATAGTGATGGGATAGCTTATTGCGAAAGTGGGTCCAACGACAAGTTTTATTGGAAAACAACAAAAATACATTGAGACACCAATTTGCGAGAAGAATCCCACTTTTATGGTTAAATGGGAAGAACGTGGGTCCAACAACGATTTTTATCACAAATAAAAAAAAAAAAAAAAAACATTGAGACACTAATTGGTGAGAAGAATATATTTCTATGTTCAAAAATTGTTTGAAAAGGTATTGATGTGTTCTATCGGGTAACGTGGATCCAATTCACTTTTTATTGGAAAAAAACTAAATATATTGGAACACTAATTATCAAAAGAGTACAATTCTATGTTCAGAAATTGTTTTGAAAGGGACTAATGGGTTCCATTTATTAATAGTATCCCATATTTAAACTAGTGGTGTAATTAATCATTTTTATGTGTGATTGATTGATTTCTACATCTAATCTCAAATGATTCTCGACAGAGGAAGTAATTATATTGTGCAAAGTTAGAAGTTGTATAGGGCTAATCCATTGTTTTGTGTTATCCGCCAAGTTGAAAAGTTTGTTATCCTTGATTTTCATGATTGAGTGCCACTTTTGTTTCCGTTTCCTGCATTTTTGGATTGTGGAAGTTATGAGAAAAATTGGAAAATTGCACACAGGGAATCCAAGGGACCTAACCTCCTCCAGGTGTGTCCATAGGTTCGAGAGCATTTTCAGGAGCCTGGATTGGACAAATTATTTTATTGGTGTAGGGGTTATCATGATGTTATTACTCGAGCTTTTGCTGAAGGATTTGATGGCCAAGGGGTCATTGTTGGGGGCGTTTATTTTCTTTTCATAGAGGAAGTGGTTGCATAGGTTACATGCCTCCTTGTTGATGGAGAACGGTAGTTTAAAAGCCACATATTAGCTAGAATTAACATTCCTCTCTTCTTAAAGGATGAATATAAGGACAAACCATGGCTTTTGGAGCTACAAAGATCTTGGTTGAAGGATGAATGGAACCTGCTCCTGAGGATTATACAGTCATATTTCACTTGTCAACCATGACTCAATAGAGTAAATATGTATCATTTATGTTTCCTCGCTCACATAGGTGGACAGGTGAGGATGAATAACCCTTTCTTTTAACTAATGAGTCTTAAGAAGATGTCTACAAGAGTTAGGGAAAAAACGGATTCTTCATCCCACTTTATTTATCACAAAGGCTTAATAAATTATTAATTGAAAATCATTTAAGAAAAATCAACAGAACATGGGAGCATTTTCTCTTTTGGGGGTGTTTTGTAGATCCTATCTCGCAACAACCTAAGGCCACTAACAAAAAGAAAGGAATAAAGAAAATTGTTGAACAACCCTGGACCTTAGAGTAGGGGACTTCATCTATCCAAACCAAAATCCAAAAGAGAAATATGATGACAAAACCTCTCCCTCCTCTAGTTCCTGAATTGGAAGAGGTTTATACGAGAAGAGGTGGGAGACTTAGAGAAAAGAAGAACTTGTCCCCTCACCATATGCCTTCTCCTGCAAAGGCTAAAGCCACTAAGCTAACAGAGAAAATAGAGGTTTAAGCTATTGAACCTAAGACAGAGAAAGAAGAAACTAACAGGGAGCCTACCTTTGCTGAGATTTTTGAAGGAAGAAGGCCACATACTATACCGTTGAACAAACTTAGGCCAAAATTCCAACTTAAACAAAATATTAGGTTGGAAGAGAAATTCATTGAGGTAGATGATAAACCTAAAAAAGATTTGATCATAATCAAAGAAAATCCTGCAATTTCTACGAGACCTAGGGGTCAAAATGAGAAGCCTAATCTAGAGGCCAAGAAAACTAGGAAAGCGAGACAAAGTGAGGTTGATATTTTATTAGAGGCATCTTGTAGACTCAACTAAAAATATTCAGAGTAGAGTTTTGTTTTTCCAGGAATTTTTGAGGGAATTTTGATGATGCGCTGACATTTAACCTATGAGCATTTTTTCTGCTTCAATTTTTGTGAGAGTTGATATTTACATTATTAGCATGAATTTTGAGATAACACTAATAGTTAATCTGTTAGAAATTCCAATTTTTTCTCCTGAGTTGAAGTGTGCCAGTTAATCTGTCAGCACTAGGAGGGGACTATTTTTGAATGTAACAAGAAGAATTTTGGAATGAATACAACCCTGGAGGAAGGATTTACATGCTAGATGGCCCTTTTTGTGGATCAAGACCAAATATTAAGGAAGAATTTAGCACGTCAAGCATGATGATGAAACAAAAATTTTAAGAAAATTTGGGCAGAATATTAATAGTCGGTTTTGACCCTTAGCTTCAACCATGTCTCTAGCAATAGCATGATCTTCAGATACGTAATATTATTGTTTTTGTTTCATCATTGAACAATACAATATGTGTAGTTTTAATTAGAGACATACTTATCTATTTTTGGACCTTGTAATTAAAGTTTTTTAAAAATTGGTTATGGTTTTGTAAGTACTCTATAAAGATTATGATTTTGTAATAAGAAAGGTTTGGGAAATTTTTTAAGAAGAATATTGTGTGTTATTCTTGATCAATCTATTGACATATGTAGTGTTACATAAACATTCTTGCAAAGATTCATATGTGTATAACTTCCCGTTTCTCTTTCCTCATGGTATTTAGTTTCTCTTTATGCTACATCTCTTGATTATTGAGTTTTCAATATTTATGATAAAGCGTTATGAACTAGAATTCCTTATGAATTCTTTGATTTATGTTATTTGAATACTTTGCATGTTTTCTACTTAAATACCTATAACATAATTATTATTTCCCTATCGCTCTATTTTTTTTTTTATTTTGTCTCCATATATTGATGGTATCTTGTACACGAAGTTATATCCTATCTTTCCTCTATTATGGGTTGTTTATGTATCCTATGGTTATCTTATATACTAGACTCCATGTCCAATTATCCTTATTCTCTTCTTTCCAAACCAAATTCATATTTTACAAGTAGAATATGACCATTGAGCTTAATGACCTACTGCTAAAGTGACCATGAGTGGTAGAGTTTTAAGGAGAGATCACTCTCCAAGCTAAAGGGCCAAATTTCAATCCAAAGTGGTTAAAGGTTACCTTAGTTTCTTCCCTCTACAACTTGGGTTTTTTCTAAGTGATAACAATTTTTAATGCCCCTAAACTAAATTTATAATGTGTCCTTGAATGACTTTAGGAAGTGAGTTTTAACTCACCTATAAACTCAAACTAGGACAAAAATGACTGAACCATCAATTTAATTGGACTCGTGGCATTAGGATAAAATATGAGACACCACCCTCTTATGATTCCACTAGATTTTTTTTTTTTTTTGATGATATCTAAAGCTAATGTTTTTGTTGATAAGGGCTAATGAAATTTTTGCATAAATGTATTTATTTCTCAAAAACTTGACTCGGTTGATTGTGAGTCATTTTCTCATGTGGGACTTAGCCAAATGCACGTCTCGAAGCTTACAAAAATCATTTATACTACTTTTTTTCCTTTTTATACCCCTGAACCAAATTCACATTGTGTCCTTTAATGGATTTAGGTAGTGGATTAGAAGACACCATATTACTCTAACCATGAATTCGATGGATAAAAAATTGATTGCATTGGACTCTTGACACTAGGATGCAACTACAAACACCCCTATCCCATGATTGAATTTGCTAAAACTTGATCTAATAATTATATTAAGATCTAGTTTTTTTCCCTTAGTAAGGATCAATGAATTTTTTCACAAAGGGTTTTATATTCCAAAACCACAAGTTTGGATATTATGAGTAGCATGATCACATGTGGCCTTGTTAAGCACACTTTCTAGACCTTTAAAAACTAATTCATACAAATGCAATTTTTGCATAAAGAGGTCAATTTTAAAAACCTTTAGCTTGGGTGACTGTGGGTAGTGCGTTCATGTGGTCCTTAATCAAACACACTTTCTAGAGCCCATGGAGCTCATTTATGTTTATGAGATTGGTTTTAGAATCCTTGGACCAAATTCATAATGTGTCGCTAAATGGCCAACTATTGAAATTAATATCCCATAGATGTTGATAAAAGCACCATGAAAATATTTTTTTGAAAAAAATCACATTTTAATATTTTTTTTATAATACATAAATATATAAAAAAATATAATTATATAAATATTTAATTTCAAATTGTAATATATATCTATCATGACCAAGAGCACCAAGGCACACCTATTGGCATCTGGGCGAGTGACACAAGGTTCAGAAGCATGCCAACAAAGCCCCCTTAGATACCTACATTCAACACTTGCGAGCAAGTGAGGTCTCACCAGAGGTATACTAATCTGGTTCAAAGTAACCCACCCTAACTAGTGCACTTTCCATATGTCGCAGACATACGCATTAAATGAAAATATAATCATACAACCGTACTACATACATTGAATAATCCCAACATCTACAATGGGTATTGTTAAAGTATAATATATGGTTAAACCTAAAAAGTAAACATCATATGGGCATTCGTTGTGTGAGTGCAAGACCAAATTTAACGCAAAATAATATAGCATAGTCCATTTATTTATGTAGCGACACAATGATTTACAATACCTAAATTACCCACCCAAAATCTTCATCAAGAACCATGCAAATTGTCTATAATTCATTCATTGATCCCAACAGTGGTACAAAACAAATGAGTGATAGTAATGTGGAACCGAAATAAAATTTATGTGTATTTAATATTTGTATTAAGCATCAACAATACAAGTTATACACTAGCTTCATATACCTGAAGGCGGGAACTCAAACTATGACCATTAACGTTACACTTATGGGCAATGCCATGAAAATTAACATAGTGGATATTTATAGTAAAATAGTATGGTAACATAGCCACAATATATTCATCAAAAAGTCTAATAACATTGAATTATCATCTAACAACAGAACAAAAAGAAAAAGCCTCTGCCATCGACGAAAATCACTTATATAGATTTTGACTTTAGCATCCTATTTAAGGGAATCTCTAGCCAGCTCACCTTGATGAGTTGTCCTTGCATGTGTAGAGCATATGTGTAGAGCCACTCTATCATGGTTTTACACCAATTGAAGGGAGGGCCTCTACAATCCTTGCCACAATATTTTCAAACATTTCTATAGCCTTGTGTGTGGTTATATTTACTGCCTTCATTGATCCAATAATATTTTTGTTAGTTTCCATAGGCATAGGAATATTTTGGAATAGGTGTTCATTCTTGACAATAATTTTGTGCACCATGGATTTTTCTGCAATGAGATCATCTATGACATGCATGGCATCATCCTATAGTTTTTTCAATCTCTAACGTAGCTATCACTACTCCACTCTCCATTCAATAATATTTTTTCCCAACATCACAATTTTGATCATTGCATCTCCACATTCTGATAAGGATAGAGATATTAATTGCTACATATGGTTTGATTCTATTTCTTTGTTATTTGAATTCTAGTACCAATGTCATTGAGCTCAACATTATCTTGCAATATATTCCATAATTCTATGGCATCCACACATAATTTTGTGCACTCATTCTCAATCTCTCATGAACTCTCAAATGTTTTGAAGGTTGTGTGAACCTTTTCTCTTCTTTCAACTTCTTTTGCCTAAGTAGTGAGCTTAATCTACAATTATAGGTCTTCCACCCATTCCTTTAAGATGTGAACAACCTCTTCAATATTTGAAAATTTCTTTTATTTTGGAGCATCAATCTCCATGGGGACACCCAATATTTCACTATATTCTACTTCGTTAGCTTGTCACAATCTCCCTTCTATTTCCTTAACCTATTATTGTACTTCTTCTAACTGTATGTCTACTACTTGCAGGGCCTCCTACTAATTAGTGATCTAGACCAAGTCTGTCAAGGTTTCTTGTGCCCAAAACTGTACCTTCTAGTAAATAAAATATTGTAAAGAATGTAAAACATGCATTGGTAATTAAGAAATGACTAGTTCTACTCAAGGTACCAATTCAGCTTGTTGTTGGAAATCATTGTTCAAAGTGTACTATGACTAAGGGGATGACCAAGGTGTGACACTTCACTAGAGTTGAGGATGACTACGATGGTTCAGGTCAGATATTTGGTACAAGAGTTTCATTGGTTTCCTTTGCTGTAGTTGTTGGCTCAATTTTGGGTACACGATTAGCCACCCTTAATTCCTCAATCATTAGAGGCAATTGTTATAGTTGTTTTTTCATCCAATATTGTAATTCCCATGGAATTCATAGTGCTCAATATCTGCATTGTTGCCATGAGAGGGTTAGCTAATTCCAACATAGTAGAGAAAATATTGACAGGGATACTACAGTTGGAAGAGGACCAATTTATGGCAAGCTTCCACCAAAATCTGCAAAAGGCTAGTGAAAAGGCTTGGCATGGTTGCCATATTAAGCAAAATAAATTCCAAGTTGGTGACCTTGTCTTAATATACCACAATAAATTTTTGAAACACCTTGGAAAATTTCAGATACATTGGTTGGGTTCATATACTATTATGTATGTCGCAGATGCAGGGGTTTCACAGTTGGAGAAATTAAATGAGGATCCCATTTATGGACTTTTCAGTGGGATCTTCCTAAAATTGTACAGAGATAGTTTCCCCACCTTCCAAAATTGATCTATATATAAAAAAAAGAAACATAATCTTTTTTTTGTAACCTTATTTGTGTATGTAGGAAGGAGTTGTGAAGAATATAACTTAGAGAATGTTCTGACCATGGGAAATTGTGCAACAAGCTTGGGAGAGTAAAAATTTACTATCGTAGTGAAGGATATGTACTCTAAGAATCAAGAACAACATGTAGCCAGGGAAACAAACAATTGGATAATAAGTGAAAAGTATTGATGATACCTTGAAAAGTGGACTATAACTTGTAGTTGGTGACAACCACAAGAACTAAAAACGTTTTAAAAAAGGCAATGATAAATTTGTGTGCCACCCATGTCGGTCAAACACTATGGGGACTATATTAAAGTCTATACTAAACTTAAGGTAATATCTATTCTAAATCAACGACTATGTCATAACGAATGTTTGCATGACTTCCACCATGGCCAAAACCACAAACAATGTTCTTTCCTAGAATGCCTTCTCATGTGAAGATCGACAAAGTTATGAAAGATAAGGCCATAATCACAAAATTTATCGTGGATGAAAAGGTGTATTAGGAACATAAATAGAAACCTACTTCAAAAGTTCTGAATGTTGAATAACCTTAGATGAATTTTCTATCAAAATGAAAGATTCCCCCAAATGAATAGTTTAATTCCAGGCATTAAAGTTCAAAATTATAATAGGTACACACTTATTTAAAGTAGTTCAAAATTGTAATAGCTACCCACTTATTTATATTTACCTCGATTGGCCTCTAACTAAGGTTATATACTTGAGTTTGTACACCTTGTCCTTATAATTTCCTTGGAATTATGGGTTAACTGTACAGTGATTTAATGTGACATATAAATCTACACTGGCACAAACATTATCTATACCATTGTTTAAATTTATAATGAAAATGGAACTTGCAATTCATTCCACAAATGCTAAGAAATATGTACTATATTGATCTTGGAATATCTATTGAAAACGAAGGTCGACATATAAATCTACACTGACACGAACCTTATCTATACCATTGTTTAAATCTATAATGAAAATGGAACTTGCAATTCATTACACAAATGTTGAGAAATATGTACTATATCGATCTTGGAATATCTATTGAAAATGCAGGTCTCAAGGACCCAGAGGACGCTCATGTGTAGCTATGATTCATTTTATTTTATTAATATTATGTGTATGGAATGGTAATTCTTCAAAAAAAACTAAGGAATGTGAGTAGATACTCCACTCATAGGACATCATAGGGGACAATTGAACATTATTTGTCCATAAGCATGAATGGAGCGCCAAATGGAAACATTGAACGTTCCACAATTCTTCCAAAAAAATATTCAATATTGGTTAGATTTATATTCAAATTATAAATCCTTATACTCACTAATATTATCTATCCACTCATTTAAAAGAAGAAAAAAATCAAATACCCATTTGATAAGAGCCAATTCCAATTAAATTTCATACCCATTTGATAAGAGTTGATTCCAATTATTATATATCTCTGAATACTTAAAAATGTCTCTTGCCCTCACCATATTAATAAAAAATAATTTTCTTAATATAGTAAAATTGTTAAAATTTAAAATAAGCTTTTAAATTCTATAGATAGAAACTTCCTTGCTGAGGGTAAAAGACTTACTTTTTCTTAATATTAAAGACTTAATTTTTCTTCATATTCTATTTTATTTTTTCTTCTCTGGTAACAAGTTATATTTTCAATTAGGTTTCCTTCTATTGAGCTAAAAATAATTCTTCAAATTAGTCCTCCATCTCCATGTGAGTTATTCATATAGAAATTATCTGCAATACTCCTTTATATTTCCTTTGGAGTAATACCCATTCAATGTATTTACAACTGAAACAAATAAAAAATGAGAGCTCATGCTATTAAGAGAGCTTATTGAAACTCTTAGAAACAATGTATATCTATTTTTTATGTCCTTTTTTGTCATCGTAGTTGTTTCTAGTATTGGTAAACACGAGTGCTAGTGTGTCTCTAACATTTTCATTCAGGGACAACTCCAATGCCCTTGACATGTTCTATAACGAATGTACGAATCATTTATAAGCCTTTTTTCAATATGGGCTTATACAAGTTATCTACTAACTCTTCTGCAAAGTCTTGTTTAGTTATTCCTTGCAAATGAGAGCAGTAATGATGGTGGCCTTCTACATGGAACACAAATGGTAGTGTTAAATAAAACTTTGATGATTGATATAATATCACATTGCCTCCACCTAACTAACATTGGCATATGAACAATTATTTGACCTAAGAGTCCTCAAAACTATTAGCAAAGCCTTCAAAATTAGAGATATCGTGAATTGTAGCTACTGTACGAGTAGTGGAAAATGTGGCCTTTGCAGCCTTGTGACTTTTCCATAAAAGAAATAGATCCGTAGTGAATGCCATGAAGACTAGAAAGATCAATATATCTTTAAATTATCTCTCAAGTATTTCCCTCAGTCCATATCCACTGGTAAGAAGTTATGGAAAATAACATAACAGTATAAATACATACCTATCTTGTTATGTCAATGTGGGGGCATTATTTTTTTGTGGAATGTGAAACACACTCAAACCCAAGTAAGCCAGGAATTGGAAGAACTATAACCATGTTATCGACACCAAATGATGTTATATATAATTAATAGAAACATGTTGCTAGGTACAGAACTATGTGTCAAATCATTGATCGATGAAAACTGTGATGACCAAAAAGTGACACAAGTACGTCAAATGGACTATGTGTCTTGTCTGAATGAATCATGTTTGAAAAAGAAACGTTGCAAAAATTAACATAGTTGAAAAAGAGCATAAATAACACCACATAATTCTAGACATGTGATCTTATTAACATTTGGAAATCTAAATTTCATTTTAGTCTAAAATTTATATGGTTTGACCTAACCATATTCAACCATAGAAGAAAATTTCAAAATATAATACATGCAAATACAATGCCTAAAGCACAATTAAAATACAACTTAAAATCTCAAAAACTCTGTAAGCAAGCAAACAGGGGCTACTTCCCCTTGGTCTCCTCATCTTTCTTAGTTTCTTGAGATGAGGTTCCCATGAAGCCACCATGAGACAACCACTACTAGATGGTAGCATCTGTGAGAATTAAAAAAAATATAAATTCAAATAAATAGAAACCTACTTCAAAAGTTCTCAATGTTGAATAACCTTAGACGAAGCTGCTAAGAAAATGAAAGATTCCCCAAAATGAATAGTTTAATTCCAGGCATTAAAGTTCAACATTATAATAGTTACACACTTATTTCCAGTAGTTCAACATTATAATAGTTACCCACTTATTTACAGTTACTTTTCTTGGCCTCTTAATAATGTTATATACTTGAGTTTGTACACCTTGTTGTTACAATTTCCTTGGAATTATGGGTTAAGTGTACAATAATTTAATGTGACATATAAATCTACACTAGCATAAACATTATCTCTACCATTGTTTAAATTTATAATGAAAATGGCACTTGCAATTCATTCCACAAATGCTAAGAAATATGTATTATATTGATCTTGGAATATCTATTGAAAATGAAGGTTGACATATAAATCTTCATTGACACGAACCTTATCTATACCATTGTTTAGATTTATAATGAAAATGGAACTTGAAATTCATTCCACAAATGCTGAGAAATATGTACTATATTGAACTTGGAATATCTATTGAAAATGAAGGTCTCACGGACCCGGAGGAAGCTCATGTGTAGCTATGATTCATTTTATTTTATCAATATTATCTTATGGAATGGTGATCCTTTAGAAAAAACAGAGGAATGTGAGTGGACACTCCACTCATGGGACATCATAAGGGACAATTAAACATCATTTGTCCATAAGCAGGAATGGAGGATGTTCCACAATTCTTGCAAAAAAAATTTAATATTAATTAAAATTATAAATGCTTATACTCACTAATATTATCTATCCACCCATTTAAAAGAAGAAGAAAAAAAATCTCGTACCCATTTGATAAGAGTCGATTCCAATTATTATCAATATATATCTAAATACCTAAATATTTTACTTGCACTCACCAAATTAACAAAAAAAAAAAAAAAACTTTTAATATAATAAAATTCTTAAAATTTAAAATAAGCTGTTAAATTCTATAGATAAAAACTTCCTTGACCAGGGTAAAAGACTTATTTTTCTTAATATTAAAGACTTAATTTTTCTTCATATTCTATTTTATTTCTTGCTTCTCTCGTAAGAAGTTGTATTTTCATTTAGGTTTCCTTCTACTGAGCTAAAAATAATTCTTCAAATTAGTCCTGAATCTCCTTGTAAGTTGTTCATATAGAAATTATCTGCAATACTCCTTTACAATTCCTTTTGAGTAATACTCATTCAATTTCTTTTCCAGGTTTAATTTCCTACTTATTTTGTGTTTCTAACAAGGTCCCCTTTCGTTTTGTTGGATATGGTTGAAAAGTTATAATTTCCATTGGGCTCCCTTCTGCGAAGATGAAAATAGATTTTCTGATTTTTCCTAAATAACCACGCAACTAGTTGATCCAGGTGACTCTAGAGAGACACACAGGACAAAGATGGATCAAAAATAAAAGTATTTTGATTATGCTCAAAATAGGTTCATATTAAGTATCTCGTCGTCATGATCGTGGAGGTGTGAACAGTTCGTCAAACCGAGCTCGTATACGAAAGATAGAGCTCTTCAAAGTTTGATATCACAAGGGAAAAGAGGGGCCCACAGTGTGCCACATGGCATCCCAGTAGGCAGGTGGGACCCACATGTTAGCCCATCAAGCATTGACACTTAGCGTTTTTTTTCAATGGTCTCCTAAACTTGCATAAGAGAAAAAAATCATTTTTATGGAAAATTGTTAGTAACTAACCATATAACAAAATTTGTTTTAAAGTATATTTATGAATATAACTATATGAAAAAATAATTATTATAAGGTCAACGGGCCACAACCTCTCGCTGGCCCAAATCATAATCGCAACCAAAAAAAAAAGTCAAATATGGTTTTGGGATCAGTGGCCATAACCCCCGCCTAACCCTTTTCCACAACCTAAAATAGATTTTCTGATTTTTCCTAAATAACCATGCAACCAGTTGATCTAGGTGGCTTCAGAGAGACACACAAGACAAAGATGGCTCAAAAATCAAAGTTTTTGGATTATGCTTGAAATATCTTCATGTTAAGTATCTCATCGTTGTGATCGTGGAGGTGTGAACGGTTCCTCAAACTGATCTCGTATGCGAAAGATAGAGCTCTTCAAAGTTTGATATGACAGGGGAAAAGAGGGGCCCACAGTTTTCCACATGGCATCCCAGTAGGCAGGTGGGACCCACATGGCAGCCCATCAAGAATTGACACTCGGCATTTTTTTCATTGGTCTCCTAAACCTGCATAAGAGAAAAAAAATCACTTTTATGGAAAATGGTTAGTAAATAACCATATAACAAAATTTGTTTTAAAATATAGTTATTAATATAACTATATGAAAACAATAATTATTATAAGGCCAATGGGCCACAACCTCCCACCGACTCAAATCGCAATCGCAACCAAAAAAAAAGTCAAATATGGTTTCGGGATTAGCAGCTATAACCCCCGCCTAACCCTTCTCCACAACCTATGTATATATATATATATATATATATATATATATATATATATATATATATATATATATATATATATATATATATATATATATATCGGGGCGAGCAAGCCACCAGCGACAGACCCGACCGACACCCTATCACCCCAACCCGATATATATGCTGCCAATTGCAATGTGCCGACACCGCGCCGATATCCGATATGAATATCGGTGAAGCCACCATATATCGTGCCGATTATTACATCAACCGCCATGCCAATCGTCAATTAGGAATGCCGGTCGCTGATTAGGAATGTCGCCGATATAACTATCGACGAAACCATGTAAATCACATTGATAACGTCGCCAACACCCATGCTAAGCGCTGATTTCCAAGGCCAGTCGTCGATTTTAATGCACCGATAATGTAGTAACAGTGGGGTTTAAGGGGCGAGCCACCCAATGCAGACCCGAACCCCATTAATGTGTCATTTCGGATTTTAAAATAAACAATGATATATTATTTCAAGAGGGGTGGGGTTTGACCGCCCGACCTCCTCCCTATTAACCATCGATTTTTACCAATCCTCCTAACCAATCACCTTGGTAAATCTGACGAAGTCCTTCTTTATAAACGCAAAGTTTTTACCTCTTCACAGAGTTCGAGGAGGTTGAATACACACATGCTTTCTGAGGAAGTTAATTAATATTTTAATGCAGGTACCATGAATTTTGCAGGAGGGCAAAATTTTCACCTTGTCAGAAATTGACAAATTTTATATGGATTTTACACGTGTCGTTGCCACGAACACAATGGTGTTGTTCAATTCTTCATCTAAGTTCTACATTTTTTGGTCATTTCTAGAATGCATGTGGAACCATGATTTCAACAAAAACAGGAAGTGGAACCATGAGCCATGAAATTTTCCCAAGGAGGTAAAATTTTGACATTTCAGAATATAGTCAAGTTTATACTTGCTTTTCATGGTTTTTTACAGGGATCACAATGGCGATATTATATTCGCCATCTGAGTTGCATATTTGGATTCCATCCATGGAGCAAAATCTTTGAGGAATCCCGAGAGAATCTAAAAGATTTCTCGAGCCCAAAATTCTCAACTTCTCAGAATTCAGATTTTGGATAGTCGATTCAACACTACTCGACGCCACAAATCTGATGGTGTATTCCGATTTCTTATTCTCTCATTTCTTCTTCTAGCCATTTTTCTAAGTGCCAGCGTAGATGTCCACATTCATGTGTGAGCAGCCATCTTCATACGATCGATGCCTCGAGATCGATGGTCTGAACAGCTTCAGTAGTGTGACATCCACTTCTTCAGATGGCCCTTGGTTGTGAGGTATATGATGTGTTCATGTAATTCTTCTTTCTACATTATACTGCACAGATCCTTGATCGATGTTGATGCAGGATCTTGTTTATTACATGTTGTCATGATTCCTTGCTTGATTTGATGCGGAATTTTCTATGTGATGTACTTGCTGTCATAACTCTTCATCTTATTTTTTGATATCCCTTGTATGTTTTTGGAATACTCTTGTTGTCATCATGCATGTTTTGTTTTGACATCCCTTTTGTGCCATGTTGGTGGGATGTTCATCATGCATGTTTTTGTATCATACTGATAGGAGTCTTTTGATTGAGAGTTCTAGTTGTGGAACATCTCTTAGAGCCACTCCCGCGTGAGGGCATTTTTCCTTATATGATCGCGACATCATCTCTTGTGTACATCACCATTATTGACAACACTTAATACAACGGCCTACATCATCTTGACACTGGGGCCTAGAGACGTAGTCCCTCCTGGACAAACTCCGTTATTAATGCTTATGTTTTCATGTGCTGATGATTGTTATGTTCCTCTTCTTTTCCACATGCAGATGTATTCATTAATGTTATTTTAAAAAGAAATTTTAACACATCACGAAAGTAAAAGGTCTTGGAAGGGTCCTTCTTCACAACCGGACGTCGATCACCAGCGAATCTAAAATTATCTGCAACACTCCTTTGCATGTCTTTTGGGTTTAATTTTGTATTTACTTCCTATTTATTACAATACTTTTTCATTTTGTTGGATGTACTTGAGAGAAGTAATACATGAAGAATTTACAGCTCAAAAGCTTATGTTCTTAACTATTTTTAATATAAGGCTGGAGTGCATAACAGGGACTTCCTGAAGGTCAAGTTTGGTATGAGGTCTGAGGGACTATTAAGCTCAAATTTTAATTGCAAGTATTTTTCGTCAAACATAGGTAAAAACCAAGTCAAAATGAAAAATTTAGTGTCGAACTGCGTTGTACAATCACTGGTATGGCTCGAAAAATGCATTTCTGGCCAATGAAATGTGTTTCCAACATGTGGGATGTGCTTGTGCAGCTAAAAACATGTTTCAAGGATATAAAACACACGTTTTTGGAAATGAGCCTGGTATGGCCCCGTACTATATGTTTCTTGGAATATAGGTGGGAGCACATGATCCACTATTTCGTCTGTGCAAACCAACCATAAAAGAAAAAATTAACACATGCATGAAACAGAAAAATAATAGGTTCTTCCAGCTAAAAGTATCTTCGACTACAATAAAGGCCTTGATCTAGAGAAATAGACTTAAGATTCCTTTCAAAAATGTATGAGGCTTTTCAGAGTTTGGTGAGGAAATAATATGTGAGGGAACATCTGAGATGAACTTACCAAGTGCAGTGCGAAGATTAAAATTTTCTTTTGGTTTCTTTGCTTGTTGTGCTTGTCCTGAGTCTAATGAGCTAGAATCATTTCATGTGTTGTCTATATCATATTCAGAAGGAGAATCTTCAAACTTGGGTCAGTGAAAGTACATAAACATTAAAAAGTAAAACCATATAATTAAAAAGTAAAATCATACAATGCTTGCTTATTTATGCTCATCTATCATGCAATACAACAAAATTTATTGGGATAAATTTTAAAAATCTATTAACTCATAATAGAAACATCAGCATTCTGTGAGAAATCATTCTGTAAAAGTCTATACTTAAATGCCTTTCCTATCGTCCTTGTAGCAAGACCATATTGGTGTCGACTTTATTTCTTCTTCCAGACATTCTATATTGTGCTTGCTAATGCTAGGTTTTTACTAATGAGAATACTGTAATTGATCCAGATTGGAATCAGTTTTAGGATTTAGTGCTCCATCACATTCCTTCGAAGGAGGTTTTTCCGCAGCAACACTTTTATTATGTTACATCCACCTTTAAAGTCAAACTCTGTATGCTTCTCCTGAATATATGTAAGAAAAATAATGAATTCAGCAAAGATCTATTTTAATATTCTCTCAAACCCAATATTGAAAAAACTACCTACTAAAGTGGGCATTTGAGAATTCGATCGCGAATTCCCAAAACCTATCGCTTTTCAACCGCAAGCCTACAAGTAGTACAACGACAATGTCGTGCCACTCAGGGTTCTAGATAGCCGAAACAAAATAAATTAAGGGGGAAACTATGCCTATTACCATATGAAATATAAACCCTATTTGTTCGATCGTTTCAAGTCTCAAATTTACAGAACAAATCAATCGAAACAAAATAAAAGAAAGGGGGAAACTATGCCTATTACCATCTGAAATAAACCCTATTTCTTTGATGGTTTCAAGTCTCAGATTTACAAAACAACTCAATTGAAACAAAATAAATGAAGGGGGGAAATTATGCCTACTACCATCTAAAATATAAACCCTATTTGTTTGATGATTTCAAGTATCATATTTATAGAACAACTCAATCAAAACAACAAAACATGCACAACAAAACATGACCCATCAGATAAGATAGAAATAAAGGGTTATAAAAATGAACAAAAAAAACATAACCCATCCGATAAGATAGAAATAAATGTGGAAATAATAATCCCTACCACCGCCTTAAACAAACTGACAAACACCATGCTTGCCTAGTCAACTACTGCACTATTGCGGTTTTGTTTGCAGGCGAAAGGACTAAAGTCATAACAGAAGTACAATGCTGACCATTTCGCAACAAAGCAGAGAGGTTAAGGCATTTAATAAATTTTGGTAAATATATATAGGCATACATTTACTCCATGGCTGTTGCCCACACTCCACAACACTTGCAAGTTCAGAAAACCAATTACTATGTAAAATCACCCATGCTGTGTATTAATTATTTGCTTTGTCATGTATTAATGTCAAATTTGTATGTTGAGATAAATATGGATGTAAAAGTGATTTGTAATGTTGAGAAAGTTAGAGAGTGAGAGTTTGTGAGATAGTGAGAAGAAAATCGTGGAGGAAATATTGGTGGGCAAATGAAAACCAGTTTTACGGAGTTTTACAAGAGTTTACCCCACAAACCCAATGATGCATAAATCACAGTAATTTTGTAATGCTTTTCACTTGGAGCTGCAGCCTCCATTTATCACGTGAATGTATTTCCTTATCTTTTGATATATAATAGAAAGTGTGGCTTCTTACATTATGGTACTAATCTTTCATAAGTAGATTTTCCGCAACCTCTTTTGTTTTACTCTGTTTTGTTGTGAATGAGTTTTGTATTTTATTAAGCCCCTGTGTAATTGTGATTTCCTTGCCACAACTGAAGTTGACTTCTCCGCAACCGAATTTTGAGTGAGACTCCTCTCCTCTGCCCCAGTAAAATTTTTCTAACATGGTATCAGAGTGGGTTAAAATTTGTTAGTATAAAAACAAGAGTTTTTACTAGCAATTAAAAATTGTTTTGAGAGCAAAATTTTTTAGTGTATTTAGCACTAGGTACAAAATTTTTTTCACTCAAAAATGGAAACATCAAGCACAAGCTTGACTAATCCCTAGATACCTCAGTTTAATGGAAAAAATTGTGATTATTGGGCTATTACAATGAAGGCCCAGTTTTCATCTCAAGACATTTGGGATTGGGTTGAGAATGGTTTTCAAGAACCAGCAGGTGCAGCAACATACAATTCCTTGTCTCAAGAAGAAAGAGATTTTTTGATGGACAATAGGAAGAATGATGCAAAAGCCTTCTTCTACATTTTTCAAGCAGTTCATGAAAGTGTTTTCCCAAGGGCTGCAGCAACAACGAAGTCCAAGTAAGCATGGGACACCCTCCAGACAGCATATCAAGGCATGGCAAAAGTCAAGACAACAAAATTACAAATGTTGAGAAGAGATTTTGAAACACTTTGTATGAAAGAGTTTGAGAATGTAGACTCGGTTTTTACAGATGTAATTGGGTTGGTTACTCAAATCAGGTCTCATGGTGAGAGACTTGAAGAAAGGAGAATAGTTGAGAAAATTTTGAGAAGCCTGCCAGCAAGGTTTGATGCCATTGTTTTGGCCATAGAAGAGACAAAGGATCTCTCACAATTCTAAGTGGATGAGATTCATGCGTCACTGATTTCTCATGAAAATAGACTGAATAGAGCAACAAGCTCCTCATTGGAGCATGCCTTAAAGACACAAGTTTTCGTTGGTCAAGGTCGAGGCAGAGCAAGATCATATACTGGAGGAAGAGAAAGAAGCCCACACAGAGGTGGAAGAAGAATCCTTTCAAGCTCAAGTGGAAGAGGTAGCAATCAAAATCCAAGTCAAGGCCCAAGTCAAAATCAAGCACAAGGTCATAGGTATGATAAATCTCAAGTCCAATGTCATTACTATAAGAAGTATGGTCATTATGCAAATGAATTAGGAAGAAGCAATACGACATTACTAGAAGAAGAGAAAGAGGTCCACACAGAGGTGGAAGAAGTAGCCTTTCAAACTCAAGTTGAAGAGGCAGCAATCAAAATCCAAGTCAAGGCCTAAGCCAAAATCAAGCACAAGGTCAAGGGTATGATAAATCTCAAGTCTAATGTCATTACTGTAAAAAGTATGGTCATTATGAAAATGAATGTAGGAAGAAGCAATAAAACATTAGCAAAAAACCAAGTGTAAATTTCACAAAAGAAAATCAAAACCATGATAACATGTTTTGAGCTTGTAATGTAGTATAATAAAAACAAAGTTGATATATGGTATCTAGATTCAAGGTGTAGCAACCACAACTCAGGGAACATGGAAATATTTTCCAATCTAGATGAAAGTGTTCAATATGAAGTGACATTAAGGATTGATAACAAAGTATTTGTCATGAGCAAAGGAAGAGTTAATATCCTAACAAAGAAGGGGCAGAAGAAGTACATCTTAGATGTTTACTTTGTCCCCAGTCTGAAGCATAACCTCATAAGCATTGGATAGCTCATGCAAAAGGGCCATAATATCTTCTTCAAAAATGATGAGTGCACAATTTTGGATAGCCCTCCAAGTAGACAACTAATTGCAAAGGTTCATATGACAAACAATAGAATGTTTCCCTTAAAGATATGATCATATTTGAAGGAAGAAGGTGTACAAGCACAACTATCAATGAACTCACAAGAGGATGGAAGTAAAGATGCAACTGTTACTCAAGTGAACTGTGAAAAAGAAGTCAAAGATGAAAATTGGTTATGGAATTTGAGATTTGGACATCTCAACTTTGGAGGTTTGAATTTGTTGCATAGGAAAGGCATGGGAAGGGATTTCCATTCATATAAAAAATGGACAGCCTATGTGAAGGATGTATCTTGGGAAAGCAACATAGAGAGACATTTCCAGTAAGATTGTCCACTAATATTTATGTAGACCAATGCAGACACCATCAATTGGTGGCAACTGATATTTATTGACCTTCATAGATGACTACACAAAGAAGACATGGGTTTATCTCCTCAAACAGAAAATTGAAGTGTCTGAGCGCTTTCACCAATACAAAGCTCATGTTGAGAAGCAAAGTGGACACTACATCAAATTCCTTAGGATTGATAGAGGTGGCGAATACATCTCAAATGATTTCCTACGTTTTTTTAGGGAACATGGAATTCACAAGCAATTTACAACAAAATATACGCCTCAGCAAAATGGTGTGGCAGAAAGGAAGAATAGGACCATTATGGAAATGGCAAGGAGTATGTTCAAGGAAAATCATTTGCCAAATGATTATTGGGTTGAAGCTGTCGCATGTGCATCATATATCTTGAATAGATGTCCAACCAAAACCATTCAGAATGTAGTTCCTAAAGAGGTATGGAGTGGAAGAAAGCATAGTGTCACTCACATGAGAGTGTTTGGATGTGTGGCATATGCACATGCCCCGGATGAGTTGAGGAAGAGGTTGGACAACAAGTGACAGAAATGTATATTTGTTGGATACAATGATGAATCCAAAGCATACAAACTCTACAATCCATTAACCAAGAAGGTCATAACCAACAGAAATGTGCAGTTCATAGAATAGGAAGCATGGGATGGAAGTTTAGAGAAGACAGTCAATGTCAAAACATGTATACCACATGAGGACAAAAAGGATTTGACAGGAACAAGCAATTCCTCAACAGTGACTCCCTCTACGACTATTCAAGCACAACAAAGCAAACAACAAGCAACACCATCAACAAATAATAGGACAATGTCGCGAAGTCAAGCAAGTTCTTCTCCAAGAACGTCACAAAGCGCAACACCAAGTGACATGTCAAGCCCATCTTTAGCAAGCACAAGAAGACCAAAATTCAGAAATTTAAATGAAATTTATGAGAGAGATGAAGTTGAAAGCAGCGCTGGTCTGAATTCATAATTTGTTTTTGTTTTGTCATGTGGATGACCCAATCCATTTTGAAGATGCAGGGAAAGAAGAAAAATGGGTCGTGGCAACGGAGGAAGAAATAGAGGTAATAGAAAATAGCGACACATGGGAGTTAGTGGACTTGCCACAAGGAAAACAAGTCATTGGAGTGAAGTGGGTCTATAAGACCAAGAGCAATGTCGATGATAAGATTGAAAGGCATAAAGCAAGGCTAGTTGTCAAAGGATACAAGGAGTAGCATGGAAGAGATTATTCACAAACGTTTGTGCCAGTCGCAAGGATGGAGATAGTGCATACAGTTGTGCTGATTTCCGAGAAACATAAATGGAAAGTGTATCAAATGGACGTAAAATCAAAATTCTTGAATGGAGTGTTGAAAGAGGAAGTGTATGTTGTGCAACCCCATATTTATGAGGTAGAAGGAAAATAAGACAAAGTGTATCGATTTAGAAAAGCTCTTTATGGGCTGAAGCAAGCACTGCGTGCATGGTACAACAGGATAGATGCCTACTTGTTGGACAACGGTTTCAAAATATGTGATAGAGATCCTACCCTCTACATCAAAGAGAGTGATGGTAAGATTCTTATTGTCATCTTATATGTAGATGATTTGATTTCTACAGGCAGTGATGATATCCTCGTCATTGATTTCAAAGAAGTCATGAAGAGTGAATTTGAAATGACTGACTTTAGGTTGTTAAGGTATTTTTTGGGCATAGAAGTAAAGAAAACAAAAGATTGCATTTTTATCTTTCAAGCAAAGTATGTAGTAGACATTTTGGAGAGGTTTAAGATGTAGAACAACGAGCCTTCACCATCTCCAACTATCATGGGGTTGAAGTTGAACAAAGAATAATGCAACAAAAATGTCAATCCAACATTATACAAAAGAATGATAGGCAGCTTGATGTATTTGACCGCCACTAGGCCAGATATAATGTATGTAGTGAGTTTGTTGTCGAGGTTCATGGAGACACCCAAGGAGACGCATTGGCAAGCAACGAAAAGGATTCTACTGTATGTCAATGGGAAAAAACAATATGGCACTTTGTACACTGCAACAAATGATTTCAGGCTGGTTGGTTACACTGATAGTGATTGGGCAGGAAGTGTTGATGACAAAAAGAGCACGTCAGGATATGTTTTTCATTTGAGTTCCAAATCCATTTCATGGGCATCCAAGAAGAATCCAATAGTGTCACTATCAATAGCAGAAGCTGAATATGTCGTTGCAAAAACAACAACGTGTCAGACAGTTTGGATGAGAAATATGTTGAGGGATCTTCGCCATGACCAGGAGGGAATGGAAACTATTTTCTGCGACAACACATCAGCAATTGATTATCAAAGAATTCTATTTTTCACAAGAGGACCAAGCATATTGATGCTAAATATCATTTTATAGAGAGTTGATTAACAATGATGAAATTGTGTTGCAGCACTGCAGGTCACAGGAACAGTTTGCTGATATTTTCACAAAGCCACTCGCACGTGAAAGTTTTGTTTATCTCAAAGACAATTTGGGAATTGTCAATGGTGGAAGTTGTGATTAAGAGGGAGTTTTGGAAATAGTAAACCCAACCATTGCCTTAAACAAACTAGAAAACACCATGCTTCCCTAGTCAACTACTGCACTGTTGTGATTTTGTTTGCAAATGAAAAGACTAAAATGATAGCAAAAGTACAACGCTGACCATTCCGCAACACAACGGAGAGTTTAAGGCATTCAATCAATTTTGGTAAATAGATATGGGTAGACATTTACTCCACGCATGTTGCCAATAGTCCGCAACACCTGCAAATTCAGAAAACCAATTACTATGTAAAATCGCCCATGATGCCTATTAATTATTTGCTTTGTCATTTATTAATGTCCAATTTTTATGTTGAGAGAAATATGGATGTAAAAGTCATTTGTAATGTTGGGCAAGTTTATAGTGTTTTTCACTTAAAGCTGTAGCCTCTATTTATCACATGAATGTATTCCTTATATTTTGATATATAATAGAAAGTGTGGCTTGTTGCGTAATGGTATTAATCTCTAACAAGTAGATTTACCACAACCTTTTTAGTTTTACTCTATTTTGCCGTGAATGAGTTTTATATTTTATTAAACCCCTGTGTAGTTACGATTTCCTTGTCCCAACTAAAATTGACTTTGCCGCAACCAAACTCTGAGTAAAACTCCTCTCCTCTGCCGCATAAATTTTTTTCTAACAATAAATTAACCCAACAACTCGACCACAATTTCTCTTTCTCCATAATCTTCTACAACAACTAGTTTCATAAACAGAAACTCGCTCTTTTTATCATGTGTTCTATTAAAGAAATGGGAAAGCAGATGGAATAATCCTCTCTATAAAATTTTACACTGCTTTGCAATAGTTTTACCTCTAATTTTTCATTAATAATTCACTAAAAATGTCGAAACAAGAGTAAGATCTTCAGTTTCTTCGGTTTCTTCATATGCCACTGACTACAGATCAGAATCTACGCCCAACAACTGTAGATCAGAAGAGGTTTCGAAAGAATATGCAGATAGTGGTATCCTCTTTACTGGATGCCATTTGGGAGTGGGTGGTGCAGGAAGACAGCAGAGCACTAGAGGAGATATTTTTCTACTATCCACTTTAATTTTTAGCTGTCAAAAGTACCGAAATGAACGTGCTTTCAGTAAAGTGGTGGGCAAGAGCTAACTAGCCTGCCATAGGTCATTTAATGCCCCTACGGAGGCTGGTTCACCCTACATGGCCATGGGAAGATTTGACAGCATCGGGCAGCCTCGATTTGATGGTCAAACATTTTCCGGCTTCCAACACCTTCACGGCTCTCCTCTATTTCTCGGCAGCTGCGCAGCTCTGACTCCCGCATTAATGCACATCGCCTGGAGGACGCGGAAACAATCCCTCTATTTCAATTTTCAAATTTTAGTTTTGCGCAGATGCGCCTTTGTATACGATACATATACCACGAGTTCCTTGAATTTTGAAAACCCTCCAAACTTTGAAATTTGAATTTCAAATCGCGCTCAAATTTTTTGAAATGTACTGACGACAGAACCATTGTTGGGTTTCCACCATGGTTTTTGTGTTACATTCGCCCAGCGCTGAGGTCTCAGGAAGTTGGTGGTGACAGTATCAAAACATTTCTAATATTTCAGTACAATGCCCAGGTGAGCTCTGAAGAAAGGTGAGCTCTTAAGAAATGCAGGTGAATTACAGAGAGCTTGTCAAGCTTGCCCATTTCTACTAAGTGAAATTGCTCCTGATGAAATTGGATAGATTCATTTCTAGGGATTTTAAACCAGAACAACTGTGTTAAAGTTTTGAAGATTGATTACTTGTATGATTTGGAGAGAACGAGAGAGGCCCCTATGAATGTTATTGTTAGTGATCTCAACCATGAGTTCTATGATATAGCCTTTGAAGAGCTGCAGCTGGACAGTCCATGGATGGATCTGATCTTTCCAAATCTACTTATAAACGGTTGTGGACAAACAATTGAGGGAAAAAAATAAAAAGAAAATGAATTTAGTGTTTTCGTGACAGTGACCCGGTTTGTTCTAACTGGCGTCTCCTCTATTCTTTCATGTTTTCCTAAACGTAAATTAGTTTGTTCTACTTAGAATCTCGAGTTTCGTCTTTGATTTAAGTTTCGGCATCTTGTGATATAATATAATAAGTTCTTAGCTAAATGGTTATTTTGGTTACTGGTCTTTTCTTTGTTCTAATCTATTTATTTTATGGCGTTATTTGTTATTTTTTTATGGGTGTTTAAGTCTATAGTTATTTTATTTTGGATTCTAAGGGTCTTTATTGGGTTATTTTTAAGATTTTACTGGAAATTTGTGAAATTATTTTTATCAAATCCCAATATGTTATTGTTTAAAATGTGTTTTTATTATAATATGGATTCAGTATTTTGGAAAAAGTTTGGAAAACTAGATTATAAAGAATCTATAATTTAAACTTGTAATTCCAATAAATCTTTATCCCATTCAAAACAAATTCGCTTGAAAAATATATCTGAAAAATTCCAAATTTAATGCAAAGAAACTGACTTTTATTTTATTTTCCAACCAATCACTTCTATAACTAATTTATTTAATTTGTAAAATATGATTATTTAAAATTAATTTGTAAAATATAATTATTTAAAATTTTATATAAATGTAGTGCATATGTACTTTAATTGGGATATTGTTTACTTTGAATCAATGTATTTTCACTTCTTAATGCAAGCATGAGTATTGATATTATGTTCATGATTATTAATACTATATCTGAGTGAAAAACATTTTTGACATTAAATATCATTTTAAATTAAATTAATTTCTAATATTTAAATTAACATGTGCAAACTAGATTTATATGATTTGTATCATGAAATAAAATTATATTCTAAGATGAAGAGAAATACTTCCTGGTAGAGGAACGATTACAATTTTTTTAAATAATAAAAAGAATTAAAGGGAAAGGCAATAAAAGGATAATGTGGAAAATGAAGTAAGTCATATATATATATATATATATATATATATATATATATAAATATAATAAAATGAAATGTTAAAATAAAAATAATAATGTGAAAAATGAGATATATATATATATATATGTATATGTTAATGTTATAAAGAAAATAATAAAATGTTATAAGGAAAATAATAAAATTTTAAAATAAATAAGATTACACATAGTAAATTAAAAATAAGCCATAAAGAGAAAAATAATAAAAAATCCACACTAAATAAAAGAGAGCTAAAGGACTTCAATGCAAAGGACTTCAATGTATTCCTTTCAACTAGATGCTAAGCAATGTTTAAAAACCTATTATTGAATATTGTTTTGTTGGTTTGTGAGATTATACATTATGATATGTTATCATTGCTGGTAGTAGTGGAAATGAAAATCATTGAGTTTATGTTGCAAGTTTTTTAAATAGATGTTTATACTATGTTGAATGTTTTTAAATTATTATTACATGGATTATAATGTCACATATACATAAATTGGTTATTTTTATGTTATTTATAAATATAAATATATAAGTTTTGTAAATAAAATTAAGTATAATGGTTTTTAATATTTAAATTTAAAACATAAATAAAGAGTATAAAAGTTGTAAGTATTTTAAGATAAACAGATTTATAAGAAAGATATGAAAATATAATAGTATATTATGATAATTAGAAAAATATAAATAATATTTACTTATGTTTCATGATTTTTTATGAAGAAAAACTCTAATGCTAGAGCATTTTAAGATAAACAAATTTATAAGAAAGATATGAAAATATAATAGTATATTATGATAATTAGAAAAATATAAATAATATTTACTTATTTTTTATGATTTTTTATTAAGAAAAGCTCTAATGCTAGAGCATTTGACAAAACATTCTATAGTCTTTTTAACTATTTAAATAGATTTTCAATAATAAAAACTTCATATTACTGTGGTGAATATCAATCATTTCATGGTCTTATTTAAGAAATATAATATTTTTAAGTTAAGTAATTAACCACTATTGTTTAATGGATTTATTAAAAAGGATGAGTGCACGCATTAATTGACCAACTCTTAAGTACATAAAAGTAAGGAGGTTAGGATAAGACTTCAACATCCTCATATTTTTCAAAAGTAGCAATTTGCCCTTTGTAGGTAAGGAAATTGTTATCTAGTTGTTATTGATTGCGATGTTGCATCTTTTTTATGTAGATCTTTCCACTATGTTAGCACTTTGTGGATTGTCCATTGACGTCTTTCCACTAGGCTAGTACTTTGTGGATTGTGCATTGACATAAGCAATGCTCTTTGGTATAAGATTTTATTTTCAGTGGGAGCCAAATGCTACGTTTACCTTGAAGCTTTGATTTGTTGGCTTGCAACTTTTGCCTCAATCCTACTACTTTTCTCAAAGAAGACAAAAAACACTACATGCAGTGGGTTTGAAAGAGCCATCATGTAGCCTATTTATCCAGCGCATTGGATGATCTTGTAAAGGTCCATAAAATTTGATACTTGTGCCACTGTTTAGAAAAAAATCATTCAAACAACGTTTATTATTATTTTTATATATTTATTACTAAGAAGTGACTTCTACTTGCATGCCAACATGTACATATTCAACTAGTTAACTCCTCAAAAACTATTAGACAATGAATAATGTATTTATATTATTATTATAATTCTACTTAATAAATTCATGAACTCCTAGAAAATTATATAAACATCACTATAGCTTTTCCTAGTTGTAAAGTGCTAGAATACATAAATGTATTTATAGTATTATTGTAATTCTATTTAATAAGTTTTACCTACCCTGTATGGATTTTTTAATAGAAAATATGATTATATCTATGAAAATTGATTGATTTAAATAAAATATTGTGTTCCCAAATAAAGATATAAAATCATCAAATTCTAAAAACTAAAAAAAATTTGGAAAATAAAACTCTTTTACTTTATATATGGAAAATTCATTCGATATATATATATATATATATATATAATATATTTTATTATAATATTATATTTATTTTAAATAAAATATATTTATAAATATATAGAACTTTCAATTTTTTTTTTTAAATTCAATATATATTTATTTTTTCTATATATTTTATTATAATAATATATTTATTTTAAATAAAATATATTTATAAATATATAGAATTTTCAATCTAATTTCTTATAATAGTATATTTATTTTAAATGGAACATATTTTTAAATATATAAAATTTTCAATCTAATTTTTTAAATAATAAATTTAAATTTAAAATATATGTTAGTAACATTTTATATTTCATTTCATATATATATAGATATATAGATATAATGGATGACGTATATTTAAAAGAAAATATTAATTAACAAAAAAATTATATTGTTTCTATATGAAGAAGTATTATGATAGTTATCTGTAATTTAACTAAATTTAAAATTATTAATTAAATAATTTAATATAAGCTAGATTGTGAAGAAATATATTCAAAGTTATTAATCCAGTATCTTGGGCTTACCTCTCATGCACATTTGATATTCCCAATTACTAACTTTTTCTTTAATTTTCCTAATTATTAACACAAGAATGTATTTCTCTAATGAAAGGCTTACCTCTCATGCACATCTAATATTCAAAATTACCAAATATTTCTTTATTTTCCTAATTATTAACACAAGAATGTATTTGTCTAAGTTTATTGGCTAGGAAAATCAAATCCACTTTAATACATTCCTAGCTACACCTTCTATATGTATGACACATGTATTACTCATCAACAACCTACATATGATACATGTATGACTTATGAACAACATAAACTCATAGGTCGTGTACATATTGGCTTCATTTAACAATGTAATACACAAGAATAATAAGTAGGATTTATGTTGCAACATGCAATCTTGTAACAAGTACTTATTGTTGAATGTTTATTTCTTGTGATATTCTATTTGAATATGGATTTTATTGCACCTTTAACTTGTATTAAAAGAAAACATTCATTTGTAACACCATAGTTTTTATCTCCATGAAATTGTAATGTAATTTTTCATATGTGATTAAGGCTATGAGTCAAGTAGTATGGATGAAGACCATAATATGTAAATTGCACATTAGAATTACTAATCATAATACATTGTCAGCTAAGATATGATTTGTATGATAATGTTGGGGGGTTATGATTCCACAAGAGAAGAATATAAAGGGGTTGTCAAAGGGGGTTTTACATGCCTAATAATCCAAGGTCACCTTTCTAATTTTTTTTGTAATGAAACTTATATTTCTCTTTTTTATTATTCAAAACCAAATCATTGTATACATGTACGAGGTTGGTGGGAAACACATCTCACCTATTCTTGATACTATTAGATAAGTAAAATCACTTTTTGGAGAATTCAAAAAGTCAAAGTCCCTTGAGTAACAATTTAACCACTGGAAGGTAGATCCTATAGGAATTATGATTAGGCAAGAGAGTCAAGAAGTTTACTAGAGTAGGGTACCATCTTTGATGGAGCTAATTATGCCTTTTGGAAAGTAAGAATAAAGGCATATCTTATGTCCCTGGGGATAGATGTTTGAACCTCAGTACTAGTAAATTACAATGTCCCAGATATTCCCCCCCCCCCCCCCCCCAACCATAGATGAATATGGCCAGAAACTATATCTAAGCAATGATAAATCCAAGCATGCCATTCTTGCTAGTCTCAATCAGTCAGAACTTGTGAAGGTTGTGCATTGTAAGTCTGCTTATGAGATATGGGAGAAGCTTAACCAGTGTCATGAAGAAGATGAAAAAGTGAAGCAAGCAAAACTTTAGACTTTCAGAATGAGGTTGAAAGCTTGAAGATGTCTGAGAATGAAAGCATAGTTGAGTACTTCCTCAAAGTTGAAGAAGTAGTTAATATGATTAGAGGACTTGATGATGAAGTCAAGGAAGAGTTGATCATTCAAAAAGTATTAAGATATCTACCTTCAACTGACTCTATTAATTGTTAAAGGTTAATTAACTAAGTACAACTGAAAATAACTTAGCTATATTGCTAAAATTTAGTAGTCAACTCATGCATCACTCAAATCCAAGCCTATAACTTGAATTTACAGAGCTAATTGAATGACAAGAACCATGTCAACTAGTTAACTGCCTCCACGTTGTCCTACTGATGTGGAAATTCAATTTGAGTAAGGCTAAAGTCAAATTGAGCATTTATTGCTACACTTTCTAATAGGGAGAAAGCAAGAAGATCCAGCCTCAAGACAACCATCCCAAGTCACAGAAAAAATAAGGGTAATGGAAAGTAAAAAAAATACATTGGAAAGTGGTGTAAGTTCCATAAAATCCCCTTGCATAACACTGATGAATGTTGCTCAGAACAATCATTGTTGGTGAACCTTAAAGAAAATGAATAGACTTTGGTTCTCATTATAATTTAGAATAGGATATTGGAAAGTGGTCCATTGATGTATAACCCAATACAACCATCTCAACCATGAAGATATAGATAAAAGAGCCAGAGGAGCATGAAGAGGGGGGAAACTCTTCTATCCTGATGTGGGTGGGGGACCCCACTACATTTCATCATTGACAGTGGAAGATAAAAGAACCTAATCTAAATTGAGTTAATCAATATATTGAAGTTTTCAATAGTGCCACATCCCTACCAATACACTAGTTGTTGGTTGAGCCATGGATGATACATTTTCATTAGCGAACAATGGCACATGCCCTATGGCATTAAGCCCTTCAAAGATGAGGTATTGTGTGATGTTTCCCCACTCAAAGTTTTTGATGTTATTTTAGGACAACTGTATATGCGGAGCTTGACATATTTCCCGAGTCTCATCCTTCTAGTGCCATTGTTACTTTAGCCTTGGTCTCATCCTCTAGTGTCATTGTTACTCATTGAGTCTCATCCTCTTGAGTCTCATAACTCCAAAAAGTTTTTTTTTTAAATAGAATATGTTGTAGCTCATAGCTTCAATAGGTTTTTTATTAAGTAGCTCTAGCTCTTACTCATTGATATATAACTTCAAAGAGATATCGACAATATCTTCCTCCTTGAGTTCTCCTTGTACTATATTGTCTAGCGTTATTTGATTTGAGGTCTTTGAGTTGACATTCTTGCTTAGAGGAACACCCAAATTCCTTAACATTGTGCACTTTGTCTCTAGGTTACTTGTCATGGACCTTCACTTAAAAAGTGCAAATAGTAGACTTGTTATTATTGATCATCTTCACTTGTGCTTGCAATTTTTTGGATAATTTTTTTTTTTATCTTGATATTTGATAACTTCAACTATGAAATCAAACAAAATTTAAGATAAAGAAACTTGAAATAAGCAAAAAAAGTCTATTAAAAACCAAAATTATCCCATGGAGTAGCAAAGCACCAAAACTAGAGACCATTATAACCAATTTTCGTACCAAAGCTCAAGGACTTGTTAAGTGTTGCATCTAACAAGATGATAGGGAATGTATGGGTGTGTCGGGGAGAGGGAGAGATACACACAAAGGGACTCAAATCCAGAGTAAATCAAACACCAAACACATAGGGTCGAAATAAAATCAAATTAGAAAGAATCCAAGGAGCTTGAATAAGCCAACCTAGGTTTAAAGGCTCTCCACAAAATGATTATTGTAGAGTCTCAAAGTTTAACAACAAGAATTTGGGAACCCTTGAAAAGTATATGTAACTACTTCAATATAATTTTAATAAACCAAGACTAGAAAATGTTGATTTTAAGTGCTTATTAAATTTGATTATGTCTATTTAGTATAGTGACAAATTATGTTAATTTAATAGTGTAATATAATTTTCATGATGTATTTTTACATAAATAGGTTTAAGTATATATATATATATATATATATATATATATATATATATATATATAACTACTAAAGAATATTTAATACAGAAAAAATATTGAAATTTGCTTTTGCATATATATTAATAGATTTTTCATATATATTAAAATGATGATAATATTAAATTCTATCAAGTAAATTAAGTACATCTTTTACATCAAATTTATTTATATAGATTGTTTTCTTGCAGTGTCTTTTCTTTTTTTAATCTAAATCTGATGTCCAATATTATTATAATGATCATTTAAATCAACATCTTTGAGCAAA
Source organism: Pinus tabuliformis (assembly GCA_031772625.1). Taxonomy (NCBI): domain Eukaryota; kingdom Viridiplantae; phylum Streptophyta; class Pinopsida; order Pinales; family Pinaceae; genus Pinus; species Pinus tabuliformis. The sequence goes on along the minus strand of CM062809.1, from coordinate 475,692,024 downwards.
ATTCTTTCTTAAGGTCAATCACAAAATTGAATGTGAATATTAACTTATTCTACTTGAACGTAACATAGACTACCCTATGCTTTACATGAGCATTCACTCTAATGAATTAAAAACTCTTTCCTAAAAAGCAGTCATGCACAACTTGGGTGCAAAGCAACTTGGAATCTATTTCATTCTTCATAGAGATTTCGAATTTAAGTTTCTCAAATGCTATTATATTTCTCCGGATGCATCAATTAAAATATATGGAAAGAAATAATAAAATATAAAAATCAATTTTATTTTTATATATATTAAAAAAGTAGCGAGTAACCTAATTTACAACTTAACATGATAGACAATTGTTTTATATTTGATAAATAACCTTTAAAAAATATATTAATTTTAGAATTGAATTATTAAATATATATATATATATGTGTGTATGTTAAATAATTAAAAATATACACATTTTTTATGGACATATTTTCTTTAAAATATACATAAATAAAGTTAAGAATAAACCTCTTTCACTAGAATATAGTATCAATAATCACGAGCATAATATCAATAATCATGGTTAACTGAAGCATTAAGAAGTAAAAATACATTGATTCAAAGCAAACAATATCTCAAGCAAAGTACATATACACTATATTTATATAAAATTTTAAATAATCATATTTTATTAGACGTTGATATCTTATTAGAGGCATCTTGCGGATTCAAGTAAACATATTCAGAGCAGAGTTTTGTTTTGCCAGGAATTTTTGAGGTCATTTTGATTAGGCGCTAACAGTTAACCTATCAGCCTTTTTTCTACTTCAACTTTGGTGAGAGTTGATAGGGAAATTATTAGCCTTTTTTCTACTTCAACTTTGGTGAGAGTTGATAGGACATTATTAGCGCGAATTTTGAGGCAACGATAATAGTTAATCCGTTAGAAATTCCAATTTTTTCTCCTGAGTTGAAGTGTGCCAGTTAAGGAAAGCTAGAAACATTGAACGTTCCGCAATTCTTCCAAAAATATATTCAATATTAATTCAAATTATAAATACTTATTAATATTACATATCCGCTCAGTTAAAAGAAGAAGAAATAAATCCCATACCCATTTGATAAGAGTCGATCCCAATTACATTCCATACCTATTTGATAAGAGTCGATTCCAATTATTATCCATATATTTCTGAATACCTAAATATGCTTCCCTCACCATATTTATAAAAAAATAATTTATTTTTCTTTTAATATAATAAAATTGTTAAAATTTAAAATACGTTTTTAAATTTCTTTTTAGATAAAAACTTGTTTGACCAAGGGTAAAAGATTTATTTATTCTTAATATTAATGACTTAAGTTTTCTTCATATTTTATTTTTTGACTTATTTATTCTTAATATTAACGACTTAATTTTTCTTCATATTCTATTTTTTTTCTTCTCTGTAACAAGTTTTTCCTTTTTTTTAAATGGGAGGGGCTAGTTCCCAGGAGAAGCAGGAGAAATAGCATAGGCCCTCTTTTAATTACATTATACTGTCAGACTGAGCTGACAAACCGTCAAATCAACACATACATTAACTGTAAACAGCCGTCATATCGAGCAGGGAATACCCTGCAGCACTGGGGCGCAGCTCAGCAAGATTTGAACCTACCAGGGGCGTGTAAACCGAGGCCCCGACCGATACATCGTACACTCACGTGCTTCTCTGTAACAAGTTATATTTTCAATTATGTTTCTTTCTACTAAGCCGAAAATAGTTCTTCAAATTAGTCCTCAATCTCCATGCAAGTTGTTCATATAGGAATTATCTGCAATACTCCTTTACATTTCCTTTGGAATGACACTCATTCGATTCCTTTTCCGGGTTTAATTTCGTACTTAATTTGTGTTTCTAACAAGACTCCCTCTCAAATAATAGATTTTCTGATTTTTCCTAAATAACCACGCAACCAGTTAATCTAAAATTATCTGCAACACTCATTTTCATGTATTTTCGGTTTAATTTTGTATTTACTTCCTATTTGTAACAATGCTCTGTTTCATTTTGTTGGATATACTTGGGAGAAGTAGTACATGAAGAATTTACAGTTCAAAATCTTAGGGTCATCAATATTTTTAATATAAAGCTTCTTAAATATTTTTTAATATAAGGCTGGAGTGCATAACAGGGACTTCCCGAAGGTCAGCTTTGTTATGAGGTCTGAGGGACTATTAAGCTCAACTTTTAACAAGGTAAAAACCAAGTCAAAATGAAAAATTGACGGTTGGGACTGCGTTGTACAGTCGCTGGTATAGCCCGGGAAATGCATTTTCGGCCAATGAAATGTGTTTCCAACATGTGGGATGTGCTTGTGCGGCTAAAAACATGCTTCAAAGATGTACAACACAAGCTTCTGGAAACGTGGTATGGTCCCGTACTATACGTTTCTTGGAACATAGGTGGGAGGACATGATCCACTGCTTCGTCTTGGAACATAGGTGGGAGGACATGATCCACTGCTTCGTCTGTGCAAACCAACCATCAACAAAAAACAATAACACAATCATGAAACAGAAAAATAATAGGTTCTTCCAGCTAAATGTAGCTTCAACTAAGATTCCTTTCCAAAAATTTATGAAGCTTCATAGGGTTTGGTGAGGCAATACTATGTGAGGGAACATTTGGCATAACTTTACCAAGTGCAGTGCCACTGCAAGATTACAATTTTCTTTTTGTGTTTTGCTGGTTGTGCCTGTCCAAAGTCTGATGAACTAGAATCATTTCCTGTGCTGTCTATATCATCTTCAGGAGGAGAATCTGCAAACCTAGGTCAGTGAAAGTAAAACTATACAATGCTTGCTTATTTCTGGTCATCTATCATGCAATACAACTGCATTTATTGCGATAAATTTTAAAAATCTATCAACTCATAATAGCAACATTAGCATTCTGTGAAAAATCAATCCATAAAAGTCTATACTTGAATGTATTTCCTGCTGTCCTTGTAAAAGACCGTACTGGTGTCGGCTTTATTTCTTCTTCCAAACTTTCTACATTGTGCTTCCTGATGCGAGGTTTCGGCTACTGAAAATATTTCAACCGATCCAGCTTGAAATCAGTTTCAGGATTTAGTGCTCCTTCGAAGGAAGTTTTGCCGCAGCAACACTTTTATTGTGTTATATCCACCTTTAAAGTCAAACTCTACATGCTTCTCCTGAATATATGTAAGCAAAATAACGAATTCAGCAAAGATCTATTTTAATATCTCTCATACCCAATATTGAAAAAACTACCTGCCAAAGTGGGCGTTTCAGATTTCGATCGCGAATGCCCAGAACATTGAAGTAGAAAGTGCGAGATAGATCTTCACTTGTAAGTCTGCTGTCAAAATTAGTGAGCTATTCCATTTGGCTCATTACCAATTCACAATTAAATTTTCCACATTCTCATACCACCCCAATGTGACAAATTTAATTCTAAATTAGTAATGCCTCATATTCTACCTCCATGTAGGATGACCATCTAATTTTGGATGCAAGCTTGTAAGTATCTCATATTTGTAGTAACAAGATAGGTCATTACAAGTAGGGAATAAAGTGGGTCAATTCACACTTTTTTTTTGAAAATCAACAAAAGTACATTGAAACAGTAATTTATAGGATAAATATATTTCTCTATTTAAAATGTTTAATTTGGTAACAATATCTCAATACCGAGATAGGTTATTACAAATTGAGAAGAACATAGGTCCAACTCACACATTTTATTGGAAAACAACAAAATACATTAGAATACTAATTCATCCAAATAATATATTTCTATGTTCAAAATATACTTTAAAAGAGACTCATGTGTTCCATTTAGTAACGGTATCCCATATTTATGATAATGGGAAGAACGTGGTCCAACTCACACATTTTATTGGAAAACAACAAAATACATTGGAAGAATATATTTTTTTGTTAAAATATTGTTTAAAAGAAATTGATGTGCTCCATTCATGAATAGTATCCCATATTTATAGTAATGGAATGTGGGTCCAACTCACACTTTTTATTGGGAAACAATAAAAATACATTGGAACACTAATTCATTTGAAGATAAAAATTGCATAAAAAGAGATTGATGTGTTCAACTCACCAATAGTATCTCATATTTATAGTAATCAGATAACTTATTGTGAGTTGGGAAGAACGTAGGTCCAACTCACATTTTTTCTTGGAAAACAATAAAAAATACATTGGAATACTAAATTTAAATTTTCAAAAATTTGTTATTACAAGTGAGTTGATGATGGCACCTACCATTTTCTTGGAAAACAACAAAAATACATTGGAATACTAATTCATTGGAAAACTAAATTCAAATTTTCAAAAATTTGTTATTGCAAGTGAGTTGATCATCACACCTACCATTTTCTTGGAAAATGACAAAAATACATTGAAATACTAATTCATCGGAAAACTAAATTTAAATTTTCAAGTCAGTTGATGATGGCACCTACCTTACAACCCCTTCGGCCTATTAGAAAAAGAACACTCTAAAAAAATGTGTTAAAACAATAATACATTGAAGAAATACATTTATTCACATTATCTCTAACAACATAGAGAACCACTCCACTAAAGCCTTTGGCCTTTCTTATGATGTGGTTGAAATAATTCATTGTTTTAGCTTTTAGAATCTTTTAGAGATTGTAAATAATTAATGTGTGATATGTATCAAAGTAAGTGAGTTACTCCACAAATTATGAAAGTTGCTACATGGACTATTCGTTCTGCTAAAATATAATTGGCTTACAAAAACATTGAAGTAGAAAGTGCGAGATAGATCTTCACTTGCAAATCTGTGGTCAAAACTAGTGAGCCATTCCATTTGGCTCATTACCAATTTACAATTAAATTTTTCACATCCCCATACCACCCAAAAGTGACAAATTTAATTCCAAATTGGTAATGCCCCATGTTCTACCTCCATGTAGGATGACCAACTAATTTTGGATGCAAACCTGTAAATATTACACTGATTATAAAATCTCATATATATTATAAAATTTGACTGATAAAAAAATAAAATTAATAAAATTATTATATTTTAATTCCTTTTAATAATTTATTTCATCTTTATTTTATATAGAAACTAGTTAACATTATATTTATAGAGCAAAACCTTGTCATTTTTCGTGCAAAACCTTGGATCAAGCAAATGTGTGTAGGATGCTCATGTGGGTCTTTACTAAACACACTTTATAGAGCATATAAGAATAATTCATACTACCTAGTTTGGTTTTGTTATCTTAGATTCACTTCATAGTTTTAAGTTCAACATTGTAATTTTTTATTATTCAAAAATATTTAGGGCGCTGACAATCCAATTTGGAAATATTGAATAATGATGTTGATAGTCATATTATCAGTGCTAGTTTTTAAAATTGTGGAAGAAAAGCATTGACACCAAGATTATCAATGAAAATTGTAAAATTGATTGCGTTTTACGTCAAAATCAAAGTCATGATAGATCACATGTCAGCGAAGGAGCAGACACATGATAAAGTGAGCACTGGATAGATGAATGGTAACATGTTGTCTCATGACTTCACATTGGAATATTTCTGCCACTGGAGGGTAATCGTCATGATAAACTAGTGGTGTAATTAATCATTTTTATGTGTGATTGATTGATTGTTATATCTAATCTCAAATGTTTCTCGACGATGGAAGTAATTATATTATGCAAAGTTAAAGGTCTTATAGGGTTAATCCATTGTATTGTGTTATCCACCAAGGTGAAAATTTTTCTATCCTACATTTTCGTGATTGAACGCCACTTTCATTTCCATTTCCCGTGTTTTTGGATGGTGGAAGTTATGAGAAAAAGTGGAAAATTGCACAGGGGGGAACCCAAGGCACCTAACCTCCTCGAAGTGTATCCATAGGTTTGAGAGAATTTTCGAGAGGTTGGATGGACGAATTATTTTCTTGCTGCAGCGGTTATCATGATGTCATTGCTCGAGCTTTTGCTGAAGGATTTTGATGGCCAGGGGATCATTGTTGGGGGCGTTTCTTTTCTTTTCATGTAGGAAGTGGTTGCATAGGATACATGCCTCCTTGTTGATGGAGAACACTAGTTTAAAAGCCACATCTTAGTTGGAATTGACATTCATTTAGTCTTAAAGGATCAATATAAGGACAAGCAATGGCGTTTGGAGCTACAAAGATCTTCATTGAAGGATGAGTGACACCTGCTATTGAGAATTACACAACCATATTTCACTTGTGAAGGATGTCTCAATAGAGTAAATATGTATCATTTATGTTTCCTCACTCACATTGTTGGACATGTCAGGATGAATGCCCCTTTCCTTTTACTGATGAGCCTTAATCAGATGTCTACAAGAGTTAGGGAAAAAATGGATTCTTCATCCCACTTTATTTATCATAGAGGCTTAATTAAATTATTATTTGAAAATCATTTAAGAAAAAACAACTAAACATGGGAGCATTTTCTCTTTTGGAGGGGTTTTGTAGATCCTGTCTCACAACAACCAAAGGCCACTTACAAAAAGAAAGGAGACAAGAAAATTGTTGAACAACCCCAGACCTTAGAGCAAGGGACTTCATCTATCCAAACCAGAAGCCAGAAAAAAAATATGACGACAAAACTCCCCCTTCTCTAGTTCCTGAATTGGAAAGGGTTTATACGAGAAGAGGTGGGAGACTTAGAGAAAAGAAGAACTTGTCCCCTCCCCATATGCCTTTCCTATAAAGGCTAAAGCCACTAAGCTAACAGATAAAATAGCGGTTGAAGCTACTGAACCTCAGACAGAGAAAGAAGAAATTGATAGGAAGCCTACTTTCATTGAGATTTTTGGAGGAAGAAGGCCACATACTAGACCGTTGAGCAAACTTAGGCTAAAATTCTAGCTTAAACCAAACCTTAGGCTAGAAGTTAAATTCATTGAGGTAGATGATGCACTTGAAAAAGATTTGATCATAAACAAAGAAAACCCTGCAAGTTCTACGAGACCTAGGGGTCAAAATAAGAAGCCTGCTGTGGAGGAGAAAAAACTAGGAAAGGGAGACAAAGTGAGGTTGATATCTTATTAGAGGCATCTTGCAGACTCAACTAAACATATTCAGAGCAGAGTTTTGTTTTTCCAAGAATTTTTGGTGGCATTTTGATGGGGTGTTGACAGTTAACCTATCAACATTTTTTCTACTTCAATTTTGGTGAGAGTTGATAGTTACATTATTAGTGAAAATTTTGAGATAACGCTAATAGTTAATTCGTTAGCAATTCCAATTTTTTCTCCTGAGTTGAAGTGTTCCAGTTTGATGTAGGAGCATCTAGCTCGCCATGACCGGGTGAAGTCTCGCCAGGTTGGAAGATTGACAAGAATCTGGAGTGTTTTTTTTTTAGGTTCATGAAGTCATAAGATAGGTAGTCATTTTTATCTTATTTTAACTGTTAAAAGGTAAAGTTAAGTGTCGGTTAGAATCATTACAAGTTTAATAGAACTTAAAGCTAGTTAGGATTTGATCTGTTAAATTAGGAAAGACAAAAAGTAACAATACTATTTGCAAGCAGAACTTGTAACTAAAAACTAAACAGTTGTTTAACAAATTATTTGCCATTCAACTGACCAAGGAAGATAGCTCGAATTAACTATAAATTCAGCATATAAAAGATGGAATGGAACACCAACAGAGGGTTCTGCGATTTTACAAAAATTATGAAATAAGAGAAACAGATCTATTTTGCCTAATCATTTATTTTTGGCATATCAAATATTGTCTGCCTGTTGAATAACAAAACTTTCTTACTTGTATAATGAATCAAAACCAACAGTATTGACAACCAGAGAGAGAAGCCACAGTGAGCGTATAGTATTTTTTAATTTCATACATGAACATACCATCAATAAATTAATCGACTGTATAATTGCAAGCAGAGTACGACACAGAGGGATTCACTGAACTGGAGTATCGTTGTCGAAGGCTCGGGAAATGCCCAGAATCACATGATAAAACAGAGAGGCAAACTACAGGGAAAGGTAACGCCTATAAACTAAGAATTTCTCATAAATGTCTGAGCAATGAAACCATAGTCCAACCAGTTCACATTCAAATCAATTCATAATTAGTTACAATATATAAATATAGAATTGTTGTTACAAATCCAAGTGCCGCGTCCAAGAATTGGATGAACCCTGGCCTAGGGTTTGGAGGTGGAAACCCCAAGGTTCCAAATGACCATTGATTGACAGAACAGGCGACCGAGACTATAGACTCACAGAGGACAATAACAACCCATGACAACAACAATCGACGAGACAACACTACAGCAAGTTACGGGAGCAGCGTGTGTCAACAATCATCAGAGGACCAGAGCCTACCGGAGAACACGCCATCCTTTGAGCGTTAAAAGAAGACCGGAGGACCCACGAGCCCAGGCCGAAGCACAACCTGCAAAATCAACAAGGAAACATTATTACCTGAGCATTATCATTAATTCATCGAAGCGACTGCAAACCAAAAGGAAAGATTTGAGTACTATTTACCTGTGCAAGTGGACCGGGAAGCCAAGAAGTCGAGCCTAACCGAACGACTGAAACAGAGACCAGAGGAGCAGTGCCGGTTAATACGAATCTCAATGGGGAAACTCAGATTGAATCAAGGAGGAAGAGTATACCTGTTGGAGTTGCTGAAATCTGGAGAGCCGATACCAGATAACCGAGAGCGAAGAACAACGACATAACCAAGCACAAAACAGTCATTACAGGCATTCCAAAATCATAGCAGAGTGACCAAAATGGAGAAGAAGTAACGACACACGACAATGGAGGTCATATGACAAAGGTGAGCACAGAACTAGATAACGAACCCGAATGTCTTAACAACCACAAGTTAATGACCGAAGAATGGAACCCAGAAACTTACCATGAACATCAACCAGCAGATGAGCTAGCAGAAACGAGAAGAAGTTACACCGTTGAAGCCGAACAAACCATAGCCAGTTGCAGGGAACTTACAGTCGAAGACAAAGACCACAGACAAACCCTCCCAAGAACCGAACCCTCTCGAATGACTACAGGACCAAGATATTTTACCTTAGAACGCGCGAAGTAGCCAGGCCCGAGGTGCATTGAAGGGAGTTGAATGCAGCAGTAATTGCACACACTTTCCAACCAAGACACATCACCATTTTGGCACGTCATCACCGGAGAAGAGCCACCGTTTGTGAATCCGGCGACCGCAAAACTTAACCCAAGTTGCACAGGGTTGTGGGACCGTGAGTTGGGCTACATCAGAGTGGTATCAGAGCTTAGCTAACTGAGAATATGGAAGTAGGGTGACAAGGTCGAGGTCGAGGTGGCCGAGGTGGTAGAGTTGCTCGTAGATTGGCAGATGAAGGGTTGAGAGAGGAGGTTAGAATTCTTGCTGCCCGATTGGAGGCAGTAGAAGCAGGTAGACGGAGGGATCTAGAGTTAGGCGATGCTAGTGAAGAGGAAGTAGAAGAGGCAGCAGATGGACCAGAAGGAGAATCCGCGGAAGTGAGATTGCTGAGATCTATTTTATTAGCAAGCAGTAAACCAAAACCAGAACTCCCGACGTATGATGGCAGCCTGTCTATCGAGGTTTTGCTAGATTGGATTAGCGAGATGGATAAGTACTTTGAGTGTGAGGAAGTCAGCGAAGATCGCAGAGTCAAATTTGTGGCGACAAAACTGAAGGGACACGCAGCCCTATGGTGGGATAGTGTCCAAAACGAGAGAAGGAGATTAAATAAGGCGCCGATCAAAACCTGGTCAAGAATGGTGGCCAAGTTGAAGGGCAGATTTCTGCCAAGGGATTATCAGATTGCATTGCACAGGCAGGTGCAGAATCTGAGACAGAAGGGACTGACGGTTAAAGAGTACACGGAGGAGTTTTACCGAGTGAATTTGCGGGCAGGATACACGGAGGATACAGCAGAAAGAACAGCCAGGTATGTTAATGGGCTAAGGTTGGATATTTTGGATGAAATAAGTATTTTGTCTCCAAATAATACCGAGGAGGCATATCAGAGTGCAATAAAGGCTGAGGAGAAAATTGCCAGAAGGAAGAATGCCCGGAGAGGACGAGGAGCCAACAGAGGGAAAGGCCAGTCCTATGGCAGAGGTCGGACTGCTAGCAGCGGTGAGGAAACTAGCAGTTCAAAAACATCAGGAACAACAGATAGAGGAGACAGTACGAGAGGTGGCAGATCGTCCCAACGCGGCAGAGGAAATGGTTGAGGAAGAGGGGCTGGTTATCAGTGCTATAGGTGTCATAAGTGGGGGCACTGCTCGTTTGAGTGTCCAGAAGCAGATCCAGCTGGACAGTGGGGTGCGTATGTGGCGCAACCGGAGGAAACAACAACACTCCCTCAGGAGGCGGAGAATGCTCCAGAGACGGGAGAAGCTTTGGTGCTGCATAAAGTGCTATTGAAACCAGTCAAGGAGAGTCCCGAACAGACACAGCGTAAAGCTTTGTTCAGGACGGTCTGTAAGTCACAAGGTAAGTGTTGTAAACTAATAATTGACAGTGGAAGTACTGACAATTTAGTGTCCACGGAAATGGTGGAAAAGTTGGGATTAAAACGCTTAAAACATCCCAATCCGTATAGAGTTTCATGGCTGCAAAAGGGCCATCAATTGCTGGTGGATGAACAGAGCGAAGTCGAGTTTCAGATAGGCAAATACAAGGATAAGGTTGTCTGCGACATCATGCCAATGGATGTCTGTCACCTGTTGTTGGGCAGACCTTGGCAATTTGACAGAAAAGTGACCCATGATGGAGTGACAAACTGTTATAAATTCATGAAGGATGGAATCAAGCATACGCTTGTTCCTATCAAAGAGGAAGAAGGAGCACCTGAAACAAGTGAAACCAGAGCCTTGCTGGTGAGTGGAAAACAGTTTGTAAAACAAGTGGAGGACAGTAAGATAGGTTATGCGGTAGTAAGGAAAGCTAGGACAGTCCTGCTACACACAGAAATATTAGATTTTCCCATAGAGATTCAACAAATGTTGGAAGAGTTTGCAGACATAGTGGTAGACGACTTGCCCGACAAGTTACCCCCCAAGCGAAGCATTAGTCATCACATTGATTTCATACCCGGAGCCAGCTTGCCGAATAAAGCAGCATACCGAATGAGCCCCAAGGATAATGAAGAAATTAGGAAGCAAGTGCAAGAGCTGTTGGACAAGGGTTTGATAAGGGAAAGCTTAAGCCCTTGTGCTGTTCCAACGGTTCTCGCCCCCAAAAAGGGAGGAGAATGGCGGATGTGCACCGATTCAAGGGCCATAAATAAAATCACCATCCGGTACAGATTTCCACTGCCACGGATGGATGATATGATGGACTGTTTAAGTGGGGCAGCTTACTTTTCGAAGATAGATTTAAAAAGTGGGTACCATCAGATTCGGATACGAGAGGGTGATGAATGGAAGACAGCCTTTAAGACGAATGAGGGGTTGTACGAATGGCTGGTTATGCCATTTGGGCTAAGCAATGCACCCAGTACGTTCATGAGGCTAATGAATGAGATGCTAAAGGAGTATATTGGAAAGTTCGTGATCGTCTACTTGGATGACATCCTTATTTTTAGCAGGACAAGAGAAGAACACCTACAGCATGTGCGTAAGGTATTGGAAAAACTGCAGCAGAACAAACTGCTGATAAATTTAAAGAAATGTACTTTTCTGCAAAAGGAATTAATCTATTTGGGGTTTGTGGTAGCAGAAAATGAACTGAAGATGGATTCGGAGAAAGTGGCAGCTATAGTAAATTGGTCGTCTCCGAAAAGTCTGTTTGAGGTACGTAGCTTTCACGGATTGGCAAGTTTTTATAGGAAGTTTATTAGAAATTTCAGCGAAATTTGTGCACCCATGTTGGATACCATAAAAAAGGCCATCCAACCTTTTTGGTGGACAGAAGCAGTAGAGCGAAGTTTCCAGTTGTTAAAAAAGAAGATTACTGAGAGGCCGATCTTGAGGCTACCAGATTTTCAGAAGTTGTTTCAGGTTCGTTGTGATGCTAGTGGGATAGCGATCGGGGCTGTGCTCAGTCAAGAGGACAAGCTTGTGGCATTCTTCAGTGAGAAGCTGAACGAGAGTAGGCAGAAATACTCTTCATATGATAAAGAGTTTTATGTTGTGGTGCAAGCCTTAAAACACTGGAGGCATTACTTATTGGGAAGTGAATTTGTATTGTTTTCAGATAATTCTGCGCTACAGTATGTAATGCAGCAGCACAAACTCAACCACAAACACGCCAAATGGGTAGAGTATTTACAGAGTTTCAATTTCATACTAAAGCACATCAGCGGGCAAGCAAATAAGGTTGCAGACGCGTTGAGTAGGAAAGCTCTACTACTACAGGAAAGCACTGTACAGGTGTTGGGTTTTGAGCACTTATAAGATCTATACCAAACAGATACAGATTTTAAGGAGGCCTATGAGGCATGCCAGAACCCTTTAGTAAGAGACAATAGTCCTTGGTTGGACTACAATCTGCAGGAAAAATTGTTGTTTAAGGGAGGACAGCTATGCATCCCTGACTGCTCGATGAGGGAGAATATTATTCACGAGAAGCATAGCGGAGGTTTGGCAGGACATTTTGGCATGAATAAGACCCTCGAGCAGCTTAGTCACTTTTATTTTTGGCCAAAAATGCGACGAGATGTACAACGTTTTGTGACCAAATGCAAGGTGTGCCAATTGGCAAAGGGGCACAGCCAGAACACAGGACTGTATGCACCGTTACCCGTCCCAAGCAGGCCGTGGGATTCCGTCAGTTTGGATTTTGTCTTAGGTCTGCCGAAGACGCAGCGAGGATATGATTCAGTAATGGTAGTGGTGGACAGGTTCTCAAAAATGGCACATTTTGTACCTTGCCGAAAAACCAGTGACGCCACCCATGTGGCTCACTTATTTTTCAATGAAATTGTCAGGTTACATGGATTACCTAAATCTATCCTTTCAGACAGGGACGTGAAATTCACGGGACACTTTTGGCGTACCTTATGGAAGAAAATGGACACATAGCTAAACTACAGCTCTGCATATCATCCGCAAACCGACGGGCAGACAGAAGTTGTGAATAGGAGTTTGGGAAACCTGTTACGCAGTTTAGTCGGGGAGAATTCACGGATGTGGGACCGGGTGCTAGCACAGGCAGAGTTCGCCTATAATGACTTGCCTAACCGCAGCACAGGTTTCAGCCCTTTCCAGATCCTGTATGGTATGCACCCACGCGGAGTGCACGAACTGCGGGACCTTGGACTGTAGGAGAGGCAGAGTGCAGACGGAGAAGACTTCGCAAACGCGATGCGGGACTTGCATGAACAGGTAAAGATGAAGATACAGGACAGCAGCATAAAGTACAAACAGCAAGCGGACTTGAAGAAAAGGGAGGCACAATTCGACGTGGGGGACGAAGTCCTTGCGCATTTACGCAAAGAGCGTTTTCCCAAAGGCACGTACAATAAATTAAAATATAAAAAAATAGGTCCCTGTAAGATTCTGCGAAAGTTTTCAGCGAATGCCTACGAGATACAGTTACCGCCCGGAATAGGCATTTCACCTATTTTCAACATAGCAGACCTGTTTCTGTACACAGCTGACCCAGAAAGAAAGGAGGAGGATGGAACCACGCAACCTACATGGCGTACCTAGGAAGACGAGGAAACTTGGATGAGACAGATGCCTTACATTCAACCTCCCGAGATCGAAAGCATTCTCGACACTCAGGTGGTTAAACGAACTCGGCGGAAAGAGTACATGCAGTACCTGGTCAAGTGGAAGAACCGTCCCATCGAGGACAGTTCATGGCTTGATGCCAGGCAGATTGAACAGACAGGAACTTCCGTTGAGAAGCTCATGGACCGGAGCCATGATTTCTTTTTGCCCCGGGAGCCTGATGCAGGAGCATCTAGCTCGCCATGACCGGGTGAAGTCTCGCCAGGTTGGAAGATTGACAAGAATCTGGAATGTTTTTTTTTCAAGTTTATGAAGTCATAAGATAGGTAGTCCTTTTTATTTTTTTTTAACTGTTAAAAGGTAAAGTTAAGTGTCGGTTAGAGTCATTACAAGTTTAATAGAACTTAAAGCTAGTTAGGAGTTGATCTGTTAAATTAGGAAAGACAAAAAGTAACAATACTGTTTGCAAGCAGAACTTGTAACTGAAAACTAAACAGTTGTTCAACAAATTATTTTCCGTTCAACTGACCAAGAAAGACAGCTCGAATTAACTGTAAATTCAGCATATAAAAGATGGAATGTAACACCAACAGAGGGTTCTGCGATTTGACAAAAATTATGAAATAAGAGAAACAGATCTATTTTGCCTAATCATTTATTTTTGCATACCAAATATTGTCTGTCTGCTGAATAACAAAACTTTCTTACTTGTATAACGAATCAAAACTAACAGTATTGACAACCAGAGAGAAGCCACGGTGAGCGTATAGTATTTTGTATTTTTCACACATGAACAGACCATCAATAAATTAATCGACTGTATAATTGCAAGCGGAGTATGACACGGAGGGACTCACTGAACTGGAGTATCGCTGTCGGAGGCTCGGGAATGCCCAGAACCGCATGATAAAACAAAGAGGCAAACTACAGAGAAAGGTAACGCCTAAAAACCAAGAATTTCTCATAAATGTCTGAGCAATGAAACCATAGTCCAACCAGTTTACGTTCAAATCAATTCATAGTTAGTTACAATACACATATATAACTGTTGATAAAAATCCAAGTGCCGCGTCCAAGAATTGGATGAACCCTGGCCTAGGGTTTGGAGGTGGAAACCCCAAGGTTCCAAATGACAAATAATTGACAGAACAGGCGACCGAGACTAAAGACTTACAGAGGACAATAACAACCCACGACAACAAAAATCGACGAGACAACACTACAGTAAGTTACAGAAGCAGCGTGAGTCAACAACCATCAGAGGACCAGAGCCTACCGGAGAATACATCATCCTTTGAGCGTTAAAAGAAGATCAGAGGACCCACGAACCCAGGCCGAAGCACAAACTGCAAAATCAACAGGGACACATTACCACCTGAACATTATCATTAATTCATCAAAGCAACTGCACACCAAAAGAAGATTTGAGTATTAGTTACCTGTGCAAGTGGACCGGGATGCTGAGAAACCAAGCCCAATCGAACGAATGAAACAAAGACCAGAGGAGCAGTGCTGGTTAATACGAATCTCAACAGGGGAATACAGATTGAATCAAGGAGGAAGAGTATACCTGTTGGAGGTGCTGACATCTGGAGAGTCGATACCGGATAACCAAGAGCGAAGAACAACGACATAACCAAACACCAAACAGTCATTACAGACATCCCAAAATCACAGCAGAGTAACCAAAACGAAGAAGAAGTAACAACACACGACAACGGAGGTCATAGGATAGAGGTGAGCACAGAAATGGATAACGAACCTGAATGTCTTAACAACCATAAGTTAATGACCGAAGAATGGAACCCAGCAACTTACCGTGAACATTAACCAGCAGATGAGCTAGCAGAAACGAGAAGAAGTTACGTCGTTGAAGCCGAACAAACCATAGCCAGTTGCAGGAAACTTACAGTCGAAGACAAAGACCGTAGACAAACCCTCCCAAGAACCGAACCCTCTCGAATGACTACAGGACCAAGATCTTTTACCTTAGAATGCACGAAGTAGCCAGGCCCAAGGCACATTGAAGGGAGTTGAATGCAGCAGTAATTGCACACACTTTCCAACCAAGACACATCACCATTTTGGCACGTCATCACCAGAGAAGAGCCACCGTTTGTGAATCCGGCGACCGCGAAACTTAACCCAAGTTGCACAAGGTTGTGGGATCGTGAGTTGGGCTACATCACAGTTAATCCTTCACTGCTAGGGGGGAAATATTTTTCAATGTAATAAGAAGAATTTTGGAATGAATACAACCCTGAAGGAAGGAGTTACTTGCTAGATGACCCTTTTTATGGATCAAGACCAAATATTAAGGAAGAAATTGGCACATCAAGCATGATGATGAAACAAAATTTTTCAAAAAATTTGGGCTAAATATCAATAGTCGGTTTTGACCCTTAGCTTCAGCCATGTCTCCAGCAACAACATGATCTTTAGATACATAATATTATTGTTTTTGTTTCATTATTGAACAATACAATGTGTGTAGTTTTAATTAGAGACACACTTATCTATTTTTGGACATTGTAATTAAAGTTTTTTTTAAACTTGGTTATGGTTTTGCAGGTACTCTATAAAGATTATGATTTTGTAATAAGAGAGGTTTGGGAAACTTTTGAAGAAGAATATTGTGTGTTATTCTTGATCAACATACTGACATATGCAGTGTTACATATACAGTCCTATTATTTAGTTTCTCTTTATGTTACATCTCTTGATCATTGAGTCTTCAATATTTTGGATAAATCATTATGAAATAGAATTCCTTATGAATTCTTTGATTTATGTTATTTGAACACTTTCCATGTTTTCTACTTAAATACTTATAACATAATACTTAATTCTCTATTTATTTTTTGTATTCTGTATCCATATATTGATGGTATCTTCTATACGAAATTATATCCTATATTTCCTCTATTATGGGTTGTTTATGTATCCGATGGTTAACATCTTATATACCAGAATCCATGCCCAATGGTCCTTATCCTCTTTTTTTCAAACCAAATTCATATTTTACGAGTAAAATATGGCCATTGAGTTTAATGACCTACTGCTAAAGTGACCATGAGTGGCAGAGTTTCAAGGAGAGATTCCTCTCCAAGTTGAAGGGTTAGCTTTCAATCTAAAGTGGTTAGAGGTTACCTTAGTTTCTTCCCTCTACAACCTAGGCCTTTTCTAAGTGATAAGAATTTTTAATGCCCCTAAACTAAATTCATAATGTGTCCTTGAATTACTTTGGGAAGTGAGTTTTAACTCACTTATAAACTCAAACTAGGACTAAAATGAGTGAACCGTCAATTTAATTGGACTCGTCGCACTAGGATACGATATGAAGCACCACCCTCTTATGATTCCACTAGATGAAAATTAATTTTTTTGATGATATTTGAAGCTAATGTTTTTGTTGATAAGGGCTAATGCAATTTTTTCATAAATGTATTTATTTCACAAAAACTTGACTCGGCTAATTGTGGGTCATTTTCTCATGGTGGCCTTAGCCAAATGCACTTCTCGGAGCTTACAGAAATCATTTATACTACTTGTTTTTCTTTTTATACCCCTAAACCAAATTCAAATTGTGTCCTTTAATGGCTTTAGGAAATGAGTTAGAAGACACCATATTACTCTAACCATGAATTCGATGGATAAACAATTGATTGCATTGGACTCTTGACACTAGGTTACAACTACAAACACCCCTATCCCATGATTGAATTTGCTAAAACTTGATCTATTAACTATATTAAAAGCTAGGTTTCTTCCCTAAGTAAGGACCAATGAATTTTTTCACAAAGGGCTTTATATTCCAAAACCACAAGTTGGGATATTGTGAGTAGCATGATCACATGTGGCCTTGTTAAACACACTTTCTAGAACTTTAAAAACTAATTCATACAAATGCAATTTTTACATAAAGAGGTCAATTTTAAAAACCTTTAGCTTGGGTGATTATGGGTAGTGCTTTCATGTGGTCCTTACTCAAACACACTTTATAGAGCCCATGGAACTCATTTATGTTTATGAGGTTGGTTTTAGAACCCTTGGACCAAATTCATAATGTGTCCCTAAATGGCCAACTATTGAAATTAATATCCCATAAATATCGATAAAAGCACCACGAAAATAATTTTTTTGAAAAAAATGGCATTTTAATAATATTTTTTATAATACATAAATATATTAAAAAATATAATTATATAAATATTTAATTTCAAATTGTAATATATATCTATCGGGACCAAGGGCACCAAGGCACACCTATTGGCATGTGGGTGTCTAACACAAGGTTCAAAAGCATGCCAACAAAGCCCCCTTAGATACCCACATTCAACACTTGCAAGCAGGTGAGGGCTCAACAGAAGTATACTAATGGGTTTACAAAATTTTTAAAGGTTATGCAAAGAAGCATGGGAAACGGAAACAAATCTGGTTCAAAGTAACCCACCCCAACTAGTGCAATTTACATATGTTGCAAACATACGCATTACATGAAAATATACTCATACAACCTTACTACATATATTGAATAATCCCAACATCTACAATGGGCATTGTTAAAGCATAACATATGGCTTAACCTAAAAGGTAAACATCCTATGGGCATTCATTGTTCGAGTGCAAGACCAAATTTAACACAAAATAATAGAACATAGTCCATTTATTTATGTAGTGACACAATGATTTACAATACCTAAACTACCCACCCAAAATCTTCATCAAAACCCCTAAAAAATGTCCATAATTCATTCATTGATCACAACAGTGGTACAAAACACATGAGTGACAATAATGTGGAACCTAAATAAAATTTATGTGTATTTCATATTTGTATTAAGCATCAGCAATACAAGTTATACACCAGCTTCACATACCCGAAGGCGGGAACTTAGACTATAACCATTAACGTTACACTTATGGGCAATGGCATTACAATTAACATAGTGAATATTCATAGTAAAATAGTATGTAACATAGCCACAATATATTCATCAACAGGTCTAAGAACATAGAACTATCATCTAACAATAGAACAAAAATAAAAAGCCTCTGCCATCAACAACAATCCCTTATATAGATTTTGACTTTAGCATCCTATGCAAGGGAATCTCTAGCCAACTCACCTTGATGAGTTGTCCTTGCATGTGTAGAGCATAAGTCTTTCACTAGACCATACCTAGTCGGACCACCAACACTTCGTATGCCTAACCAACCTCGAACCCTGACCCACTCTATCATGGTTTTGCACCAATTGAAGCGAGTGCCTTTACAGTCCTTGCCACAAAATTTCCAAACATTTCTATAGCCTTGTGTGTGGGTATATTTATTGCCTTTACTGATCCAATAATGTTTTTGTTAGTTTCCATAGGCATAGGAATATTTTGGAATAGGGGTTCATTCTTGACAATAATTCTGCGCACCATGGTTTTTGTTGCAGCAAGATCATCTATGAGATGCATGGCTTCATCCTATAGTTGTTCCACTCTCTAAGATAGCTGTCACTACTCCAGTCTCCATTCATTAATCTTTTTTCCCAACGTCGAAATTTTGACCATTGCATCTCCATATTTTGACAAGGATATAGATATCTTATTGCTACATATGGTTTCATTATATTTCTTTGTAGTTTGAATTCTAGTACCAATGTCCTTGAGCTCAACATTATCTTAAAATATATTCCATAATTCTTATGTAAATATGTTGAAACATATCAACTCTTCCTTCTTTTGTAACAAAAGCCTGTTTTTTTGTAATACGTTCTAGGGGATTTGGATGAACATGAACCAAGCATATGTAGTTTCTTTTATTATATAATATAAAGCATATTTTTCTTCCAAAACAAATATATGTTTTTCGTTGTCATCACATATTATGTATCAGATTTTCCACTGCAACTTTTATTGATAAACTCTACCTCTTGATTACTATTCAAGAAGGAGATAGCTGCCTAGATTCAGATGTCCATCATCATTATTTTGAAATAATGAAAGATGCTCAATCTTTCACTTCTTCTAGGAAGTCGTCGGAATCTATAAAATACTACTGTTGTTTGCCGATAAAACCAGTAAAAGTTTTACATCAAATATATAGAGAAAGATAACGACTATCAAAAACATTGAAGGAAATATTGAAATGACTATTTGGAAATAAACCTTGCAACATTATTACACAATAATATAAAAACTTGTGTCTCCAAGCTATTGAAGCACTGAATGGTGGGGAGTCAACCTCCTTTTCTTACCATAAATAATTTGATCCAACAATTGATAACGAGAATGATTTTTTCCTACAAATAAAATAATTACCTAACGATGTTTGCTAACTTTATTTATAGCCAACTTAATCAAATAATAAATAGAATTAAATTTAATAAACACTAAAATTACTATGGGAAAGAGTATTCATGTTTTCAAAAAACATCGTGGTTGCTAATGAAAAATGTAGATTTGTGTGAAAATATTTGAAGAGACCATTCGTGACTTTAGAACCAATCAAATAACCATTTTGAAAGAAAACATGAATTTATTTGTATCTTTTAAGTGGACCTTAATAATTATAAATTTGTTGTTTCTCCAATTCCAATGTCTAATTATAGATCCCTAAATTGTTATGACTTTCAAAAATAGATATAAAATTGGTGAAAATAGAAACCCCTAAATTCTTGGAACTTTCAAACAAGGATATAAAATTGGTGAAAATAGAGACGTGAACTAAACTACATTGATATGCATCTAAAATATTAATCAAGTCAAGTTTTCCTTGAGCGTAGAATTTACTAGCCTCATAAGTTGTATTTATACCCACACAAAGTAGGATAGAGTAAAAAAGAAGAGTTGTGTTGCACTATTACATTGACAATGGAAGAAAGTTTAAGTTCACTTTTCTGATATGTCTTGTGCCATATTTAAAGCTAAAATATATCTCCGAGAATAAATTTGATTTCAGTTATTGTCTTTCTAGAGAAAATAAAAAATTCTCTTTAAAAACAAAATATAGAATGTGAATCTTTTTGTTTCTTCAGTGACTAATTCATGTTAGGGCATAATGGAATCGAATCACCAACCTCCTGCTTGTGAGGCAAGTGTTATTTCATTAAGCGAACACCATTTAAAAAAAGTGTTATCTCTATCACAAAAGATAAAAACAGATGAGCCAAAATAAATCATCATATTAGTGAAGAAAAATTATGTTACTTGTTCTTACATGAAAAATTTCATACAAAGGAAGTTGTCCAAACTACTTTCTCACAAAATATTTTGCATGTAGAAAAAATTCGTCCCAAGTGATCAAAGCAAGTGTCATGTAATAACTTAATTCATTACTTAGTAAAAGCCAAACAATATTATAAGGAAAATAGAAAAGCATAAACCTTACATGAATGTAGCCAAAAAACAAGGGATTAGAGTAATCACGAACACCGTATTCCCCAGCCGATATGTCAAAACAAATTTATGTCTCAAAAATTTCATTCAAACTATATTTTGCCAATGCTACCAAAAATATTAACCAGAAACACAACGAGAATCTAGAACAAATGAAGAGACATGGATCAAGGAGTTTGGGTGATAAGAAATGGGATCCCATCTACAAATGTGGTGTCAACATGGTAACAGAGACAAAATCAAACAAGAAATGGATCTCCTGGATAGGATTCTAGTAATAGTCATTTTTCTACATCAATAATGAGAATCACCAATGAGAAGTAATTGAATTGAATTTTTCAACTGATTACACAAAATAAACCTGTTTAAACTAGCATTGAGATTAGGGGTGCTTGGAAATAAAAATGAGATATAGGTCCCCTAGTGAGGCTTCTGGTAACACTGCGTTTTGTTACACCAATATTAAGATTCGACAACTTATTATAATTAAATTTAAAATATAACAACAAAAGCATCTGTAAAAATTAAAATTTAGTTTCAACAAACCCAATTAGAGAACCCACACAGGAAAAATGTTCAAATTGATGAATCAATGAAAATATGGAAATTGATACCTAAAGGCCTCTCTCTCCCCTATCCTATTGGTTAATGTTAATAGTTATGATTCTTCGCAGCCCATCCACATACTCCATTTATGGAGCCCTCATTTGCAAGCAAGCTCACTGAATGACAGATGACACAACTTGTCACCTAACTCACGTAGCCATCACACAGCATGAATTTGCGCCTTCGTCTATTTGAATTCCATTCGATCCAGTATCATTTTTAATTCCACTGCACCCTCACACTGAGCTGTTTGAAACCACCTGCAAATATCAGTTGAATATTCAATGTGAGAAGCATGACAAAAATTTTCAGGATTGTAGATGGATGGTCTAGTAAATAAATTTATGGTATGGTTAATATTTTAGGAATTGAAAATATCATTCTAATCAATGTTATCTTTCAAGAACTACAAATATCAGTCCAACATGTTTAAACTACATGTGCTAATCATATTCACATTTAATTTGAAACATTTAAACTGTCCAAGTTTATCGGAATGAAAATATCAGTCTAATGTTCAATGTGAATTGAGCTTAAACAAAGCGACAAACATTTATACCAATACATCACTTATATTTCAAGTTCAAAATAGGAAATGTCAAAACATACACAGATTTTAGGTCTAGTTAATATGCATAATGTTTGTTTTTCTGTTTCTTTTGATGGTGCTAGTCAAAACCCAATTTGTAAAACCCAAAATCATCCACATTACTAAAACCCAATTTATTCAGACTATTATATAAAGGAAATTTTGTTATGGGTTTCACTCGGCTAGTTGTTTCTTGTCTCTTAAGGTTAGGAGAGAACCAAAATTTATTCAAACTATTATATAAATGAAATTTTCTTCTGGGTTGCACACCACTAGTTGTTTCTTGTCTGTCAAGGTTAGGAGAGCACCAAAATTTATTCAGACTATTATTTAAAGGAAATGTTTTTCTAGGTTGCACACCGCTAGTTCTGCTACAAAATTTCGTGTTCAACCATTTGTGGAAACTCATTCTTAACATTGGTTAAGCATTACGGCAACTCATTGTTTCACTGTTGTGGCGACTCGCTTTTTAACACTAGTTAACCATTGTTGTTGTCTCACCGTTGTAACAACTAATTGGGTCAGAAAATGGTAAATCAAGTCAAATGGGAAACAATCGTTACCCTTCCGGTGCAAGACCCTAAAGAAAATATCATATTTACTAGAATGGATTTAGATTGCTCTAAAGTACATGTAAAACACATGGAGATTGATTGGATTGAAAAAATACCTTCAACTAGAGTTGGAAACATTATTAGAGGAGAGGAAATGAACCCCGATTCTCCATGTCATTTCACCTAGGTATAAAATAAACTCCTAGGCTCAAGGCATGTTGCTTCCTTGTTATATGAAGTGTAAGTTTTTTAGAGATGCATTGTTTAGATGTTGGTATTAATAGTGCTCAATCACTTTTCATGGATTCATATGTATTGACTTGTCAAAAAAAAATTATGCAACTATTCTTGTACATATGGCCTCAAGGACAGAAGAGGACAAGATTAAATGAATATTAAAGGATAGGGGTTGTTAATGCCATTTCATTGTAAAGTTTATGGTTCAAATCCATGAGATAACAATAATAACATATAACATGTATGAGCATGTCGATAGCTAAGGATGGCCTTGTCATGGCCAACATGACATTTTGGGTAATGCTAGGTCCTTGCATCAACTAAAGTTATCAGGGGACATGATTTCCTATGTAGAGAGTTGTTTCTTCTTGGAAGTTCCAATTGACTCAGTTTGCAAAATGCATGTTAAAAAATATGTTGACATGGATGATGCAACTCAAGTTCGGAATTTATTTTTTGTAGGAAATATGTTGTTAATCATCTAATGAAAGGTGACTATCAGTTTCCTAAGAACGATGAAATGAGTGTGAACCTTTGGTATAGAAAACACTCAGATGATTTTTTCTTTTATCAAAAGAAAAATGGTGGAGAGATCCATTTTATATTTGGAATTCAAATAAAGTGGAAGTTGGAGACCATGGTGAAGCTATCAAATAATAGCCTAATAGCCATGGATTCCACATTCAGCATGAATAAATATGGGGTGAGTGTATTAAGAGTGATTGATCTAGTACAATAATTTGATTAGTATTGATTGATAATTATTAATGAGCTAAATTTGACTTCAAATGTTTTTTGAATGTGATTGTATTAGTTGTACACATTCATGGTGTTTTATGAGCAACAAAGTGGGGTGCGAGTGATGAGAATTTCCTAGACTATTTCCACAAGAATTGGGTGATTGGTGACAAGATTTGTAAGTTGACAAACTCTTTCTCAAATTTCTCTTTTTGGTTTTCATATAGATGAAATATCTTCATTATCCCAACTTTTATATAGTTAGGGATGTGGGTAAAAGGTTGTCAGGATTTTCACCATGCAAATCAGGGGACAAACAATATTGTGGATTCATATCATTGTTACCTAAAGACAAAATTTCTATTTGATAGAAATAAATGTGCTCGTAGGATTGTTTGATATATGTTCTTTTAACTAATGTTGAACCCTGTATTGGTTTAAGGAAATTCTAAAAAAAGAAGGATTTTTAAATAATTTCAAGAAAGAGAAATAATTTGAATCATCAATGGAAAAAGAAAAAAGAATCTAGATAGTGATTGCAGCCCTCATGAGCAAATGTCTCATGCTTTTTGGGTGAGGAGTCAATCCAAACCTAATAAGAAATATCTTGTCACTTGTCATCGCACAAATTTCTTAACTTGTGATTGCCCATGGTCTATTCGTGGCAACATTTGCAAGCATGCCATAAAGGTGGGTTGGTTGTCTTCCCGTTCAATGGCTTCAAACCAATTACTAAATCATCAAAGCACAATTGATTCATACAATGACTCTCCTAACAAATTACAAAATCATGAAAGAACAATTGATTCATACAATGACCCTCCTTAGCTAAATATAGAGGTAATACTAGATCGTGGTGAAAATGAAAACACATTTTCCATGGATAGCCACACATTTTCCATTTTCCATGGTAATGCTTCTGAAAAAAAAGAATGTGAGTGGCCACTCCACTCATGGGACATCATAAGGAACAATTAAAGATCATTTGTCCATAAGAAGAAATGGAGTGTCCCCTAGAAACATTGAGCATTCCACAATTCTTCCAAAAAAATATTCAATATTAATTAAAATTATATGAAGGAATGGACTTTCCATTAGAAACATTGAACATTCCACAATTCTTCCAAAAATATATTCAATATTAATTCGAATTATAAATACTTAAACTCACTAATATTATCTATCAACTCATTTAAAAGAAAAAGAGAAAAAAATTCCATGCCCATTTGATAAGATTCGATTCTAATTAAATGTCGTACCCATTCGATAAAAGTCGATTCCTATTATTATCAATATTTCTCTGAAAACCTAAATATGTTGCTTGCCCTCACCATATTTATAAAAAAATAATTTATTTTTCTTTTAATATAATAAAATTGTTAAAATTTAAAATACGCTTTTAAATTGTATAGATAAAAACCTCCTTGACCCAGGTAAAAGACTTATTTTTCTTAATATTAAAGACTTAATTTTTCTTCTTATTCTATTTTAGTTTTTGCTTCTCTCTTAACAAATTATATTTTCAACGAGGTTTCCTTCTACTGAGGAAAATAATTCTTGAGATTAGTCGTCAATCTCCATGTAAGTTGTTCATATAGAAATTCTCTCCAAAACTCGTTTACAATTCCTTTGGAGTAATACTCATTCGATTTCTTTTCCGGGTTTAATTTCCTACTTAGTTTGTGTTTCTAACAAGACTCTCTTTCGTTTTGTTGGATATGGTTGAGAAAATTATAATTTCCATTGGGTTCCCTTCTGCGGAGTTGACCATAGATTTTCTGATTTTTCCTGAATAACCACGCAGCCAGTGAATCTAAAATTCTCTGCAACACTCCTTTGCATCTCTTTTGGGTTTAATTTCGTATTTACTTCCTATTTGTAATAACTCTGTTTTCATTTTGTTGGATATACTTGAGAGAAATAATACACGAAGAATTTACACTTCAAAAGCTTATGTTCTTAAATATTTTTAATATAAGCCTGGAGAGCATACACTTCAAAAGCTTATGTTCTTAAATATTTTTAATATAAGGCTGGAGTGCATAACAGGGACTTCCAGAAGGGCAGCTTTGGTATGAGGTTTGAGGGACTATTAAGCTCAACCTTTAACTATAGGCATTTTTGGTCAAACATAGGTAAAAACCAAGTCAAAAAGAAAAATTTAGTGTTGGAACTGCGTTGTACAGTCGCTGGTATGGCCCGGGAAAAGCATTTCCAGCGAATGAAATGTGTTCCAACATGTGGGATGTTTCAAGGATGTACAACACACGTTTCTGGAAATAAGCCTGGTATGGTCCCGTACTGGAAGTTTCTTGGAACACAGGTGGGAGGACATGATCCACTTCTTCGTCTGTGCAAACCAACCATCAACAAAAAAAAACAGGCTTTTCCGGCTAAAAGTAGCTTCAACTACAACAAGGGCCTTCATCATAGAGTTTGGTGAGGCAATACTGTGTGAGGGAACATCTGGACAAGATTATCAAGTGCAGTGCCAAGATTACAATTTTTTTTTACTTGTTACGCCTGTCCTGAGTCTGATGAACTAGAATCAGTTACGCCTGTCCTGAGTCTGATGAACTAGAATCATTTACTGTGCTGTCTATATCATCTTCAGAAAGAGAATCTGCAAATCTAGGTCAGTGAAAGTACATAGGCATTAAAAATAAAACCATACAATACTTGCTTATTTCTGCTCATCTATCAACTCATAATAGCGACACTAGCATTCTGTGAGAAATCATTCCGTAAAAGTCTATACTTGAATCTCTTTCCTGCTTTATTTCTTCTTCCAAACATTCTATATTGTGCTTGCTAATGCCAGGTTTCGGCTTGAAATCAGTTTTGCCTTAGCAACACTTTTATTGTGCTATATCCACCTTTAAAGTCAAACGCTACATGCTTCTCCTGAATATATGTAAGCAAAATAATGAAATAGCAAAGATCAATTTTAATGTTCTCTCATACCCAATAATGGAAAAACTACCTACCAAAGTGGGCATTTGAGAATTCAATCGCGAATGCCCAGAACCCGCAGCCTTCCGACCGCAAGCCTGCAAGTAGTACAGTGACGGTGCCGTGCCACTCTGGGTTCCAGACAGCCGAAACAAAATAAATGAAGGGGGAAACTAAGCCTATTACCATCTGAAATATAAACCCTATTTGTTCGATGGTTTCAAGTCTCAGATTTACAGAACAACTCAATCCAAACAAAATAAATGAAGGGGGAAACTATGCCTATTATCATCTGAAATATAAACCCTATTTGTTCGATGGTTTCTAAGTCTCAGATTTCCAGAACAACTCGATCCAATCAAAATAAATGAAGGGGGGAAACTATGCCTATTACCATCTGAAATATAAACCCTATTTGTTCGATGGTTTCAAGTCTCAGATTTACAGAACAACTCAATCAAAACAACAATATGTGCATTATGATCCAAACACAGAGCAAACGGTTATAAAAATGCACACCAAAAACATAACCCATCCGATAAGATAGAAATAAATTGACCCAACAGCTCGACCACAATTTCCCTTTCTCCATAATCTTCTACGACAACAACTAGTTTCATAACCGGAAATTTGCTCCTTTTATCATGTGTTCTATTAAAGAAATGGGGAAGCAGATGGAATAATCCATTCTATAAAATTTTAAGCTGCTTTGCAATAGTTTTACCTTTAATTTTTCATTAATAATTCACTGAAAATGTGGAAACAAAAGTAAGATCAGAATCTGCGCCCAACAACTGTAGATCAGACGAGGTTTCCAAACAATATGCAGATGGTGGTCTCCTCTTTACCGGATGCCATTTGGGATTGTGTGTGCAGGAAGACAGCAGAGCACTGGAGGAGACATTCTTCTACTATCCACTTAAGTGGACTGAATCTCTGTTTCCACCGGCAGAATATGGCGTGCTTTTACTCTGCTGGTACAAAGAGATAACAGGAAGCAAGAATGCACCTCTGCAGCTCTCAGAAGAAGAATGCGGAAGAAATAGAAGAAGACCCCGGTGGTCTGTTGTCCTCGGGCACCACGCAAACCATAATGGAATCAAATTTCTGCCACGCCACTGGAGCTTTGCAAACTGGTCACTGATTCTTCTGAATACTGGCAGCGTCATAACTCATCTCTTCCTTAATATTCTTCTCACACTGGACACTGGTTATTCTGAATACAGGCAGCGTGGAAACCTTAATCCTTCACAATGACAAACTATTCACATCGGCCCACCTATCTCTGAAAACCTTTACATAGATCTGTGAAATGAAATACAAAATCAAAAGTATCTCATAAGTATCTCATATTTATAGTAACAGGATAGCTCATTTCAAGTAGGTCTAATTTACATTTTCTTAATGGGAAATCAACAAAAATACACTGAAACGCTAATTTATTGCACAAATCTATTTAAAATTTATTTAGAATGTTTAATTTGGTAACAATATCTCAAAGTACAGGGATAGGTTATTACAAATTGGGAAGAACATGGTCCAACTCCTACATTTTATTGGAAAATACGCTCTCACAACAAAATACGTTGGAACAATAATTCCTTGAAATAATATATTTCTATGTTCAAAATATGCTAATGATGTGTTCCATTTAGTAATTGTGTCCTATCTTTATGGTGATGGAAAAATGTGGGGAAAACAACATAATACATTGGAAGAATAGATTTCTATCTTAAAATTTTGCTTAAAAAGAAACTGATGTGTTCTATTTAGTAATAATATCACATATTTATAATGATGGGATAACTTATTGTGAAGAAGGTGGGTCCAACAACAATTTTTATTGGAAAACAACAAAAATACATTGAGACACCAAAGAATCTCATATTTATGGTAATGGGAAGAACGTGGGTCCAACAATAATTTTTATCAGAAATCAAAAGAAAACATTGAGACACAAATTGGTGAGAAGAATATATTTCTATGTTTAAAAATTGTTTGAAAAGGTATTGATGTGTTCTATCGGGTAACCTGGATCCAATTCACTTTTTATTGGAAAAAAACTAAATACATTGGAACACTAATTATCAAAAGAGCACAATTCTATGTTCGGAAATTGTTTTGAAAGGGACTAATGAGTTCCATTTAGTAATAGTATGCCATATTTATAATAACATATAGGTTATTACAAGTTGGGAAAAATTTATTGGAAAACGATTAAAATACATTGGAACACTAATTCATGGGAAGAAATAAATTGCTTAAAAAGAGATCGATGTGTTCCACTCACAAATAGTATCCCATGTTTACAGTAATGGGATGTGGGTCCAACTCACACTTTTTATTGGAAAACAATAATAATACATTAGAAAACTAATTCAATGGAAGAAAATAATTGCATAAAGAGAGATTGATGTTTTCAACTCACCAATAGTATCCAATATTTATAGTAAAGGTATCATTGATTACGAGTTGCGAAGAACGTGGGTCGAACTCACACTTTTTCTTGGAAAACAACAAAAATATACTAGAATACTAATTCATCAGAAAACTAGATTTAAATTTTCAAAAATTTGTTATTGCAAGTGAGTTGATGATGCCACCTACCATTTTTTTGGAAAACAACAAAAATACATTGGAAAACTAATTCATGGGAAAACTAAATTTAAATTTTGAAAACTTTATTATTACAAGTGAGTTGATGATGACACCTACCTCACAGTGCCTCATTGTTAAAACAATAATACATTGAAGAAATACATTTCTTCACATTATCTCTAACAACATAGAGAACCACTCCACTAAATCCTGTGGCCTTTCTTATGATGTGGTTGAAATGATTCATTGTTTTCGCTTTTAGAATTTTTTTAGAGATTGTAAATAAATTAATGTATGAAACGTATGAAAGTAAGTGAGTTACTCAACAAATTCTGAAAGTTTCTACATAGACTATTGGTTATGTTAAAATATAATTTGCTTACAAAAACATTGAGGTAGAAAGTGAGATAGACCTTCACTTGCAAGTCTGCGGTCAAAACTAGTGAGCCATTCCATTTGGCTCATTACCAATTTATTTACAATTAAATTTTACACATCCTCATACCACCCAAATGTGACAAATTTAATTCCAAATTAGTAATGCCCCATGTTCTACCTCCACGTAGGATGACCCACTAATTTTGGCTGCAAACCTCTAAATATTACAATGATTATAAAATCTCATATATGTTATAAACTTTGATGGAGAAAAAAATAAAATTAATATAATGATTATACTTTAATTCCTTTTAATAATTTATTTCATTTTTATTTTATATAGAATTTAGTTAACATTATATTTATAGAGAAAAATCTCGTCATCTTTCATGCAAAACCTTGGATCGGGTAAATGAGTGTAGGATGCTCATGTGGGTCTTTTCTAAACACACTTTATAGAGCATATAAGAATAATTCATACTACTTAGTTTGGTTTTGTTATCTTAGTTTCACTTCATAGTTTTAATTTCAACACTGTAATTTTTTATTATTCAAAAACATTTAGGGCATTGATAGTCGGATTCTCAGCGCTAATTTGGAAATATTGAATAATAACACTAATAGTCATACTCCTAGTGCTAGTTTTTAAAATTGTCGAAAAAAACGTTGAGAACAATATTATCAATGACAATTGTAAAATTGATTTATTTTTATGTCAAAATCAAAGTCAAGACAACTCACATGTCAGCAAAGGAGCAAAAACATGATAAAGAGAGCACTGGATAAATGAATGGTGACATGTTGTTTCATGACTTCACATTGGAATATTTTTGCCGCTGGATTTGGTTTGCTGCAACATGAGTACCAACCTAAGGCCACTATTATTTTATTGCATTCCTTTCAAATAAGTTGCAAGCCATTCATTGTCATATATAATATTTTTTTTAATATTATTTCATTTCTTTAAAACAAGTTTCATATCATTCACTACCATCTATCTAATTGATCTCTTTGAGAAAAGAAAAGAAAATCAATGACAAGTGACAAGCGAGTTGCCGCAACTACCCTTGACCTCTAACAACCACTACTAATAATAATGCTCCACAACAATGACTAGTGAGTTGCTGTAATGGTGACCAAGATAAGTGTCATAGTGGAAACTAACTGGTCACCGTTGCGGCAGCGCTCTGGAACAACATCCCAGAGCAACATTTCTGAGGTAAAATGCATATAACTTGTGATTTACAACTCTAAAGATAATTTGAAAGTTCGATACCAAAGAAACAGTAAAATTACCTCTCCAAATGGTCACTCTGTCTCACTTGGTAGAAGAGAAATGCACTCAACAACATTGTTGGAAACAATAGGAAACTCGCCCTCCGAAAATAGTGGGCAACCTAGATAAGTGTCGTAATAGCAACTCATTGGTCACCATCGCAACAGCTCACTTCTCACCCTTGCAGTGAATACTAGAACAACATCTTGGAGCAAAAACTCTCAGGCAAAATGCATATAATTTGGAATTTATAGCTCTAGAGCTAATTTTAAATTCTAGAGCTAAAATATAGTAAATTTACCTCTACAAATGGTCACCTTGTCTCACTTGGTAGAAGAGAAATGCACTCGGTAGGATTATTGAAAGTAGTATGAAACATTACCTCTAAAAATAGTAGGCAACCTAGATAAGTGTCGTAGTGGCAACTTACTGGTCACTGTTGCAGAAAATCCCTTGTTGTTGTTGCGAAAACTCCTAGAACAACATCCTGGAGCAAATATTCTCAAGAAAAATGCAAATAATTTGTAATTTATAGCTCTAGAGCTAATTTGTAAATTCTAGAGCTAAACAAACAGTAAATTTTCCTATGCAAATCATCACCCTGTCTCTCTTTCCTGACGAGAAATGCACTCAACAGGATGCTAAAAATAGTAGGCAACTCTCCCTTTGAAAACAATAGGAAAAAATAGGCCTTTGGGAAAATCTATGAAGTCCACCTGCAACTCTCCCCTGTTTTTCTCTCGCTCGATGGAACTCTCCCCCATTTCAATGGAATGGTTGTACTCGTAGGTTTCCTCTTGATGGAATGGTTGCACTCTCCCTTGCTTCCTCTCAACAAAATGGTCGCACTCTCCCTTGTTTCTTCTCGAGGAAATGGTTGCACTCTCCCTTGTTTTCTCTCCTCACTCGACAGAATGAAATGTTGTCTCCCTCTCCCCTGTTTTCAAATGAAATGAAAGCAGAAAAATTTGACTGTATGTGGCATTATCTGACCTGCCATGTGCGATTGGATTTGAGGATTTACAAACATTTACGGTCATTTAATCCCCACCCTCCTCTAGTTAATGGGGTTAATTATTGATGGATATTGGTGGGTTTTCTTATTCAAATTTGAAATCTAGTCGAAATTGAAGTCGTCACTCCTATCCCTCTGTATACATATCGTACTTCACCATTGGTGCAGATAGGCTACTTGTGACCTCGGCGAGTGTGTGGTTGTGTACCTTAGGTGAGATGTCGTGTCATAGCTGGCGTGGAATTGGGTATTGCAAGATGAAACTTGAAAAAATCATTAAATGGCAATGACATTTGGACACAGATATGTCGGTGACTATAGATAAGAATTTGTGCCCAACAAGTGTAGATCATAGGAAGCTTCAGAAGAAGTTGTAGGTGGTGTTCTACTCTTTACCGAATGCCATTTGGAATTGCGTGGTGCGGGAAGACAACAAAGAACTGGAGGATACATTTTTCTAATATCCACTTAAACTTCTAGCTGCTAGAGGTGTTGAAGTGGGTGTGCATCATGTTAAGTGGATTGAATCTCTCTTTCCACCAACAGAATCTGGCATTTTTACTTTTCCGGTCCAAAGAGATAATAGGAAGCAAGAATTCACCTTTGGAATCTCCTAAGAAGAAGAATGTTGAAGAAATATAAGAAGAATGCCAAACTCTGGTGCTCTATTATCCGTGTTCTCCACACAAACCATAATGTTAGAAAAAAAAGAAGAATGTCGAAGCCAATGGAATCAAATTCCTCCCATGCCACTAGAGCTTTGCAAATTGGGCACTGATTCTTTTGAATACAGGCAGAGTGATAGCTTATCTCTTTTTTCATATTCTTCTCACACTCTCAACAAACATTCAATTCTACTCTCATATACTACTAGAAAATGTTATTCATAAACATTCATTTCTATGGGCCCTCTAGTAAGAATTTTGAACATCTTTTATTGGAAACCAACAAAAATATATTGAAACACTAATTCATCTTTCTATGTTCAAAATTTACTTAAAATGTTGAATTTGCTAACAATATCTCAAAGTACAGGGATAGACTATTACAAACTGGGAAGAACATGGGTCCAACTCACACATTTTATTGGAAAACAACAAAATACATTGGAACACTAATTCATCCAAATAATAGTTTTCAATGTTCAAAATTTTCTTAAAAAGAGACTAGTGTGTCCCATTTAGTAATAGTATCTTGTATTTATAGCCATGGGATAGCTTATTACAATATGGGAAGAACGTGGGTCCAACTCACACTTTTTATTGGAAAAAAAATAAATTGGAACACTAATTATTGAAAGGATACATTTCTATATTTACAAATTACTTAAAAAGGGAGCGATTTGTTCCATTTAATAATAGTATCTCATATTTACAGTAATGAATAGGTTATTACAGGTTGGAAAAACGTGGGTCTAACTCATACTTTTATTGGAAAAAAATAAAAATACATTGGAACACTGATTCATCAGAAGAAAAAAAATTGCTTAAAAAGAGATTGATGTGCTCCATTCACCAATAGTGTCCCATATTTATAGTAATGGTATAACTTATTACTAGTTGGGAAGAACATGGGTCCAACTTACATTTTTCATTAGAAAAAAAATAAAAAAAATCGAACAATAATTCATCGGAAGAACAAATTTCTATGTTAAAAAATGGCTTATTATAACTCAGATGATGATGACTCTTACCTTACAACACTTCATGCCTATTAGAAAAGAACACTTTAAAATAATGTGTTAAAACAATAATACATTAAAGAAACATTTATTCACATTATCTCTAACAACATAGAGAACCACTACACTAACGCCTTTGGCCTTTCTTATGATGTGGTTGAAATAATTAATTATTTTTGGTTTTAAAAACCTTTGAAGATAGAAAATAAATTCATGTATGATATGTGTGAAAGTAAGTGAGTTACTCCAAAAATTTTGAAAGTTTCGATGTATGCTAAACTTTATGCTAAAAAATAACTAGCAATTGCACTAAATGTTGCAAAGGAAATGTCGTAAGGCCATAGCATATAACATTAATTTATGATTCTTTGATAACTATTGAAAGAAAAAGAAATATCAAGAAAGAGACAAGACATGAAGCCAAAGAGATCACAACTTCAAAGCACGAAGAAGAGGAGACTTCCACCCAGGTATCAAATGCAAGTGCTATTATTGTGGAAAACCTGGTCATTATGAGAAGCATTGTAGAAATGAAGTATGGATTTTCTAATGCAAAGTGTGAAGAGAAGAGAGATCTTAAACTCTTTATTACTTCACTATTGACCGAACATATGCTCAAGGAGATATTAAATAGACCGTGCATTACACCAAAAAAAAGAGTGGTTTTCCTAACTGAATGAAAATAAGATTCATCAATAAAGAATTACTTCAGGAGATAAGAATACATGGTGAAAGGAAAAGGAACAAATCCAATGAAAGTGCCTAATGGAGGTGTTAAAGATATGGAGTATATACATAGTGGGTCTAAAGAAGAAACCATATCCAACAAATATTAAAGCATCATTCCAAGATTAATTATAGTGGAAAGTTGTGTCACCAAAGTAGGCTACATAATTATTTACCAATATATTTATAACTCGACAACTGACTTCTATACCAATATATCTATCACTCGACAAGAGACTTCTACAGGAGCATGATGAGTGCTACCATAAAGAGACATGATAGAAGCAAGCTAGGCTGTCATTTTATTTGTGGGGTCCTTCACTGTAGCTGCAAAGAAGTGTTCCATTTTTCCACTTCTTAACACAAAACAAGGAAAATCATTATTGATCCCTTCCGGTTAGTTCATAATTTGACCAAGTGTGGGAGGAAAAGCATGATCCCAATGTGAACAATCCTTTAGATCTGATAGCATAGGTTATTTTAACTAGAACTCCAAAGAATCATCGTTGATCATGTGATCAAATGCTCCAGCCTTTTACATAGGCTCAACACTCAAAATTGAGTACATTAGTACAGATGCTTCAATTAAATCTAAAGGACGAGTTGACACCTCACAATCATTCCCTTTTGATACATGAGAAATCCATGCCTATTGTACAATATCAGGAAGTGTATTTACAACTGAAACAAATAAAAAATGAGAGCTCATGCCATTAAGAAAGCTTATTGAAGCCCTTAGAAACAATGTATATCTATTTTTTAATGTCTTTTTTGGTGATCATGGTTGTTTCTAGTATTGGTAAACACGAGTGCTAGCGTGTCTCTAACATTTTCATTTAGGAACGACTCCAACGCCCTTGACATGTTCTATAATGAGTATATGAATCCTTTATAAGCCTTCTTTCAATATGGGCTTATACAAGTTATCTAGAAACTCTTTTGAAAAGTATTCTTTAATTGTTCCTTGCAAATGAGAGCAATGATGATGGAGGTCGTCTGGATGCAACACAAATGGTAGTGGTAAATAAATTTTCTTATTAATGATATCATCACATTTCCTTCACTTGAATGACATTGGCATATGAACCATTATTTGACCTAAGACTCCTCAAAACTATTAGCAGATCCTTCAACATTACAGAGATCGTGAATTGTAGCTAGTGTACGAGTAGTGGAAAATGTGGCCTTTACATCCTTGTGACTTTTCCATAAAAGAAAAAGATCCATAGTGAATTCCATGAAGACTAGAAAGATCAAGATAACTTTAAATTATCTCTCAACTATTTCCCTCTTTCCATATCCATTGATAAGAAGTTCTGGAAAATAACATAATAGTATAAATACATACCTAGCTTGTTATCTCAATCTAGGGGCATTATTTTTTTGTTGAATGTGAAGCA
The DNA here is from genome assembly GCA_031772625.1 of Pinus tabuliformis. Classification (NCBI taxonomy): domain Eukaryota; kingdom Viridiplantae; phylum Streptophyta; class Pinopsida; order Pinales; family Pinaceae; genus Pinus; species Pinus tabuliformis. Next base: position 475,656,200 of record CM062809.1, on the reverse strand, counting down.
CATTCAAACCCGAGTAAACCAGGAGTTAGAAGAGCTATAACCATGTTATTGACAACAAATGATGTTATGTATAATTAATAGAAATGTGTTGCAAAGTTTAGAATTGTGTGTCAAATAATTGATCGATGAAAACTGTGATAACCAAAAAAGTGACACAACTACGTCAAATGGACTAAATGTCCGATCTAAATGGATCATGTTTCAAAAAGAAACATTGAAAAAGTTAGCATAGTTGAAAAAGAGCATAAACAACTATAAAATCCAATCATATAGAGAACAACAGAGAATTCTCTACACGTGATCTTATTATCAGTTGGAAATCTAAATTTCATTTTAGCCTAAAATGTATATGATTTGATCTAACCATATTCAACCATAGAAGAAAATTTCATAATATAATACATGTGAAGATAATGCCTAAAGCAAAAATGAAATACAACTTAAAATATCAAAAACTCTGTAAGCAAGAGACCAAGAGCTACTTCCCCTTAATCCCCCTCCTCTTTCTTAGCTTCTTGAGATGAGGTTCCCATGAGGCCACCATGAGACAATGACTACTAGATTGTAGCATCTTAGAGAGAAAAAGGATAAATTCAAATAAATAGAAACCTACTTCAAAAGTTATCAACCTTTAATAACCTTAGACGAAGTTGCTATGAAAAAGAAAGATTCCCCAAAATGAATAGTTTAATTTCAAGCATTAAAGTTCAACATTATAATAGCTACACACTTATCTACAGTGGTTCAACATTATAATAATTACCCACTTAATTACAGTTAGTTTGCTTGACCTCTGAATAATGTTATATACTTGAGTTTGTACACCTTGTTCTTACAATTTCCTTGGGTTAAGTGTACAATAATTTAATGTGACATATAAATCTACATTGGCATAAACATTATCCATATCATTGTTTAAATTTATAATGAAAATGGTACTTGCAATTCATTTCACAAATGTTGAGAAATATGTACTATATTGATCTTGGAATATCTATTGAAAATGAAGGTCGACATATAAATCTACATTGACACGAACCTTATCTATACCATTGTTTAAATTTATAATGAAAATGGAACTTGAAATTCATTCCACAAATGCTGAGAAATATGTACTATATTGAACTTGGAATATCAATTGAAAATGAAGGTCTCACAAACCCAAAGGAAGCTCATGTGTAGCTACGATTCATTCTATTTTATTAATATTATCTATATGGAATGTAATGCTTCCGAAAAACTGATGAATGTGAGTGGACACTCCACCGAGGGGACAACATAAGGAACAATCAAACATCATTTGTCCATAAGAAGAAATGGAGTGTCCAGTAGAAACATTGAACATTCCACAATTCTTCCAAAAAAATATTCAATATTAATTCAAATTATATTAAAGAATGGTGTGTCCACTAAAAACATTGAACATTCCACAATTCTTCCAAAAATATATTCAATATTAATTCAAATTATAAATACTTATACTCACTAATATTAATAAAAACCTCGTTGACCAAGGTAAAGGACTTATTTTTCTTAATATTAAAGACTTAATTTTTCTTCGTACTCTATTTTAGTTTTTGCTTCTCTCTTAACAAATTATATTTTCAACGAGGTTTTTGCTTCTCTCTTAAAAAATTATATTTTCAACGAGGTTTCCTTCTACTGAGGAAAATAATTCTTGATATTAGTCGTCAATCTCCATGTAAGTTGTTCATATAGAAATTCTCTCCAAAACTCGTTTACAAATCCTTTGAAGTAATACTCATTCGATTTCTTTTCTGGGTTTAATTTCCTACTTAGTTTGTGTTTCAAACAAGACTCTCTTTCGTTTTGTTGGATATGGTTAAAAAACTTATAATTTCCATTGGGTTCCCTTCGGCGGAGTTGACCATAGATTTTCTGATTTTTCCTGAATAACCACGCAACCAGTTAATCTAAAATTCTCTGCAACACTCCTTTGCATGTCTTTTGGGTTTAATTTCGTATATACTTCCTATTTGTAACAACTCTGTTTTCATTTTGTTGGGTATACTTGAGAGAAGTAATACACGAAGAATTTACACTTCAAAAGCTTATGTTCTTAAATATTTTTAATATAAGGCTGGAGTGCATAACAGGGACTTCCAGAAGGGCAGCTTTGGTATGAGGTTTGATGGACTATTAAGCTAAACTTATAACTACAGGCATTTTTGGTCAAACATAGGTAAAAACCAAGTCAAAATGAAAAATTTAGTGTTGGCTGCGTTGTACAGTCCCTGGTATGGCCCGGGAAAAGTATTTCCAGCGAATGAAATGTGTTTCCAACATGTGGGATGTTTCAAGGATGTACAACACACGTTTCTGGAAATAAGCATGGTATGGTCCCGTAGTGGAAGTTTCTTGGAACACAGGTGGGAGGACATGATCCACTGCTTCGTCTGTGCAAACCAACCATCAACAAGAAAAAATAACAGGCTTTTCCAGCTAAAAGTAGCTTCAACTACAACAAAGGCCCTGATCTAGACAAATAGACTTATGATTCCTTTCCAAAAATGTATGAGGCTTCATAGAGTTTGTTGAGGTAATACTGTGTGAGGGAACATCTGGCCAAGATTATCAAGTGCAGTCCCAAGATTACAAATTTTTTTTTTTTACTTGTTACGCCTGTCCTGAGTCTGATGAACTAGATTCAGTTACGCCTGTCCTGAGTCTGATGAACTAGAATCATTTACTGTGCTGTCTATATCATCTTCAGAAAGAGAATCTGCAAATCTAGGTCAGTGAAAGTACATAGACATTAAAAATAAAACCATACAATACTTGCTTATTTCTGCTCATCTATCAACTCATAATAGCGACATTAGCATTCTGTGAGAAATCATTCCATAAAATTCTATACTTGAATCTCTTTCCTGCTTTATTTCTTCTTCCAAACATTCTATATTGTGCTTGCTAATGCCAGGTCTCGGCTTGAAATCAGGTTTGCCGCAGCAACACTTTTATTGTGCTATATCCACCTTTAAAGTCAAACTCTACATGCTTCTCCTAAATATATGTAAGCAAAATAATGAAATGGCAAAGATCTATTTTAATGTTCTCTCATACCCAATAATGAAAACACTATCTGCCAAAGTGGGCATTTGAGGATTCGATCGCGAATGCCCAGAACCCACAACCTTCCGACCGCAAGCCTGCAAGTAGTACAGTGTGTTGGGTATTTTTGAATGGAGAAAATACCAAAACCAACAAAATATTCACCACAGAGACAATGCTCTGTTTCTTCTGTCCAGGATCTTTTGCAGAGAACCTCTTTAAAAACAAATTAACTCAGAACACAGTCCATTACATAGTCACAACACATTTCTATTAATTTAAAACTGAAAGACTGATACATATTTCATCCTCTGTGCAAAGAGGGATTCACAAAACAAACTCTGTTACTCTCACAGATTTTCCACTGCTGTGGATATTACAAAAAACAACTCTCTATTCTTCAGTGGCTAAATCAAGACATTACATACCCATTTCTATATCGCACTGCTGTGCATTTACAAAAGAAAAAATCGCACTATCGTGCGTAGCCACCACTCACAACACACAAAACAAAAACTACCACACGTAGACTTTTTTTTACGACATATATAAAAAAAACATATAAAAAAAGTATAAAAACATATGCCCATAACTATATTAAACACATGCCCATAACCATATTAAAAGCCGCCACCCAATTCTACGTAAATGCATTAAAGACCACAACGTTTCCTCCACGGCGGTCAACGATGAAAACGACAAAAAAAATTCATTTGACGGGGGCGGGGGTCGGCTGTCGTCACTTCGGTGCCACGTGTCGCCACCCCATTCGTCGAGCCCGGTCGTTAGAGTCCGCGCAGCTTCGCGCAGATCCGAGCCTCCTGACCCTATCCAACGCAATTCGTTCGCCAATGTCACGCAAACAAAATGACCTTTAGCGTCCGGGAAGAGCGGTTTTGGTGTTCGTACAAGGGACGCGTGGCGCCGTTTGATTGTGTCGGGTCCTCAGCTACGGATACCGCCTTCTGCGAATGGTGGTGCGGGGAGACCGGGTGGTTTTCCAAAGGCCGCCGCGCTGTTCAAAATTACAATTTAACACTCCCCTTTAATTTTAACAACCACGCGTTCGGTCATTCCCAAGCATTTTCTCAAAAATTCGAAACTCTTCTGAACCAGTGGCTTTGTCAAGATGTCTGCAACCTGTTCCTGAGTCCTGCAATGTTCTAGGACAATTTCTCCATTGTTCACTAATTCTCTGATGTAGTGAAACCTTGTATCGATGTGTTTCGTTCTCTTATGAAACACTGAATTCTTTGATAAAGCAATAGCTGAGCTATTGTCACAAAAGTCCACTGTTGCTTTTGCCTGCTCTTGGCCTAAGCTTCTCAACATCCTTCTCATCCATACTGCCTGGCATGCTGCTGCTGTGGCTGCCACATATTCTGCCTCTGCTGTAGATAATGCTACAATGGATTGCTTCTTAGAAGCCCATGAAATGGCTCCTGAACCCATATTAAAAACATAACCGGAAGTGCTCTTCCGATCATCTACACTTCCAGCCCAATCGCTATCTGTGTACCCAACCAAATCTGAATGTTTTGAGGGATGATATAGAATTCCAAACATTTTGGTACCTTTGACATACCTCAAAATTCTCTTTGCTGCTTGCCAGTGTGCCTCTTTCGGCCTCTCCATGAACCTGGAAATTAAACTAACAGCATACATTAAATCAGGCCTAGTTGCTGTTAAATACATAAGGCTGCCCACAATGCTTTTGTACAGGCTAGGATCAAAATCCTTGCTGCTGTCCTCTCTGCTGAGTTTTAATCCCATCACTGTGGGAGTGATTGCTGCCTTGCATTCTTCCATCTTAAATCTACGCAAAACTTGATTTACATATCTTGCTTGAGATATAAAAATTCCTTTTTCATTTTGATCTACTTCTATGCCTAAGAAGTATCTCAACAAACCCATGTCAGTCATTTCAAATTCATCCTTCATGACTGTTTTAAAATTCTCAATAAGATAAATATCATTTCCAGTGAAAATAACATCATCTACATACAAGACAACAATTAAAATTTTACCATCCTTTTCCTTGATGTAGACTGTGGGTTCTCCTTCACATTTGTCAAATTCATTATCCAATAGATATGAATCTATCCTGCTGTACCATGCTCTTGGCGCTTGCTTCAGCCCATAAAGAGCTTTCTTCAATTTGCACACTTTGTGCTCTTCTCCTTTCTTCTCATATCCGAGAGGCTGTTCCACATAAACCTCTTCCATTAACACTCCATTTAGGAATGCTGACTTCACGTCCATTTGGTAGACTTTCCATTTGTTTTGAGCTGCTATGGACAGAACTGCTCTCACTGTTTCCATTCTTGCAACCGGTGCGAAAGTCTCCTCATAGTCTCTCCCATACTGCTGCTTGTAGCCTTTGACAACCAGCCTTGCTTTATGCCTTTCAATCTTGCCTTCAGCATTGCTCTTGGTCTTGTAGACCCATTTCACACCAATGACTTCTTTGCCTTTTGGTAACTCAACCAAATCCCATGTTTTGTTTCTCTCTATGGCATTCATCTCCTCATCCATAGGTTCTATCCATTTCCTATCTTTAATTGCTTCTTCGAAATGAATAGGATCATCAACATGACAATACAATGCAAACAAGGAATTCATTCCTTCATAATAAATGTCACTTAGATTTCTAAACTTCCTACCTCGTTCACTTGGTGTGCAAGTGCTTGAAGATGCACTTGAATTTCCTCCTTGTGGTGTGCTTGGAGAAGCACTTTCATTTATCCTCAATGGTGTCCCTTGCTGTTCTTGTGTTGGTGTTGCTGTTTGGGGATGCATTTCAGCCACCTCCTCTTCATCCTCATCATGAGACAAACAGTTTTTAATGTTCACTGTTTTCTCTATGCTTCCATCCCAAGCTTCCTCTTCAATGAATTGAACATCCCTACTGACAAAGAACTTCTTGGTAGATGGGATGTACAACCTGTAGGCTTTGGATTCATCACTGTATCCAACAAGGATACACTTCTCCCCTTTGCTGTCCAACTTCCTCCTTAGCTGATCTGGAATGTGTGCATAGGCCACACATCCAAAAACTCTCATGTGGGTGACTCCTTGCTTTCTCCCACTCCATGCCTCTTCTGGCACTTTGTTCATGACTGCTTTTGTAGGACACCTGTTCAAAATATAAACTGCACAATGTACAGCTTCAGCCCAATACTCATTTGGCAAATGCTTTGCCTTCAACATGCTCCTTGCCATCTCCATGATGGTTCTGTTCTTCCTTTCAGCAACTCCATTTTGCTGTGGGGTGTACCGAGTTGTAAACTGTTTATGAATTCCATTTTCTCTACAAAACTTTAGGAATTCATTGGAGATATACTCACCTCCTCTATCAGTTCTCAAAACTTTTATATGCAACCCGCTTTGGTTCTCCACAAGTGCTTTGAAATTTTGGAATTTCTCAAACACTTCACTTTTGTTCTTAAGGAAATATGCCCAAATTTTTCTTGTAAAGTCATCAATGAATGTTAAGAAATATAGGCTGCCTACTAATGATGGAGCTTGAATCGGTCCACATAAATCTGAGTGGATGATCTCTAAGGGTGCCTTTGCCCTTATGCTTTTCCCTGATGGAAAACTTTCTCTATGTTGTTTGCCCAATATACAACCTTCACAAAGGCTGTCCGGCTTCTCTATCAATGGTAATCCTCTTACCATTCCTTTTCTGCTTAATAGGTTTAGACCTCCAAAATTTAGATGCCCGAATCTCAAGTGCCATAACCAATTTTCATCCTTTGGCACGCTTTGGAAGGCCTCTTGGGTGATTGCTGCCATTTCCTTCTTGTTCTTCATGTCTGCCCTGATCCGGAGAGGGAACATCCTGTTCCTTGTCATCTTCACTTCAGCAATGCATCTTTTGCTGGGTGGTATATCCATGATGGTGCACACATCATTTACAAAGTAAACATTGTAACCCTTTTGGACAAGCTGTCCAATACTCAAGAGGTTACATCTCATTCCGGGGACATAGTAGACATCTGCTATGGTTTTCCTTTCTCCTTGCTTTGTAAATATTTTTACCTCCCCTTTTCCCATAACAGACACTTTACTATCAGTTCCTAGTGTGACCTCTGATTTCAAATTCTGATTTAAGGCTGAAAAGAGGGCTATATTCCCTGTCATATGGTTGCTGCAACCCGAGTCTAAAAACCATATGTCCTCACTATGTGTTTCAGCCATGTTACAAGCTAACAGGACATTTTCTTGACTGTTGTTTTCTCTTGTAACATTTGCATTTTGTCTGCTGTTCATATCATGTTGTTTCTTTCTACAATCACTAGCATAGTGTCCATACTTTTTGCAATAATAGCATTGAACATTAGATTTATCATACCTTTGTCCTTGAGCCTGATACTGATCTCTTTGTTGGCTGTTGCTTTGACCTTGGTTCTGATTTGGATTGTTGCCTCTTCCTTGTGCATTTGATGGGCTATTCCTTCCACCTCTATTCTGGCTTCTGCCTCTTCCTCTTCGGTTTCCTCTTCCTTGACCCCTTCCTCTTCCAAAGAACATCTGGGTCTTGAAGGCTTGCTCAAGGGATGAGTTTTCATTCCTACTCAACCTCTCCTCATGAGTTATCAGTGATGCATGTAGCTCATCAACTGAATAGTTTGAGAGATCCTTTGTCTCTTCAATGGTGGTGACTATGGCATCAAACCTTGAGGGTAAGACCCTCAATATTTTCTCCACAATCCTTCTGTCTTCAATGGTTTCTCCATGAGTTCTCATTTGTGTGATTACACCAATCACATGAGTGAAGAATGAGTCAATGTTATTTGACTCCTTCATGTTCAAGTTCTCAAAATCCTTTCTCAGCAATTGTAGTTTTGCTGTCTTCACTCTTTCCATGCCTTGATAGGCTGTCTTGAGGGTTTGCCATGCTTCATTTGCTGTCTTAGCTGCTGCTAACCTTGGAAATATACTCTGGTCCACTGCTAGATACAACAACACACGGGCTTTTGAATCCTTCTTCCTATTGCTCTTCAGCAGATCTCTCTCTGCTGGAGTTAATCTATTAAACTCATTTTCATCTGCTGGTTCTTCAAACCCAGATTCAACTATTTCCCATAAATCTTGAGAGGCAAACAGGGTTGTCATGGTTATTGACCAGTAGTCATAGTTCTTCCCATTAAACTGTGGGAGCTAGGTGTTAAACATACCCATACCAGTGCTTGTGCTAGCCATTCCTTGACTGTGTATTTAAAAAAAAAACTGACTGTCTCTTCAGTAACAAACAAGATAGTTATGAAGAATACCTGAATCCTTCGTTGTCTGAGTCTTCTGTCTGCCTGAGAAGTTTTGCTGCAGCAACAACCTTCTCCCTTCAGCTTCTTTAACTTCTTTAAAGAGCCTGGACCAGCTCTGATACCACTGTTGGGTATTTTTGAATGGAGAAAATACCAAAACCAACAAAATATTCACCACAGAGACAATGCTCTGTTTCTTCTGTCCAGGATCTTTTGCAGAGAACCTCTTTAAAAACAAATTAACTCAGAACACAGTCCATTACACAGTCACAACACATTTCTATTAATTTAAAACTGAAAGACTGATACATATTTCATCCTCTGTGCAAAGAGGGATTCACAAAACAAACTCTGTTACTCTCATAGATTTTCCTTTGCTGTGGATATTACAAAAAACAACTCTCAATTCTTCAATGGCTAAATCAAGGCATTACAAACCCATTTCTCTATCGCACTGTTGTGCATTTACAAAAGAAAAAATCGCACTATCGTGCGTAGCCACCACTCACAACACACAAAACAAAAACTACCACACGTAGACTTTTTTTTACGACATATATAAAACAAACATATAAAAAATATATAAAAACATATGCCCATAACTATATTAAACACATGCCCATAACCATATTAAAAGCCGCCATCCAATTCTACGTAAATGCATTAAAGACCACAACGTTTCCTCCACGGCGGTCAACGAGGAAAACGACAAAAAAAAATCATTTGACGCGGGCGGGGATCAGCTGTCGTCACTTCGGTGCCACGTGTCGCCACCCCATTCGTCGGGCCCGGTCGTTAAAGTCCGCGCAGCTTCGCGCAGATCCGAGCCTCCTGACCTGATCCAACGCAATTCGCTCGCCAAGGTCACGCAAACAAAACGACCTTTAGCGTCCGGGGAGAGCGGTTTTGGTGTTCGTACAAGGGACGCGTGGCGCCGTTTGATTGTGTCAGGTCCTCAGCTACGGATACCGCCTTCTGCGAATGGTGGTGCGGGGAGACCGGGCGGTTTTCCAAAAGCCGCCACGCTGTTCAAAATTACAATTTAACACAGTGCCGTGCCACTCTGTGTTCCAGACAGCCGAAAGAAAATAAATGAATGGGGAAACTAAGCCTATTACCATCTGAAATATAAACCCTATTTGTTCGATGGTTTCAAGTCTCAGATTTACAGAACAACTCAATCCAAACAAAATAAATGAAGGGGGGAAACTATGCCTATTACCATCTGAAATATAAACCCTATTTGTTCGATGGTTTCTATGTCTCAGATTTCCAGAACAACTCAATCCAATCAAAATAAATGAAGGGGGGAAACTATGCCTGTTACCATCTGAAATATAAACCCTATTTGTTCGATGGTTTCAAGTCTCAGATTTACAGAACAACTCAATCAAAACAACAATATGTGCATTATGATCCAAACACAGAGCAAACGGTTATAAAAATGCACACCAAAAACATAACCCATCCGATAAGATAGAAATAAATTGACCCAACAGCTCGACCACAATTTCTCTTTCTCCATAATCTTCTATGACAACAACTAGTTTGATAACCAGAAATTCGCTCTTTTTATCATGTGTTCTATTAAAGAAATGGGGAAGCACATGGAATAATCCGTTCTATAAAATTTTAAGCTTCTTTGCAATAGTTTTACCTTTAATTTTTCATTAATAATTCACTGAAAATGTGGAAACAAAAGTAAGATCAGAATCTGCGCCCAACAACTGTAGATCAGATAAGGTTTCGAAAGAATATGCAGACGGTGGTCTCCTTTTTACCGGATGCCATTTGGGATTGCGTGTGCAGGAAGACAGCAGAGCACTGGAGGAGACATTCTTCTACTATCCACTTAAGTGGACTGAATCTGTTTCCACCGGCTCTGCAGCTCCTCAGAAGAAGAATGCGGAAGAAATAGAAGAAGACCTCGGTGCTCTGTTGTCCTCGGGCACCACGTAAACCATAACGGAATCAAATTTCTCCCACGCCACTGGAGCTTTGCAAACTGGTCACTGATTCTTCTGAATACTGGCAGCGTCATAACTCATCTCTTTCTTAATATTCTTCTCACACTGGACACTGGTTATTCTGAATACAGGCAGCGTGCAAACTCATCTCTTTCTTCATATTCTTCTCACACTGTCCAGTAAACACGTGGTTCAAAAGTCGTCGAGCATGGACACCGCAGGCTTAATCCATCAAATGACAAACTATTCACATCGGCCCACCTATCTCCGAAAACCTTTACATAGATCTGTGCAATGAAATACAAAATCAAAAGTATCTCATATTTATAGTAACAGGATAGCTCATTTCTAGTAGGTCTAATTTACATTTTCTTAATTGGAAATCAACAAAAATACACTGAAACGCTAATTTATCACACAAATCTATTTAAAATTTATTTAGAATGTTTAATTTACAGTAATGGGATGTGGGTCCAACTCACACTTTTTATTGGAAAACAATAATAATACATTAGAACACTAATTCAATGGAAGAAAAAATTTGCATAAAAAGAGATTGATGTTTTCAACTCACCAATAGTATCCCATATTTATAGTAAACTTATCACTGATTACAAGTTGCGAAGAACGTGGTTCGAACTCACATCTTTTCTTGGAAAACAAAAAAATACATTGGAATACTAATTCATCGGAAAACTAGATTTAAATTTTCAAAAATTTGTTATTCCAAGTGAATTGATGATGCCACCTACCATTTTCTTGGAAAACAACAAAAATACATTGGAATACTAATTCATGGGAAAACTAAATTTAAATTTTCAAAACTTTATTATTACAAGTGAGTTGATGATGACACCTACCTCACAATGCCTCATTGTTAAAACAATAATACATTGAAGAAAAACATTTCTTCACATTATCTCTAACAACATAGAGAATCACTCCACTAAATCGTGTGGCCTTTCTTATGAGGTGGTTGAAATGATTCATTGTTTTCATTTTTAGAATTTTTTAGAGATTGTAAATAAATTAACGTATGATATGTATGAAAGTAAGTGAGTTACTCAACACATTCTGAAAGTTTCTACATAGACTACTTGTTATGTTAAAATATAATTTGCTTACAAAAACATTGAAATAGAAAGTGAAATAGACCTTCGCTTGCAAGTCTGCGGTCAAAACTAGTGAGCCATTCCATTTGGCTCATTACCAATTTAAAATTAAATCTTACACATCCTCATACCACCCAAATGTGACAAATTTAATTCCAAATTAGTAATGCCCCATGTTCTACCTCCACGTAGGATGATCAACTAATTTTGGCTGCAAACCTCTAAATATTACAATGATTATAAAATCTCATATATGTTATAAAATTTGATTGAGAAAAAAATAAAATTATTATACTTAATTGCTTTTAATAATTTATTTCATTTTTATTTTATATAGAAATTAGTTAACATTATATTTATAGAGAAAAATCTTGTCATCTTTCATGAAAAACGTTGGATCCGGTAAATGTGTGTAGGATGCTCATGTGGGTCTTTTCAAAACACACTTTATAGAGCATATAAGAATAATTCATACTACTTAGTTTGGTTTTGTTATCTTAGTTTCATTTCATAGTTTTAAGTTCAACATTTTAATTTTTTATTATTCAAAAACATTTAGGGCGCTGATAGTTGGATTATCAGTGCTAATTTGGAAATATTGAATAATAACACTAATAGTCATACTACCAGTGCTAGTTTTTAAATTGTCGAAAAAAAGCGTTGACAACAAGATTATCAATGACAATTGTAATTTTGATTTATTTTTATGTCAAAATCAAAGTCAAGACAACTCACATGTCAACAAAGGAGCAAACACATGATAAAGAGAGCATTGGATAAATGAATGGTGACATGTTGTTTCATGACTTCACATTGGAATATTTTTGCCGCTAGATTTGGTTTGCTGCAACATGAGTACCAACCTAAGGTCACTATTATTTTATTGCATTCCTTTGAAATAAGCTGCAAACCATTCATTGTCATATATAATTTTTTTTTTTAATATTATTTCATTTCTTTAAAACAAGTTTCATATCATTCACTACCATCTATCTAATTGATCTCTCTGAGAAAAGAAAAGAAAATCAATGACAAGTGACAAGCGAGTTGCTGCAATTACCCTTGACCTCTAACAACCACTACTAATAATAATGCTCCACAACATTGACTAGTGAGTTGCTGTAATGGTGACCTAGATAAGTGTCATAGTGGAAACTTATTGGTCACCGTTGCAGCAGCTCTCTAGAACAACATCCTAGAGCAACATTTCTGGGGTGAAATGCATATAACTTGTGATTTACAACTCTAAAGATAATTTGAAAATTCGATACCAAAGAAACAGTAAAATTACGTCTCCAAATGGTCACCCTGTCTCACTTGGTAGAAGATAAATGCACTCGACAACATTGCTGGAAACAATAGGAAACTCGCCCTCTGAAAATAGTGGGCGACCTAGATAAGTGTCGTAATAGCAACTGATTGGTAACCATCACAGCAACTCACTTCTCACCATTGCGGCGAATACTAGAACAACATCTTGGAACAAAAATTCTCAGGTAAAATGCATATAATTTGTAATTTGTAGCTCTAGAGCTAAAATATAGTAAATTTACCTCTACAAATGGTCACCTTGTCTCACTTGGAAGAAGAGAAATGCACTCAGTAGGATTATTGAAAGTAGTATGAAACGTTACCTCTAAAAATAGTAGGAAACCCAGATAAGTGTCGTAGTGGCAACTTACTGGTCACTGTTGCAGAAAATCACTTGTTGTTGTTGCGAAAACTCCTAAAACAACATCCTGGAGAAAATATTCTCAGGAAAAATGCATATAACCTGTAATTTATAGCTCTAGAGCTAATTTGTAAATTCTAGAGCTAAACAAACAGTAAATTTTCCTATGCAAATCGTCACCCTGTCTCTCTTGCCAGACGAGAAATGCACTCAACAAGATGCTAAAAATAGTAGGCAACTCTCCCTCTGAAGACAATAGGCAACAATAGGCCTTTGGGAAAATCTATGAAGTCCACCTGCAACTCTCCCCTGTTTTTCTCTCGCTCGATGGAACTCTCCCCCATTTCAATGGAATGGTTGTACTCGTAGGTTTCCTCTCGATGGAATGGTTGCACTCTCCCCTGCTTCCTCTCAACAAAATGGTCATACTCTCCCTTGTTTCTTCTCGAGGAAATGGTTGCACTTTCCCCTGTTTTCTCTCCTCACTTGATAGAATGAAAGGTTGTTTCCCTCTCCCCTGTTTTGAAATGAAATGAATGCAAAAAAATTTGACTGTACGTGGCATTATCTGACCTGCCACATGCGATTGGATTTGAGGATTTACAAACATTTACTTCATTTAATCCCCACCCTCCTCTAGTTAATGGGGTTAATTGTTGATGGATATTGGTGGATTTTCTTATTCAAATTTGAAATCCATTCGAAATTGAAGTCGTCACTCCTATCCCTCTGTATACATATTGTACTTCACCATTGGTGTAGATAAGCTACTTGTGACTTCGGCGAGTGTGTGGTTGCGTACCTTCGGTGAGCTGTCATGTCATAGCTAGCGTGGAATTGGGTGTTGCACAATGAAACTTGAAAAAATCATTAAATGGCAATGACATTTGGACACAAATATGTCGGCGACTATAGATAAGAATTTGTGCCCAACAAGTGTAGATCATAGGAAGCTTCAGAAGAAGCTGTAGGTGGTGTTCTACTCTTTACCGAATGCCATTTGGGATTGCGTGGTGTGGGAAGACAACAAAGAACTAGAGGAGACATTCTTCTAATATCCACTTAAACTTCTAGCTGCTAGAGGTGCTGAAGTGGGTGTGCATCTTGTTAAGTGGATTGAATCTCTTTTTGTACCAACAGGATCTTGCATTTTTTACTTTTCCGGTCCAAAGAGATAATAAGAAGAAAGAATTCCCCTTTGGAATCTGCTAAGAAGAAGAATTTGGAAGCAATATAAGAAGAATGCCAAACTCTGGTGCTCTATTATCCTTGTTCTCCACACAAACCATAATGTTAGAAAAAGGAAGAAGAATGTCGAAGCCAATCGAATCAAATTCCTCCCATGCCACTGGAGCTTTGCAAATTGGGCACTGATTCTTTTGAATACAGGCAGTGTGATAACTTATCTCTTTTTTCATATTCTTCTCACACTCTCAACAAACATTCAATTCTACTCTCATATACTACTAGAAAATGTTATTCATAAACATTCATTTCTATGGGTCCTCTAGTAAGAATTGTGAACATCTTTTATTGGAAACCAACAAAAACATATTGAAACACTAATTCATCTTTCCATGTTCAAACTTTACTTAAAATGTTGAATTTGCTAACAATATCTCAAAGTACAGGGATAGTCTATTACAAATTGGGAAGAACATGGGTCCAACTCACACATTTTATTGGAAAACAAAAAAATACATTGGAACACTAATTCATCCAAATAATAGATTTCTATGTTCAAAATTTTCTTAAAAAGAGACTAATGTGTTCCATTTAGTAATAGTATCTTGTATTTATAGCCATGGGATAGCTTATCACAATATGGGAAGAACGTGGGTCCAACTCGCACATTTTATTGGAAAACAACAAAATATATTGCAACAATAATTCATCAAAAGAATAAATTCCTATGCTCAAAAAATCCTTGAAAGGAAATTGATGTGTTCCATTTAATAATTGTATCACATATTTATAGTAATGGCATAGCTTATTAGAAGATGCAAAAAACGTGGGTCCAACTGACAATATTTATAGAAAAAACATAAAAATTACATTGAGACACTAATTCATCATAAGAATAAATTTCTGTGTTCAAAAATTGTTTGAAATGGTATTGACGTGTTCAATTGGGTAATAGTAACATGGGTGCAACTCACACTTTTTATTGGAAAAAAAATACATTGGAACACTAATTATTTAAAGTATACATTTCTATATTTACAAATTACTTAAAAAGGGAGTGATGTGTTCCATTTAATAATAATATCTCATATTTACAGTAACGAATAGGTTATTACAAGTTGGCAAAACGTGGGTCTAACTCATACTTTTATCGGAAAACAATAAAAATACATTGGAACACTAATTCATCAAAAGAAAAAAAATTGCTTAAAAAGAGATTGATGTGTTCCATTCACCAATAGTGTCCCATATTTATAGTAATGGTATAGCTTATTACTAGTTGGGAAGAACATGGGTCCAACTCACATTTTTCATTAGAAACAACAAAAATAAATTCGAACAATAATTCATCGGAAGAACAAATTTATATGTTAAAAAATGGCTTATTATAACTGAGATGATGATGACTCTTACCTTACAACACTTCATGCCTATTAGAAAAGAACACTTTAAAATAATGTGTTAAAACAATAATACATTGAAGAAACATTTATTCACATTATCTCTAACAATATAGAGAACCACTCCACTAAAGCCTTTGGCCTTTCTTATGATGTGGTTGAAATAATTAATTGTTTTTGCTTTTAGAAACTTTTGAAGATTGAAAATAAATTCATGTATGAAATGTGTGAAAGTAAGTGAGTTACTCCAAAAATTTTGAAAGTTTCTACGTATGCCATTCTTTATGTTAAAATGTAACTAGCAATTGCACTAAATGTTGCAAAGGAAATGTCGTAAGGCCATAGCATATAACATTAATTTATGATTCTTTCATAACTATTGAAAGACAAAGAAATATCAAGAAAGAGACAAGACATGAAGCCAAAGAGATCACAACTTCAAAGCACGAAGAAGAGGAAACTTCCACCCAGGTATCAAACACAAGTGCTATTATTGTGGAAAACCCGGTCATTATGAGAAGGATTGTAGAAATGAAGTATGGATTTTCTAATGCAAAATGTGAAGAGAAGAGAGATCTTAAACTCTTTATTACTTCACTATTGACCAAACATATGCTCAAGGAGATATTAAATAGACCACATGACACTAAAAAAATGAGTGGTTTGCCTAATTGAATGAAAATAAAATTCATCAATAAAGTATTACTTCAAGAGATAAGAAGACAAGGTGAAAGGCAAAGGAACAAATCCAATGAAAGTGCATAATGGAGGTGTTAAAGATATGGAGTATATACGTAGTGGGCCTAAAGAATAAACCATATCCAACAAATATTAAAGCATCATTCCAAGATTAATTATAGTGGAAAGTTGTATCACCAAAATAGGCTACATAATTATTTACCAATATATTTATAAGTCGACAACTGACTTCTATACCAATATATCTATCACTCGACAAGAGACTTCTACAGGAGCATGATGAGTGCTACCATAAAGAGACATGATAGAAGCAAGCTAGGCTACCATTTTATTTGTGGGGTCCTTCACTGTAGCTGCAAAGAAGTCCTATCTGAATGGATCATGTTTCAGAAAGAAACATTGCAAAAGTTAGCATAGTTGAAAAAGAGCATAAACAACTATCAAATCCAATCATATAGAGAACACCAGAGAATTCTAGACACGTGATCTTATTGTCAGTTGGAAATCTAAATTTCATTTTAGCCTAAAATCTATATGATTTGATCTAACCATATTCAACCATAGAAGCAAATTTCATAATAAAATACATGTGAAGACAATGCCTAAAGCACAAATAAAATACAACTTAAAATATCAAAAACTTTGTAAGCAAGAGACCAGGAGCTACTTCCCCTTAATCCCCCTCCTCTTTCTTAGCTTCTTGAGATGAGGTTCCCATGAGGCCACCATGAGACAACGACTACTAGATTGTAGCATCTGAGAGAGAAAAAAGATAAATTCAAATAAATAGAAACCTACTTCAAAAGTTATCAACCTTTAATAACCTTAGACGAAGTTGCTATGAAAAAGAAAGATTCCCCAAAATGAATAGTTTAATTCCAAGCATTAAAGTTCAACATTATAATAGTTACACACTTATCTACAGTGATTCAACATTATAATAACTACCCACTTAATTACAACTAGTTTGCTTGACCTCTGAATAATGTTATATACTTGAGTTTGTACACCTTGTAGTTACAATTTCCTTGGAATTATGGGTTAAGTGTACAATAATTTAATGTGGCATATAAATCTACACTGGCATAAACATTATCCATACCATTGTTTAAATTTATAATGAAAATGGTACTTGTAATTCATTTCACAAATGTTGAGAAATATGTACTATATTGATCTTGGAATATCTATTGAAAATGAAGGTCGACATATAAATCTACATTGACACGAACCTTATCTATACCATTGTTTAAATTTATAATGAAAATGGAACTTGAAATTCATTCCACAAATGCTGAGAAATATGTACTATATTGAGCTTGGAATATCAATTGAAAATGAAGGTCTCAGAGACCCAAAGGAAGCTCTTGTGTAGCTATGACTCATTCTATTTTATTAATATTATCTATATGGAATGGTAATGCTTCCGAAAAACTGAGGAATGTCAGTGGACACTCCACTCATGGGACATCATAAGGAACAATTAAACATCATTTGTCCATAAGAAGAAATGGAGTGTCGAGTAGAAACATTGAACATTCCACAATTCTTCCCAAAAAATATTCAATATTAATTCAAATTATATTAAAAAATAGAGTGTTAACTAAAAACATTGAACATTCCACAATTCTTCCAAAAATATATTCAATATTAATTCAAATTATAAATACTTATACTCACTAATATTATCTATCAACTCATTTAAAAGAAGAAAAAAAAAATCCCATGCCCATTTAATAAGTGTCAATTCTAATTAAATGTCGTACCCATTCGATAAGAGTCGATTCCTATTATTATCAATATTTTTCTGAAAACCTAAATATGTTGCTTCCCCTCCCCGTATTTATAAAAAAATAATTTATTTTTCTTTTAATATAATAAAATTGTTAAAATTAATTTATTTTTCTTTTAATATAATAAAATTGTTAAAATTTAAAATAAGGTTTTAAGTTGTATAGATATAAACCTCCTTGACCAAGGTAAAAGACTTATTTTTCTTAATATTAGAGACTTAATTTTTCTTCGTACTCTATTTTAGTTTTTGCTTCTCTCTTAACAAATTATATTTTCAACGAGGTTTCCTTCTACTAAGGAAAATAATTCTTGAGATTAGTCGTCAATCTCCATGTAAGTTGTTCATATAGAAATTCTCTCCAAAACTCGTTTACAATTCCTTTGAAATAATACTCATTCGATTTCTTTTCCGGGTTTAATTTCCTACTTAGTTTGTGTTTCAAACAAGACTCTCTTTCGTTTTGTTGGATATGGTTAAAAAACTTATAATTTCCATTGGGTTCCCTTCGGCGGAGTTGACCATAGATTTTCTGATTTTTCCTGAATAACCACGCAACCAGTTAATCTAAAATTCTCTGCAACACTCCTTTGCATGTCTTTTGGGTTTAATTTCGTATATACTTCCTATTTTTAACAACTCTGTTTTCATTTTGTTGGGTATACTTGAGAGAAGTAATACACGAAGAATTTACACTTCAAAAGCTTATGTTCTTAAATATTTTTAATATAAGGCTGGAGTGCATAACAGGGACTTCCAGAAGGGCAGCTTTGTTATGAGGTTTGACGGACTATTAAGCTAAACTTATAACTACAGGCATTTTTGGTCAAACATAGGTAAAAACCAAGTCAAAATGAAAAATTTAGTGTTGGCTGCGTTGTACAGTCCCTGGTATGGCCCGGGAAAAGTATTTCCAGCGAATGAAATGTGTTTCCAACATGTGGGATGTTTCAAGGATGTACAACACACGTTTCTGGAAATAAGCCTGGTATGGTCCCGTAGTGGAAGTTTCTTGGAACACAGGTGGGAGGACATGATCCACTGCTTCGTCTGTGCAAACCAACCATCAACAAGAAAAAATAACAGGCTTTTCCAGCTAAAAGTAGCTTCAACTACAACAAAGGCCCTGATCTAGACAAACAGACTTATGATTCCTTTCCAAAAATGTATGAGGCTTCATAGAGTTTGTTGAGGTAATACTGTGTGAGGGAACATCTGGCCAAGATTATCAAGTGCAGTGCCAAGATTACAATTTTTTTTTTTTTACTTGTTACGCCTGTCCTGAGTCTGATGAACTAGAATCAGTTACGCCTGTCCTGAGTCTGATGAACTAGAATCATTTACTGTGCTGTCTATATCATCTTCAGAAAGAGAATCTGCAAATCTAGGTCAGTGAAAGTACATAGACATTAAAAATAAAACCATACAATACTTGCTTATTTCTGCTCATCTATCAACTCCTAATAGCGACATTAGCATTCTGTGAGAAATCATTCCATAAAATTCTATACTTGAATCTCTTTCCTGCTTTATTTCTTCTTCCAAACATTCTATATTGTGCTTGCTAATGCCAGGTCTCGGCTTGAAATCAGGTTTGCCGCAGCAACACTTTTATTGTGCTATATCCACCTTTAAAGTCAAACTCTACATGCTTCTCCTGAATATATGTAAGCAAAATAATGAAATGGCAAAGATCTATTTTAATGTTCTCTCATACCCAATAATGAAAACACTATCTGCCAAAGTGGGCATTTGAGGATTCGATCGCGAATGCCCAGAACCCACAACCTTCCGACCGCAAGCCTGCAAGTAGTACAGTGCCGTGCCACTCTGTGTTCCAGACAGCCGAAAGAAAATAAATGAAGGGGGAAACTAAGCCTATTACCATCTGAAATATAAACCCTATTTGTTCGATGGTTTCAAGTCTCAGATTTACAGAACAACTCAATCCAAACAAAATAAATGAAGGGGGAAACTATGCCTATTACCATCTGAAATATAAACCCTATTTGTTCGATGGATTCTATGTCTCAGATTTCCAGAACAACTCAATCCAATCAAAATAAATGAAGGGGGGAAACTATGCCTGTTACCATCTGAAATATAAACCCTATTTGTTCGATGGTTTGAAGTCTCAGATTTACAGAACAACTCAATCAGAACAACAATATGTGCATTATGATCCAAACACAGAGCAAAGGGTTATAAAAATGCACACCAAAAACATAACCCATCCGATAAGATAGAAATAAATTGACCCAACAGCTCGACCACAATTTCTCTTTCTCCATAATCTTCTACCACAACAACTAGTTTCATAACCGGAAATTCGCTCTTTTTATCATGTGTTCTATTAAAGAAATGGGGAAGCACATGGAATAATCCGTTCTATAAAATTTTAAGCTGCTTTGCAATAGTTTTACCTTTAATTTTTCATTAATAATTCACTGAAAATGTGGAAACAAAAGTAAGATCAGAATCTGCGCCCAACAACTGTAGATCAGATAAGGTTTCGAAAGAATATGCAGACGGTGGTCTCCTCTTTACCGGATGCCATTTGGGATTGCGTGTGCAGGAAGACAGCAGAGCACTGGACGACACATTCTTCTACTATCCACTTAAGTGGACTGAATCCGTTTCCACCGGCTCTGCAGCTCCTCAGAAGAAGAATGCGGAAGAAATAGAAGAAGACCCCGGTGCTCTGTTGTCCTCGGGCACCACGTAAACCATAATGGAATCAAATTTCTCCCACGCCACTGGAGCTTTGCAAACTGGTCACTGATTCTTCTGAATACTGTCAGCGTCATAACTCATCTCTTTCTTAATATTCTTCTCACACTGGACACTGGTTATTCTGAATACAGGCATCGTGCAAACTCATCTCTTTCTTCATATTCTTCTCACACTGTCCAGTAAACACGCGGTTCAAAAGTCGTCGAGCATGGACACCGCAGGCTTAATCCATCAAATGACAAACTATTCACATCGGCCCACCTATCTCTGAAAACCTTTACATAGATCTGTGCAATGAAATACAAAATCAAAAGTATCTCATATTTATAGTAACAGGATAGCTCATTTCAAGTAGGTCTAATTTACATTTTCTTAATTGGAAATCAACAAAAATACACTGAAACGCTAATTTATCGCACAAATCTATTTAAAATTTATTTAGAATGTTTAATTTACAGTAATGGGATTGGGTCCAACTCACACTTTTTATTGGAAAACAATGATAATACATTAGAACACTAATTCAATGGAAGAAAAAATTTGCATAAAAAGAGATTGATGTTTGCAACTCACCAATAGTATCCCATATTTATAGTAAACATATCACTGATTACAAGTTGCGAAGAACGTGGTTCGAACTCACACCTTTTCTTGGAAAACAAAAAAATACATTGGAATACTAATTCATCGGAAAACTAGATTTAAATTTTCAAAAATTTGTTATTCCAAGTGAAATGATGATGCCACCTACCATTTTCTTGGAAAACAACAAAAATACATTGGAATACTAATTCATGGGAAAACTAAATTTAAATTTTCAAAACTTTATTATTACAAGTGAGTTGATGATGACACCTACCTCACAATGCCTCATTGTTAAAACAATAATACATTGAAGAAAAACATTTCTTCACATTATCTCTAACAACATAGAGAATCACTCCACTAAATCGTGTGGCCTTTCTTATGAGGTGGTTGAAATGATTCATTGTTTTCATTTTTAGAATTTTTTAGAGATTGTAAATAAATTAACGTATGATATGTATGAAAGTAAGTGAGTTACTCAACACATTCTGAAAGTTTCTACATAGACTACTTGTTATGTTAAAATATAATTTGCTTACAAAAACATTGAAATAGAAAGTGAAATAGACCTTCGCTTGCAAGTCTGCGGTCAAAACTAGTGAGCCGTTCCATTTGGCTCATTACCAATTTAAAATTAAATTTTACACATCCTCATACCACCCAAATGTGACAAATTTAATTCCAAATTAGTAATGCCCCATGTTCTACCTCCACGTAGGATGATCAACTAATTTTGGCTGCAAACCTCTAAATATTACAATGATTATAAAATCTCATATATGTTATAAAATTTGATTGAGAAAAAAATAAAATTAATAAAATTATTATACTTAATTGCTTTTAATAATTTATTTCATTTTTATTTTATATAGAAATTAGTTAACATTATATTTATAGAGAAAAATCTTGTCATCTTTCATGAAAAACGTTGGATCCGGTAAATGTGTGTAGGATGCTCATGTGGGTCTTTTCTAAACACACTTTATAGAGCATATAAGAATAATTCATACTACTTAGTTTGGTTTTGTTATCTTAGTTTCATTTCATAGTTTTAAGTTCAACATTTTAATTTTTTATTATTCAAAAACATTTAGGGCGCTGATAGTTGGATTATCAGTGCTAATTTGGAAATATTGAATAATAACACTAATAGTCATACTACCAGTGCTAGTTTTTAAAATTGTCGAAAAAAAGCGTTGACAACAAGATTATCAATGACAATTGTAATTTTGATTTATTTTTATGTCAAAATCAAAGTCAAGACAACTCACATGTCAACAAAGGAGCAAACACATGATAAAGAGAGCATTGGATAAATGAATGGTGACATGTTGTTTCATGACTTCACATTGGAATATTTTTGCCGCTAGATTTGGTTTGCTGCAACATGAGTACCAACCTAAGGTCACTATTATTTTATTGCATTCCTTTGAAATAAGCTGCAAACCATTCATTGTCATATATAATTTTTTTTTTTGAATCTTATTTCATTTCTTTAAAACAAGTTTCATATCATTCACTACCATCTATCTAATTGATCTCTCTGAGAAAAGAAAAGAAAATCAATGACAAGTGACAAGCGAGTTGCTGCAATTACCCTTGACCTCTAACAACCACTACTAATAATAATGCTCCACAACATTGACTAGTGAGTTGCTGTAATGGTGACCTAGATAAGTGTCATAGTGGAAACTTATTGGTCACCGTTGCGGCAGCTCTCTAGAACAACATCCTAGAGCAACATTTCTGGGGTTAAATGCATATAACTTGTGATTTACAACTCTAAAGATAATTTGAAAATTCGATACCAAAGAAACAGTAAAATTACCTCTCCAAATGGTCACCCTGTCTCACTTGGTAGAAGATAAATGCACTCGACAACATTGCTGGAAACAATAGGAAACTCGCCCTCTGAAAATAGTGGGCGACCTAGATAAGTGTCGTAATAGCAACTGATTGGTAACCATCGCAGCAACTCACTTCTCACCATTGCGGCGAATACTAGAACAACATCTTGGAACAAAAAATCTCAGGTAAAATGGATATAATTTGTAATTTGTAGCTCTAGAGCTAAAATATAGTAAATTTACCTCTACAAATGGTCACCTTGTCTCACTTGGAAGAAGAGAAATGCACTCGGTAGGATTATTGAAAGTATTATGAAACGTTACCTCTAAAAATAGTAGGAAACCCAGATAAGTGTCGTAGTGGTAACTTACTGGTCACTGTTGCAGAAAATCACTTGTTGTTGTTGCGAAAACTCCTAAAACAACATCCTGGAGAAAATATTCTCAGGAAAAATGCATATAACCTGTAATTTATAGCTCTAGAGCTAATTTGTAAATTCTAGAGCTAAACAAACAGTAAATTTTCCTATGCAAATCGTCACCCTGTCTCTCTTGCCAGACGAGAAATGCACTCAACAAGATGCTAAAAATAGTAGGCAACTCTCCCTCTGAAGACAATAGGCAACAATAGGCCTTTGGGAAAATCTATGAAGTCCACCTGCAACTCTCCCCTGTTTTTCTCTCGCTCGATGGAACTCTCCCCCATTTCAATGGAATGGTTGTACTCGTAGGTTTCCTCTCGATGGAATGGTTGCACTCTCCCCTGCTTCCTCTCAACAAAATGGTCATACTCTCCCTTGTTTCTTCTCGAGGAAATGGTTGCACTTTCCCCTGTTTTCTCTCCTCACTTGATAGAATGAAAGGTTGTTTCCCTCTCCCCTGTTTTGAAATGAAATGAATGCAAAAAAATTTGACTGTACGTGGCATTATCTGACCTGCCACATGCGATTGGATTTGAGGATTTACAAACATTTACGTCATTTAATCCCCACCCTCCTCTGGTTAATGGGGTTAATTGTTGATGGATATTGGTGGATTTTCTTATTCAAATTTGAAATCCATTCGAAATTGAAGTCGTCACTCCTATCCCTCTGTATACATATTGTACTTCACCATTGGTGCAGATAAGCTACTTGTGACTTCGGCGAGTGTGTGGTTGCGTACCTTCGGTGAGCTGTCATGTCATAGCTAGCGTGGAATTGGGTGTTGCACAATGAAACTTGAAAAAATCATTAAATGGCAATGACATTTGGACACAAATATGTCGGCGACTATAGATAAGAATTTGTGCCCAACAAGTGTAGATCATAGGAAGCTTCAGAAGAAGCTGTAGGTGGTGTTCTACTCTTTACCGAATGCCATTTGGGATTGCGTGGTGTGGGAAGACAACAAAGAACTAGAGGAGACATTCTTCTAATATCCACTTAAACTTCTAGCTGCTAGAGGTGCTGAAGTGGGTGTGCATCTTGTTAAGTGGATTGAATCTCTTTTTGCACCAACAGGATCTTGCATTTTTTACTTTTCCGGTCCAAAGAGATAATAAGAAGAAAGAATTCCCCTTTGGAATCTCCTAAGAAGAAGAATTTGGAAGCAATATAAGAAGAATGCCAAACTCTGGTGCTCTATTATCCTTGTTCTCCGCACAAACCATAATGTTAGAAAAAGGAAGAAGAATGTCGAAGCCAATCGAATCAAATTCCTCCCATGCCACTGGAGCTTTGCAAATTGGGCACTGATTCTTTTGAATACAGGCAGTGTGATAACTTATCTCTTTTTTCATATTCTTCTCACACTCTCAACAAACATTCAATTCTACTCTCATATACTACTAGAAAATGTTATTCATAAACATTCATTTCTATGGGTCCTCTAGTAAGAATTGTGAACATCTTTTATTGGAAACCAACAAAAACATATTGAAACACTAATTCATCTTTCCATGTTCAAACTTTACTTAAAATGTTGAATTTGCTAACAATATCTCAAAGTACAGGGATAGTCTATTACAAATTGGGAAGAACATGGGTCCAACTCACACATTATATTGGAAAACAAAAAAATACATTGGAACACTAATTCATCCAAATAATAGATTTCTATGTTCAAAATTTTCTTAAAAAGAGACTAATGTGTTCCATTTAGTAATAGTATCTTGTATTTATAGCCATGGGATAGCTTATCACAATATGGGAAGAACGTGGGTCCAACTCGCACATTTTATTGGAAAACAACAAAATATATTGCAACAATAATTCATCAAAAGAATAAATTCCTATGCTCAAAAAATCCTTGAAAGGAAATTGATGTGTTCCATTTAATAATTGTATCACATATTTATAGTAATGGGATAGCTTATTAGAAGTTGCAAAAAACGTGGGTCCAACTGACAATATTTATCAAAAAAACATAAAAATTACATTGAGACACTAATTCATCATAAGAATAAATTTCTGTGTTCAAAAATTGTTTGAAATGGTATTGACGTGTTCAATTGGGTAATAGTAACATGGGTGCAACTCACACTTTTTATTGGAAAAAAAATACATTGGAACACTAATTATTTAAAGGATACATTTCTATATTTACAAATTACTTAAAAAGGGAGTGATGTGTTCCATTTAATAATAATATCTCATATTTACAGTAAGTAACGAATAGGTTATTACAAGTTGGCAAAACGTGGGTCTAACTCATACTTTTATCGGAAAACAATAAAAATACATTGGAACACTAATTCATCAAAAGAAAAAAAATTGCTTAAAAAGAGATTGATGTGTTCCATTCACCAATAGTATCCCAGATTTATAGTAATGGGATAGCTTATTACTAGTTGGGAAGAACATGGGTCCAACTCACATTTTTCATTAGAAAACAACAAAAATAAATTCGAACAATAATTCATCGGAAGAACAAATTTATATGTTAAAAAATGTCTTATTATAACTGAGATGATGATGACTCTTACCTTACAACACTTCATGCCTATTAGAAAAGAACACTTTAAAATAATGTGTTAAAACAATAATACATTGAAGAAACATTTATTCACATTATCTCTAACAATATAGAGAACCACTCCACTAAAGCCTTTGGCCTTTCTTATGATGTGGTTGAAATAATTAATTGTTTTTGCTTTTAGAAACTTTTGAAGATTGAAAATAAATTCATGTATGAAATGTGTGAAAGTAAGTGAGTTACTCCAAAAATTTTGAAAGTTTCTACGTATGCCATTCTTTATGTTAAAATGTAACTAGCAATTGCACTAAATGTTGCAAAGGAAATGTCGTAAGGCCATAGCATATAACATTAATTTATGATTCTTTCATAACTATTGAAAGACAAAGAAATATCAAGAAAGAGACAAGACATGAAGCCAAAGAGATCACAACTTCAAAGCACGAAGAAGAGGAAACTTCCACCCAGGTATCAAACACAAGTGCTATTATTGTGGAAAACCCGGTCATTATGAGAAGGATTGTAGAAATGAAGTATGGATTTTCTAATGCAAAATGTGAAGAGAAGAGAGATCTTAAACTCTTTATTACTTCACTATTGACCAAACATATGCTCAAGGAGATATTAAATAGACCACATGACACTAAAAAAATGAGTGGTTTGCCTAATTGAATGAAAATAAAATTCATCAATAAAGTATTACTTCAAGAGATAAGAAGACATGGTGAAAGGCAAAGGAACAAATCCAATGAAAGTGCATAATGGAGGTGTTAAAGATATGGAGTATATACGTAGTGGGCCTAAAGAATAAACCATATCCAACAAATATTAAAGCATCATTCCAAGATTAATTATAGTGGAAAGTTGTATCACCAAAATAGGCTACATAATTATTTACCAATATATTTATAACTCGACAACTGACTTCTATACCAATATATCTATCACTCGACAAGAGACTTCTACAGGAGCATGATGAGTGCTACCATAAAGAGACATGATAGAAGCAAGCTAGGCTACCATTTTATTTGTGGGGTCCTTCACTGTAGCTGCAAAGAAGTCCTATCTGAATGGATCATGTTTCAGAAAGAAACATTGCAAAAGTTAGCATAGTTGAAAAAGAGCATAAACAACTATCAAATCCAATCATATAGAGAACACCAGAGAATTCTAGACACGTGATCTTATTGTCAGTTGGAAATCTAAATTTCATTTTAGCCTAAAATCTATATGATTTGATCTAACCATATTCAACCATAGAAGCAAATTTCATAATAAAATACATGTGAAGACAATGCCTAAAGCACAAATAAAATACAACTTAAAATATCAAAAACTTTGTAAGCAAGAGACCAGGAGCTACTTCCCCTTAATCCCCCTCCTCTTTCTTAGCTTCTTGAGATGAGGTTCCCATGAGGCCACCATGAGACAACGACTACTAGATTGTAGCATCTGAGAGAGAAAAAAGATAAATTCAAATAAATAGAAACCTACTTCAAAAGTTATCAACCTTTAATAACCTTAGACGAAGTTGCTATGAAAAAGAAAGATTCCCCAAAATGAATAGTTTAATTCCAAGCATTAAAGTTCAACATTATAATAGTTACACACTTATCTACAGTGATTCAACATTATAATAACTACCCACTTAATTACAACTAGTTTGCTTGACCTCTGAATAATGTTATATACTTGAGTTTGTACACCTTGTAGTTACAATTTCCTTGGAATTATGGGTTAAGTGTACAATAATTTAATGTGGCATATAAATCTACACTGGCATAAACATTATCCATACCATTGTTTAAATTTATAATGAAAATGGTACTTGTAATTCATTTCACAAATGTTGAGAAATATGTACTATATTGATCTTGGAATATCTATTGAAAATGAAGGTCGACATATAAATCTACATTGACACGAACCTTATCTATACCATTGTTTAAATTTATAATGAAAATGGAACTTGAAATTCATTCCACAAATGCTGAGAAATATGTACTATATTGAGCTGGAATATCAATTGAAAATGAAGGTCTCAGAGACCCAAAGGAAGCTCATGTGTAGCTATGACTCATTCTATTTTATTAATATTATCTATATGGAATGGTAATGCTTCCGAAAAACTGAGGAATGTGAGTGGACACTCCACTCATGGGACATCATAAGGAACAATTAAACATCATTTGTCCATAAGAAGAAATGGAGTGTCGAGTAGAAACATTGAACATTCCACAATTCTTCCCAAAAAATATTCAATATTAATTCAAATTATATTAAAAAATAGAGTGTTAACTAAAAACATTGAACATTCCACAATTCTTCCAAAAATATATTCAATATTAATTCAAATTATAAATACTTATACTCACTAATATTATCTATCAACTCATTTAAAAGAAGAAAAAAAAAATCCCATGCCCATTTAATAAGTGTCAATTCTAATTAAATGTTGTACCCATTCGATAAGAGTCGATTCCTATTATTATCAATATTTTTCTGAAAACCTAAATATGTTGCTTCCCCTCCCCGTATTTATAAAAAAATAATTTATTTTTCTTTTAATATAATAAAATTGTTAAAATTTAAAATAAGGTTTTAAATTGTATAGATATAAACCTCCTTGACCAAGGTAAAAGACTTATTTTTCTTAATATTAGAGACTTAATTTTTCTTCGTACTCTATTTTAGTTTTTGCTTCTCTCTTAACAAATTATATTCTCAACGAGGTTTCCTTCTACTAAGGAAAATAATTCTTGAGATTAGTCGTCAATCTCCATGTAAGTTGTTCATATAGAAATTCTCTGCAATACTCGTTTACAATTTCTTTGGAGTAATACTCATTCGATTTCTTTTCCGGGTTTAATTTCCTACTTAGTTTGTGTTTCTAACAAGACTCTCTTTCGTTTTGTTGGATATGGTTGAAAAAATTATAATTTCCATTGGGTTCCTTCTCCGGAGTTGACCATAGATTTTCTGATTTTTCCTGAATAACCGCGCAACCAGTTAATTTAAAATTCGCTGCAACACTCCTTTGCATCTCTTTTGGGTTTAATTTCGTATTTACTTCCTATTTGTAACAACTCTGTTTTCATTTTGTTGGATATACTTGAGAGAAGTAATACACGAAGAATTTACACTTCAAAAGCTTATGTTCTTAAATATTTTTAATATCAGGCTGGAGTGCATAACAGGGACTTCCAGAAGGGCAGCTTTGGTATGAGGTTTGACGGACTATTAAGCTAAACTTATAACTACAGGCATTTTTGGTCAAACATAGGTAAAAACCAAGTCAAAATGAAAAATTTAGTGTTGGCTGCGTTGTACAGTCCCTGGTATGGCCCGGGAAAAGTATTTCCAGCGAATGAAATGTGTTTCCAACATGTGGGATGTTTCAAGGATGTACAACACACGTTTCTGGAAATAAGCCTGGTATGGTCCCGTAGTGGAAGTTTCTTGGAACACAGGTGGGAGGACATGATCCACTGCTTCGTCTGTGCAAACCAACCATCAACAAGAAAAATAACAGGCTTTTCCAGCTAAAAGTAGCTTCAACTACAACAAAGGCCCTGATCTAGACAAATAGACTTATGATTCCTTTCCAAAAATGTATGAGGCTTCATAGAGTTTGTTGAGGTAATACTGTGTGAGGGAACATCTGGCCAAGATTATCAAGTGCAGTGCCAAGATTACAATTTTTTTTTTTTACTTGTTACGCCTGTCCTGAGTCTGATGAACTAGAATCAGTTACGCCTGTCCTGAGTCTGATGAACTAGAATCATTTACTGTGCTGTCTATATCATCTTCAGAAAGAGAATCTGCAAATCTAGGTCAGTGAAAGTACATAGACATTAAAAATAAAACCATACATTACTTGCTTATTTCTGCTCATCTATCAACTCATAATAGCGACATTAGCATTCTGTGAGAAATCATTCCATAAAATTCTATACTTGAATCTCTTTCCTGCTTTATTTCTTCTTCCAAACATTCTATATTGTGCTTGCTAATGCCAGGTCTCGGCTTGAAATCAGTTTTGCCGCAGCAACACTTTTATTGTGCTATATCCACCTTTAAAGTCAAACTCTACATGCTTCTCCTGAATATATGTAAGCAAAATAATGAAATGGCAAAGATCTATTTTAATGTTCTCTCATACCCAATAATGAAAACACTATCTGCCAAAGTGGGCATTTGAGGATTCGATCGCGAATGCCCAGAACCCACAACCTTCCGACCGCAAGCCTGCTAGTAGTACAGTGCCGTGCCACTCTGTGTTCCAGACAGCCAAAGAAAATAAATGAAGGGGGAAACTAATCCTATTACCATCTGAAATATAAACCCTATTTGTTCGATGGTTTCAAGTCTCAGATTTAAAGAACAACTCAATCCAAACAAAATAAATGAAGGGGGGAAACTATGCCTATTACCATCTGAAATATAAACCCTATTTGTTCGATGGTTTCTATGTCTCAGATTTCCAGAACAACTCAATCCAATCAAAATAAATGAAGGGGGGAAACTATGCCTGTTACCATCTGAAATATAAACCCTATTTGTTCGATGGTTTGAAGTCTCAGATTTACAGAACAACTCAATCAAAACAACAATATGTGCATTATGATCCAAACACAGAGCAAAGGGTTATAAAAATGCACACCAAAAACATAACCCATCCGATAAGATAGAAATAAATTGACCCAACAGCTCGACCACAATTTCTCTTTCTCCATAATCTTCTACCACAACAACTAGTTTCATAACCGGAAATTCGCTCTTTTTATCATGTGTTCTATTAAAGAAATGGGGAAGCACATGGAATAATCCGTTCTATAAAATTTTAAGCTGCTTTGCAATAGTTTTACCTTTAATTTTTCATTAATAATTCACTGAAAATGTGGAAACAAAAGTAAGATCAGAATCTGCGCCCAACAACTGTAGATCAGATAAGGTTTCGAAAGAATATGCAGACGGTGGTCTCCTCTTTACCGGATGCCATTTGGGATTGCGTGTGCAGGAAGACAGCAGAGCACTGGAGGAGACATTCTTCTACTATCCACTTAAGTGGACTGAATCTGTTTCCACCGGCTCTGCAGCTCCTCAGAAGAAGAATGCGGAAGAAATAGAAGAAAGACCCCGGTGCTCTGTTGTCCTCGGGCACCACGTAAACCATAATGGAATCAAATTTCTCCCACGCCACTGGAGCTTTGCAAACTGGTCACTGATTCTTCTGAATACTGGCAGCGTCATACTCATCTCTTTCTTAATTCTCACACTGGACACTGGTTATTCTGAATACAGGCAGCGTGCAAACTCATCTCTTTCTTCATATTCTTCTCACACTGTCCAGTAAACACGTGGTTCAAAAGTCGTCGAGCATGGACACCGCAGGCTTAATCCATCAAATGACAAACTATTCACATCGGCCCACCTATCTCTGAAAACCTTTACATAGATCTGTGCAATGAAATACAAAATCAAAAGTATCTCATAAGTATCTCATATTTATAGTAACAGGATAGCTCATTTCAAGTAGGTCTAATTTACATTTTCTTAATTGGAAATCAACAAAAATACACTGAAACGCTAATTTATCGGACAAATCTATTTAAAATTTATTTAGAATGTTTAATTTACAGTAATGGGATGTGGGTCCAACTCACACTTTTTATTGGAAAACAATAATAATACATTAGAACACTAATTCAATGGAAGAAAAAATTTGCATAAAAAGAGATTGATGTTTTCAACTCACCAATAGTATCCCATATTTATAGTAAACTATCACTGATTACAAGTTGCGAAGAACGTGGTTCGAACTCACACCTTTTCTTGGGAAACAAAAAAATACATTGGAATACTAATTCATCGGAAAACTAGATTTAAATTTTCAAAAATTTGTTATTCCAAGTGAATTGATGATGCCACCTACCATTTTCTTGGAAAACAACAAAAATACATTGGAATACTAATTCATGGGAAAACTAAATTTAAATTTTCAAAACTTTATTATTACAAGTGAGTTGATGATGACACCTACCTCACAATGCCTCATTGTTAAAACAATAATACATTGAAGAAAAACATTTCTTCACATTATCTCTAACAACATAGAGAATCACTCCACTAAATCGTGTGGCCTTTCTTATGAGGTGGTTGAAATGATTCATTGTTTTCATTTTTAGAATTTTTTAGAGATTGTAAATAAATTAACGTATGATATGTATGAAAGTAAGTGAGTTACTCAACACATTCTGAAAGTTTCTACATAGACTACTTGTTATGTTAAAATATAATTTGCTTACAAAAACATTGAAATAGAAAGTGAAATAGACCTTCGCTTGCAAGTCTGCGGTCAAAACTAGTGAGCCGTTCCATTTGGCTCATTACCAATTTAAAATTAAATTTTACACATCCTCATACCACCCAAATGTGACAAATTTAATTCCAAATTAGTAATGCCCCATGTTCTACCTCCACGTAGGATGATCAACTAATTTTGGCTGCAAACCTCTAAATATTACAATGATTATAAAATCTCATATATGTTATAAAATTTGATTGAGAAAAAAATAAAATTAATAAAATTATTATACTTAATTGCTTTTAATAATTTATTTCATTTTTATTTTATATAGAAATTAGTTAACATTATATTTATAGAGAAAAATCTTGTCATCTTTCATGAAAAACGTTGGATCCGGTAAATGTGTGTAGGATGCTCATGTGGGTCTTTTCTAAACACACTTTATAGAGCATATAAGAATAATTCATACTACTTAGTTTGGTTTTGTTATCTTAGTTTCATTTCATAGTTTTAAGTTCAACATTTTAATTTTTTATTATTCAAAAACATTTAGGGCGCTGATAGTTGGATTATCAGTGCTAATTTGGAAATATTGAATAATAACACTAATAGTCATACTACCAGTGCTAGTTTTTAAAATTGTCGAAAAAAAGCGTTGACAACAAGATTATCAATGACAATTGTAATTTTGATTTATTTTTATGTCAAAATCAAAGTCAAGACAACTCACATGTCAACAAAGGAGCAAACACATGATAAAGAGAGCATTGGATAAATGAATGGTGACATGTTGTTTCATGACTTCACATTGGAATATTTTTGCCGCTAGATTTGGTTTGCTGCAACATGAGTACCAACCTAAGGTCACTATTATTTTATTGCATTCCTTTGAAATAAGCTGCAAACCATTCATTGTCATATATAATTTTTTTTTTGAATCTTATTTCATTTCTTTAAAACAAGTTTCATATCATTCACTACCATCTATCTAATTGATCTCTCTGAGAAAAGAAAAGAAAATCAATGACAAGTGACAAGCGAGTTGCTGCAATTACCCTTGACCTCTAACAACCACTACTAATAATAATGCTCCACAACATTGACTAGTGAGTTGCTGTAATGGTGACCTAGATAAGTGTCATAGTGGAAACTTATTGGTCACCGTTGCGGCAGCTCTCTAGAACAACATCCTAGAGCAACATTTCTGGGGTGAAATGCATATAACTTGTGATTTACAACTCTAAAGATAATTTGAAAATTCGATACCAAAGAAACAGTAAAATTACCTCTCCAAATGGTCACCCTGTCTCACTTGGTAGAAGATAAATGCACTCGACAACATTGCTGGAAACAATAGGAAACTCGCCCTCTGAAAATAGAGGGCGACCTAGATAAGTGTCGTAATAGCAACTGATTGGTAACCATCGCAGCAACTCACTTCTCACCATTGCGGCGAATACTAGAACAACATCTTGGAACAAAAATTCTCAGGTAAAATGCATATAATTTGTAATTTGTAGCTCTAGAGCTAAAATATAGTAAATTTACCTCTACAAATGGTCACCTTGTCTCACTTGGAAGAAGAGAAATGCACTCAGTAGGATTATTGAAAGTAGTATGAAACGTTACCTCTAAAAATAGTAGGAAACCCAGATAAGTGTCGTAGTGGCAACTTACTGGTCACTGTTGCAGAAAATCACTTGTTGTTGTTGCGAAAACTCCTAAAACAACATCCTGGAGAAAATATTCTCAGGAAAAATGCATATAACCTGTAATTTATAGCTCTAGAGCTAATTTGTAAATTCTAGAGCTAAACAAACAGTAAATTTTCCTATGCAAATCGTCACCCTGTCTCTCTTGCCAGACGAGAAATGCACTCAACAAGATGCTAAAAATAGTAGGCAACTCTCCCTCTGAAGACAATAGGCAACAATAGGCCTTTGGGAAAATCTATGAAGTCCACCTGCAACTCTCCCCTGTTTTTCTCTCGCTCGATGGAACTCTCCCCCATTTCAATGGAATGGTTGTACTCGTAGGTTTCCTCTCGATGGAATGGTTGCACTCTCCCCTGCTTCCTCTCAACAAAATGGTCATACTCTCCCTTGTTTCTTCTCGAGGAAATGGTTGCACTTTCCCCTGTTTTCTCTCCTCACTTGATAGAATGAAAGGTTGTTTCCCTCTCCCCTGTTTTGAAATGAAATGAATGCAAAAAAAATTTGACTGTACGTGGCATTATCTGACCTGCCACATGCGATTGGATTTGAGGATTTACAAACATTTACGTCATTTAATCCCCACCCTCCTCTGGTTAATGGGGTTAATTGTTGATGGATATTGGTGGATTTTCTTATTCAAATTTGAAATCCATTCGAAATTGAAGTCGTCACTCCTATCCCTCTGTATACATATTGTACTTCACCATTGGTGCAGATAAGCTACTTGTGACTTCGGCGAGTGTGTGGTTGCGTACCTTCGGTGAGCTGTCATGTCATAGCTAGCGTGGAATTGGGTGTTGCACAATGAAACTTGAAAAAATCATTAAATGGCAATGACATTTGGACACAAATATGTCGGCGACTATAGATAAGAATTTGTGCCCAACAAGTGTAGATCATAGGAAGCTTCAGAAGAAGCTGTAGGTGGTGTTCTACTCTTTACCGAATGCCATTTGGGATTGCGTGGTGTGGGAAGACAACAAAGAACTAGAGGAGACATTCTTCTAATATCCACTTAAACTTCTAGCTGCTAGAGGTGCTGAAGTGGGTGTGCATCTTGTTAAGTGGATTGAATCTCTTTTTGCACCAACAGGATCTTGCATTTTTTACTTTTCCGGTCCAAAGAGATAATAAGAAGAAAGAATTCCCCTTTGGAATCTCCTAAGAAGAAGAATTTGGAAGCAATATAAGAAGAATGCCAAACTCTGGTGCTCTATTATCCTTGTTCTCCGCACAAACCATAATGTTAGAAAAAGGAAGAAGAATGTCGAAGCCAATCGAATCAAATTCCTCCCATGCCACTGGAGCTTTGCAAATTGGGCACTGATTCTTTTGAATACAGGCAGTGTGATAACTTATCTCTTTTTTCATATTCTTCTCACACTCTCAACAAACATTCAATTCTACTCTCATATACTACTAGAAAATGTTATTCATAAACATTCATTTCTATGGGTCCTCTAGTAAGAATTGTGAACATCTTTTATTGGAAACCAACAAAAACATATTGAAACACTAATTCATCTTTCCATGTTCAAACTTTACTTAAAATGTTGAATTTGCTAACAATATCTCAAAGTATAGGGATAGTCTATTACAAATTGGGAAGAACATGGGTCCAACTCACACATTATATTGGAAAACAAAAAAATACATTGGAACACTAATTCATCCAAATAATAGATTTCTATGTTCAAAATTTTCTTAAAAAGAGACTAATGTGTTCCATTTAGTAATAGTATCTTGTATTTATAGCCATGGGATAGCTTATCACAATATGGGAAGAACGTGGGTCCAACTCGCACATTTTATTGGAAAACAACAAAATATATTGCAACAATAATTCATCAAAAGAATAAATTCCTATGCTCAAAAAATCCTTGAAAGGAAATTGATGTGTTCCATTTAATAATTGTATCACATATTTATAGTAATGGGATAGCTTATTAGAAGTTGCAAAAAACGTGGGTCCAACTGACAATATTTATCAAAAAAACATAAAAATTACATTGAGACACTAATTCATCATAAGAATAAATTTCTGTGTTCAAAAATTGTTTGAAATGGTATTGACGTGTTCAATTGGGTAATAGTAACATGGGTGCAACTCACACTTTTTATTGGAAAAAAAATACATTGGAACACTAATTATTTAAAGGATACATTTCTATATTTACAAATTACTTAAAAAGGGAGTGATGTGTTCCATTTAATAATAATATCTCATATTTAAAGTAACGAATAGGTTATTACAAGTTGGCAAAACGTGGGTCTAACTCATACTTTTATCGGAAAACAATAAAAATACATTGGAACACTAATTCATCAAAAGAAAAAAAATTGCTTAAAAATAGATTGATGTGTTCCATTCACCAATAGTATCCCAGATTTATAGTAATGGTATAGCTTATTACTAGTTGGGAAGAACATGGGTCCAACTCACATTTTTCATTAGAAAACAACAAAAATAAATTCGAACAATAATTCATCGGAAGAACAAATTTATATGTTAAAAAATGGCTTATTATAACTGAGATGATGATGACTCTTACCTTACAACACTTCATGCCTATTAGAAAAGAACACTTTAAAATAATGTGTTAAAACAATAATACATTGAAGAAACATTTATTCACATTATCTCTAACAATATAGAGAACCACTCCACTAAAGCCTTTGGCCTTTCTTATGATGTGGTTGAAATAATTAATTGTTTTTGCTTTTAGAAACTTTTGAAGATTGAAAATAAATTCATGTATGAAATGTGTGAAAGTAAGTGAGTTACTCCAAAAATTTTGAAAGTTTCTACGTATGCCATTCTTTATGTTAAAATGTAACTAGCAATTGCACTAAATGTTGCAAAGGAAATGTCGTAAGGCCATAGCATATAACATTAATTTATGATTCTTTCATAACTATTGAAAGACAAAGAAATATCAAGAAGAGACAAGACATGAAGCCAAAGAGATCACAACTTCAAAGCACGAAGAAGAGGAAACTTCCACCCAGGTATCAAACACAAGTGCTATTATTGTGGAAAACCCGGTCATTATGAGAAGGATTGTAGAAATGAAGTATGGATTTTCTAATGCAAAATGTGAAGAGAAGAGAGATCTTAAACTCTTTATTACTTCACTATTGACCAAACATATGCTCAAGGAGATATTAAATAGACCACATGACACTAAAAAAATGAGTGGTTTGCCTAATTGAATGAAAATAAAATTCATCAATAAAGTATTACTTCAAGAGATAAGAAGACATGGTGAAAGGCAAAGGAACAAATCCAATGAAAGTGCATAATGGAGGTGTTAAAGATATGGAGTATATACGTAGTTGGCCTAAAGAATAAACCATATCCAACAAATATTAAAGCATCATTCCAAGATTAATTATAGTGGAAAGTTGTATCACCAAAATAGGCTACATAATTATTTACCAATATATTTATAACTCGACAACTGACTTCTATACCAAATATCTATCACTCGACAAGAGACTTCTACAGGAGCATGATGAGTGCTACCATAAAGAGACATGATAGAAGCAAGCTAGGCTACCATTTTATTTGTGGGGTCCTTCACTGTAGCTGCAAAGAAGTCCTATCTGAATGGATCATGTTTCATAGAAGAAACATTGCAAAAATTAGCATAGTTGAAAAAGAGCATAAATAACTATCAAATCCGATCATATAGAGAACACCACTGAATTATAGACATGTGATCTTATTAACAATTGGAAATCTAAATTTCATTTTAGCCTAAAATCTATATTGTTAGATCTAACCATATTCAACAATAGAAGAAAATTGCATAATATAATACATGTGAAGACAATGCCTAAAGCACAAATAAAATACAACTTAAAATCTCAAAAACTCCGTAAGCAAGAGAACAGGGGCTACTTCCCCTTAATCCCCCTCCTCTTTCCTAGCTTCTTGAGATGAGGTTCCCATGAGGCCACCATGAGACAACGACTACTAGATTGTAGCATCTGAGAGAGAAAAAAAGCTAAATTCAAATAAATAGCAACCTACTTCAAAAGTTCTCAATGTTGAATAACCTGAGACGAAGTTGCTATGAAAATGAAAGATTCCCCAAAATGAATAGTTTAATGCCAGGCATTAAAGTTCAACATTATAATAGTTACACACTTATTTACAGTGATTCAACATTATAATAACTACCCACTTAATTACAACCAGTTTGCTTGACCTCTGAATAATGTTATATACTTGAGTTTGTACACCTTGTAGTTACAATTTCCTTGGAATTATGGGTTAAGTGTACAATAATTTAATGTGGCATATAAATCTACACTGGCATAAACATTATCCATACCATTGTTTAAATTTATAATGAAAATGGTACTTGTAATTCATTTCACAATGTGAGAAATATGTACTATATTGATCTTGGA